>CM076676.1:6545485-7145485 GCA_038501925.1 Xenopus petersii | reverse complement strand
TAGTAAGGCAAGAGGGTGTGGGCAGGGGCAATATATCATAAAGTATAAACTCTGCCCAGCAACTGCACCCTATTTTATATTTAGTTTCTATAGCAACCAGTCTTTTTTTGTGTGTGCTTTGTTTTCCTGTATTTTTGAATTGGGCGGGTTCTTAAGGCCCTTCCCAAGGGGCCAGTTAAGGCCAGGTGTAAAATTGGGAAATTCCCAGCCTATGAGATGAGCCGGATACATTCAATAGTAAGTGAAAGAATATGAACCCCCCACCAATGCAGATGCCCCCAGGGAGAGGGGAACCTACACCCCAGTATGGGGGAAGCCCCGATTTCATATGAGATCATAGAGGGGGTTGTGTAATACCCCTGAGGATTTATGGAGGGCAAGAGGGCGTGGCCTAGCTCTATCTCTTGGGATATTGGGTATTTAAAGGGGCAATATAACCCCCTTGTGCTATATAAGTGCAATGAATAGGGGCCTTTGTATTAATTAGGAAATACTGAATGTGAAATTGAATGTAAAGTCACATTCTACTTCCTGCTCCCAATGACCCCAAGCAAAACAAATCAGCAGTCCACCGAGAAGCCCTCTGTATAAACAAACCCCCTCCCCGTTAGGCTTTGAGGTATACAGCAGCTCTGACATGGTATGGAGACACTGTCGCATTAGGATTTCCTACTAGACTAAATAATATTAAACACTTTAAAATATTAAATAATAATATTGGAATACCTATGCTGCCATAGTTTTATGGGATCTCTCTGTACAGAGTATGAGCAAACTTAGGGGACTGTTCCTGCTGAATTGTGCTTAGTACAGGGGAATACCTATGCTGTCATAGTTTTATGGGATCGCTCTGTACAGACTATGAGCAAACTTAGGGGCTGTTCCTGCTGAATTGTGCTTAGTACAGGGAATACCTATGCTGCCATAGTTTTATGGGATCTCTCTGTACAGACTATGAGCAAACTTAGGGGCTGTTCCTGCTGAATTGCGCTTAGTACAGGGAATACCTATGCTGCCATAGTTTTATGGGATCTCTCTGTACAGACTATGAGCAAACTTAGGGGGCTGTTCCTGCTGAATTGTGCTTAGTACAGGGGAATACCTCTGCTGCCATAGTTTTATGGGATCTCTCTGTACAGAGTATGAGCAAACTTAGGGGCAGTTCCTGCTGAATTGTGCTTAGTACAGGGGAATACCTATGCTGCCATAGTTTTATGGGATGTCTCTGTACAGACTATGAGCAAACTTAGGGACTGTTCCTGCTGAATTGTGCTTAGTACAGGGGAATACCTATGCTGCCATAGTTTTATGGGATCTCTCTGTACAGAGTATGAGCAAACTTAGGGACTGTTCCTGCTGAATTGTGCATAGTACAGGGAATACCTATGCTGCCATAGTTTTATGGGAACTCTCTGTACAGACTATGAGCAAACTTAGGGGCTGTTCCTGCTGGATTGTGCTTAGTACAGAGGAATACCTATGCTGCCATAGTTTTATGGGATCTCTCTGTACAGACTATGAGCAAACATAAGGGGCTGCTGTTATACAAACATATAATCCTGGTGGAGCCTCAGTACCTACCTATGTACCCAGCTGCTGGTTCCTAATTGTTCCCTGGCTGCAGGATGAGACTCAGTGTAGAAAAGATCCTTCTCTCCTACCTGGAGATCGACTTAAAGAACAATGAAGTCAGGGAGGAGCTGAATTTGTTTTCGGGAAGAGGGATGAAGCAACAGGGAGTGTCGATGCGTTGTTGCGAGGGTGATCTGGAAACGGATGGAAATGTCCCATTAAAATCTACAGACACAATTCAATTGGAAGAAGGTAAGTGTATTTGTGGAGGCAGGATCATCACCTCCTGTCATTTCTCTCCCAGATCCTAATTACCTGTATGTTATTGGTAATGGGGGTGTGGGAGAGCCAATCAGAGATCTGCCATTGTAAGAGCTTAATAAAGGGGTGGTTCATCTTTGATGTCAATTGGAGTATGTTATAGAATGGCCAATTCCTGGCATCTTTGCAATTAGTCTTTATTATTTATATTGTATAGTTTTTGAGTTTTGCCTCTTTCCAGCTTACAAATGGGGGTCACTGACCCCATCTAAAACAAATGCTCTGTAAGGCTACAAATGTATTGTTATTGCTACTTTTTATTACTCATCTTTCTATTCAGGCCTCTCCTATAAATATTCCAGTCTCTTATTCAAATCAATGCATGGTTGCTAGGGGAATTTGGACCCTAGCAACCAGATTGCTAAATAAAAAGCCAAATAACTCCCAAACCACAAATAATAAAAACCAAATGCAAGCTGTCTCCGAATATCCCTCTCTACACCATACTAAAAGTTAATTTAAAGGTGAACATTCACTTTATAAGGGGGATGGGGTGGTTTGTCCCTACTGAGGCCCCATTTTTCTCTCTCTCCCGGTAGAGGATGAGGAGCTGTGCCGCAGGATTGCCGCTCAGTTGGCGGAAATGGGCGATAAACTAGAGCGAGAGATGAAGATAAAACCAGAGGTAGTCAACGGGCTAGTGGACGCCATGCTCAATAACACGCTGGATGAGGAGGTGAGTGAAGGGTTCTGGGTATGGTCACCCCTAGGAAATGTTTGCAGTGGGAGTGGCCTTTTCCCAGCCTGCTTATGAGGTTTGCTGCGTGTAACCTTTAGTAACCAATCAGAAGTTAGCTTTCAAACAACACATCCTTCCTTCCGATTGGCTGCTCTGGGTTAATAGCACTGGAGCCTTATTTGCCTGATTATTCATGAGCAACTTACCCCTTAATGTTCCATTGTGTCTCCCCAGCATTTGGCAGCCACAGTCCAGTCGTTGGTGCAGACAGCGCCCCCGGGGGTGGAGCAGGAGTTAGCCACCGTGGCCGTTGCCATGATCCTGACCAAGAAAGCCGTGACCAACGCCCCTTCTCTGCTCCACAACATCTGCCAAACCACCACACAATTCGTAGAGAGGAACTACCGCGCTTGTTTAGAGCGTCTCGCCCGACAGGTGCCCAAGGGGCGGGGTCTGAGCAAGTGACCATTGACAATAAGAGCATTGACCAATCAGAGCAGACTAAAGGTGGCCATACACGGGCCAATAAAAGCTGCTGACAGACTGTGTCGGCAGTTTATTGGCCCGTGTGTGGGGCCCCCGACAGGCTTCACTGATCGAGATCTGGCCGAAAGTTGGCCAGATCTCGATCGGATGGGACAAAAAATCCCGTCGGATTTCGGCCGCATCTATTCGTTGATGCGTTCCTGCGATCCGACCGCCCATTGCTATTCGTTAGGATCGATCGTTGGGCCCTAGGGCTCGATATTGCCCACCCCTGGGCATATCGGGGAGAGATCCGCTCGTTTGACGACATCGCCAAACGAGCAGATCTCTCAGTGTATGGGCACCTTAAAGGAGAACGAAAGCCCCAGGGCGCAAAACCCCTCCCCCCCTCCCCTCCGTTGCCCCCCCTCCCTCCTCCCCCCTGGCCTACCCCTCCCCCTGGGCAAATGCCCCTAACTTGTTACTCACCCCTCTGCGCAGGTCCTGTCCATGGAGTTCACAGTCGCCATCTTCTTCCTGCTCTGATCGGCGTTTTCTGGCGCATGCGCAGTAGGAACAGTTACCGGTACGGCTCTACTGCGCATGCGCCGAATGTCACGAAGTGAAATCGGAAAACTTCGTGACATTCGACGCATGCGCAGTAGAGCCGTACCGGTAACTGTTCCTACTGCGCATGCGCCAGAAAACGCCGATCAGAGCAGGAAGAAGACGCGAGTGGAAGAAGATGGCGACTGCGAACTCCATGGACAGGACCTGCGCAGAGGGGTGAGTAACAAGTTAGGGGCATTTGCCCAGGGGGAGGGGTAGGCCAGGGGGGAGGAGGGAGGGGGGGCAATGGAGGGGAGGGGGGAGGGGTTTTGCGCCCTCGGGCTTTCGTTCTCCTTTAACAGCTGCCAACTTGTCCCATCCAGGCCAAGTTGGCATCTTATTGGTCGACATATGGACTAGAAATGCGCCAAATCCAGGATTCGGTTTGGGATTCAGCCTTTTTCAGCAGGATTCGTCCGAACCAAATCCAAATTTGCATATGCAAATTAGGGGTGGAAGGGAAATCACGTGACTTTGTCGCAAAACAAGGAAGTAAAAAATGTTTTCCTCTTCCCACCCCTAATTTGCATATGCAAATTAGGATTTGGTATTCGACCAAATCCAAAATAGTGGATTTGGTGCAATGGACAGGGCTACAGTCCTACAGATAATTAAAGGGGGTGTTCACCTTTAAATTAATTAAGTACGATGTAGAGAGGGATATTCTGAGACAATTTGCAATTGGTTTTCATTTATTATTTGTGGCTTTTGAGTTACTTAGCTTTTTATCCAGTTTGCAATTTAAGCAGTCTGGTTGCTAGGGTCCAACTTACCCTAGCAACCATGCATTGATATGAATAAGGGACTATTATATGAATAAGAGAGGACAGAATAGAAAGATGAGTAGTAAAAAGAAGCAGCAACAATAACGTGTAGCTTTACAGAGCATTAGTCCTTTTAGATGGGGTCAGTGACCCCTATTTGAAAGCTGGAAAAAGCCATAAGAAGGAGGCAAATAATTCATAAACTATAAAAAAAGGCCAATTGAAAAGCTGCTTAGAATTAGCCGTTTTCTCTAACCTACTAAAAGTTAACTTTTATATTATTTGTGGTTTTTGAGTTATTTAGCTTTTTATTTAGCAATCTGGTTGCTAGGGCCCAAATTACCCTAGCAACCATGCACTGATTTGAATAAGAGAATATGAATAGGAGAGGCCTGAATAGAAAGAGGAGTAATAAAAAGAAGCAATAACAATATATTTGTAGCCTTACTGAGCATTTGTTTTTAGTTGGGGTCAGTGACCCCCCATTTGAAAAAGGCAAATAATTAAAAAAAAAAAAACTATAAATAATGAAGACCAATTGAAAAGTTGCTTAGATTTATATGAAACGTTAATAAGGTGAAGCACTGTTTCTTCCCGTGTCTCACGACCCCTCCTTGTGTCTCCCCCGTGCAGAGGTGAATGCTGATTGGCCGGACCCAGGATTTTGGAGATGAGAAGCTGATGATGCGCAACGTTAAAGCCCCAGCAGGCGGCAGGCGGTGAGCACAGAGGAATCATTCAGAGACAATTACGTGTGTCGTTGTGGAAAATGAACAATTGCATTTTTTTTTTTTTACCAAAATCTTTTTTTTTTTCCACATTTTTTGTTATTTAATGTTTGATGGGGAAGGAAGTTGCTTTATAGATCCCCCCTGAATCCCACCAATGATAGGTGTCCTCTGCCCGATTCTTCTTTAGTCTTTGCTAGCCCCTCCCCCCCAATGCTTCCATTATATTAACCGTTTCACTCCCACAGGGACATTATTCAACTTTCACATCCTCCTCAGGTCTTTGATTTTCAATTGGACGTTAACAATAAAATACGAATCGTCGTACGTTTCTGATGTTCTGTTTAATGAAAGGGGAAATTTACCTCTACGTTAACTTGTAGTATGTTAGAGAATGGGCCAGTTCTAAGCAACGTGTCCCTCAAGTTCAAGCTTTTTCAGTCTATATTAATTGCCAATATTTTCTTATGACCCTTTCCAGCTTTCAAACGGGGGTCGCTGACTAAAAACAAATGCTCTGTAAGGCTACAATTGTATTGTTATTGCTACTTTTTTTACTACTCCTCTTTCTAATCAGGCCTCTCCTATTCATATTCCGGTCTCTTATACAAATCTGTGCATGGTTTCTATGGTAATATGGACCCTAGCAACAAAACTGTAAACTGCAGAGCTGCTAAATAACTCAAAAACCACAATAATGAAAACCAATTGCAAATAGTCTCAGAATATCCCTCTCTACAGCATACGAACAGTTAATTTAAAGGTGAACTACCCCTGTTAAGAGTAAAGTTCCCCTTTACATTAACCGACTCCAGCCCAATCAGAGTCACAGAAATGTTTTTCCCTTAGATATCTATAAATAGTGATCATATCCCCCTTTAACGAATCCCAACTTGACCCTCCTTCCCCCATAACCGAGTCCCTTCCATTCCCTTTATGAGCTTAGTTGTTCTTCTCTGTACTTGGAAAATGAAAGCCAAGTCCTATTCTCTGCCAAATAAAAACACAGGGTCCAACGTGGGGAAAATATCAACATATTTATAAAGTGATCACATCATCTCCAGGTCCAGACAAGATCATTTATATGACAGTTAATGGCACAGAGGTTTTTAAGCCCATTTTACCCCTCCCCCCCCTTTCCTGCTAGACGTGCCTACAGTTCAGTCCCTTAATAAACCCACCCAGCAGCTCAGGGGTTAAAAAAATGCAATTGTTATTTTGTCATTAATAAAATAATATGTGAATCAATGTTTGCAGTGATCCATTCCCAATACCCATCTCATTACAAATTGAATCCGGTGCGACAGTTACACCCCCTGCACCGCTTTGTAGTTAATTGTGGGGCCCCAGGGCAGTCAGATTAACTACGAGCAATGACCAGCAGGGGGCACTAGAATGCGGCAGTAGATAACGGGGCCCCTGGCATTGCCCTACACAAATATTGCAACTTCCTGCACGGATCAGCCGGCACATTTACAATGAAATCTTTTAAGTCCTTGGGAGATTTTTCTCTGGGCACTCTGATTGGCTACAGCACCCCAGGTTGCAAGGGGCCACAGCAGCGAGTATAAGGGCCTATATATTGGCTAACCCAAAATGGAAAACAAATAGGAGCGGCTCTTCGCTCTCTTTCTGATTTTTAGGTCACAGGCCAACTTCCCCTTTAAAACAAATATATAATGTAAGTCTGAACAAACTTCCCTGACTCGTTTATGAGCCAATGGGGAGTCAAGCGCTGGCCAAAAACTACCCATGACCACAAGGGGGAAACCACTGCGTCCCTTTAACTGGCCTGCCTACTCGGCAGCCACGCCCCTCACTGTGACTGACAGCTTTTCAGTGTGTGCATAGGGGCCCATAACTGCCAGACATGATGCCGCTGACACTTAATAGAAGCTATTTCATACAGACTGGCAGCTGCTTGGCACCCATATATGCCAGGGGGATTTTCCTTAAATAAAAAATTCCATGTTTGAGGGGTTCCACGTGCCCAGTCATTAGTGTTCCCCTAAATCCATATTTTCCTACTGGGATTACACTGCCTCTTCTGATCTGCTGAGCTTTTTGGGTGGGTTTGGTTTTAAATGCCCGAGTTCATCCTAAACATTTCAACCAGTCTCCCTGAATTATTAATTGTACCCCAAATTTTGCCATTAGGACTTTTTTTTTTTGCATAAAAGGCCCACAAGCAGATAACAGCTGTATAAAACTGCTACTGGTACCAAAGCAATAAATCTGAGGCTCACTGGTGCAGTGATTATCTCCAGCATAGGGGCCTTTGCACCCCTATAGTGATTAAGAATTATCACCCCAAATTAGAAGAGGCCTCTACTCGCGGAGACCCGGCTGTTTAATAGGAGAGTGCCGCTGGCCGGTGCAGTTGGGGAAAGAGCAATTATTTGTGTATAGGAAGGAGCCGACCACAGGTTTGGAGGCAGAGGGGAAAGAGAATGGTCTCCCGCCCTACGACAAGCTACTTCTTCCTCAGCGCCACCACCATTCCTACGGCTACTGCCAAGATGGCGACCGCTGCAGCGCCTCCGTATAACAAGATGGACTTTCCCTCGGGGAGCAGAACTGGCTTCTCTTCTCCCGATCCAGAACTTGGAGGCAGAAGCTGGGACCCGGGCGATGGGATCTTGCCTGTATCGAACGGAGTTGGCGGGGGGCTCTCTTCTTTTGCCTCCTCGGAGGGGGGCGCGGGTCCCTTCTGCAACTGTCCCTGTATGGGGGGCTCCTCTGTTGGAGGCTCAGGCTTGGGAGCGGGTGGAGTCGGGCTGCGTCTCTCTTCCACCAGAGCAGACTCTGAGGTCTCTAAGATAGTGGAGGCGAAAGCAGAGTCGGTCAGAAGGACGTCTCTATGTTCCACCATGATGTCCTCCACTTGGCCAACCACCGACGCTTCCTCTATAACCTCAGCGATCTCCTCCTTCTCCACGTGGACAATATCAGAATTGGAGGAGTTGTTCTCACTCCGCTCTTCTCCGCCACCGTTGCTGTCCAAGCTCTTGAGTTCTTCGGGGTCCATGACCACCTGCTGCCAGGACTCTGGCCCAAGGGAAGTGGGCAAGCTCTCCGTTTGCCAAGACGAGGAGACGGCCAAGCTCTCCGGGGGGCTCACTTGCTCCGAGTTATCGCTGGTCAGGATGTAGATGTCGTTACTGTCCTCAGCAATGAGACCCTGGACGTCTTCTTCCTCCGAGTCCAAGCTGAACACTGTGCCCTGGGGTCAGAGAAGGGGCCAACGGGAATACACGGGGTGGCAAAGTCAGGGAGAGGAAAAAACAAAAAAAGTCAACGTATTATTCAGCGATTATTGTAATAAAATACAAAAGAGTCACATTACATTGTAAATGATATTCTTATAATACACAAAAGCCATGAATATCTTGTAAATTCTTTCCTAATAAACGGTGACAAGTGATGTCATCAGTTATAAACGGTAAGTAGTGATGTCATTTCTGTCACATGACTCACTGAAACTTGTGTATTATAATAAATATAAGTATATGAGGTAGGGATGCACCGAATCCAGGATTCGGTTCGGGATTCGGCCAGGATTCTGCCTTTCTCAGCAGGATTCGGATTCGGCCAAATCCGTCTGCCCGGCCGAACCGAATCCGAATTTGCATATGCAAATTAGGGGTGGGGAGGGAAATTTTGTGACTTTTCGTCACAAAACAAGGAAGTTAAATTATTTTTCACTCCCCACCCCTAATTTGCATATGCAAATTAGGGTTCGGATTCGGTTCGGTATTCGGCCGAATCTTTCACAAAGGATTCGGGGGTTCGGCCGAATCCAAAATAGTGGATTCGGTGCATCCCTAATATGAGGATATTAGAAGTTTTTCGGCCTTGTGTTTTTATATGGCCATGGAACTCCTCGGTAACTTACTGTATAATATCCTTATCATTTACAAGAGGGGGTACTTTATTCACAATATCAACGGGGCTGAACGGTTTCTTTTCCAACGCAATGAGCTCTAATAACCAGGAATTAAAACGTTTAATGGGACAAGAGCTCCCCTTAGTGGCCAAAGTCGTCTCTGCAGTCTTATTACACTGCCTGCCCTATATTTTGGCTATGGGTTAAAGAGTTGGTTCGCCTTTAAGTTAACTTTTAGATACATTTCTAAGCAACTTTTCAATTGGTCTGCATTGTTTCGTTTTCATCGTTTTTGCCTTTTTCTTCTGACGCTTTCCAGCTTTTAAATGGGGGTCGCCGACCCCATCTAATAAACAAATGCTCTGTAAGGCTACAAATGTATTGTTAAATTTTGCTGTGGTGTATGCCTCCACTTTTTTTTTAAAAAAGTAATTAAAGTCACAGATGTCTTATTCAAAGAGGATAAAGAATTATTATACACAGTAGTCATATCCCAAAGTACCCCCAGTCCAAGGGTTGTACATATTTAAATAATTTCAAAAGGCAAAAATCGGGTAAGACTTACTTACTAAGACAGAGCCCCAAATATTATAAAAAAAACTAAATTAGGACATACTTTAGCCTGACACATTTCGTGCATGGGCGCTTATTACCTATGAGTAAGTACCCACCTTTGGCACGAAAAGCATCAGGCTAGAGTATGTCCTAATAAAGTTTTTTCATTCTTATAATATTTTGGGCTCCTTCTTCACGAACACTAACTCTTTCCAGATTTTGTATTGTTATTGCTATTTTTTATGACTCCTCTTTCTATTCAGGCCTCTCCTATTCATGTTCCAGTTTCTTATTTAAATCAATGCATGGTTGCTAGGGGAACTTGGACCCTAGCTACCAGATTGCTGAAACAAGAGAGCTGCTGAATAACTGGGGGAAAAAAACGCAAAAAAAAAAAAAATGAAAAGCAAATCAAACTTAAACTTAACTCAAAGGCAAAGAACCCCTTTTATAGAACTGGGCAAATATAAAACAGGATCAAGATAATGATTATTAGCACTGCTTGCCCTTCAGACTTTTACCCTACTTTTCTCTAAGCTGTTAGATTGCAAGCTCTGCAGGACAGGTACCTACTCCCTCATTTCCTTTGACATGCTTCAGATTCCTCCTTTTTTTTAACTTTCGCCACTATCTATATTTGTGTCTTGTTCTAACCTTTGTCCCCAGTTTGAACTACTGTATATTGCCACAGCCACATGTAAAGATTTATATACACGTTCCCTATCAACCAGTTTAAATTCTAAACTACAGAGACACAAAGCAAATTAAAAAAAAACCCGTAAACCCACATAAATATCTCTTTCAACCCATATCAGGATTACACAATCACCCTGCATGACACTAAAGGTGAATGTTAAGGTTTACTTCCCCTTTAAATACAGCATTCCTGTACCAGAGCAAGTTTTGGGGATCGATTACGGCTCCTGTTGAGTTGTGAGCATTGGCGAGCGTCCCTAATATCTGGCAGGCTCGAGACACAATGCCCTGAGAGCTTCTAATCACAGCACAAGAGCTGAGCACTTCCCATTCCCTTTAGAGGCAGCTGATTGGTTGTAAAGTGCAGACCAGCCTCCCAGGAGCCAGAGCTCAGAGATGAGAGTGCATTTTATTTTCTTGTTGGCCCCAGGGACCAATCAAGAGCCAGTGCATGAGTAACTGTTTGTTTTTGTGTATCATGCCACCAATGAGACTGTGGGTACTACCAGTAATTACGCCCGTGGGGCTCCTACTAGAACTGCCCTATCATTCTTCTTAAAGGGGCTGTGCTCCTTTGAGTTAACTGTTAGTAGGATGTAGAGAGGGATATTCTGAGACAATTTGCCATTGGTTTTCATTTTTTATTATTTGTGGTTTTTGAGTTTCTTTTTATTCAGCAGCTCTCCAGTTTGCAATATCAGCCATCTGGTTGCTAGGGTCCTAATTCCCCTAGCAACCATGCGTTGATGTGAATAAGAGCCTGGAATATGAATAGGAGAGGCTTGAATAGAAAGAAGAGTAATAAAAAGTAGCAATAACAATACTAGGGATGCACTGAATCCACTATTTTGGATTCGGCCGAATCCCCCAAATTCTTGGTGAAAGATTCGGCTGAATACCGAAGTGAATCCTAATTTGCATATGCAAATTAGGGTTGGGAAGGGGAAAACTTTTTTTTACATCCTGCACATAATTTGCATATTCGGTTCGGCCGAAACCGAATCCTGCTGAAAAAGGCCGAATCGTGGCCGAATCCCAAACCGAATCCTGATTGTTTAGTGATTTGCATCACTACACAATACATTTGTAGCCTTACAGAGCGTTATTTTTTAGTAGGGATGCACCGAATCCACTTTTTTGGATTCGGCCGAACCCCCGAATCCTTCACGAAGGATTCGGCCAAATACCGAACCGAATCCGAACCCTAATTTGCATATGCAAATTAGGGTTGGGAAGGGAAAAACATTTTTTACTTGTTTTCTGACAAAAAGTCACGCAATTTCCTTCCCTGCCCCTAATTTGCATATGCAAATTAGGATTCGGATTTGGTTCGGCTGGGCAGAAGGATTCGGCCGAATCCTGGCCGAATCCCGAACCGAATCCTGGATTCGGTGCATCCCTAGTTTTTAGATGGGGTCAGTTACCCCCCCCCCGGTGGAAAGCTGGAAAGAGTCAGAAGAAGAAAAAAGACCAATTGAAAAGTTGCTTAGAATTAGCCGTTCTATGACATACTAAAAGTTAACTTAAAGGTGAACCACCCGTTTACGATGGCACAGCCATATGGCCGGTTAGAGGGCCCCATTAGAAGACGTCGGGGCCACCACCACTTTACTTAGGGTCAATAACTCAATTGTAATTGGCTGGGAATGGACAGAACGTGATTGGTTTATACATTTCCTCTAGAACACGAGTGCAGGGAGAACACATGCAGGATCCCCACTGGAGGGCGCTGTGTGCATAGTGGAAAGACCAAGCCTGGGGCCACAGGGAGGAGCTACAATTGAGTCATTCTGCTGTTTCTCCGCTATTGTTATTTATTATAAAATTCCCCCCCGAGGGTAAAATTCCAATAAAAAGCCAAACCAGCCGGGTGGGATTAGAGATAAAGATCCTAAAGTCTGTGGAATGTCAGAATAAGACAGAGCAATATCCGCACCATTCCTCTGTGGCACTGTATGAACTACAACTCCCAGCATTAGACAAGTAGTTGAGTAACAGTGCAAAGCTCCCATATTGCCAAATGTAAGACTAAAATGAACAATTACCTGCGCTCCTGCCATGAAGCTCCGTCTCCCTGAAGCTCTCAGCAGCGATTGACCCCAAAGCAGCCAATGTGGGAGGAGCCTCTCTACTTAACCCCTCAACTGCCAGCGGGAGGCGGTACATTCCTGTGCACTGGGCTTGAGGCAACAACTGCCATAATGACTCCCATTTAACTTTAACCCCCCACCCCCAGGAGCTGCTGGCCGTACTGGAATGACAAGTCTCAACCAGAGAAACCGGCTCCTACCCTGACCCTTAACCCAGAAAGGCCCAAAAGCAACAATTTCCCATCATGCTTTGTAAATAGCCCTTATCCTGCACTTTCTATAAGGTTACACAAGGGACAGACACAGCAATCTGTATATGGAACTACAGCTTCCAGCAACAACTGAGACTCAGGAGGAATGCTGAGAATTGTAGTTCTGCAACACCGGGTGACCCTCACATTGCTTCTCTCTCTGATCTATCAGGTCTGCATCATTATCGCATGGGCATTATCGGCTCTTTAAAAAAAACAAAGACCCCGTGTGGCTGATTGTGGCCCCCCAGTAGGACGAGCTCTAAAGGAACAGAAAAGGCCAAGTTAAGCCTCTTTAAAACATTTAAATCAAGTTCTCTTATAAATCTATAGTTTATCCGACTTTCTTGACCTTGGGCCCCAGATGGACTACAACTCCCAGCATTCTATAACACACAATCGAGGTTGTGGGAGTTGTAGTCCAACATAATTATCAAAGGTAAACTCTCCCTTTACAGAGGATGAGCCAGGAATTGAGGTGGGTAGAAAAGAATTAGAACCCCATTGTCCCCAAGCTGCGCCTCTTTTAATATATTATAAATAATAGAAGTTGTGTTGTTCAACCCCTGTGTGTGTATGAGGCTTGAGAAAGGCGAGACGAAGCCTGAAACATTGTCTGGTTGTCTGACCAAATTAATTCAACTTGTCACTTTTTACAACACAAAGGTATTTTTTCTATATTGAACTACAACTCCCAGCACCCCTACCATTTTAGTCTTACTATTATACACATGGCAGATATATAAACTGAACTAAACAGAACTATCCCAATGATTCACCCACTTGACTTCTTATACTTCTACTTCTTCTACTTCTTCTTCTACTTCTTCTTCTACGTCTTCTACTTCTTCTACGTCTTCTACGTCTTCTACTTCTTCTACGTCTTCTACGTCTTCTACTTCTACGTCTTCTACTTCTACTTCTTCTACTTCTTCTACTTCGTCTTCTACGTCTACTTCTTCTTCTACTTCTTCTTCTTCTACTTCTTCTTCTACTTCTTCTTCTTCTACTTCTTCTACGTCTTCTACGTCTTCTACGTCTTCTACTTCTTCTATGTCTTCTACGTCTACTACGTCTACTACGTCTACTACTACTTCTACTACTTCTACTTCTTCCACTTCTACTTCTTCCACTTCTACTTCTTCTACTTCTACTTCTTCTACGTCTACTACTTTTACTACTTCTACTACTTCTACTACTTCTACTTATTATGTTATACTTATCTTATACTTATTATTCTTATACTTATTATACTTGTACTTATACTTATTATACTTATACTTATTATACTTATACTTATTATACTTATTATTCCACTTTCTTACACACTATCCACAGGGACAGCTCTTGCCTTACTACACACTCTATTCCATGCACAGCCCCCTCCCATGATACAGGTATGGTATCCGTTATCTAGAAAGCTCCAAATAACGGAATGGCCGTCTCCCATAGACTCCATTTTATCCAAATCTTTCAAAATGATTTCCCTTTTCTGTGTAATAATAAAACAGCAGCTTGTACTTGATCCCAACTAAGATATAATTAATCCTTATTGGAAGCAAAACCAGCCTATTGGGTTTATTTAATGTTTACATGATTTTCTAGTAGACTTAAGGTATGAAGATCCAAATTACAGAAAGATCCAGAAAGATTATCCAGAAAACCCCAGGTCCCGAGCATTCTGGATAACAGGTCCCATACCTGTACAAGATATCTTACAAATCATCTCACAGTTACTATACACAATATAGTTAACTCCATCCCCCAACACTATCTTGCCTTACTACAGACACTATCCCAGTCACTTGCCATGCCCCCATCTTGCCTTACTACACACACAACTCCTTCTTCTAACACTATCTAGCCTTACTACACACACACACACAACTCCTTCTTCTAACACTATCTAGCCTTACTACACACACACACACAACTCCTTCTTCTAACACTATCTAGCCTTACTACACACACACACACACAACTCCTTCTTCTAACACTATCTAGCCTTACTACACACACACACACAACTCCTTCTTCTAACACTATCTAGCCTTACTACACACACACACACAACTCCTTCTTCTAACACTATCTAGCCTTACTACACACACACACACAACTCCTTCTTCTAACACTATCTAGCCTTACTACACACACACACACACAACTCCTTCTTCTAACACTATCTAGCCTTACTACACACACACACACAACTCCTTCTTCTAACACTATCTAGCCTTACTACACACACTATCTCACTGCCAGACCCCTCTACCCCTGATACCAACATTATCCCACATCCACAGCCCCTATCATAAAACTATCCTGCCCAACTACACACACTATACTACACACATTATACCACACACAACTCCTTCTTATAACACAATCTTCCCTTACTACACACTCCTTCTTCTAACACTATGTTGCCTTACTACACACACTATCCAAATTCCAGCCCCTTGCCCCGACACCTTCTCGCTTTACTACACACCATATCCCACAGGACAAATGACAGGAATAAATCCTCTATTAGAATTATCGACCCCGTTATTTCCCAGGATAAAGTCGGGACCATCATTACCCGGTGCCCAAGGGAAGTGGCATAACCCTGTATAACTGAGGCTTCTCTTACCGGGCAGAGCACTGGTGATTTCCAGGCGAGACGGTTATGAGCAGCGCTCGGAGGAGCAACGAGGAGTCGGAGAGGCTCGGGGACGAGCACAAATCTCACACAGAGAGAACACGGGGCACGAGCTCAGCGACCCACTTTTGTTTACACTGGGACTGGGCTGCAGGGCAAATAGCAAAGCCGTGCCAAGTCAGTGCTGGGAAATGAAGCAGAGGGAGCCACGCAAGAGCTGAGACTGGCAAGGTCTCCCATGACAACAGAGGGCACATGGATCCAGCTCAGTGTTGCACAACACACGGCACATTCCCTGCCCACTGCCAGCTGTACCCTCTCTATGGGCATCAGGATAAGAATAGGAAAGGCTCCCTCAGCAATGGGAAAGGGCAAATCTGCACCCACACTGGCATTTCTGAAGCTGCAACTCTGACTGACACCAGTTTCTTGCTTATAGTTCTCTCTACCCTCCAGCCTGGAACAACAGCCAATCGGCAATTAGCTTTCTGAAAACAAGAGGAGTTGCACGTGTGAAAGCTTCTCTCCCATTCGCTAAAGAAACTGAGGAATAATGAAATATCAGAAAGTTGCAGTAAGTGCAGTTAATCCGGGGTAAGACACTGCCTGTTGGCCCGGCCAATGTCAACCATGTTGGCAGCTACTGATCCGGGGCCAAAATAAGGTTAAACTGGGACCCTGGGGCCACACACTATTAAGTTAGCAGGGCCCTCTCCTATAATGGGGGTGATTATTTTTCAGGCCAATACACACCCCTGTCCTGACCACTCCCAATTATGCCAAAACTTAACCTATGATCCTCCAAACCCCTCCCATTCCACACAAGTACCAGCACATAATTCACACTTTTACTCTGCCACGGGGCCCTTGCCTGGCCCTCTACCCCCCCCCCATGTTGGGCACAGTTACATATTGATGGCACTGGCAGGGAAACCTTAAAGGGGAGGTTGTGCATGGATACTCTATGATCTAATAAGCTGCGGCACCACTGATTGGATCAGCCCCATTTGCACCACCACATATTTGCTCTGATGTCATTAAAGGGGACTTTCAGCATTCGCAAAATACTACCAGATTGTAAGCTTGTGGGGCAAGTGTTACCTCTCATAATAAAACATTTGTGTATGTTAAAAGAAAACTATACCCCTCATAAATATATATTCCAGTTTGATAAAATTCTTTAATATGCCACTTAGTTTGATATAAACTGTATAATCTGTTGCTCAAGTATTCATGTTGGGGGTATAGTTTTTCTTTAACCCTACACATACACCTCCTACAGCCCCACATTGCACTGAGTCTCCAAATGATACAGTTTAGTCTCTACCCTGGTTCCAGCCGGGTGCCCTCTGGGTACAACATCACCCCATTTCATATGCCCACTGCACTCTATCAAACTGCCAACACTCACAGTTTAGCCTCGCGCACCCACAGTTTAGCCTCGCGCCCCCACAGTTTAGCCTCGCGCACCCACAGTTTAGCCTCGCGCACCCACAGTTTAGCCTCGCGCACCCACAGTTTAGCCTCGCGCACCCACAGTTTAGCCTCGCGCACCCACAGTTTAGCCTCGCGCACCCACAGTTTAGCCTCGCGCACCCACAGTTTAGCCTCGCGCACCCACAGTTTAGCCTCGCGCACCCACAGTTTAGCCTCGCGCACCCACAGTTTAGCCTCGCGCACCCACAGTTTAGCCTCGCGCACCCACAGTTTAGCTTCACTCCCTCTCACTCCTGCTACTGCCCTAAACTACAGGTTGGATCTCTATTTCTGACAGTCTCATCTGTTTCTGCCCTTTGTGCCCAATGACCTAGAGACTCGGACATCCCAAGAGACCTTACTCGCCACAAACCCTCTGTCACTTACCCTCCATCTCCAGCTTCTCCGTGTTCTCTCCTGGCACCTGTTGTGCCAGTCCCTATTTACCCACTCGTGCCCAGTCTGTCTTTAATAAAACCTTCATCCCATTAACCATGGGGGTGCCAACTTGTTAGGTGACACTAGTCTTTATCCCCTACCCTAGTCCAGCACTCCTATTCTTTTAAAAGTACAGCGGCCCAGGGTACTCGTCCAACCTATATATGCCCACCATCCACCCAGTCCCTGAGCCACTCACATCCAGGTACCAGTCCCCATAGCATCACTGCTGTCCCTCCTTGTCAGTAAATAATAAACTCCAGAGCCTCCATCATGAGCCCCCCACACAATTAAATTAGTAGGGCCCTGCCAACAAGTAGAATGGGCCCCAGGGGACAACAATGGCTCCTCACACACAGCAACACCCATGATCCGCCCACTGATTCCCGCAAGCTCTGCCTCCTTTCTGCCTCAAGAATCTCACCATTGCATCTGCCAAGGGGTCCCTGACTGTAGTAGCCCCTGTACCCTGATAACAGCATAATGGGTTTGAAAAGGGTTTGAATGATCAGCAAAAGTGGCAATAGCTAGCTTTAGATTTTATTGGGGCTCATTTATAAACGGTTGGCAAATTTGCATTTGGGCAGTAACTCATAGCAACCAATCAGTGATTCGCTTTTTTCAGCTAAGTGCAGGATGAGCACTGAAAGCAATCATCTGATTGGCTGCCATGGGATACAGCCCAGGAGCAAATTTTCCCAATGTTTATAAATGAGTCCCAGTATCAGGTCATAATCATCCAGCAACTATATCTGACCACTTAGGGGTTAACTTGTCGCCCAAGTCAG
The DNA here is from genome assembly GCA_038501925.1 of Xenopus petersii. Taxonomy (NCBI): domain Eukaryota; kingdom Metazoa; phylum Chordata; class Amphibia; order Anura; family Pipidae; genus Xenopus; species Xenopus petersii. Next base: position 7,127,523 of record CM076676.1, on the reverse strand, counting down.
CAGTGGCGCCACTCCTGTGCCTTTAACAACTGGGCATAACCCGAGCAGATGGCATAATGGGAATTAATCTGTGGCAGTGAGAGTGGAGTTATCAGGAGGGGATTGGGCACATATTGGACATCTGTCCTGCGGAGCATGAGCCGCCCTAATCCTCCAGGGAATGACCCCCCCTCTCTGCTCATCTGGCCATGGAGGGGGGTCTCAGCTCATTTCTGCTAAGGGGAGGGGGTAACAAATCAGATTCGCTAATCCCCTGCCTGGGATATAATCCCCCGGGAGCTGCACGTTGGAAATTCTCTGTGCCATGATAGGCCGGACACTTTATAAATAGAACAATACACGAGGTGCCCTGTGATTATGCATGGCTGCCATGGAAAATATCCTCAGCTGATAAGCAGGAGCCTGTTTAACTGTAACTATAATTATAGCTATTGCCAACGTCACTGCCCATCAGCCTGCACCTCTCTGGCTGCCGCTGAACTGCAACTCCCTACAATTCAGAGTTTACAGAGTGACATACGCAATCAGTCCCTCGGAACTTACCCATCCTCCATGCTGGATAATAAAGTCTGCAGACACCTCCTCTATATAAGAGACCCCAAGCTGGACGAGGGTCCTGAGCCGATATTCCCCGCGTCTCGTCAGATCTAGGAGAAGTCGCTGCAGCAGCACCAGAGGGGCGAGAACCTGAAAGAGGGAGACAGTCCGATCATATTGCAGGTCTATGGGGTCCCGCAGGGTTTTCTAACCAGGCCAATGGGTATCTGGGCAATATTCAGACAGTCATGGCTGGCCATGAGCAAGGCCAAATGACATGAGCCAATGAGCTGCCGTTACTGAGCCATGTACAGCAGTGCAGAGACGTGGCCTGAAGGCAGGGAGGCAATAGTGATGCTGACAGATCTGCAGTGACACATAGGCAGGGAGACTCCTGGGCTTCAGGGCATTAAATCAAATCAAATTCAATGGGAGAAAGTTCAGCCCCAGAGGGAGAGGCACAGGCAGCACTAAATCCTATAACGTGTGCCCAGTTTATGAGAATGTACAGGTATTGGACCCGTTATCCAGAATGCTCTGGACCTGGGGTTTTGCAGAAAAAGGGGTCTTTCCATATTTTGCATCTCAATATTTCTTAAGTCTACTAGAAAATCACGTAAACATGAAATAAACCCAATAGGCTGGCTTCCAATGGGGATTAATTATATCTTAGTTGGGAGCAAGTACAATGTTCTGTTTTATTATTATTACAGAGAAAAAGGAAATACTTTTTTTTAAAAAATTGAATCATTCAATGAAAATGGAGTGTACGGGAGATGTGCTTCTTGTAATTCGGAGCTTTCTGGATAACAGGTTTCCAGATAACGGATCCTATTCCTATATGGAATCGGAGAGGTTATTTATAGGGCTACTTTACCTTATTCCAGCCAGTGGTGAGTACAGTAATGAGCTCCGCTCCCTTCTGGAATTCCTCCGCCGTCAGGGTCCTGTTACAGTAGGACAATCATTAGCTTTTCCTTTCCCCTTTATTTCTCAGGCACTTTGGGACTCATTGACTGGGACTCAAAGACACAGACTCTAAGAACGGGACTCTAAGAACGGGACTCTAAGAACGGGACTCTAAGAACGGGACTCTAAGAACGGGACTCTAAGAACGGGACTCTAAGAACGGGACTCTAAGAACGGGACTCTAAGAACGGGACTCTAAGAACGGGACTCTAAGAACGGGACTCTAAGAACGGGACTCTAAGAACGGGACTCTAAGAACGGGACTCTAAGAACGGGACTCTAAGAACGGGACTCTAAGAACGGGACTCTAAGAACGGGACTCTAAGAACGGGACTCTAAGAACGGGACTCTAAGAACGGGACTCTAAGAACGGGACTCTCTCTTCTCAGCCTGTACTTTCAGGATAAAGTGTCGCTGATACAGAAATAACTGGCAGCTTCAAACTATAATGTATGGCTGAGAGTCAACACATACTGCAGATATTTGGGGCAGAGAAGGGGGGGGTAAGGGTAATGTTTAATAAATAGGGCTTTAGATAATGGTGTTACTTGCCCTTTAAATTGTAATATCAATAATAAGCCTATGAAGCCTAACTATAACCTGGAATAACCAAGGCACGCTGGAATGGACTGTTTATCTCACTGAGCATGTGCGGTGCCTCTGACTCCAGGTTGAGGGAGAAGCAAGATTAGAGAGCGTCCCAGTCTTAGAGAAGGGTATGGAGCCACAGGGGGCAGCTTTATAAGCATGGATCTGTATTGATTTAGAGTTGGGATACCTGACTAGGCTGGGAGCTGCCCTATAGGATCAGTATTGCACAGAGTGGGCTCCAGTGACCCAGAAGCTGACACTTACCCACTCAGGAGACTCTCGGAAGCTTTGTCCAGCGACTCCCGGATCTCCAGGGAGAGTTTTTCGCAGAGGTGGGATAGGCACTCTTCTATAGAGGTCTCAGAGCTGGCCGGGTAGAAGACAGGGGACGTGTGCATATCAAAGCCGGTGGAAGGGAAGGCTGGAATGGAAGGAGAATGTTAGCTCCTGTGTAACACTGAAACCATATGACAAACCACTGCCCCCATCTAAACAAATGTTCTGTAAGGCTACGAATGTATTGTTATTGCTACTTTTTATTACTCCACTTTCTATTCAGACCTCTCTTATTCATGATCCAATCTCTTATTCAAATCAATGCATGGTTGCTAGGGGAATTTGCACCCTAGCAACCAGATGGCTGAAATTGCAAACTGGAGAGGTGCTGAATAAAAAGCTAAATAAACCCATGAACACCCCTGTAGGGGAACCCTGCACTGTCCCACTTCTTAATGATACCTGATATCAGTCAATGAGCAGACAAAGGTACAAAAATATTAAGGGACATAGTAACAGATGGGGATTTAAGACCCAGAAGAGTTTAGGCTGCCACCCGCCATGTATTTTCGCTATCTACAACTTAGGTGGGTCAGGCACGGAGATCTCTCGCTGATACACCACATTGAGGTGGGCGATATCGGGCCCTAGGGTCCAACAATCGGATGATAATGCTGTCAACATGTGTGGTCGAATTGCGGGACCTCATCTACGGACAGATGCAGCCGTGATCCGACGGGAATTAAACCCTGCGCGACTTTCGGCCAGATATCGATCGGGAAGGCCTGTCGGAGGGCCCCGCGCACGGGCTGCCAACTCGGTCTGTCAGTGGCTTTTATCGGCCCGTGTATGGCCACCATTAGGCATGCGTTTTACATCCAGTTCCCTGGTAGACCCCATAGGTATCTGAGACCTCGCTTGAGGCCACCGTCATGGTTCCATACCCTGTTGTGGGAAGCCAACCCCCATCCATTGGCTAAGATTAAAGGGAGAGGCAGAGTGAAATATCAGAACTAGAGGATGACATGTGGGTAGAGAAAGTCCCAGATATTACAATGTCACTCAGGGACAGGCTTATCCAAATTAAATTCATCAACCGGGCCTACCTAAGGGCAGAGACACACGCTGCAATTTGGGGAGATTAGTCGCCAAATAGTCGACAAATCTCCTTTTCTTCAGGGCAACTAAACCCCCGAACTGCCTTCCCGTTGGCTAAAATGTAAATCGCTGGCAGGAGCGCTATGTTTTCTGTAGGGATGCACCGAATCCAGGATTCGGTTCGGGATTCGGCCTTTTTCAGCAAGATTCAAATTCGGCCGAATCCTTCTGCCCAGCCGAACCGAATCCGAATCCTAATTTGCATATGCAAATTAGGGGCAGGGAGGGAAATTGAGTGACTTTTTGTCAGAAAACAAGGAAGTAAAAAATGTTTTCCCCTTCCCACCCCTAATTTGCATATGCAAACTAGGGTTCGGATTCGGTTCGGTATTCGGCCGAATCCTTCGTGAAGGATTCGGGGGTTCGGCCGAATCCAAAAAAGTGGATTTGGTGCATCCCTAGTTTTCTGAAGTCGCCTAGTGAGGAAACTTCGGAAAATGAAGCACTCCGAGTGCCATCCCGCTGGCGATTTATATTCTAGCCGACAGGAAGGCAGTTTGGGGAGATTAGTCGCCCGAAGAAGAGGAGATTTGTTGCTGAGCGACTAATCTACCCGAATCACAGCCCTAACACCCGTTGGATAAACTGTACCCCCAAGTAGCAGATACATGCCCCAAATGCAACCTAGCGGTGGGCACTTTTGCTCAGGGGTTTAGAGGTACGTTAACAAGAGTTTGGCTCTCCCCAAAATGTTATGCCCGAAAATATGTTGTTCTGTGTTCTGGAAGACTTGGGTCTCTCGTCATACCAGCGGTTATGTTATCTCCAATTGTTCTATGTAAAGAAAGCCATACGGTTAAAGGGGTGGTTCAACTTTAACTTAACTTTTAGTATGTTATACAATGGCTAATGCTAAGCAATTTTTAAAATATTTGCCTTTTTCTTCGGACTCTTTGCAGCTTTAAATGGGGGTCGCTGACCCCATCTAAAAACAAACGCTCTGTAAGGCTACAAGTGTATCATTATTGCTACTCATCTTTCTATTTGGGCCTCTCCTATTCATATTCCAGTCTCTAATTCAAATCGATGCATGGTTGCTAGGGGAATTTCGACCCTAGCAACCAGACAGCTGACATTGCAAACTGGAGAGCTGCGGAATAAAAAGCTAAATAACTCAAAAACCACAAATAATAAAAAATGAAAACCAATTGCAAATTGTCTCAGAATATCCCTCTCTACATCATACTAACAGTTAATTTAAAGGTAAACAACCCCTTTAAAGGCCAATCTATTGCTCATGGGGAGAACTTTCCACTGCCCAAGGATATATTACTAATAATACTGACCAGTCGAGATCTCATCCTCCAGCCTCTGCATCTCCTCTTCCCTCTCAGCCTTCAGCCGGTCTAGCGCCTCCTTGGGGAGGGAGGGAGTAACTGCAGCATGTTGGGCGCCTGTAGTTGTGAGAAGTAAAATGTGTGTTACCAGCTTTACCCAAAGCACCCCAATTTTACACTTTTCCTGTCTCTGGAAAACCTAAAACCAGGATTAGATTGTAACAATGCATCATTAAGCCAGCAAGTGGGAGCTGCCATATAACTTAACTCCTCTCTATAGCATCGACCAGCACTATGGCTCTATGATCGGCACCTGCCTATGGACCAGCAATGCAATCTGCAGGCACAATCAGGGGTGAATTGGGATCCCCTAAATGCAGGTACAAAACGGGGGCTCCCTTGTGCCGACAAATCTATTTTAGGGGGTGTCTGTGCCTGGCAATGCAAGAGAAGGAGCAGGGGGGAAGGAGCCCAGTGACTTGCATGTGGCGCATCAGTGACCCCGGAGAAGATTATCGCGGCCGACAGCCTGTCAGACCCAATCAGAAGCCAAGCAGAAAACCCAGGGAAGGGACAGGCTGCCGACAATGCAATTCATAAAGGGGATGTTTGTTAAAAGCTGCAAAGAACAAGAGATACAGCTCAGTCTTTGTCTCCTTTATCCCTTTATCATGAGAGCCAAGAATTCCCATTGTCATCACTGACTACAGAGCACCCTAAAGCCCGTTCCCAGAATTCCAAGGATTATTCCGACTCATGAACAGAATCCAGACATTGAGCAGAGGGTGCAGGGTTAGGGCAGCAAAGCATCGTCCCTGGGGTGTAACAGCAGTACAGATACTCACCTGGGGCCGACGAGGGGGTCTCCTGAATGGGGAACCCCAAATAGCTCAGCACCACGTACTTGGTTTCATAGTGGAACCCAACAGGCAACGCAGTGGATGAAGCCATTGGCTTGTCACAGAGCAGAGACGGGTCCTGAGAATAAACTGCACATTTGTACAACAGGTTTAGTGCCTCTGGCATTGCAGATAGTCACAGTATTTATACATATGGGAGGAGGGAGGTGCCATATTGATTCCCTTAGACAGTACAGTATGAGGGTATAGCTTATTGTGTGCCCAGAACATTCCTTCTCTGTATATTTGTATTTATACATATGGGAGGAGGAGGTGCCATATTGATTCCCTTAGACAGTACAGTATGAGGGTATAGCTTATTGTGTGCCCAGAACATTCCTTCTCTGTATATTTGTATTTATACATATGGGAGGAGGGAGGTGCCATATTGATTCCCTTAGACTGTACAGTATGAGGGTATAGCTTATTGTGTGCCCAGAACATTCCTTCTCTGTATATTTGTATTTATACATATGGGAGGAGGGAGGTGCCATATTGATTCCCTTAGACTGTACAGTATGAGGGTATAGCTTATTGTGTGCCCAGAACATTCCTTCTCTGTATATTTGTATTTATACATATGGGAGGAGGAGGTGCCATATTGATTCCCTTAGACAGTACAGTATGAGGGTATAGCTTATTGTGTGCCCAGAACATTCCTTCTCTGTATATTTGTATTTATACATATGGGAGGAGGAGGTGCCATATTGATTCCCTTAGACAGTACAGTATGAGGGTATAGCTTATTGTGTGCCCAGAACATTCCTTCTCTGTATATTTGTATTTATACATATGGGAGGAGGGAGGTGCCATATTGATTCCCTTAGACTGTACAGTATGAGGGTATAGCTTATTGTGTGCCCAGAACATTCCTTCTCTGTATATTTGTATTTATACATATGGGAGGAGGAGGTGCCATATTGATTCCCTTAGACAGTACAGTATGAGGGTATAGCTTATTGTGTGCCCAGAACATTCCTTCTCTGTATATTTGTATTTATACATATGGGAGGAGGAGGTGCCATATTGATTCCCTTAGACAGTACAGTATGAGGGTATAGCTTATTGTGTGCCCAGAACATTCCTTCTCTGTATATTTGTATTTATACATATGGGAGGAGGAGGTGCCATATTGATTCCCTTAGACAGTACAGTATGAGGGTATAGCTTATTGTGTGCCCAGAACATTCCTTCTCTGTATATTTGTATTTATACATATGGGAGGAGGAGGTGCCATATTGATTCCCTTAGACAGTACAGTATGAGGGTATAGCTTATTGTGTGCCCAGAACATTCCTTCTTTGTATATTTGTATTTATACATATGGGAGGAGGTGCCATATTGATTCCCTTAGACAGTACAGTATGAGGGTATAGCTTATTGTGTGCCCAGAACATTCCTTCTCTGTATATTTGTATTTATACATATGGGAGGAGGGAGGTGCCATATTGATTCCCTTAGACAGTACAGTATGAGGGTTTAGCTTATTGTGTGCCCAGAACATTCCTTCTCTGTATATTTGTATTTATACATATGGGAGGAGGTGCCATATTGATTCCCTTAGACAGTACAGTATGAGGGTATAGCTTATTGTGTGCCCAGAACATTCCTTCTCTGTATATTTGTATTTATACATATGGGTAGGAGCTGCCATGTTGCTGGTCTGGCCCTGTGATTGTCCCAGTGCACTTATTGAATATGGACTGGACCATTCTGGGGGGAACCTTCTAATTTCTCCGGTTGGCTATAGATTTGTTCCAGGGGGCATTTCTTGGCAGACCCTGATGCTGCAAGGGCAAAATGTTTCATATTAAAGGGAAGGAGTATGGCTAATTCTAAGCAACTTTTCAATTGTTCATTTTATTTTTATTTATAGTTTTTTTTATTTATTTACTCTTTGCAGACTCTTCCCAGCTTTCAAATGGCTGACCCCATCGAAAAAAATCCAGGCTTCAAATGTATTGTTATTGCTACTTTTTATTAATTATCTTTCTATTCAGGCCTCTCCTATTCATAGTCCTGTTGCTTATCCAAATCAGTGCATGGTTGCTAGGGGGCTTTGGACCATAGCAACCAGATTACGGAAATCACAAACTGTTGAATATAAACTTATAACTTAAAAAAACACAAATAATAAAAAATAAAAAAACAAATGCAAATTTCCCCCAGAATATCTATGCATCATACTAAAAGTTAACTCAAAGGTGAACAACCCTTTTAAAGGGGTTAAGATTAACTGTTAGTATGATGTGATATTCTGAGACAATTTGGAACTGGTTTTCTTTTTATTATTTGTGGTTTTTGACTTATTTAGCTTTTTAATCAGCAGCTCTCCAGTTTGCAATGTAAGCAGTCTGGTTGCTAAGGTCCACATTACCCTAGCAACCATGCACTGATTTGAATAAGAGACTGGAATATTAAAAAAAAAAATTAATGAAGACCAAAAGTTGCTTAGAATTGGCCATTCTATAACATACTAGAAGTTAACTTAAAGGTGAACCACCCCTTTAAACTCGGTTACTTCTGTTGCAGTTTTACTTTCCCTTTAAACAAGGGATCTGCCAATCCTGGTTGCCCAACACTACATTACAGAAGATTTTTTGCTTAACAGGAAACCATATTGGGGGAAATTTGTAAAGTTCTGGTTGGAGGAAGCAGTTGGGTGATTGGGGGCTGTAATTCTGTTGCGGATACTGCCAGTAGGGGGAGCCCCAGTAGTCGGAGGACACTCACTGTCCCAGCAGAGATGGGTGCAGCAGCATTACAGGCACTTGCAGCCCAGCTCCCCGGCCTGACAGTTAGACATTCAGAGGACACGACCTTCACATGCAGAAGTTTCATTTGGAGCTGGAGCATTAATAGCCTGCTCACATGACTGTGCGGGAGAGGCCCTACAGCCGACACAGGCTGCTCCTGCACTCACTGACTGTATGTATCACAGGGGTGTGGTGATCAGCACAAACCTCATGTAAAAATGTGTCACGCAAAAAAATCCTAAAGTCAATGACCAACACTTAAAAGAAACACAACGACTATCAAGAAAGATAAAGGAATCAGGAGGATACAACAGGAGGCCAGGAGCAGCTGAATGCCCTGATAAAACACATGTAAAAGGAGTTATTTCAAAAACAATGTTTTAATAACTTCAGGCAAGCACATTCCATTGCTGATCTGCACAGCATTGCTCCTGGTGTCCTGTTGGAGACTGATGCAGCACTTGAAATGAAACCCCCAAACTAGAATCACTGGCAAACAAATAATATGTTTTATGGGATCTCTCTGTACAGACTATGAGCAAACTTAGGGACTGTTCCTGCTGAATTGTGCTTAGTACAGGGAATACCTATGCTGCCATAGTTTTATGGGATCTCTCTGTACAGACTATGAGCAAACTTAGGGGACTGTTCCTGCTGAATTGTGCTTAGTACATGGAATACCTATGCTGCCATAGTTTTATGGGATCTCTCTGTACAGACTATGAGCAAACTTAGGGTTTGTTCCTGCTGAATTGTGCTTAGTACAGGGGAATACCTATGCTGCCATAGTTTTATGGGATCTCTCTGTACAGACTATGAGCAAACTTAGGGGACTGTTCCTGCTGAATTGTGCTTAGTACAGGGGAATACCTATGCTGCCATAGTTTTATGGGATCTCTCTGTACAGACTATGAGCAAACTTAGGGACTGTTCCTGCTGAATTGTGCTTAGTACATGGGAATAAGTGCTTACATATGGATTCCCCCATGATATCTGGATAGTGCCAAAGCCAGGCAGGCTGTATGAGTCAGCCCTAACTAATTATCTGCCAGTTATTCAACCGTACAATTAACTTAACCCAATAACTACTGAACCCTTGCTGACTTATAGAGTTAAATCTATATCTCAGGATTAATTATATCTTAGTTGGGAGAAAGTACATGGTGCTGTTTTATTACAGAGAAAACAGCACCTTGTACTGTTTTATTACAGAGAAAAAGGAAATCATTTTTAAAATGTTTTAATTATTTAGATAAGATCGAGTCTATGGGAGGCGGCCCTTCCGTAATTCTGAGCTTTCTGGATAACGGGTCCCATGCCTGTACATATTTAACCAGCAGGTTATAGCACTGTCAGTACAAGTCTCCTTCACTTGACTCTATCAGGTCATTGACATCCCAAACACTCAGTCTAGACAGAATAACTCAGGAAATCCAATGTATTTTATGGTCTCCTTTCAATAAATCCTCGGCCTGCTTATTCTGTATAATCTGTGCCAGAGGGCAGATCTGCAGTGTGATATAAACATGCCGTGTATTATATATATATATATATATATATATATATAGTAATGTCTCTATCCCCCAGCACAAATTAGACTATTGATTATAAAACCTGGAATATTGATCATGAGTCGCAACTGCCGGAACATGACAGTGCGTTTTACTTGCAGCTGCTGCACTGGCAGTTGGGCATCAGGCCACAATGTAGCAAAGTGCACTGGGGCAGCATTAAAGGTATTCGGGTCTTGTATAAATATAAGTTCTGACAAATGTCGGGGGGGGGGCTGCTTTAAACTGCACTTAAAATGCCAGGGATTTTTTGGAAACTGCCTGTGCCACTATCAGTTCACCCCTTGACATCATGGGAATATATAGAACAGACGTACAGCCTTCTGTTTGTGTCCCATTGTATCATTGAGATGTATTTCTGAAATAAAAGTGGCACTTGAGTCCCAGTTAACTTCCAGGCGGGCCCTCGACACCTAGTTGATCTACAACTCCCAGCACCCCTGGTACAGGCTTCTTTTAAATGAGACAACCCCGGTTAATTCTCTGAGTCAGCCGCAGGACTTGGATTGGGTACAAAATTACTGTAAGTTCATAACTCCTCCTACTTACAACAACTGCCGCCTAGCTCAGGAGAAACTGTCACCATAACTGACAGGAGACACAAGATACTTCCCCTTTAACTCGTGTGGGAAGTGGTGGAGCGTGAAATTAATTTTGCTTCTGTCTGCAGAAACACCAAGGACAGATCTGCAGGTTCCAACAGGGCCCCAATAACCTGCACAGGCTGAGTCACTGCAGCTGAGGGCCACACCAAACATAACCATTTACAGGCTGGGGAATTTAGGATGAGACGTTCCATGCAACCCTTGCAAAGAATTTCTTTTTTCTGGTTCTGATTCTTAAAACAATTTAGCAGAAGTAAATTTTCCTCTAATTCTGCTAAATGTTGGCTTTTGTCTGCTATATTGTCTCAGGAGTGAGAACCAGCAGTGCAGAGAATACATACAGCCAGACACACGTTGCTCTTGAGAGCAATGACAGTTACACAGAACTATAAACCCAGTGAGAATGAGGAATGAATGGATATTGGGAAGTTGTATCAGGAGTCAGAAGCAGCAGTGCAGAGAAGAGAAAGGGACAGACACAATGACAGTTACACAGAACTATAAACCCAGTGAGAATGAGGAATGAATGGATATTGGGAAGTTGTATCAGGAGTCAGAAGCAGCAGTGCAGAGAAAGGGACAGACACAATGACAGTTACACAGAACTATAAACCCAGTGAGAATGAGGAATGAATGGAAATTGGGAAGTTGTATCAGGAGTCAGAGGCAGCAGTGCAGAGAAGAGAAAGGGACAGACACAATGACAGTTACACAGAACTATAAACCCAGTGAGAATGAGGAATGAATGGATATTGGGAAGTTGTATCAGGAGTCAGAGGCAGCAGTGCAGAGAAAGGGACAGACACAATGACAGTTACACAGAACTATAAACCCAGTGAGAATGAGGAATGAATGAATATTGGGAAGTTGCTTAGATATTATATTTCATTATGCAAATAGAACAAAAACACACTTACTGGGTGTAGTTCCCCTTTAAAACTTGGAAGAGTGGAAGTTGGATTGGGGTCAAAATTGACCCCTGTCAGGGTGAAGTACAGGAAGGGGTGGGGTCAAGAGACAGGGAGGTGTCACTCATTGACTGCAGAAGGGTGGGGATATGGGGGGATATTTAGTGTTTGTGTGTGAGGTCTTTAGACATAATGGGGAGTTGTCAGGGGGAACCAGGGATATGGGGGACCCCATTCTTATTGTTTGTGATTGATGGACTAATAATTGGGGCCCCGTTAGATTAGTAACAAAGGGCCCCATGATTAATTAATATATATATATATATATATATAGTCATCTGTGTTACAACTTGTTATCTCTTTACTTCTTCTGTTTCACAAGTGAGGGAATCAGCGAGTGTCACACGAGATAAGACTGAACAGTGAGTGAGTTACAGTCGGACCGCTGCTCTTTCTGCTACACATCACACGCCCTCTGGCCTGTGACTAATACCCGGCTCAGCCCAAAACCAACAGGCACATTCCTCCCCGAACACATGGATTAATATGGTACATTCCCCCAAAGACACCTTATGTAGTATTATTAGATATTATTATTATTAGATACTATTATTATAGGATAAACAATGTCCTTGAAAAAAATGAGTGTATAAGAGCACCGACATAGAGCAGTACAATCAGGATAGATAATATATATATAGATAATATATATATATATATTATTAACTCTGCACTGCTGGTTCTGACTCACAAAACAGAGGCAGCAAAAGGTTAACTCTGCTCCAGCAGTGACTGATCTGCTGGCAGGGGTTTCAGGAGTCTGAACCTGCAGTTCAGGAACACAACTTTTTTTTTTTTTTTATTAATTTTTTTCTAATAATTGATTCCATTAAGGAAAAAAGTTCAATAATATTGCAGTTAAGACATGAGTTCCTGGGCAGCTCTCCCCTATGTAACACTCAGGTCCCATTGAGAGGAGTTTGCAGCAGACGCGCAGTTAGGGGGACACCTGTTAGTTACCCCAGTGTCTGCCCCATAGGAGGGTATTGGGGTATAAAGTGAATACAATGGGCAGGAGCGCACACGTGGGACATACAAAGAGCTTTCCCCGCCCCCTCTCACCTGCTGCGGCCGCAGCTCTGGCTGAGCAGTCGCTTCTCTCCCGGCTCCAGCTCTAAACAGGAGCCGCAGCCATGACAGGGGGCGGAGCTCACAGGGAAAAACCACGCCCGCTGCAGAGTTCAAGTTCGCGTCATCCGGGCGAAGTCAGCCAATCAGAAACCCGAATGAAAAAAAAAAACACGCAGGTCGCTGGAATCGGAAAATTGAATAAAGTGGGCGTGGCGTTGTCGCTTTGCTCGAGGCTTGAAACGCAGAAAGGGCGCACAAGGGGCCGTGACGCTTCCAATCAGCAGGGATTGACCTATTAAAGGGACGCCGCGTCCTCTGTGGCTCCGAGTCACCTCTACAGTACGGAAATCCCAATAATATTCATGAATTGCTTCAGCTGGACTGGAGCCATAAACATGCTGTGTATACTGCTGCCATTTCTTGTACATTGTCACGTGTCCACATTGGGACTCATTGCAGTAGGATTAATAGATTTAAAGTGGCTGTTCTCCTTCTGAGTTAACTTGTAGTATGTTACAGAATGGCTGATACTTAGCAATTGGTCTTTATTATTTATCTTTTTTTTATCGTTTTTAAATTGTTTGCCTTTTTCTTTCAAATGGGGGAGGGGGTCACTGACCCCATCTAAAAAAACAAATGCTCTGTAAGGCTACAAATGTATTGTTCTTTCTATCATTCTATTCAGGCCTCTCCTATTCATATTTCAGTCTCTTATTTAAATCAATGCAGGGTTGCTAGGGTAATTAGAACCCTAGCAACCAGATTGCAGAAAATGCAAACGGGAGAGCTGCTGAATAAAAAGCTAAATAACTCAACAACCACAAATAATAAAAAATGAAAACCATTGCAAATTATCTCAGGCTATCACTCTCTACATCATACTAACAGTTAACTCAAAGGTGAACAACCTCTATTAGATTTAACGTGGTTGTTCACCTTTGGGTTAACTTTTAGTATGATGTAGCGAGTGATTTGCAATTGGTTGTCATTTTTTATTATTTAAGGGTTTTGAGTTATTTCATTTTTTTATTCAGCAGCTCCTCTATTTGCATTTTAAGCAATCTAGTTGTTAGGGTGCCAATTCCCCTAGCAACCATGAACTGACTTGAATAAGAGACTGCAATATGAATAGGAGAGGCCTGAATAGAAAGATGAGGAATACCAAGTAGCAACAACGATACATTTGTAGCCTTACAGAGCATTTGTTTTTTTTACATGGGGTCAGTGACCCCCATTTGAAAGCTGGAAAGAGTCAGAAGAAAAAGGCAAATAACTATAAAACTATAAATAATGAAGAGCGTTGCCTAGTACTGGCCATTCTATAACATACTAAAAGTTACCTTAAAGGGATACTGTCATGGGGAAAAAAAAAAATTCAAAATGAATCAGTTAATAGCGCTGCTCCAGCAGAATGCTGCACTGAAATCCATTTCTCAAAAGAGCAAACAGATTTTTTTTATATTCAATTTTGAAATCTGACATGGGGCTAGACATTTTGTCAATTTCCCAGCTGCCCCTGGTCATGTGACTTGTGCTCTGATAAACTTCAATCACTCTTTACTGCTTTACTGCAAGTTGGAGTGATATCATCCTCCCCCCCCCCAGCAGCCAAACAAAAGAACAATGGGAAGGTAACCAGATAACAGCTCCCTAACACAAGATAACAACTGCCTGGTAGATCTAAGAACAGCACTCAATTGTAAAATCCCATGTCCCACTAAGACGCCTTTAGTTACATTAAAACAACAGCCTGCCAGAAAGCATTTCTCTCCTAAAATGCAGGCACAAGTCACATGACCAGGGGCAGCTGGGAAATGGACAATATGTCTAGCCCCATGTCAGATTTCAAAATTGAATATAAAAAAATCTGTTTGCTCTTTTAAAAAAATGGATTTCAGTGCAGAATTCTGCTGGAGTAGCACTATTAACTGATGCGTTTTGGAAAAAAACTGTCCCTCTTTTGGCAGCTCAACCCGAAGTCCCTCGTTTGTACTGGAAAGTCCCCATTTTCTCTGCACTGAATAGCCAGAAACAATGTTTCTAACTTAATTGGCTTTTGGCAGAGAGCCCAGAACAGCCACAGCTGCAGATAAGATACTTTTGTAACAATTTTGAGATAAGCAAATTGGAACAATATAAGAGAATAGGTCCCTTGGGAAAAATTAGACTCACAGCTTAAAGGGCAATTCACCTTCATTAGCAAAACTGTAATAACTGGGGAAAAAAACAGAAATATGTTCAAACTTTCATAACCTGGCAAATTTTGTAAAATTAATATGGTAATTAGGGGGTGTGGCCAAAAAATTGAGCGTGGTCAAAAAAAATTGGCGCGGCAACTTTTTTGTCCCTCTTTTTATTTGCAAAATGTTGGGAGGTATGATGTTGCCTGGTTGTCTGACCTAATAACTTGTGAGTGCGAGGTCGGCCCAACCCGCCCGACCAGTAAGTCCTGCAGGTATCGGGCCAGTCCACACATCACTACTGCAGTGGTGTTTTCTTCTTGCATTTCTATTTCCCGGGCTGCTTTGCACCCAATTCACAAGATAATATAAAGTGGCTGGAAACAACGCAATTTTCACTATTTTGTATATAAGAAACGTAAGGGATCAAACTGCAGGGCTGCCACATAGCAGTGGAATTTCAAAATGTCCCATGGCAGAGATGGCCCTATTGTAAGTAGTTTTTTAAGTTATTCACATGGCCGCCATTAGAAATCATGGGGCCCCGTACAACAACATTTTCGGGGTCCCCATCCTGGCGCACAAGCCCCACCCACCCTGGTGCACAAGCCCCACCCACCCTGGTGCACAAGCCCCACCTCAGACCCCGCCCACTCCACATCACAGTTAAAAGACCACACAGCGCTTAAAAAGTAACCCCCCCCACACACACAAGTTATAAAAAGCTATTGATGGTTAGGGCCCCCTTATAAGTTTTTTTTTTAAAAAAAAGCATTGGTGCCAGGGCACCCCCTTACAAGTTAAAAAAATTGGGGCCCCCAAAAAAATTTTTTAAAAAAAATCATTGGCGCCACGGCCTTACAAGTTAAAAAAAATTGTCCTAAAAAAATATTTAAAAAAAAAACATTGGCGCCAGGGCCCCCCTTACAAGTTAAAAAAACTGGGGCCCCAAAAATTAAAAAAATGGTGCCAGGGCCCCCCTTACAAGTTTAAAAAAAAAAGCATTTTTGCTAGGGCCCCCCATAAAAATTTCTTTTTAAAAAAACATTGGCACCAGGACCCCCCTTACAAGTTAAAAAGATTGGGGCCCCAAAAAAAGATTTTTTTAAAAAAACATTGGCGCCAGGGCCCCCCTTACAAGTTAAAAAAAACTTGGGCCCCAAAATTCTTTTTTTAAAAAAATTGGTGCCAGGGCCCACCTTACAAGTTTTTTAAAAAAAAAAGCATTGGTGCCAGGGCCCCCCATAAAAGTTTTTTTAAAAACCATTGGTGCCAGGGCCCCCTTACAAGTTAAAAAAATTGGGGCCCCAAAAAAATATTTTTTTAAAAAAAACATTGGAGCTAGGGCCCCCCTCACACTTGGGGCCCGAAAAACATATTTTTTAAAAAAACATTGGTGGCAGGGGCCTTTAGAGTATTTAAATAATACAGTGGTGGCCAGGGGATTAGGCCAGGGGATTATTCAGCATTATTTTCCTGCAGCTGAAACCGCTGCCTCCATGTCTTGAGTCACCAACTGAAGCCACAAAACCAACAACTGACCACAAGACTTAAATTTTAATACTTATTCTTAATTTAATTTTTTTAGTTTTCATGTTTTAAATGATTTCAATATTCAATGTTCATTTACGGTAAATGCCCCTTTTACCATATCCCGTCCCAATATAGGAGAAGTTAAATTGTGCATTTTTCACATACTCTTAAAGGATAAGTAAACCTTAAAAATAAGTGAATGTAACATTGATGAGGGGGCTATTCTAAGCACTTTTGTAATTTACATTCATTATTTATTTTGTTTTCATTCCAATTCATTATTAAAGGATACATGTACTGTTAATATGAATGAATTTTGTTACAACAGCGCCACCTGCTGGTTCTCTGGTGAAAGAAAGAGGCTGCTCTGATGTTCTTCTGTTTAGGAATAAAATTAGAAACCTTTCTCAAATCTTCCCTAAGCAAAAGGGGTGGTTCACCTTTAAGTTAACATTTTTTTTTTAATGATTTGTCTATTTCTTCCGAATCTTTCCAGCTTTCAAATGGTGGTCACTGACCCCATCTAAAAAAAACAAATGCTCTGTAAGCCTACATATTTATTGTTATTGCTGCTTTTCATTGCTCATCGTTCTATTCAGGCCTCTCCTATTCATATTCCAGTCTCTTATTCAGATCAGAGCATGGTTACTAAGGGAATTTGGACCCTAGCAACAAGACTGCTGAAATTGCAAACGGGAGAGCTGCTTGAATAAAAAGCTAAATAACTCCAAAATAAAATAAATAATAAAATAAAAACCAATTGCAAATAGTCTTAGAATATTCCTCTCTACAGCCTACTAAAATGTCATTTAAAGGTGAACAACCCCTGCGACGCCTACAATGGTGGTTTTTCCAGAGGTGTCTTGACCACGCCCATTCCACACCCACTTATACCCTTGGCCACACACCTGGCAGGGTTTTAGACCTTTTCAGTGGGTCCAGACAACCCAGAGAGGGCGTGGCTATACTGACTGACCCCCCAAATGTAGGGAGTCCCCGTTTTGTTAACAAACCCTCAACCCAGTTGCCCTTAACCCTTTGTGCACCAGCCAAGCGCTGAATCCAGTTATAAGGAGTTAAAGACTCTCTGGGATCACAGAGAAGCCTCCTGACCTTCCTATTCCACGACAAGGTTATAAGAGCCCCAGGTATTAACTCCAGCGCCATGGAACTCCAGTCCTGTTACTCCTGAGCCCTCCCACCGCAGCAGAGCCCGTGACTCCGCACATATCTGAGAATGTTGTGCCAAAACCCGGAGCGGATCGCTCCATTCAAACTACTCTCTCGGATCCACCAATCGCAACACAGCAAGTGGGCGGGCCCAAGCCGACCCAGAGAGAAAAAAAACAGAACGTGTGCATGGGGTTGTCCCTCGTCTCTCACGTGATCCGGAAGAGGGCGTTACGCTGTCGAAGTCAGGTGACTGCCGTATAAAGGGGAAGTAGCTGGCTGCCAGTGTAATTGTGTCGCTGTCACCCGATTCTCACCGGTCCTTCTGTCTCCCACCGAGCCGCTACCATGGCGCTGAGCGATGCCGACGTACAGAAACAGGTGAGCGGGAGAAGGGATGAGCGGGGGGTTTAAGGTAGTGGCAGTAGTTATTCCTATGGCACCACCCACACATTTATATATTATATACCTGCTGTACACCTGCTGCTGGGGAACCGTGAGGGAGGATTTATTAGGCACATCCCAAGGCTCTGAGGGAAGCTCATTTGCTTTAACCTGCAAGACCCCTTTTTTAGATGATCAGCTGCTGTTTTACTACATCTCCCAGCATCCCCTGTCAGCTAGTGTTTAGACTTCCCCTTGTACCTCTTACATTATCTCTATAATAGCCATTAACTGTTGTTTTACTACAACTCCCAGCATCCCCTGACAGCTAGTGTTTAGACTTCCCCTTGTACCTCTTACATTATCTCTATAATAGCCATTAACTGTTGTTTTACTACAACTCCCAGCATCCCCTGGCAGCTAGTGTTTAGACTTCCCCTTGTACCTCTTACATTATCTCTATAATAGCCATTAACTGTTGTTTTACTACAACTCCCAGCATCCCCTGGCAGCTAGTGTTTAGACTTCCCCTTGTACCTCTTACATTATCTCTATAATAGCCATTAACTGTTGTTTTACTACAACTCCCAGCATCCCCTGACAGCTAGTGTTTAGACTTCCCCTTGTACCTCTTACATTATCTCTATAATAGCCATTAACTGTTGTTTTACTACAACTCCCAGCATCCCCTGTCAGCTAGATTTTAGACTTCCCCTTGTACCTCTTACATTGTCTCTATAATAGCCATTAACTGCTGTTTTACTACATCTCCCAGCATCCCCTGTCAGCTAGTGTTTAGACTTTCCCTTGTACCTCTTACATTATCTCTATAATAGCCATTAACTGCTGTTTTACTACAACTCCCAGCATGCCTTGAGATCTGATTTGCCCCAGCTGCACCTGATGCTTGAGTACCTCCTGCTATTGCTGTATATTAGCCATGGGCAGCGTTCTACATGATACGACTCCCTACACCCCAGCCACTATACTGTCCCACAGCTTGCCTGTGACTGGAGAGAGGGGTGCAGTAAAATGAATATTGTATTTATGGAAGTCTAGTGCAAGTGCGACTGCAGAGAGATTGTAGGAATAACAAAGCTGCTGTTGATCCAATGCCACTTGGGCACATTAGGAATTTTCTTAAGGAATTGGCTTTAGCTAAGAGGCTCCTAACTGCCAGTTTGTCCATGTGACTAGGGAAGCTCTCACCAACCGTTACAGCAGCAAACTCGGGGATTTCTTCAAGAACCGCTCAATTTACCATCACCGGTATAAAAGGGCGATCTTATCCGATTAGCGTCGCCTGACGCGTTTCGTGTTTGCACACTTCTTCAGATATACGACCAATGGGAATGCAGTGGTGTTGAGAGTCTTACTGGTTATGATCATAGAGGACACTGGGAGTTGTAGTTTTGCACCACATTCCCCAATGGGCCCCTGTATAGAACTAGATTTCTTACAACTGAGTATTTAGGCCATTGAAAGATAGTTACACCAGTGGGGTAACTAGAACTTACTGGGCCCCACAGTAACATCATTTAGGGCCCCTCCTAAGCTGTGGAAATGTGTTTTCATTAGGGATGCACCGAATCCAGGATTTGGTTCGGGATTCGGCCTTTTTCAGCAGGATTCGGATTCGGCCGAATCCTTCTGCCCAGCCAAACCAAATCCTAATTTGCATATCAAATTAGGGGCGGGAGAGAAATTGCATGATTTTTGTCAGTAAAAAAATGTTTTCCCCTTCCCACCCCTAATTTGCATATGCAAATTGGGGTTCGGATTCGGTTCTGTATTCGGCCGAATCTTTCACGAAGGATTCGGGGGTTCGGCCGAATCCAAAAAAGTGGATTCGGTGCATCCCTAATACATATTATTATTATTATTATTATTATTATTATATTTAGCTACCCCTGCTTAGGAGGCGTGTGCCCTGCTGTATCAGACTGGCATCAGCCTGGCAAGTCTTGGCACATGCAGATGAATAGGTTCTTCACTTCCTGATTCTGTGAGGATCATGTGATCTACAGAATCATGTGATCCCTCCGACTTTTCATAAACATAAAGTCATTGATCCTGGGCCCCCCAGCAGTGAGCGCTTTTGCATCCTCTAGGAGACAGGGTGGGGGTTTATAATTGAACATTAACGTGTGGCCCTTTAAACAGAGGGAAGTGTGACCTTATTCATTCACCAGCAATGGAGTCGGAGGGATCACATGATTCTGTAGATCACATGATCCTCACAGAATCAGGAAGTGAAGAACCTATTCATCTGCATGTGCCAAGACATGCCAGGCTGATGCCAGTCTGATACAGCAGGGCACATGCCTCCTAAGCAGGGGTAGCTAAATATAATAATAATAATAATAATAATTATGAATTCCAGAGTTGAGCTCATAGAGGTAGGGAGAATCGAACCTACTATTTTAGGTACCGTGAATTTAAAGGCACAGATCTTTGTGTTGATGCCACTCTGGGTTGGCAGTAGTAGTCAAGGTCACAGGGGCCTGTGTGACAACTCAGGAAAACTCCAGTGATGTTTTGGGAAGTGGGTTTAACACGTTACCCTCCTCCTTCTCAAGGTCCCCGGGCTGTATGTGTTGACAGTAAACATCAGTATTGGGCAGAACCGCTCTCTTCTGGCTCTGGAAGCTACACGGAGTCATAATCAGAAGCTGTCTGGCCTGAGCTGGGTTTCCCTAGTTGGATCAGTAGGGTTGGTCCAATAGTTTGTTTAGGTAAAAACACCAACTGTGTCCACTATAACCAGCAGGGCTTGATTGGGCAACCAATGAGAAATGAGCATTTCTGCCCTTGGCAAACATAAAAGGGAAAACTGGCAACTCTGCCCCCAAACAGTCCCCCCCAATCTGGATTCACAACAACAGCACTTGGCCCATGGGCTGAATGATCACATGACGTTAAAGTTGTATCACCCCCCCCGTGGTTGTGCAGCCCCCTTGACGAGAGCTTGTGGATCCTATTAAAGGGAAGGTTCACCTTTGCGTTAACTGTTAGTATGATGTAGAGAGGGATATTCTGAGACAATTTGCAATTGGTTTTTATTTTTTGTTATTTGTGTTTTTTGACTTATTTAGCTTTTTATTCAGTTGCTCTCCATTTTGCAATTTCAGCCATCTGGTTGCTAGGGTCCAGATTCCCCTAGCAACCATGCATTGATTTGAATTAGAGACTAGAATATGAATAGGAGAGGCTTGAATAGATAGATAAGTAATTTAAAAAAAAAACTTACCATAAATGTGTAGGCTTGCAGAGCATTTGTTTTTAGATGGGGTCAGTGACCCCCATTTGAAAGCTGGAAAGAGTCCGGAGATTTGAGTTAACTTTTAGTATGTTATAGAATGTCTAGTTCTAAGCAATTTTTGCATAAAAATCAATAAGCCAAATAAGTAAAAAAAAAACACAAATAATAAAAAATGAAAACCAATTGCAAAGTGTCTCAGAATATCCCTCTCTACATCATACTAACAGTTAATTTAAAGGTGAACAAACGCCTTTAAGGTCTTTACCTGGGAATCTCTTTGTGTTTGCTAAACAGCAGTGGAATCCTGAACGTGTGTTTATTTTTCCGTGGCGCGGGGGGGGGTCGAGGTGTAGGACTTGCAGTATGTAGTAGACATGGGCCACACAAACGGGCAGGATCCTGTTTCAGCATAGATAGATCATACCCTATAGGTGCCACATTCCTCATTGGGATATGATAAATCACAGCTTTTCCCCATGTGCTCCTAGGGTTTAAGGTGGGGCTCAATCATAATCATGTGATCACTGGCCCAGGGGCCAAATGATTGGATGAGAATAATTTGGCCTCTCTAGGGTCACATGTCCTCTGTCTCTATCTCCCTACACTTCCACCTGCAGAAAAATGCCACACCCTCTCCCATTGGCTGCTGGGAGTAGTGAAACAAATGCCGGGGGAACCCACTGGGTTGGGGATTGTGCTCCTTTTGTGGCTTAACCATTCAACCTTTGTAAAAATCTAAATGGAGTTGCTGATGTATTTGCAGATCAAGCACATGATGGCTTTCATTGAGCAGGAAGCCAATGAGAAGGCGGAAGAAATAGATGCCAAGGTAAGGACCATTCATTGTAGCATCCAAAATACTTTCCTACCCTCTGGTTTAGCATTGGGTTCCCTGATTAACCCCAAGGTATCCAGCATTCTAACCACAGGCTGGTTATGTCTTGGCACTTTCGTGGTACGTGCCTTGTACATAGGTAATAACATTTCCACTGGATCATAGCAAACTATACATTATAGGAAAAACATAGAGGCTGTTCCTGCTGAATTGTGCTTAGTACAGGGAAATCCATATGCTACCATAGTTTTATGGGATCTCTTTGTACAGACTATGAGCAAACTTAGGGGACTGTTTCTGCTGAATTGTGCTTAGTACAGGGAATACCTATGCTGCCATAGTTTTATGGGCTCTCTCTGTACAGACTATGAGAAAACTTAGGGGACTGTTCCTGCTGAATTGTGCTTAGTACAGAGGAATACCTATGCTGCCATAGTTTTATGGGATCTCTGTACAGAGTATGACCAAACTTAGGGACTGTTCCTGCTGAATTGTGCTTAGTACAGGGAATACCTATGCTGCCATAGTTTTATGGGATCTCTCTGTACAGACTATGAGCAAACTTAGGGACTGTTCCTGCTGAATTGTGCTTAGTACAGGGGAATACCTATGCTGCCATAGTTTTATGGGATCTCTCTGTACAGAGTATGAGCAAACTTAGGGACTGTTCCTGCTGAATTGTGCTTAGTACAGGGAATACCTATGCTGCCATAGTTTTATGGGATCTCTCTGTACAGAGTATGAGCAAACTTAGGGGCTGTTCCTGCTGAATTGTGCTTAGTACAGGGGAATACCTATGCTGCCATAGTTTTATGGGATCTCTCTGTACAGAGTATGAGCAAACTTAGGGACTGTTCCTGCTGAATTGTGCTTAGTACAGGGAATACCTATGCTGCCATAGTTTTATGGGATCTCCCTATGTTGCCGCAGTTACTGGAGGAACGCTGGCTCTTTAACAAGCTCAGACTTTTAATATGCCTTTGCTCTGCCCATTCAGTTCCATTATCATTATCAGTGTGTTTGGCCCATAAGATATTTGTCACATTTCATGGAGAATCCGAAGCCCCTGGCAAGTTACACAGAGTTATGTCTCACTTGCTGTAGGCAGAAGAGGAGTTTAACATCGAGAAGGGCCGACTAGTGCAGACCCAGAGACTGAAAATCATGGAGTATTATGAGAAGAAGGAGAAACAGATTGAGCAACAAAAGAAAATGTAAGTTTGGTTTGCAGGGGTTGCTCTAAAATGTTTTTTTTTTGTTTGTTTCTTTACCCAGAGGACTAGTAAGAGGTTCTGCTGTCTCACACTAACTTGTCACTTTGTAACCCTCAGTCAGATGTCAAACCTGCTGAACCAAGCTCGTCTGAAGGTGCTTAAAGCTCGTGATGATCACATTTCGGTAAGGAGGTTCCATGCATTCAGTGGCATGTCTTATTCCTTTGTACACCGGGTACAAATAAGCTCAATTATCCCCCTGACTGGCCTTCAGGCTGGACCCCCTTAGCTCATAACAAGGTTACAGATATATAGAAACATTGGGGTAACAGTCACCCTGCTATAGTTCCAGGGGTACCCAGGGCACAAATAAACACTCACCCCAAATCCCCAAATCTCCCCCTAACGGACCTTCAGACTGGGCCCCCTTAGCTCATAACAAGGTTAAAGATATATAAAAACATTGGGGTAACAGTCACCCTGCTATAGTTCCAGGGGTACCCAGGACACAAATAAACACTCACCCCAAATCTCCCCCTAAATGACCTTCAGACTGGGCCCCCTTAGCTCATAACAAGGTTACAGATATATAGAAACATTGGGGTAACAGTCACCCTGCTATAGTTCCAGGGGTACCCAGGGTACAAATAAGCACTCACCCCAAATCTCCCCCTAACTGGCCTTCAGGCTGGGCCCCCTTAGCTCATAACAAGGTTACAGATATATAGAAACATTGGGGTAACAGTCACCCTGCTATAGTTCCAGGGGTACCCAGGACACAAATAAACACTCACCCCAAATCTCCCCCTAACTGACCTTCAGACTGGGCCCCCTTAGCTCATAACAAGGTTACAGATATATAGAAACATTAGGGTAACCGTCACCCTTCACCTGCTCACCCACGGTCTCTCCTGGTGTAGGATTTGGTGAATGAGGCCAGGCAGAGACTCGCCCGGGTGGTGAAGGACACGGCTCGGTACCAGATGTTGCTTGATGGACTCATTCTACAGGTTTGTGTCACTTCCAGCCGGTGCATTTGGTACTTGTTTCTCATTCGCTCACTGACTCTTTTGTTCTGATCCGGATTATTTGCAGGGTCTGTTCCAACTCCTGGAACCCAAGGTGGTGATCCGCTGCCGTAAGCAAGACCTCCCTCTAATTACAGTAAGTTCCTCTGTATATTGCTGATCTGCATATAACTTGCCCGGCTGTACCCTGCAGCTTGGACTCAGGCGGAGGGTAGGGTTTATCCCACAAGCAGGAAGTGATCAGATAAATATCAAGCTGTCTGTCTGTCCTTGCAGGCTTCCGTGCAGAAGAGCATCCCCACTTACAAGGCTGCTACCAAACAAGGGGTGGAGGTGATCATTGATCAAGAGACTCATCTACCCCCCGAAATGTAAGGCACATGTTTCACTGTATATTTACTTTTTCTTATGGTAATTGCATCTATGAGGGGGACTTTATTTAGCCCCCTTGGACATCACCAGACAAGTGCTCAGAAGGTCCCATGTACTTTGTGATCCGGGCCCACTTTAGCTATACGTACTTCCCTTGTGGGGGCATAAACAGACAGACAGTGAGAATACTGGGGGGCTCAGGTGGTATAGGGGGCTTAAGGATAAACAGCTTCAATATCTTATTCCCAAGGATTAGAGGGCCCTAAACTGAAGCTGATGAGGAAGAGCGAGGGGATTCGGGGCTGATTTGGGGAGTACAGACAGTCGCGGTCTATAAAGCAACCAATTCATGGCTAACTTACCCTTTATTTTCTTGTGCCTCGGCAGAGCTGGAGGAGTGGAGCTTTATAACGGTGATGGGAAAATCAAAGTGTCAAACACGCTGGAGAGTCGGCTGGACTTGATTGCTCAGCAGGTAAAGCCACTAATCCAGAGATCATTGCGCATTTGCCTCTAACTCCCGTATCTGTCATTGGAGGTGTTGAGTTGTAGTTCAGTAACCGCTGGAGTGCCTCAGGCTGTACATCCCAGTTTACTCCCCCTTCTTCTGTTTAACAGATGATGCCAGAAATCAGAGTTGCTTTATTTGGGGCCAACACCAACCGAAAGTTCCTGGACTGAGGCCGCCGGGAGTAGACGGACTGAGGGTGCCGGGAGTAGTTTGACGCTGGTCTCCATGCCGAACTCCTGGAGGAGTCACATTGCGGAAAGCCTGAATTTCTCTTTTTTTGTTTCATTGTCTGTAACTATATATTGTAGTCATGTAAGAACTCGGCTTGTTATTGGGTCACAGGCTCCAATGGAACCACAACAATCCTATATTGTCTTATTGGTCAGTATTGGGGGGAGGCGGGGTCAGCCAGCTGTGGGTGCTGATGCTTTTTCAAGATTTGCACCCCAATGTATGGTAATGGTTTGTCTGTTGCACTCTTGTTGAGATTAAAGGGGAACTAAACATTCCCAAACAAATTCATGTAAAAGTGCTGTTCTGATCACCCTTGCAACTTTTTTTGTTCTCCCGATGTTGGCAGTTTTACACCAGAAGTGTCCCCTGCTGTTCTGTCTGGTCTTGTTAGTTGCCAGAATTCCTGATGCAGAAAGCATCTCCTGCCACATCTCTGCTCAGTCCTACCGCTCATTGTTGGATTAAAGAGCTGACAGGGGCCATAGAACTGAGCAGAGACGTGCCAGGAGATGCTTCCTGCATCAGTAATTATCCTACTGGTTCCTGTTGGCATATTCATGATATTAGCAGTTTAAATCTCTAAAAACTAAAGGGCAGAAGTGCATTTTTTTTTTAAACATTCATTTGCCATATTTTAGTTCCCCTTGTAAGTAAAATAATGCAGTTCCTGTCATTGGCCTTTCTAGGAACTTCCTGCTGAAAGAGGAATTTGGGGTGGAAAACAAAGGCAAAATCAGACTACACACTCCTTTTAGTTGTGTAGTCAAATATAAAGTGCGGCGTGTGCGTTAGTCACCAGCGTGCTGTGATCACGTGTCACATGTTGGCCACAAGGAAGTTTCCTGTTTAGGCGACAGTTGCCCTGTTGTTCCAGATTGCCCAACCTGTAGTATAAAGCATATGCCTCCCCCCAGTATGTTATTACCTGTACTGGTCAGTTAAATAATGGATTCAATGGCTAATGGTACCAGCTATTTAAAGGGGAAGTTCACCTTTTTTTTAAAGTAGCTTCTCCCAGTTATCTACCTGGGCAGGTAACTTTAGCTGCTTATTCTCTGTCTGAGCACATTTATGGTTAACTTCCCCTTTAAAACCTGGAAACATATCTCTGACCCCAGGAGATGCCTGGTTGGCCCCAACTGAGGATGTCAGAGGAGAGAGCAGTCTTTAGTTTCCCAGCATCCTTAGCTAAAGGGGATGATCGACATTATCGTTTACAATAAATCCCCAGATCCAGATAATCCGCTTCATTCATTGGTTGGACAGAGCTGGCTAAACCTCGCCCCCCCATTCACTGTATATCCCGCCTACTGCTGGCACGGCTGCCAGTAACCAGCATGGCTACTCCTTGTTTTCATTGTTCTGTATATGTGGCTCTCCACTAAAACCATCAGCCTTTTTATTCAATGCCCAATGTGATGTTTATTTATTACAATAAAGTTGTGTGGTCCCTCCAGCTGTCAGTCCTTTCACTTCCATTCTGTCCTACTCTACTTAGGTCACATGGGCCAAATTAAATACATAAAGTTCAGGTATGCACTAAGTATAAGTTCATTTTCATGCCATTATAACAAATTCCCACCACATACATGACCCGTAAGTGTAATCTCAGGGTGGGCAGTTTGGCCAGTTGCTTGGACTCCTACCTACAACCTGCCTAATACTTGCAGTACTTGAGACTAGAACTATATATATGAGATTGTCCAGCTGTTACACTACAAATCCCAGCATCCCCTGCCAGCAAAGGGCTATTGAGCAGGGTTTCATCGGGTGAAGTTTCGGCAGCCCTGCTGAATATCCTCAAGATTTTTACCCAGGCACAGCCATTATTTCCCATGGCCAGAAACAAGACCCCATTAATACTGCATATATATATATATATATTTTTTTTTTTTAGGGGTATATTTATCAAGGGTCGAATTTCGAATTGAAAAAACCTCGAAATTCGAATTCAAAAAGACCAACTGAAATTAAGTTGAAGGGTTTTTTTTTTTTGGTCGAATAGGTCCATTTTCGATCAAATAGGTCCGTATTCGGCCGAATTTGAATCCTACGAATAGAAGGAATAGCGCATTCGAACGAATTCGGTTTTTCAGAGTCCACCAATTTACTCCAGATAGGTTCTAGGAGGTCCCCCACAGGCTAAAACAGCAATTCGGCAGGTTTTTAGATGGTGAATGGTTGAAGTCGTATTTTTAAAGAGACAGTACATGATAAATTTCGATATTCGCATTTTTTTCAAATCAAATAAGGACTATTCCCTAGTTGAAGCTCAAAATTCTAATTTTTTTCATTCGAAAATTCACCTTGACCTTTGATAAATCTGCCCCTTAGTGTTTGTAAAAAAGGCCATAACCTGAACAAATGCAATACATTTTTTCTGGACCACTGATTCACTTTGCTGGACCTCACTGACCCCTCTACTATTGTAAGATTATTGTACAATGCCTTGGAAGGTTATCCTGATTATCCTGCCTTGTGAAAATACAGACCATCTATGTAGCCAATAGCTGGCTTCATGGTCCCTCAGCCACCAGTAGAAATCCCCTAAGATCCCAGCCCACTGCCTGCTTTGGATCTGCAGGGTGGGGATCTTTGTAGTACCAGGGCGAGGGGGTGCCTCAATGGAGGGACCCTTCTAATGAATCCTACATTTAAAGGGGATGTAAAGGCAAAAAATAAAATTCCATTTTTACTTTCTTTAATGAAAATGAAACCTATCTCCAATATACTTTAATTAAAACATGTGTAACATTTTTATAAGAAACCTGTCTGTATACAGTGAAATTCTCCCTTCATTTACTGCTGTGGATAGGAATTGTGAGACGGTCCCTAACTGCTCTGCAGGGAAACAATCATACTTATGAACAGCAGGGGGAGCCCCCGCCTTACTTCCCAGCCATGTAGAACTCAAGCAGCTTTGTTTGTTTCCCTGTAGAGCAGTCGGCGACTGTGTAGAGATTTGTATTGGATTTTATTTTTGCCTTTACATCCCCTTTACTGTTTCCAACTCCAGCTGCAGAGACAAAGATCATGGAGCCAGATTTAAACAGATAAACTGGGATTCTATTTGGAGGATTATTTTGCTGCAGCCACTGGTTCTGCAGAGCTGGAGAAAGTTTGTATTAAACAATACAAAAACTATAAAATCCACATTAGATTACATGACAACACAGGACCCAGTGCAGTCTGTATATTCTGATTATTAATCAGTCTTGCTGTATCGGCTTCTGGCTGATATTATTTGACTTGTGCTGTTTTGATCATTTATGACGATCCCTAAGCAGCCCAGATCACACTGAGCATGTGCACAGTCTTGGTCTTGCAAAGATGTATAACAAAGTTACAAGCTGATGATTTTGAAAGCATAAATCATTTGTTTGATTAGGCTTATGGTGCAGTAAGTTCATGTTTATGTTTAGTATACAAAATACAGCATTTCTAGCATGTCTATTTTAGACTTTACTTCCCCTTTAAATGCTGTCATCTCAGTTACCCCTCTGTCCATCATGGGGACGGGGCTAGTTGAAGTATCCCAGAATACATTCCCCTATGCCTATGAAATACACCACCTGGGCTATTCCAAAGAGGGGGGCAATAACCTGGGCCCTGCAGACGCCCCCCTTCATAAAAGCCGAGGGGCCTTTGTTCCTCCAGATCCTCCTGTAATGACAAAGGTGACAAATGATAGGGATGGGGGGGAGGTCACATGAGAAAAATAGCCCCAACAACCCCCATACATAATATATAAATGTTTGTATTGATAGAATAAATATATTGCTCAAAATTGTATATATAACCTGATTGAAATCCATTTAGAATTGAATAGAGTAGTGAATAAATCTAGCCTGTAGGTGGCGCTGGAAACATAGATATGTGAAGAGATGCTCAAGCCTTGTCCATAAGCACATACCTTGCACAGTCCAGGATTCCATTGTAAGTATCTGTTCCGATTCCTTTCTTCAAGGTCCAGATCCTGGTTTTGAGCATAAGAAAGGGAACAGAAACCCCCAAGTTAATTAGCCTCTCCCCCTTTTATCTTCCTGTTAGGGTGGGAATTGTATCATTCGATCCCTTTGCTTACTGTAATACAGTAGAACCCCCATTTTATGTTTTTCAGGGGACCAGAAAAGAATGATGTAAAATACAGGAAAATGTAAAATGAGGGAAATGTATTCTGCATAATATATAGGTGGGACCACAAATGAGGGGAAACTTAAAATCAGGGGATGTAAAATTGAGGTTCCTCTGTAGTATAATGATCACTCCTGGGTAGCACTAGATACTTAATATATAGAGACAGAGACAAGAGGAACGTTTTTGGAGGGTCTCGCCATCTAGAGGTGTGAAAGCCACAGGAGCCACCCCACAGTGCACTAGGCCAGAGGAATTGTAGTACAGTGCTTTCTCATGGGGAGACTTCTGTCCGAGTTTATACACATTGGCAAACATTGGGAAATAAATGGTAGAGAATATACAAAGAATATACAGAGAAGGAATGTTTTGGGCACACAATAAGCTATACCCTCATACTGTACTGTCTAAGGGAATCAATATGGCTCCTCCCTCCTCCCATATGTATAAATACAAATATACAGAGAAGGAATGTTCTGGGCACACAAGCTATACCTCATACTGTAGTCTAAGGGAATCAATATGGCACCTCCCTCCTCCCATATGTATAAATACAAATATACAGAGAAGGAATGTTCTGGGCACACAATAAGCTATACCCTCATACTGTACTGTCTAAGGGAATCAATATGGCACCTCCCTCCTCCCATATGTATAAATACAAATATACAGAGAAGGAATGTTCTGGGCACACAATAAGCTATACCCTCATACTGTACTGTCTAAGGGAATCAATATGGCTCCTCCCTCCTCCCATATGTATAAATACAAATATACAGAGAAGGAATGTTCTGGGCACACAATAAGCTATACCCTCATACTGTACTGTCTAAGGGAATCAATATGGCACCTCCCTCCTCCCATATGTATAAATACAAATATACAGAGAAGGAATGTTCTGGGCACACAATAAGCTATACCCTCATACTGTACTGTCTAAGGGAATCAATATGGCACCTCCCATATGTATAAATACAAATATACAGAGAAGGAATGTTCTGGGCACACAATAAGCTATACCCTCATACTGTAGTCTAAGGGAATCAATATGGCACCTCCCTCCTCCCATATGTATAAATACAAATATACAGAGAAGGAATGTTCTGGGCACACAATAAGCTATACCCTCATACTGTACTGTCTAAGGGAATCAATATGGCACCTCCTCCTCCCATATGTATAATTAACCCACTGACATTAAGAGAGAAAACATTAAGTGGGATCATACTTGTAAAGGTAAGTCTCAGTGCAGTCAGGTGGAAAACCTTTTACTACATAAACATCTAAGCCTTGGAACATCTGTACTAAATGTGTCCTTTACCTTCATAGAAATAATAGAAAAAAATAGATTAACATCAAACTTGGCTCAACAAAAGTCATGTTTTTTTTGTTTAATTAGGTAATGGGGTTAACAGTTAGATCTTTGGTTGGGAGACCACAATCTGGCAGTCTGGGCCCTGGGTGGAGGGATGTACCAAGTGGGGCAGAACACAGGGGCATCGACTCTGGATATAGAAGTATATGGAAACTAGTCACATATGTATTGATCAGATCACAGTCAGAGTCATACTTACAGGAGAAGGAAAGACATTTTTACTTGGGGTGACAAAAGTTAGGCAACCCCAAGTGATCGCATTTACTTACCCGGATTTACTTATTCCAGTGAGCACCAAGGAGCGATTTACGGCTTCTTCTTTCTTCAAATTTCCCGGGGCAGACGCATGCGCAGTAGAATGAAATAGTCGACTTTTTCGCTAAAGTTCGGCCTTTCGCTCTACTGCGCATGAGCCGCCGCAAGAAGAAAAAAGAAGCTGAAAGACAATTGCTCTGTGGTACTCGCTGGAATAACCCCAGGCCGGTGCAGATTTCTGCTGATAGAAGCACCAACCCTGGGTGTCAGGTAAGTAAATGTGATCACTTGGGGGTGCTTAACTTTTGGCACCCCCAAGTATAACATGCCTTTCCTTCTCCTTTAACTGGAGACATTAATAGTTTGGGCGTCAGGTTTCAGGTGTGTTGATTTTCTTTGTTGTTTGTTTCTGTTTCTTTCTTTTACTTTTAGGTGTAGATTCCATTGTCCCCAAGTCTTTCCTGGGAAGCTCTGGGTTCTGTGGGTTTGAAATAATTTCCTCCATTCATCCGAATTTGGTTCTTCAATATTGCAGGGTTGGCAAAAGGTAGGAAGGTCCTCAAGCTTATTGAGAACATATGTTTTGCCATCTTTAGATATTGTATTGCAAATCTATAAGTCCAGCAAAACAAAAGACCTTTCTCTTTAAGGAGTTGTAGTTTGGGTCTCACCATCCTGCACTGTTGTAAAGTATGCCAAGAAAGGTCCTATAGAATAACAATATCATCAACCTTTGAACTTGATAACCTGTAGTTTCCTGGCTTTGATGTCCTCTTTCACTGTAAACCGGATTAAACAGAAACTAATGTCCCTGGATGTATCCATGGGGAGGCAATTCGGTTTTAGGCCCTTTCAATGTCTATAGTTTGAGAGGGAGGTACTTCCAAAATCCGTAGAAATAATTTTACCACCATATCATGTGGATTTCCCCCATCCAGAAGTTCCTGTAGGTCCCTAATAAATAGCATGGCTGATCCTATCAAATGTGGGGCCCAATTGGGACCATGTTGTGGGGTCGCCATCTCCACTTTGAGCATTGCTTGGAATTGGGAGAACATAGTCTTGGGTGTTTTGGCTTTCTCTCCCCCCATGTCTTTATTTTTGTTATGCTTCCCCATGATTTTATGTGATCTCTCAGCGATCCAGATTAGGTTCACTCTCCGTCCATACAGTTTGGCTATTTTCCCCCAGGTGTATACACCTATATATTGGTGTATACTGGCCCTTTAATATGTCGCTCTATTGAAGCTGCTTGACTGAGTGTATATAAACATAGTTCCCTGCTATTTAAATCCTTGACTCTGGCTGTTTTGCAGAAATATACACATGGCTGTTGAGAAGAGAATGTTTAGCAGTGAAAGATGTCTTTGTGAAGTGTAACGTTCCTCAGTGATGCTTCAGATGTATAAGGCGCATTCGCTTCCTACAAGAAACTTCCTCTGCCCAACATGTTTCCTTCTTATGAGTCTGCACTGTGCAAGGACACAATAGACATTGAGCTGTGCAAGTGATACGGCTGCCATTGCCTGCTGGATAAAGGTAAATCCACTAAGACTTGTGCCAAATGTGGAGAAGAAAACGCCCCTTATATGAGAGCAGGATCAGACTGGGGTGTCTGGGTCCTATCACGACTTCAGGGGCCTTCCATATAATTGGGGGAGGGATGTGGGCTTGGTTCAGTGGGGCCCATTAAGCCAGGTTTTTCCTGGCCCAGTCTGACACTGCGTGGCCATCTTTAGTCTAATGCCAGACCAGGCTTTTTCTCACAGGTCGAGAAACACCCTTCAAATCATATCTCCTTTCTGTTGTGCAAGCAAGCGGAGTCACTGCGATAGCCCTGGTTCCAACATATGGAGCAGGATTTGCTGTAGAAACGCACAAGTATGTTTTGTGGCCCTGAAATCCACTTAGTGTGTCTGCACCTGGACCAGTGACATTAGTCTTAAGCCCCCCATATATGAACCGATAAAAGCTGGCAACATACCAAGTCAGCAGCTTATCAGCCCGTGCGTAGAGCCCCCCAACGGGCTTTCCCAATCGATATCTGGCCGATGCTGATCAGGCAGGTTAGAAAATCCCATCAGTTGAAAAAAGACACGTCCATCGAGTTCAACCTTCTTTTTTCTTTTTTATTAACTCCCTATCTGCCAGTTGATCCAGAGGAAGGCAAAAAACCCATCTGAAGCTTCTCCAATTTGCCTCAGAGGGGGAAAAATTCCTTCCTGACTCCAAAATGGCAATGGGACCAGTCCCTGGATCAACTTGTACTATGAGCTATCTCCCATATCCCTGTACTCCCTCACTTGCTAAACACCATCCAACCCCTTCTTATACCTATCTAATGTATCAGCCTGTACCACTGATTCAGGGAGACAATTCCACATCTTCACAGCTCTCACTGTACAAAACCCCTTCCGAATATTTAGGCGGAACCTCTTTTCTTCTAATGGGTGACCTTGTGTCAGCTGGAAAGACCTACTGGTAAATAAATCATTAGAGAGATTATTATATGATCCCCTTATATATTTATACATATCATATCACCCCTTAAGCGCCTCTTCTCCAGAGTGAACATCCCCAATTTGGCCAGTCTTTCCTCATAGCTAAGATTTTCCCTTTACCAGCTTAGTTGCCCTTCTCTGTACCCTCTCTAATACAATAGTTTACGCTTTAGGGGCCCCTGGTGGCCACTGTTTTTAACTCTTAGCATTATTTAGGGACCCCTAGCGGCTAGTGGTTTTGAACTCTAAGGGGCAGATTCACTAAGGGTCGAATTTCGAAGTTAAAAATACTTCGAAATTCGACCCTCGAATTGAAATCCTTCGACTTCGAATATCGAAGTCGAAGGATTTAGCGCTAAACGTTCGATCGAACGATCGAAGGATTTTTCGTTCGATCGAACGATTAAATCCTTCGAATCAAACGATTCGAAGGATTTTAATCAAACGATCGAAGGAAATTCCTTCGATCAAAAAAAGCTTAGCAAGCCTATGGGGACCTTCCCCATAGGCTAACATTGACTTCGGTAGGTTTTATCTGCCGAAGTAGGGGGTCGAAGTTTTTTTTAAAGGGAAAGTACTTCGACTATCGAATGGTCGAATAGTCGAACGATTTTTACTTCGAATCGTTCGACTTCGTTCGAATTCGAACGAATTTAACCAATTCGATGGTCGAAGTACCCAAAAAAAAATTTTTTTTATTCTAACCCTTCACCCGAATTTAGTGAATCGGCCCCTTAGTGTTTACAGAAGGGGAAGGTATATTTAGAAGAATTTTGACCTGACAGTATGTCTACCTCTTGCAACACATTTGATTTGCCATTGCCCTTATTAGGACTGGTTACTTTTTGTCCAATGGATTAAACCAAATTGCTCAGAAATACAGAAACAACTCTGATACTAAGTGGGATTTAGGTTAGAGTAGGTACTTGCTTTAAGAGTCTACAGCAGGGTCCCCAACCTTTTCTACCCGTGAGCCACATTCAAATGTAAAAAGAGTTGGGGAACAACACAAGCATGAAAAGAATCCCTTGGGTGCCAAATAAGGACTTTAATTGGTTATTTAGTAGCCCCTATGTGGACCTGCAGCCTACAGGAGACTCTACTGGGCATGATTTTTTTTTAAATTAAAACTTGCTTCCAATCCTGGAATTCAAAAATAAGAACCTGCTTTGAGGACACTGAGAGCAACATCCAAGGGGTTGGAGAGCAACATGGTGCCCACCAGCTACTGATTGGGAATCACTGGTGTACAGTCAGTTCTATGAATTGTGACTGTAACCAGCAATGTTTCCTTATTAACCCTTAGGTGCTTTATATTTCTGTTTATAACCTAAGGATTTATTTCTCTTTTCACAGTACATAGAATGTTCAGCACATTTGAGTGGAACTGTTTATCAGTCTGTATTGGTATCAGATATTGTAACGGCAGGATCTGCTCTTTGAGGTAAGTATTACCCCTCCTACTCATACTGTATATCCCCCACTTCTACCCTCTAGTAGTGATATCACTAGTCATATTTATTCTATATACTGCTTTATCTGCCTTCATGTTATGATTGTCTTGGAGCGAGGGCTAACGTGCTGGTAAGGAGCTCCTTCTCCTCAAGTAATTGTTTCCCACATTCCTATTCACATGGGGGTTAAAATGCACCCCCTCATGTATGCACCCTTTTTACCCCTAACCCATGCATGCACCTTGGATCTTGTTAGGCATCTTCTGTGTGTCAGTGGCACTGCACATGCTCAGTGGGCTCTAGGTTCCTGTTGAAAAGCTGAGCTTTACCCCATTTATCAGGGGGGGGTATGTTATATTCAACGATACTCAAAGCCAATTTCCAGTTGGTCGCAGGTCCGGACTGAGAATTAAAATAGTCACTGGCATTTTAGGTACACAGAGGCCCAATCAGTCCACAGATAGGCCCAAATATCTCCCACTAGCCCACTAAATACTGACTTTCTATGGGACCTTATAGCAGCCCCTCTGCCATTTGCCAGAACCCACAGATTCCCAGTCCGGGCCTGGTTGGTCGTCATCTTTCCAGTCTGCCTTTTGTCCCCCAGTATGGTTACTAGTTTAAATGAGAACTAAACCCTAAAGTTAAAAAAACCCTTCCCCCTACCCTACATAGACCCCCTCCCTGCTCCCCCCAGCCTAGGTGTTACCCTGGGTAAATGCCCCAAAAATCCTGCATCTCAGGCCAACTGAGGTTGTATATAAGTCAATGGGAGAGGTTCCTATCCTATTTGGAAGTTTCTGCTCTGGAATTAGCCCGAAAATCCAAGTCTTTTCGGACTTCAGGCAAAAATCCAAAAAATGTGGGCTTTTTGGGAAACAGCCTGAAAAAACTTAAACTATTTGGGAAGAAACTTGTACCATTCAGATTTTCGGCCGATTTTTCCGTATCTCTCCCCGATCCGATTAAATCTTGCTTTTTTTTTTAATAATAAATAATGTCAGAAATATTCGGATTTTGATAAATATGCCCCTTAATCTAGATTCACATCTAGTTGTCGTGAGAGTGGGCCCTCAATGTGAGGTTATCTGGCGGGCACTAGAAGGCCCAGGCCATCACTATTTTTCTATATTGCTTTCCTTCATCAGAGCAGGTGTTTCTTAGTTTTAATTGGCTCTGGATCCTATTTCTGGGGGGAGCCTCCAGTCATTTCAAACTTTTTAATAATAATCATATCTTTTATGTAGAAAATACAGGACTGTAGCTCCACCTTCTGGAATGCACAGGATATTAGAAGTAACCAACAATATGGAATATGTGGCCCCAACAATATTCCCCTGTAATAATTGTACCTTTTTTAAGTCAATGACTAGAATGGGAGAATATAATTAGTGGTTGGTGAGTTCATATAGGGCGGGTCACCAACAGATCTCGCCTTCTTGAAAACTGCTGGGGACAGTTCAGCCAATATAAAATGACAATGCCTTGAGCTATGATAAGGGCTTATTAAAACACAGATATCCATTATTTTTGACATCCCTATTTAGAAACCCTACTGTAGAAACAACTCTGTCTGCAGTATTTCTGGTACCTGATGGAACCAGCTCAATATATTGGTAGGGACAGGCAAAGACATTCAGGCTTCAGGTTAAGGTACAAGGTGGGAGTTTATTAAAATGTGCATAGAAGGCCAGTGCACATGGAGTTTGTGTAGTTATCCCCCTATAGCATTTTACACCTGACTAAAGGGGTGGCCCCAAAAGTCTGGGCTGTTGTTATCTGCCTTCAAGGCCTAAAGGTGGCCATACATGGTCCGATAAAAGCGGACAACAGACCGAGTCGGCAACTTATTGGCCCGTATATGGGACCCTCCGATGGGCTTCCCCGATCAATATCTGGCCGACAATTGGGCAGATGTTGATCGGGCAGGGCTAAAAATCCAAGCTGATCACAGACCGCATCTGTTCTTTGACGCGGTCCCGCAATCCGACTGCCCATACTCCTGCATTATGATCCGATCATTGGGCCCTAGGTCACACGATCGGATCAGTCCGATATCGCCCCACCTCAAGGTGGGTATATCGGGGAGAGATATCAGCTCGTTTGGCAACAGTTGCCTTGCTTTTATCATCCTGTGGCTGCACATCAGAGTTTCTGGTTTCAGAGCGGTGAGAGTTCTCTATAGGGTCTGGTAACTGGCTTGTATCTCCCAGTGTCTGTATATCGGAGTCCTCTGAATCAGACCTATGAGAGTGCTCTATAGAGTCTGGTATTGTGTGACCCTGAGACTGTACAACTGAGCCAAGTTCCTTGGCTTTGGAGCGGTTGAGGTGCTCGTTTTGCTCTGCTCTATCCCTTGTATCATCTTATGACTGAAAGCAGATTTTTCAGTTTCTGAGCTCTCAGCGTATTCCTTGGGATCGGATATTTGGCTTGTATCACCTTGAGAGTGGAATCCATTGTCAGTTCCCTTGCTTGCAGACTTTTCTTCTTTGCTGTGATCACTGGAAACCGGCACCTGGATCACTGGTCCATCAGTGTGACTACCGACGCCTTTATTTTCTGCAAGAGAATGTCATACAATGATTATTACAGAGAAAATGTAAAAATAATTCTCTTCTGCTGTCACACTTCCCTTCATTGGTACATTTTTATTCCCAGAGATATTACTTTTTAACAGAACTCCCAATCTTGGATCTTGTTAGGCCATCTTTTGTGTGTCGGTGGCACTGCACATGCTCAGTGGGCTCAGGGCAGCTGTTGGAAAGCGAAGCTTAGGGGACATAGAAAATCATGGGGTTCCTCTGTAGGAAAAGCTGATGGGTTAAGTAATAATCAATTGTGATGTCAGGGGAACTGCTTTCTATGCTGTGATGTAATGTGAATCAGAATTATTTACCAATCAGCCTTGTATTGTTAATGTTCTATTGAATATATACTGTATATTGTGAGTGGGTCCATAAGCTCCAGCAGCTCAGAGCATGTGCAGTGAATCAGCAGAAAAGCAGATGGGAGGATACTGGGGCATCTTGAGTTGGTACAGAACTCCACAGGGGGGATAAGCAGAAAAATAGTACGAAGGAAACCAGCGCCCCCCAACATTACTTGCACTGAAATGGTGCACTAACCTGGCAACATCCAGATGCTCATGACTCCCTTAGACCTTTTCAAGGGACAGGATTCCGGTGTCGGGCAGTGAAATAAGTAACAGTTTAGATGTTTATGGATCCTACGAGTGTCAAAAATATAGAGGTTGCAATCTTTGTGACCTGAATAAAAAAAAAAAAAAGAACATTACTGTCAAGACTTTGGTATTCCCTGTACTAAGCACAATTCAGCAGGAACAGCCCCTAAGTTTGCTCATAGTCTGTACAGAGAGATCCCATAAAACTATGGCAGCATAGGTATTCACCATCTATGAACAAATGCAAGAAAAATGTAAGGCTACACATGTATTATTATTGCTACTTTTTATTACTCCGCTTTCTATTCAGGCCTCTCCTATTCAATTACCAGTCCCCTATTCAAATTAAAGTATGGTTGCTAGGGCAATTTCGACCCTAACAACCAGACTGCTGACAATGCAAACTGGAGATCTGCTGAATAAACAGCTAAATAACTCTAAAACCACAAATAAAAAATGAAAATCTTAAATTGTTTCAGAATATCACTGTCTACATCAGGGATCCCCAATATCAAGTTATATCAAGCAAGTCCAATTGCTGTAGATTTACTTCTCCTAGAGATACCATGACCTGGATGAATGAAAACCTTCATAGACATGTTCCTTTAAAGGACAATTCAACCCAAAAGTTAAAAAAAACCCCCTACCCTACATAGACCCCCCTTCCCTCCTCCCCCCCCAGCCTAGCTGCTACCCCAGGCAAATGCCCCTAAGTCTTTACTTACCCCTCCGTTCAGATTCTGTCCAGCGGAGTTCACGGCAGCCATCTTCATCTCTTCACTAATCTTCACAATGACGCTGGTGTAACGGCACATGTGCAGTTGGAGCAATTTTCTGTCCCGCGACAACTGCGCATGAGCTGAAACTCACGTCAATTGTCGAAGCTCCGGTTTCATTCCGAAGATAATCGAAGCGGCTGAAGATGGCGCCTGATTGGACAGAATCTGCACGTAGGGATAAGCGCAGACTTAGGGGCATTTGCCCGGGGTAGCAGCTACACTGGGGGGGAGGAGGGACGTCTATGTAGGGTAGGGTTTTTTCAATTTAGGGTTTAGTTCTTTAGACAAATCCCCAGACATATAAAGGATAAAAAAAACAGCACTTGGCCCACAAGTCTTCCAAACCAGCTGTGATGGAATAACTCACCCTCTGGGAGGATCAAGTGCAATTGCTCGAGGCTGATCCAGCTCCTGCCAAAATAATACCTTCAGCAACGACCCGTCCAGATTAGAAACCTCAATCCGATTGGTTTCCGAGTAAGTCCAGTAAAGTTTTTCTCCCAGCCAATCGCAGGCCAGTCCATCTGGCGAAACCAGACCGCTAATGACGACATCCTGCGAGCTAGCAGATTTGTTATAATTAATCCTTTTGATCGATTCTTCGCTCACGTCGCTCCAGTAGATCAGGCCCCGGGAGAATACGAAGTCGACGGCGCCCGCGTCTTCCAAGCCGCTGACCACAACGGTGGAGTTGCCCTTCATTCCAGCGGCGTCCACCAGTCGCAGGTCACGGCTATTGGCATAAAGCAATAACGGAGACGCTGTGGAAAGAAGAAATGAAAGTGTGAACGGATTGCAACATTTGTAGTGTGTGTCCCTTTAAGGATTATTTGGGAGTCTACAGGAGACCACCTTGCTGTAATTCCAAGCTTTTTGGATAATGGCTCCCCGGTTAAAAGATCCCATACCAGTATGGAGATTTTTTTTTGTTTTTTTTTACAGAATTAAGCAAATTTCAAAGTGGAAAAATGCCAATTTTGTTTGGTTTAGATACCAAAATAAATGCTCACCTGCAAAATCTGGGAATGATCAAAAAATTGCATCATCTGTGGCTGTCAGTTGCATCACTTTAGTTCAGCAGGACCCTCAATACAGGCATGGGATCTGTTATCAGGGAACCTGTTATCCAGAAGGCTCAGGATTACGGGAAGGACATTTCCCATAGAACCCATTATGATCAAATAATTCAAACTTTTTTTTTTTTTTTTTAATGATTTCCATTTTCCCTGTAATAATAAAGCAATACCTTGTACCGAGATATAATTAATCCTTATTGAAGGCAAAACAATTGGGCTGGTTTATTTAATGTTGAAATTATTTTTTTTGTAGACTAAGGGGGTTATTTATCAAAGGTTGAATGTTAAGCTTTTTTTATACCTTAAATTAATTCACTCAACTCGAATGGTAACTTAAGAAAAAACTCGAATGGAAAGAAAACTAGACCCCGAGAGTTCAAATTGCGAAACCCAAAACTTGATCGACTTTCGCTCGAATCAAGTTTTTGGGCAAAACCATCTGAAAAATAAAGGCCATTAACATCTTCAAATGGTTCAAGGGACCTCTGCCAGTGACTCCTACATGACCTCGACGGGGTTTAGATGGCGTATTTTCGGGTCCAAGCTATTTCCAGGGTCAGGGAATAATAAATCTAAAAAATTTCACCATAAAAATAAATAAATAAACTCAAATTTTCTTGGGAAAATACAACTCGAACCTTAATAAGTCTGCCCCTTTAAAGTATGGAGATCCAAATTACAGAGAGGCCCTGAAAAACACCAGGCCCTGAACATTCTGGATACTATTCTGAGACAATTTGCAATTGGTTTCCATTTTTTATTATTTGTGCTTTCTGAGCTATTTAGCTTTTTATTCAGCAGCTCTCCAGTCCGCAATTTCAGGTTGCAAGGGTCCAAATCACCCTAGCAACCATGCATTGATTTAAATAAGAGACTAGAATATGAATAGGAGAGGGTCTGAATAGAAAAACTAGCAATAAAAAGTAGCAACCTTTTGCTCATGGGCCACTGGTTGGAGATCACTGATCTAGAGAACAGGGGCCCAATGGTATAACAAAAGGGTCTTCCCAAGGCACCGCCTACAGTCATGGTGGGTCTGCTCCCCCTGTTGTGATTTGCAGTTCAGTGGCAGCATAGTGCATGAATTTGACTCAATCACAGTACTTATTTGGCCCTGGTGGTGCACCTCAATCAATTAGCAGCCTCCGAGCGGTAGTTGTTCTAACCCTTGGATACTAGGGTTGCCACCTGGCCAGTATTTTACAGGCAGGGCCAGTAAACATGAAGGTTGATCCCAATGTTATTAATAGGGAAAAAAGATAAAATATATAGAAAGGCATTTTTTTTTTCCAGAAAAGGTGGCAACCCTATTGGATACACTGGCAATTCCCATGTTAGTCTATGGAGAGGCAAATAACTAAATATATGCCCTAAAGCAACCTCAATTGATAATTCTGCCCCTCGACTGACCAGGCAGAACTGGGGGAAACCAATCCAATTGGTTTCACTTGTTCTAACCCAAGGGTTAGAACAAGTATTACTATAGTTTATATAAATGGCTGCTGAGTAGCCATGGGGGCAGCCATTCAAGCACAGGATACACAGTAGAGAACAGATAAGTACTACTATAGTTTATATAAACAAGATGCTGTGTAGCCATGGGGGCAGCCATTCAAGCATAGGATACACAGTAGATAACAGATAAGTACTACTATAGTTTATATAAACAAGCTACTGTGTAGCCATGGGGGCAGCCATTCAAGCACAGGATACACAGTAGATAACAGATAAGTACTACTATAGTTTATATAAACAAGCTGCTGTGTAGCCATGGGGGCGGCCATTCAAGCACAGGATACACAGTAGAGAACAGATAAGTACTACTATAGTTTATATAAATAGGCTGCTGTGTAGCCATGGGGGCAGCCATTCAAGCACAGGATACACAGTAGAGAACAGATAAGTACTACTATAGTTTATATAAATAGGCTGCTGAGTAGCCATGGGGGCAGCCATTCAAGTAAAAAGGGAAAAAGGGCACAGGCTACTTAGCAGATAACAAATAAACTGTAATACAATACAATGGGATTCTACAGAGTGCATCTGTTATCTGCTACATCTTGGTGAGATCCAAATCCAATGGCACCTAGAATGGCGCCCCAGAGCCGGGTGAGAGATAAAATGCCGACACTGGCTGCTTACGCAGTTCCCACTCAGTCCTTCCATGGCTGTGATTTTCCTGGGTTTCTTTTCATTCAGGCTTGTTTCATACAGTACATCAAGGGATCGAAACGCACAACGCAGCTTGACTCGCTGTCAGTAGAATATGAGCGATAGCCAGGGAGGAGAAATAGAGTGTCGCAGGATGGATCATCACCGTGTCGCCTTTTCTGTACAGGAGCGGAAGTGGAGTTTCGGTAAGTTATTTCTTAATAAAGGCTTTGCCATTTTAAAGTTTAATTTGTGTTGGTGTATATTTTTCGATGTATACTAACTGTTTTTTTTTTT
Organism: Xenopus petersii; assembly: GCA_038501925.1. NCBI lineage: Eukaryota > Metazoa > Chordata > Amphibia > Anura > Pipidae > Xenopus > Xenopus petersii. The sequence goes on along the minus strand of CM076676.1, from coordinate 7,084,916 downwards.
TTTTTTTTAAATGTTACTGGTCCTTTAAGTTGGCCATACAAAATCCAATAAAAAGGAGCCAACTCTGGACTCTCTAGACTAAGCTGCATATTGGCCCATGTACAGGCCCTTTTGACCACCTGCCCGGCATTAATTTCTGGCTAAATAGATCCAGATATTGGCAAAATTTAACTAACGGTGGCCATGCACTAAATTCCAATGCAAAAGTTTAAGGCTGTAAACTGCTGACTTCAGCCAATTCCAGTAGCTTTTGGGCCCAGTATGGAGCCAACGCAAAGGCCTGAACAGTATTCAGCCATAAAATAACAGATATCAGGCAGGTTAGAAAATCCAGCTGGGATAGGACAACATTGGCCCCAACAAGTCCGCATACACCCCCATTATAATATAAATAAAAACTGAATTTTGATATTTCCAAGCAAAGGAGGCGACAGAATTGTAGCAATGAATAGATTGTGCAACAGTCCCACTCCATTAGCCACACACAGTATTCCCACTAGTCGTGTGTTGGCAGTGAGCACGAGACGCAGGAGTAGCCATACTGATCACTTTGTTCCCCCTCCCCCAGCTCTAATTAGCTGATCACCTGACATCATGTTTTATAGCCATTTGTCCCATCACTTGCGACAGCCAGCAGACACTTGCACCCTTACTCCAGCTGCCAAGGTGGCTCTAATGAGTGGAATGAGTGCACAAACAGTTAATTGGGGCCATTTCTAGTCACTCCTGCAGCCCCTGCCTGGGCTAATGCCAACCAGACCCTCATGTCACATGTGGGAACCATAAAGCTTACAATCTAATGCTCAGGAACAGACTTCGCTATATCTGTAAAGCAGCCACTCCCCGTTACCAGCCTGTGACCCCAAATCTGCCACAAGCCCATTCTCCACATTCTCCCCCAAAACTACAGTCACCCCCTAAACAGCTTCTGCCCCCACAAACCAACCAGTCACCCCCCTGAGCAGTTTCTTCCCCCCAAAGTAGCCAGTGCCCCTCCCCCAACATCTGCTTCTGTCCCTAAAGCAGCCAGTCCCCCCTCAGCTGTTCCCCCAGGCAGCCAGTCCCCCCTCAAACTAAACAATCCCCTCCCCCAGCAGCAGTTTCCCTGTCAGTCACCCACAAAGCAGCCAGTCACCCCCTCAGCTACATCTTCCCCTCCCCCAAAGCCCCCTCAGCAGCTTCTCCTCCTCCTCCCCCCACTACTCGATGCCCCGAGCCCCCATCAATCCCTCGTTCAGGCCCTATCCCCGCGGCTCCCCACACTCACCCCTCAACAAGCAGCTCAGGCTGCAGATCAGCAGGCTCCTCAGCAGGGCCCCCATTTCTCTGTGTTACATTCCGTACTGCGCTCGGGCCGCAATGCTCCCCCGTAACCCGACCCCGGCTTCTCCGCTCCGACCCCTCCATGCTGCTTGTAAACCCGCCGCAGCGTCTCTCTTCCTCCTGCTCCAGCCGGGGCTCCCACTCCTGATCCCTAGCAGAGTGATACACAGAGGAGCTGCGTGTCCTTCCGCTTCTTCGCCCAAATAGCTAATATCTAACGTGGAAATGTTCCTATAAAAATCCCTCTGTACGACGTTACATCCGTGACACCACAACACAGTGCGAGAGCTGGGAGCCGGAAGAGAAAAGCTCTGCATTCCTCAGGAACTACATACGCTACACCAACCCCCGCACCTGGAGCAATATCCATCCGCTGCCAGAACTACTAGTATTGGCCTTGCCTCTCTGAGGAGAAGTGGAAGCCTGGGGCCGCAGTAAGTGGGAGGAGACTGGGGACCCACAGTAACAAGAGAGCAATACAGCCAATGACAGGCAGGGGGAGGTGTCGGCTACAATAGAAGCACTTGGGTGTAACTCAGCTCTGCACCAAACCTTTTTTATTAACTCCACAAACCTGTTTGTCCTAAAAAAAATAAAAACATAAAAAACCCTCCAAAAAAAAAAGAAAAATCTTGCTTGTGGCTCTTCAATGTAGCAGAAGTCAGCTGATTTACAGACATGGAGGGAACAAATTCTTAGGAAAAAGAAAGGGATAAACAGAGAGAGAGGCCAGAGCTGTAAAGTGAGGCTGTTCTCTTCCAACCAATCGGAATATGTGTTACCATGACATCATGATTTTATTTATGATTGTACAAAATGATGGTGTATCAGTTGTCCCGATTTACCCCTATTATAGGGTGAGACTCAAAAATGGGCAAGGGCATATAATTGTTAAAATGAAAAAAGATATTTAATTTTGTAGTTCGTATAACAAAAAATTATGTGATTTTACTGCTTCAGATTCAGTTTGGCCAGGCACTTACATTCGGCTCAATCCCTATCCTGACTTTTATTCCCTGCATGCTTCTAAACTCAATTTATGACCGGCACAACCAGAACAAACCACTGAAGTAATGGGGAGGAGCCACAGGTTAAAGGTGTAGAGGCAGGTCCAGACTTATGGTGGCAGATAAAGCTGCCAATATTGGTCGTTTGGACCGATTTGAGAGCTTATCTGCCCGTGTATGGGGGCTTCCGACGGGTCTTCCCGATTGATATCTGGCCACGATATCGATCGGGAAGGTTGGATTTTTACCCGACCGACCCATCGGAGCCGCTCGGCGCATCGTAATTCGATCGTTCGGCCATACGGACGAACGCTCAAATTACCCCCGATATAGCCACGCAATAGTGGCATATCGGGGAAAGATCCGCTCGTTTGGCGATGTCGCCAAACGAGCGGATCTTTGAGTCTATGGCCACCATAGACCCATCCATCACCAGCCATCTTTAAAGGGGACAGTTCACCTGAAAATGTGTATTTAGAGTGATGTAGACAGGACTATTTGCAATTGGTCTTTTTATTCTTGGGAGTTTTGTTGCTGGGCAGCTGTCAGGTTTGGAATTTTAATAGTTATCTGGTTGGTAAGAGGATAAAGGACCTAAATACAACTATCAGGAATAAATATAAACATAATAATAAAATGAAGCCCCCCTCACCCATGCATGCACCCTCCCAACGTCTCACAGGCATGCATCATCCAACCCCCTCACCCACGCATGCACCCCCTCACCAATGCATGTACTCTCCCACCCCTCACCCACCGACGCACCATCCCACCCCTACCTATGCACATACCCTCCCACCCCTCATCCACCAATGCACCCTCACCTGCCGACACCTCTCACCTACCGACACCCCCCCTCACCCACAGAGACACCCACGCACGACCCTCCCACCCGCTCACTCACGCACGACCCTCCCACCCATACACACCCTCTCATTCACCTTCACACTGGCACCTCTTCACCTACATACTGTACATACCCACCACTCCAAGATCTGAGCCTAATCTTCATCTAGACATCTTTTGGCTATCTTTGGTATTGCATGGTTTTCTGTGCAAAGGGACAATTCATCTTTTTAATTGTGCCGTTATGGAACTGCTTGTGACACTGGTTATTATTGCAAAAAGAAACTCTGGAAGTTTGTATTAAATTTGATAGTGAATTCTCTAGTGACATCTGTTGGTTTTATTTAATATTACATGTTCATGTTTCCCGGTACAGTGACACTTTGCATTTGGGATATTGATGTTGCTGTGAACTGAGCTCCACCAGTGAAGTCTATTGCTCACACTGGGAATGAGAGACTGATGTTTCTTTGGTACATTCCTGGAATAATGGAGGCTCGGTCTGGTGACATCTGTTAGTTGTACTTGGTAAAAGGTAAATCATTTGAGGCCAAATCTTCTACTGACATCTGTTGGTTGCTTTTAGTCATACACATCTATGATTTTACAGCCCATCTGGAATTAGATTTACCCATAGGCTGCATCACCTTCCCTCTATGGTTCAGCTCGATCACTACATTAGATAGTGGGCCCTCACCCCCTGAACTATGAGATTCCATCCCAGACATTATTATTGTGTATATTCACATTCCACTAAACTGTACTGTAGCTCAATATACCACCAACCCCCTGCCAGCCGTGCCAACATAGCCAAATAATTTTAGCAAACAATAAAAAGGAGGAATAAGTTTGTCTAAAGAATCCTCCAAAATATCCATACGATTTTTAAAGGAACAGTAACATCAAAAAATGAAAGTGTTTATAAGTAATACAAATATAATATAGTGTTGCCCTGCACTGGTAAAACTGGTATGTTTGCTTCAGAAACACTACTATAGTTTATATAAATAAGTTGCTGTGCATCCATGGGGGCAGCCGTTCAAAGGAGAAAAGGCTCAGGTTACACAGAAGATAAGCTCTGTAGAACATAATGGTGTTATCTGTTATCCACTATTTAACCTGTGCCATATAGCCTTTTTGCAGTTTCTGCATTGCTACACAGCAGCTTGTTTATATGAACTATAGTAGTGTTTCTAAAGCAAACACATCAGTTTTACCAGTGCAGGGCAACAGTACAAGATATTTTCATTATTTTAAAACACTTTTATTATTTGGTGTTACTGTTACTTTAAGGGTTCCATAAGGATCCTGTCCTGTGTCTGTCCAGCGCTGCTCCAAGTGAACCCACAAAATTCATGTTTGAACCCGTCCCCTCTGTATCCATTCTGTTTAGAGAAGGGAGGTGTTATAGTGTGTATATATCATTTCTCTTAATGTCTCAGTCTCGCCAGTGATTGACACTTCTTTCCCTGTTTGCCAGTCCTGATTCTAATCTCTCCTAGTACATCTCTCTCTATGAACTACCTATCAATGGACAAGTCAAGTCTAATTGACTGGGATACTTACATGTTACCATTGAATTATGTTACAAGGTGATGTTATGCAGAAGAGTACATACGCTGGGGGCCTAAAATCTTATTAGAGTGTCAGCGGCTTGCAAGAGGGCTGCTCTGCCATAATATTTTCTTGCAAAATTGTGCTTAGTACAGATATGGGACCTGTTATCCAGAATGCTCAGGACATGGGGTCTTCCGGATAATGTACCTTTCCAAAATTTGGATCTTCATACCTTAAGTCTACTAGAAAATCATGTAAACGTTAAATAAACCCAATAGGCTGGTTTTGCCTCCTATATGCCAGCGGGGCATATGGCCTAAGAAACATTGGAGCGTGTCATTGTGGGGGTGAGAAGGAATGGAATACTCCATTGCATTAGCATGAACACCCCCCACCCCAAAAGGATGTCTACAGAAATATTAACCCATTCAGTTCTTCATTAACACCCCTATCAGCAATACTCCGTTTCACCCCATCCTGCCCATGTTCAACAGCTCCCGGCGGTATTAAAGGGGTGGTTCACCTTTAACTTAACTTTTAATATGTTAAAGAATGGTCAATTCTAAGCAACTTTTCAATTGGTCTTCATATGTTTTTTTTTTATAGTTATTTGCCTTCTTCCTCTGACTCTTTCCAGCTTTCAAATAAGGGCTGCTGACCCCATCTAAAATAACACATTCTGTAAGGCTACACATTGTATTGTTACTGCTGTTCAGGCCTCTCCTATTCATATTCCAGTCTCTCTCCTATTCACATTCCAGGCTCCTATTCAATTCAACACATGGTTGCTACGGTCATTTAGACCCTACCAACCAGATCACCAAAATTGCAAATTGAAGAGCTGCTGAATAAAATGCTAAATAACTCAAAAACCACAAATAATGAAAAAAAAATCAAAACCATTTACAAACTGTCTCAGAATTTCACTCTCTACAACATACAAAAAATGTTAACTCAAAGGTGAACAACCACTTTAATATTTGTTTAAAGAACCCAAAAAGAACAGCTCATTTGATGTTTTTCTTTTATCAGGTATAAATATTGTCAGGCTGTTATTTGTCTTCCATTTTTGATCTCTTACTCTTTGTCTTCATAGCACCTTCAACAATGCACCACTTGCAAGAATACTGCTCCTTGGGGTAACACCTCGACAGAGATTTGGTCTTTCTGTAGAGTCATTTAGAAAGAAATGGGCCCTGTAGCTTAGTTTCATCAATTTCATCTGCTCAGATCCTCCATACTGGGCCGCCATCAGGGGGCACAACTGTACCAGGCCCGGACCTCAATGGGGGACCCGGCTGTGCTGCACTTTTTGGAGAGCCGAAAACCTGAAGCCGCGGAAAAAAACAAATTCACAAAATTGAAGTTGAAGTTTTGAAGTCACAAAAAGACCCAAAGCCACGAAAGAAGCTGAAGAAGCTGAAGAAGAACCTAAGGTAAGTTCCACTGAACAGCAATGTGTTTTTTTGTTTTTAATTTTATTAAACCCCTGGCCACCAATGTTTTTTTTAAAAAATATTCTACAACCACCAATGAATGAATGTAGGGGGGCTGCTAATTTTTTTTTTTTATATATCTTGTGAGTGAGGGGGGGTTTACCGTCTTTAGCGCTGATATCGGTGTGGACTTTTTTTTTTGTATTTCAGTTTTTATTGAAGCAACTGTAATCTGTCACATATTTAACAGTCTCTGTATAACAATATTGATCAGAACAATATAATAAAAGTATTACATCAGTACTTTTCATGTTCTCAATCAAAACATCAGATAAACTGTATGTAACAAATATTCCAAACAAATTATTAACCTCAAGGTCGTAGGTCAAATTAAAAACAAAAAAATAAAAATAGCTGTAATTATGACAGTAACATTAGAGGCAGTGTTATTTATTTATATTCTATTCTATTATATCTATTAGGTGGTCAGCTGTGATTCATTTAACTGTCTGGACTTTTTACTGTGGTGTGGGGCTTGGGGGCCGGGCTGGAGTGGGTGTGGACCAGGGGCCCCAGAAAATGTTGCTATACGGGGCCCCTGTGATTTCTGATGGCAGCCCTGCTTCCATATGTTGTCTTTGCACTTTTGATACAGAAAGGACAAGGTAAGGCAGATTCTCAGGGTGTCAAAAGAATTGAATCATTAACCTGGTCCAGAATTTTCCCATCATCCCTTGCATTGGTCTGGATCCAAGGCGTAGAATAGTAAAGTTACTCATAGTCTGCATGTGCTGTCCCAGGACTGTGCAAGGAATCCATGGGAACCCAATTAATGATTGTGGAGAGATGCTTCTATGCAAAACTCCCCAGTGGGGGCAGGACTCAAAAATACCCCCATCTTACTTCTATTCTGACAAATGATTCCTTTGTGTCAAACACAATAGTAGTTGTCTATGATGTTATGCAGCAACATCAGACATTTCAGGAAGGGGACCTTTCTATAAACAGATATTTAAATGACATATATCAGCACTTGGGTCATAAGGAAAGGTGAGAGTTCTGAAACATTGGCCACTCAGGACTGGTTTTAGTCAATGGCAACAAGGATAATTGTCTTGGACTCCAAACTCAGAAGAGGTCTCTGTGATTTCTGCTGACTTTCAACTCATCAGCTGTAGCCTCAGGCTTCCTAGGCCTGATTTCTCCAACCCCAGCCCTTCAGATATTTTATAAGATTCCTTTTTCTCTTTTTAGAACCCACACATAAACCTGTTCCTGTGTGACCTTCACATGTATTTCCCTCCATATTGACTACGTGGAAGGGAAGGTGGTCTTGGCTCCCATTGGGGGACGACTGAACTGTGGTGCAACACCTCATTGGCCGAAGGGTAAGACCTGACTGTTACTTACATCTCAGTATATGAAAATTAAAAGGTGGGGCAATTGATGCTACTCCCCAATTACCCATGGCCATAGTGTTACTCAAGTAGGCCAGTGAGTAGGACTAGAAACTTTTTCATGATTGGCTTTTACCATTAGCCATTCTACAGGTTTCTGGAAGGTAAATGGGCTTTTTGGGAATCTACAAGTCTGACTTGGATTGCATGGGGGGGGGTAAATACACAGGTGAAGACACCTCCATATAAAGAGCGCCTCAATGTCTGGCCCAATGGTATTATGGTACCTTAGGCAAATCTTGCTCCTACCTTCCTTATTACCCCTCACATCGCTAGCCGGCCTTGCAGACCATGGAGTGTGTCATTGTGGGGGCAAGAAGAAATGTAATACACCCCACCCCAAAAGGATGTCTTATAACCTGGAGAGAAAGGTAGCCAAAATGAATCCAGCATAGGCATTCCCCAATATCAAGCACCTTCATATACTAAATATCTGCTATAGAATCAATAGGCTGGTGGGAAGTGCATGTAATTCCATTGTTAAGCAAGGGGCCTTGGACTTAGAAATGCTGTTGCATTGAGGCCTATGGAGTAAAGCAATAATGTAGTTTCTTTCAATCATTAGAGATCAGTCCCTATGCATTTCAGCCCCATCATGTACATATTAATCAATTAACCCTGCAGAGATATTAACCCATTCCCTTCTTCAACTAATCCCTGTATCAGCACCACCACCCAGTTTTACCCCACGCTGCCCTTGTCCATTTTGAGCAGGTCCAAGTGGTATTAATTGCCCGTCACACAACTGGTCAGTAATCTTTAGTAGAATAAGGCACAGGAGCCCCTTTCTGCAATATTCAACATAGGGATTAAAGAAAAACACAGAGACATATTTATGGGTAAACCTGGCTGTGCGCACAGGATTTATTACAATTATAAGCCAATTTATATTTGGGCCTCCCTAACGCCGGATGATCCAGAGGAAGGAGAAAAACCCTAGAGTGCTTGGGGCCAATCTGCACTGAAGGTAAAAATTCCTTCCTGACTCCTAGAAACGGCAGTCGGTTCTACACCCTGGATCATGGCTAGACACATACACTAGACCCACCCTACTACACATGCTTACCTCTCACCCTCCCTCCTATACACATCCTCCCTCCTATACATACATACATAACCACCCACACTCCCTCCTATACACCCCACTCTCCCTCCTATATACACCACCCCACACTCCCTCTTATACACCCCACCCTCCCTCCTATACCCCACCTTCCCTCCTATACACCCTCACACACAACCACCCTCCTATACACACCCTAACACACACTGAAGAAGCTGATGATCCAAAGGAAGGCAAAAAATCCTTGAGTGCTTGCGCCAATTTGCACTGAAGGCAAAAATTCCTTCCTGACTCCTAGAAACAGCAGTCGGTTCTACACCCTGGATCATGGCTGGACACACACACAACCACCCACCCTACTAAGCATACTTCCCACCCACCCTCACTCCTATACACCCCCACACTCCCTCCTATACACCCCACCCTCCCTCTTATACACACACCCCCACTCTCCCTCCTATACTCCCAGCTTCCCTCCTATATTCACACACACACACAACCACCCTCCTTCCCTCCTATACACACCCTAACATACACTGAAGAAGCTGATGATCCAGAGGAAGGCAAAAAATCCTTGAGTGCTTGCGCCAATTTGCACTGAAGGCAAAAATTCCTTCCTGACTCCTAGAAACGGCAGTCGGTTCTACACCCTGGATCATGGCTGGACACACACACAACCACCCACCCTACTAAGCATACTTCCCACCCACCCTCACTCCTATACACCCCCACACTCCCTCCTATACACCCCACCCTCCCTCTTATACACACACCCCCACTCTCCCTCCTATACCCCCACCTTCCCTCCTATATTCACACACACAACCACCCTCCTTCCCTCCTATACACACCCTAACATACACTGAAGAAGCTGATGATCCAAAGGAAGGCAAAAAATCCTTGAGTGCTTGCGCCAATTTGCACTGAAGGCAAAAATTCCTTCCTGACTCCTAGAAACGGCAGTCGGTTCTACACCCTGGATCATGGCTGGACACACACAACCACCCACCCACCCTACTACACATACTTCCCTCCCACCCTCCCTTCCTATACACACCCTACCTCCTATAAACACCATCCTACCTCTACAGACCCACCCTCCCTCCTATACACACCGTCCCTCCTACATACACCAACCCCCACCGTCCCTCCTATACCCAACACTTTCCCTCTCTATAACCCCCACACACACAACCACCCTCCCTCTCTCCTATATACACCCACCACCCTCCCTCCTATATACACTTACTCTCCCATCCGCCTCTACACACCCACCATACTCCCTCCTATATACACTTACCCCCCACCTCCTTCACACAGACAGAAACACAAAACATTCAGGGGGCGGTGGTGGGTCGACGGCAGCCGCAGGTGAGTCGCCGGGTAGAATGCTGAAAAGAAAAAAAAAAGTTTTGAAACAAAAATAAATTACAGAGAAATACTTGTTTCTTTATGATATAAAAGGCTCAGTGTTGCTTTAAGAGCGCACTATTTGTTGGGCCTGTGGGGACTGTTTGGGTCTCTCTACACATGAAATGCCAGGGCCTCTTATGAATCTCAGTCTGAGTCTGTGCCATTTATTCTTTTATACTCTTTGATCAGCTGGTGCCAGTCCATTACCCAGTGGCAACCCATTTCCAAAGGTGGATATCTAAGCCAGATGTCCAGCAGCCCTGTAAGAGTTACCTGCCTCCCCTGTTATTGGCCTACTATACAATCAACACTTTATCTGCAGACTTAGATGCCTGTCAGCAACCTCTTACACCCTAAAGGCAGCCAAACATTGGTCTATGGGGTGCGCCCTCAAAGTGATCAGCCTGCGGGCTCAACAGACAGGGTGTATGACTTCCTTTCTATTGTTCTGATTGAAAATGATCAGAAAGACTGGAAGTAAAGAGGAGCTGCATTGGACAACATGAGACATCTCTATACGAAGTATAATTGTCAATAAATAGATAAATTACCCAAATCCTCTGTAGCCTCTTCACAATGGCCTTCCTGACACGTTTACAGAGGGTTGGATCGGCGTCTTTGGCTACCGGAGCAGGGTCTTCCTCAGCTGCCGGATCAATGTCTTCCTCCCCTGCCCGAGCAGTGTCTTCAGCTGCAGGAGCGGGGTCCTCCTCTGCTGCTGGAGCGGGGTCTTCTTTTGCTGCTGGAGCAGGGTCTACCTCTTCCACCAGAGCAGGGTCTTCCTCAGCGGGAGCTCCTTCCTCTTCCTCTTGCTCCTTCTGCTCTTCTGCTGCTGCTGCTGGACGGACTCCTTCTTCCTGTTCCTCAGCTGCAGGAGTGGGCTTTTGTTCTTCACTAGGTTTGAAGGGGAGAACATGGAGGATTAAAATACCCAGATAGCCTTGTACCTAAGTAACAACTTTATACCTTCTACACACCTGTCCCTACTGTAACACATTGGGCAGGTACTGAGCTGAATTAATTCCATGCTTGGCTTCACCCATTGATACATGTTGAGATACATATTATGGTTGTAGGGACATAAAAACAAGTTTCTGTGCTTTTTAATATTAGTATGGCCAAAGCACCCATAGTTTATACGAGGTACAAGAAAATATCTATTTTTTGAATATGTTATGTGCCAGTAAGTGTAATTGAAAGTGTTAATTGCAAAATACATACCCAGCAGCAGCTTCTTCTTCCAGCTCCCTGTCCTTCTGGAGGATTTTGCTCTCCAAGCCCTCCCATCTAGATTTTGTAGTCTGTCGGGGGAGACACAAGGAGAGGAGTAAAGGGTAAATAAGACATTTATACTCTGTATTGGAGGAAGCATCAGGGGCAGAGACAGGGATCCAAAGACTTACTTGAAGGGCCTCAGCAACCTCCTCAGGGTCCTCCATGATGAGATCGCTCTCTATGAGTTCCCTGAACTGTGGGAGAAGAGAGTCAACGTTATTGTACCCTGTTATTAGGGCTCCTATGTGGGGCTTTGCAAAGAGTCAATAATAATAATACTAATAACGCCACTTACAGGAGATCCAGGAAGCTGGAGATCGACCAGCATCTTGTCCAGTTGTTCCTGTAACATAAAGAAAGTGTCAGAGTGAGGGAGAAATGGATTAAGCAATATTATCAGGTAGATGAGAAGCAGAAATATGGAGCAGCGCTGCTGTGCAGTTCCCATTCACCTGCAGTGTCACTATAGGCCACACATTAATGATATGTAAATAATAATAATAATTAGATGTATCATTATATGGGTTGCTTGTCAGTGACCTCCTCAACTTTACTGTTTGTTCCTGGTTTAAAGGGCACAAGATCCAAATACTCTCAAGCACCCCTCAATGTGCAACAATAGGAAATTACAATAAATATTAGTGCTGCACCCCATGTACATGAAGGCCACAGGGCCCTGTTTTTACAGGTTCAGGAATAGCATTTTAGTTTTCTTCTTAGTTTGGGACATAAAACATATATATGTTCTCCTTTCTAATTAGATTCTATTCAGCTAAAATTCTGGAGGTGCAACGACTGACTACATTGTATAAGCCAAGGGCTGGCAATCTAATTACACACTGAGCCAAAATACATTGCAAATAATTAATGGACTGAATCAGACCAGGGGTGCAACATCAATATTTCTATAATAATAATAGTAATCATTACAGTCCAATCCAATCATTTATTCCCTATTGTAGATTCCTTACCAGATGCGTGCCGATGTAATCAAAGTAGGGAACGTTGTCCCCACTCAGCCAGTCGTGGAAGTTGCTGTAACTGGTGAGAAAGTTCAGCCTGAAAAAGAATTCCCATTGAGCATTAATACAAGGTTCTGGCTACTACTGCATTGCATTTCTACTATGTCTGGGCCCTGCTTCATCTATATAGAGCTGAAATTATCCAAAAGAGTAAAAATAGAAAGGCACTAAATTAACAATTTCTGACCAAATAATCTTTTTTTAGAGATAGTTGAAGAAAGAGATTGTAGAAGATAATTGAAGTCATTGAACAGTTATAAATAAGGGCCCTGGTGTGGAGCCATTGGCCAAAGTGCCTACAATCTGGATGCAGGGGGGCTCATGTACTATGTGATGCTGCATTTAGAGAATGGGGATTGGGTGCATGTGGCTGGTCTATGGCCCCCCCAGCTAGCACTTTATTCAGACCCCCCAAGAGATGGCGCACCAGGGGTCGCATGGTACAGGACAGCTCAATTGACACCAAATGCTGAGGGCAATGAGCGCTGCCATTTTGCACCCTTATTGCTTCTGCACATACCCCCGGGGCAATGGCAAATGAGTCCCAAAAACAATATAAACCAATTTTTGTTTTACTTACAAGTTGTCCATCTTCCCATTCGCTGGTCTGTACTGATGTTCTGCAGGGAAAAAAACATCTCCATTAAAACACTGAGCTAAAGGAGGGAAGGGCATTCACATACAATAAACTAGTGCTCCAGCTTTTGCCTGTTCCACTTTCTATTTCCAGTGAAAACCCAGCAGCCTGCTGAGAAGCACATTGAATTAAGGAACAGATGAGAACTATAATATTTACCATAAAAGTGGAGGAGACCCTCGATGTTGTTGTCCTCCTCCCGGAAGATGTCCAGGCTATACAGCATTGTCTGTAAGAAAAGAAAGACAGATACAGTTTTGAAGCGGTCGGGATGCTGCCGGTTTCATGGGATGGCAGCTCACACCGAAGCTCCAGTGTAGATGAGGGTGTGTTTTTTTAAGGAACAGAGACATTACCTGCATCACTCGGGCGCTTTCCATGTCTTCCAGAGTGTGCTTTTGTTCTTCACTAGGTTTGAAGGGGAAAAACATAAAAGAATTAGTCATTATTGTAAGTGCCTCTTCTGCCTACCCCTAGTTCTGGCCCTGCTACTGTAACACATTGGGCAGTTACTGAGCTGAATATGTTCCATGATAGACTTGACCCAGTGATACATGCTGAGATACATATTATGGTTGTAGGGACCTAAAAACAAGTTTCTGTGCTTTTTACTATTAGTATGGCCAAAGCACCCATAGTTTATACATGGTACAAGAAAATATCTATTTTTTGAATATGTTATGTGCCAGTAAGTGTAATTGAAAGTGTTAATTGCAAAATACATACCCAGCAGCAGCTTCTTCCAGCTCCCTTTCCTTCTGGAGGATTTTGCTCTCCAAGCCCTCCCATATAGATTTTGTAGACTGTTGGGGGAGACACAAGGAGAGGAATAAAGGGTAAATAAGACATTTATACTCTGTATTGGAGGAAGCATCAGGGGCAGAGACAGGGATCCGGAGACTTACTTGAAGGGCTTTGGCAACCTCCTCAGGGTCCTCCACGATGACGTCACTCTCTACGAGTTCCCTGAACTGTGGGAGAAGAGAGTCAATGTTATACAAGCACTGCATTGTACCCTGTTATTAGGGCTCCTATGTGGGGCCTTGCAAACAGTCAATAATAATAATAATACTAATAACACCACTTACAGGAGATCCGGGAAGCTGGAGATCGACCAGCATCTCGTCCAGTTGTTCCTGTAACATAAAGAAAGTGTCAGAGTGAGGGAGAAATGGATTAAGCAATGTTATCTGGTAGATGGGAAGCAGAAATATGGAGCAGTTAAGCTGTGCAGTTCCCATTCACCTGCAGTGTCACTATAGGCCACACTATAGGCCACACATCAGTGATATGTATATAATTATAATAATAATTAGATGTATTGTTATATGGGTTGCTCATCAGTGGCCTCCTCAACTTTACTGTTTGTTCCTGGTTTAAAAGGCACTAGATCCAAATACTCTCAAGCAACCCTGAAAATGCCCTCAATGTGTAACAATAGGAATTTACACATTGTATAAGCCAAGAGCTGGCAATCTAATACCAAACTAGACCCCAAATACAACAGTCCATGAGAAACCATGGGCCTGGGAACACAACATCAACATTTTCTGTAGTAATAATGATAATTACAATTTAATATAATTTATTCCCTATTGTGCATTCCTTACCAGATGCGTGCCTATGTAAATTAAGCAGGGAAGGTTCTCCCCACTCATGCGGCTGTGGACGATTCCGTATCGGATCAGGAAGTTCAGCCTGAAAAAGAATTCCCATTGAGTGTTAATACAAGGTTCTGGCTGCTACTGCAATGTATTTCTACTATATCTGGGCCCTGCTTAATCTTTATAGAGCCCAAATCATCCAAAACAGTAAAAATAGTTTCTGGCCAAATTATCTATTTTTAGAGATAGTTTATGAAGGAGATAGTTGAATAAGGGAAAAGCCATAGAACAGTTGTAAATAGGTCCCCCCTACAATCTAGATGCAGTGGGGCTCATGTACTATGTGATGCTGCATTTACAGAATGTGGATTGGGTGCATGTGGCACCCCAGTTTGCACTTTATTCAGTCCCCCATGAGATGGCGCATCAGGGGCTGCATGGCAAATGATTCCCAAAAGTAATTGAAAGCAATTTTTGTTTTACTTACAAGTTGTCCAGCTTTCCAAACATTGGTCTGTATATATGTTCTGCAAGAAAAAAAAAACATTTCAATGAAACACTGAGCTAAAGGAGGGAAGGGCATTCAAATACAAAAAAATAGTGCTCCAGCCTTTGCCTGTTCCACTTTCTATTTCCAGTGAAAACCTAGCGGCCTGCTGAGAAGCACATTGAATTAAGGAACAGATAAGAACTATAATATTTACCATAATAGTGGAGGAGACCCTCGATGTTGGTCTTCTCCTCCCTGTAGTTGTCCAGGGTATACAGCATCATCTGTAAGAAAAGAAAGAGAGATACAATTTTGAATGGGTGGAGATGCTCCCAGTTTCATGGTATGGCAGCTCCCGACGGAAGCCCCAGTGTAGATGAGGGTGTGTTTTTTACAAAAGGAACAGAGACATTACCTTCAATACTCGCATGCTGTCCATGGCTTCCAGAGCGTGCTTTCGTTCTTCACTAGGTTTGAAGGGGAAAAATGTAAAATAATTAGTCATTGTTGTAATTTGTTTCCAAAGTACAATTCTGATCACTGGAGGATTAAAATACCCAGATAGCTTTGTACCTAAGAAATAACATTATACCTTCTACACACCTGTCCCTACTGTAACACATTGGGCAGTTACTGAGCCGAATAAGTTCCATGATATTATTCACCCAGTGATACATGCTGAGATACATGTTATGGTTGTAGGGACCTAAAAACAAGTTTCTGTGCTTTTTACTATTAGTATGGCCAAAGCACCCATAGTTTATACAAGGTAAAATAAAATATCTATTTGTTGAATATGTTATGTGCCAGTAAGTGTAATTGAAAGTGTTAATTGCAAAATACATACCCAGCAGCAGCTTCTTCCAGCTCCCTATCCTTCTGGAGGATTTTGCTCTTCAAGCCCTCCCATATAGATTTTGTAGACTGTCAGGGGAGACACAAGGAGAGGAGTAAAGGTAAATAAGACATTTATACTCTGTATTGGAGGAAGCATCAGGGGCAGAGACAGGGATCCGGAGACTTACTTGAAGGGCCTCAGCAACCTCCTCAGGGTCCTCCACGATGAGGTCACTCTCTACGAGTTCCCTGAACTGTGGGAGAAGAGAGTCAACGTTATACAAGCACTGCATTGTACCCTGTTATTAGGGCTCCTATGTGGGGCCTTGCAAACAGTCAATTATAATAATAATACTAATAACACCACTTACAGGAGATCCGGGAAGCTGGAGATCGACCAGCATCTCGTCCAGTTGTTCCTGTAACATAAAGAAAGTGTCAGAGTGAGGGAGAAATGGATTAAGCAATGTTATCTGGTAGATGGGAAGCAGAAATATGGAGCAGTGCCGCTGTGCAGTTCCCATTCACCTGCAGTGTCACTATAGGCCAGACTATAGGCCACACATCAGTGTTATGTATATAATTATAATAATAATAATTAGGTGTATCGTTATATGGGTTGCTTGTCAGTGGCCTAATCAACTTTACTGTTTGGCCCTGGTTTAAAGGGCACGAGATCCAAATACTATCAAGCACCCCTGAAAATGCCCTCAATGTGCAACAATAGGAATTTACACATTGTATAAGCCAAGAGCTGGCAATCTAATACCAAAATAGACCCCAAATACAACAGTCCATGAGAAACCATGGGCCTGGGAACAAAACATCAACATTTTTGTAGTAATAATAATGATAATTACAATTTAATATAATTTATTCCCTATTGTGCAATCCTTACCAGATGCGTGCCTACGTAAATTAAGCAGGAAAGGTTCTCCCCACTCAGGCAGCTGTGGACGATTCCGTAACGGATCAGGAAGTTCAGCCTGAAAAAGAATTCCCATTGAGTGTTAATACAAGGTTCTGGCTACTACTGCAATGTATTTCTACTATGTCTGGGCCCTGCTTAATCATTATAGAGCCCAAATCATCCAAAACAGTAAAAATAGAAAGGCACTAATAAATTAATAGTTTCTGGCCAAATTATCTATTTTTAGAGATAGTTTAAGAAGGAGATAGTTGAATAAGGGAAAGGCCATAGAACTGTAATAAATAGGGGTCCTGGTGTGGAGCCATTGGCCAATGTCCCAACAATCTAGATGCAGGGGGTCTCATGTACTATGTGATGCTGCATTTAGAGAATGTGGATTGGGTGCATGTGGCTGGCCCTTGGCACCCCAGTTTGCACTTTTTCAGATCCCCATGAGATGGCGCACCAGGGGCTCCATGGCAAATGATTCCCAAAAATAATCGAAAGCAATTTTTGTTTTACTTACAAGTTGTCCAGCTTTCCAAACGTTGGTCTGTATTGATGTTCTGCAGGGAAAAAAAAACATTTCAATGAAACACTGAGCTAAAGGAGGGAAGGGCATTCACATACAAATAAATAGTGCTCCAGCCTTTGCCTGTTCCACTTTCTATTTCCAGTGAAAACCTAGCGGCCTGCTGAGAAGCACATTGAATTAAGGAACAGATAAGAACTATAATATTTACCATAATAGTGGAGGAGACGCTCGATGTTGGTTTCCTCCTCCCTGAAGTGTTCCATGGTGTACAGCATCATCTGTAAGAAAAGAAAGAGAGATACAATTTTGAATGGGTGGAGATGCTCCCAGTTTCATGGTATGGCAACTCCCAACGAAAGCCCCAGTGTAGATGAGGGTGTGTTTTTTACAAGAGGAACAGAGACATTACCTGCAACCCTGAGGCGCTATCCATGGTGTTCCAGCAGCCTAAAGACAGACAAGTGATACAAATTAGTAATAGTTTCAAGCTTGAAAGACCTTAATATAAATGTGACCTTCTTTATTGTTCAGTTTAGATATCATCAGGCAAAATAAAGTACCAGATAAAGAGACAAATATTCCTTATTACCTCTCACAAAAACGCCGAAGTCGTAGATGGAATTCGCTTCGCGTAGAAATAAAAAGGGACCGGCACAAGGCCGGGGACCCCTAGGGGTCTCCCTGAGGAGACGCTGGCTATCCCAAAATGAGTTCCGATAAGAATGGAAAATACCGGAAAATGGGGAAGCCAGAAAAAAATGCCCTGATGTCAATCAGCAAACTCGCAAAAAATTGCGGGAAAAAAATCCAGGTAACGCACAGTCGTCCGATGTCTGTATAGAAAGAGAGAAAATAAACAACAATTAAAAAAAACAAGTCAGCTTTAGGGATATTGCATCTAGCCCTTCATATTTCCCATACAATGCAGAGTAAGGATGAGAATAAACTGCCCAATCCCAAAATAAATGATATAGGCAACTGACAGTACAAGGAATGACATGTGAGCAGTAAGTGCTCAGAGGGAAAGGGCTTTAATAAAAAAAATGAATATATTGCTGGCAGCCCTGCATAATGGCCAAATCCTAGCTCTGTATCTCCCAAACACGCTAAGATTAAAGGTTTAAAGGCCAATTTAGGGGGAAATGCTCTTCATTAAGAACAGTCTATGAGAGGACCAAAACAATTAGTTTGGGGGGTATCGCCCAACTATTTACCCTCTATTTTAAACTAAAACAAGGCTTATTTGTCAAAAAATCTCTCAGAGGAAATATACACTCACCCCAGTGCCAATTAATGGACTAAACTAACTGTCAAGTCCCTAGGGGTAAAGTCATCTCTCCTCTATGAGACCCAGCTGTATGCCCCCCCCACTCATTTACTATCACCCCCCCTACTGTCCCTATGGCACGTGCCTCTGCTTCCCACCCCTAGTTCCAGTCTTGGATAAAGGGAACAGGTATTAGCTACACAGGGCTGGGGGCAGATACCAGGGGGCAGAGGGACAAATCTCTAAGGAGCCTGTCAGTACTGGGAACACAAATTAAGCAGCTTATGGTGAGGTACAGGGGTCCTAAATGTTCCCTTCATTAATAAATGTGAATATTTGCTGATAGTCCTGTATAACTGCCAAATCCTGGTCTGTGTCTCCCAACCAGCACTAAGATTTAAAGTACCTCCCAAGCACATTTTAGGGGGAAAAATCTCCTAATTCACTTAAATCAGGTAGAGGAGCAACATCTGCTAGTCTGGGGGACATCACCCAAACTCCCCCCCCTTTTTTTAATTGTAGTAAAGGTTATTTGTCAAAAAATCTCAGAGGGAATATACACTTAATATAGAGCCAACCAACGGACTAAACCAACTGTCAAATCCCATGGGATAAAAGCTATGTCTTTTCTATGGGACCTGCACCTGCTGTATGTCCCCCCCACTCATTTACTATCACCCCCCTACTGTCCCCATGGCACGTGCCTCTGCTTCCCACCCCTAGTTACAGACTGGGGGGCACAAACTAGCCCTTTTTTCACTTATATAAGGGATATTTGGCAAGAAAAATATCTTGGAAGGAATATACACTTAACCCAGAGCCAACCAACGGACAAAACCAACTGTAAAATCCCATGGGGTAAAGTCATCTCTCTTCTATGAGACCCTGCTGTATGTCCCCCGCACTCATTTACTATCACCCCCCTACTGTCCCCATGGCATGTGCCTCTGCTTCCCACCCCTAGTTACAGACTGGGGGGGCACCAACTATCCCTTTTTTCACTTATATAAGGAATATTTGGCAAAAAAAATGTCTTGGAAGGAATATACACTTAACACTGAGCCAACCAACGGACAAAACCAACTGTAAAATCCCATGGGTTAATGTCATCTCTCTTCTATGAGACCCTGCTGTATGTCCCCCCCACTCATTTACTATCACCCCCCTACTGTCCCCATGGCACGTGCCTCTGCTTCCCACCCCTAGTTACAGACTGGGGGCACCAACTATCCCTTTTTTCACTTATATATGGGATATTTGGCAAAAAAAATGTCTTGGAAGGAATATACACTTAACACTGAGCCAACCAACGGACAAAACCAACTGTAAAATCCCATGGGTTAATGTCATCTCTCTTCTATGAGACCCTGCTGTATGTCCCCCGCACTCATTTACTATCACCCCTCTACTGTCCCCATGGCACGTGCCTCTGCTTCCCACCCCTAGTTACAGACTGGGGGCACCAACTATCCATTTTTTCACTTATATAAGGGATATTTGGCAAAAAAAATGTCTTGGAAGGAATATACACTTAACACTGAGCCAACCAACGGACAAAACCAACTGTAAAATCCCATGGGGTAAAGTCATCTCTCTTCTATGAGACTCTGCTGTATGTCCCCCTAACTCATTTACTATCACCCCCCTACTGTCCCTATGGCACGTGCCTCTGCTTCCCACCCCTAGTTCCAGACTTGGATAAAGGGAACATGTATTTAGCTACAATGTTGGTACATAAGAGCAGGGCTGGGGGCAGATACCAGGGGGCAGAGGGGCAAATCTCTAAGGAGCCTGTCCGTACTGAGAACACAAATTAAGCAGCTTATGGTGAGGTACAGGGGTCCCCAAATGTTCCCTTCAGTAGATTATATGAATATTTGCTGATAGTCCTGTATAACTGCCAAATCCTGCTCTGTGTCTCCCAACCAGCACTGAGATTAAAGGCTCCTCCCAAGCACATTTTAGGGGAAAATTCTCCAAATTTATTAAAATCTGTGAGAAGAGCATCGTCCGCTACTCCGCTAGTCAAGGGGGGCATCACCCAAATATTTCCCCTCTTTTCTTACTAAAATTAAGGTTATTTGGCAAAAAAATCTCTTAGAGGAAAGTTACACTTACCACTCGCCACTGTGTCAACCAACGGACTGAACCAACTGTCACAGCCCCAGGTGGAAGTCACCTCTGTTTCCTGCTCTTAAAGGGGAAGTGCACCCTAGTTAATGAATGAGATTTAAATGGCATGTCTGTCCTATTTCCCTGGAACATATGGCTGTATTTGATTATTTTACATAAGTTTAGGCTGGGCAGTGAGAGACAAACAGCAGTGGGGAAAATAGAAAAGTGTGTGGTATTCTGCTTGGGTGAAGCAATTATGTCTCCAATTATGCACTGACCTTACTGGCATATTTGGGGTTAATGGAGTACTTACTAGCCATTTCTGCTGTGATGTTACTTGCATGTAATGCAGGCGCCACAGTTTGTTGTGGAATGCTTAGGGCCACAATATGTAGTTAAATGTGGGGGCCACTCTGTCTTGTGGTGCACATTGTGCTACTGATGCTGAACTGAAAAGGGGGTGTTTTTGTATAAAGGGCACGGTGTTGGGGTATGGTCACACAGTAGCATGGCCAAAATTCATAATATACACAGTAGATAAGGTTAAACAAAAAGTATTAAATGCATAAATGAATGCAATATTAGTAGCCACAGACCTTGTGCCAGACTATTTTATTATTGCTATTATTGTGGTTACTAAGACTGGTTCATGTCTCCATTCAGGCCTATTTTCATACAACACAGCACATTAGAATCAGTTGTTGGAGCACAGAGGGGCAGAGACAAACACAGCAGGCCGGATCCACAGAGCAGGAGAAAACCCCCAAGCCCCTCAGCGAGCAGCCGAGGAAGAGAGAGGCAGGACAGTACAGGAGAAACTGACTGATGAGAAGGAGGAGCTGGAGACCAAGGTGATGGGCAGCTTTTGTTTAATAAGGGGTTAAGGTTTCTCCTTTAAAGGCTGTTGACAAACTACAACTTTCCCTAGAGGCAGCGTGTCTGGTACTATTCTCACATTTTATGGTAATCACATTCTCCTAAACTATGCATTAAAAACCCGTAATTACTCTTGGAATTTTTGGATGGGCTTCTATACCAGGGAGGCTCACTGTAATGCATAAGTAGACTGATAACAGAAATCAGGAGTGTGATGTGTAGGATTCTCTACTTTGTAAAAAGTGCCATTTTTGCTATATGTAATTCTCTGCTAATAGTACTTGATATAAGTTTCTATTGCGTATGAGATGATAGCATCTGAAGGAAGGACTCCAGAGATTATGCTGACTGTGCAGGTTTAAAAAGTCTGTTGAGAACAAGCAGAAAAGTTAAAGGGTTCCTTATCACGCTGCTGGGTGAAGGCACAAACATAGAGCACAGGGGCAGAACTACAGATGAAGCAGACCCTGCAGTTGCAGGGGGGCCCAGGAGTGTAGAGGTCCCGGTCAGACCCTAATTAATGAGCAATTTTAATTTATCTTGGTGGGCTAGGCTAACTTATCAATATTGTGGGGCCTAAAAATTGAATTTTCTGTGGGCCCCGTAGCATCTAGTTACACCACTGTACATGTTGAATCAAATGCAAGGCTGCCTTTTATGATTCTTATGATATTTAGGTACCAAACAGCGATGGAACAGAGGCCATCAAACTTGCAATCGATCTGGGTTACCACCACATTGACTGCACCTACATCTATGGCAACGAGATCCAGATCGGTGAGGCCATTCGCTGGAAGATTATGGACGGCACAGTGAAGAGGGAGGAGATATTCTACACTGGGAAGGTATATTGCAATACATTAAGTCACATTTACTTATGTGCCCCAGTGGCACAACCCATACCTAAATCTACATGTATCACACCCATAAGTGAGCTTGAGCCGTGTCTATTTAAGTGTGTGGACAGGATTATGCTGCTTGTGTTGTGCCACTGACCCACTTGTACCCGGACAACTCCCAGCAACTCGTGGCACCTTGTCTGCTCCTCTGGGCACCCCCTGTTCTTCTTCACCTTCCTCTTCCCAGCCGGGAGCAGGCTCTCCTCTTGGAATGGACCTGTCTCCAGTGAGGATTTCCCCTTCCTTAAAGGAGAACTAAACCCTAAAAATGAATATGGCTAAAAATGGCATATTTTATATACTGGACTTATTGCACCAGCCTAAATTTTCAGCTTGTCAATAGCAGCAATGATTCAGGACTTCAAACTTGTCACAGGGGGTCACCATCTTGGAAAGTGTCTGTGACACTCACATGCTCAGTGGGCTCTGATTGGCTGTTGAGAAGCTAAGCTTAGGGCTCGTCACTAATTATGCAGCAGAGAATGAGCTTCCCCTGTAATATAAGTTGATGCTACAGGTTTGCTGATTATTAAATTCTGATGCTAATTGCACTGGTTTCTGTGCAGCCATGTAGTAATTATCTGTATTAATTACTAATCAGCCTTATAGTGTGACATTTCTATTCTATGTGTTCTGTATATTGTGAGTGGCTCCCTAAGCTCAGTAAGTGACAGCAGCACAGAGCATGTGCAGTGAATCAGCAGAAAAGAAGACGGGGAGCTACTGGGGCATCTTTGGAGACACAGATCTTTACTGCTAAAGGGCTGTGGTTGCCTTGGGCTGGTACAGAAGCCTAAAACATAATGTACAACTATTTCTTTAGTTCAGCTTTAGTTCTCCTTTAAGTGCCTGCAGGTAGGACACTAGAATTAAAGCATCTTCTGTTCCTGCCCAGACTCCACATCAGCCAGGGTGGACTTAAGGATCTCCCCGTCCGAATCTGTACCTTCAGCAGAAGCCCTGCAGGATGGGGGTTGGAGCGAAGGACTGCGCAATACGTTCCCTGAGCTTTCCTCTCGCTCCTAGAGAAACTATAACAAACTGGCTATCATTAGCTCACCTTATCTAAAACTTAATCAACTGGAGCCCTGGGCCTGTATCAACCTCCCAGAGAAGTGAGGTTTTAAGAAAGAGCCTGAGCACATGTGTAATAAAAAGTATCAATAACAATAAATTTGCAAAAGCATAACTTAAAAGTGAACCAGCCCTTTAATTTGCTGTCCCTTTAACCCAGGTTATTGCTTCATAGCTTTGGTGCTCATTCTTCTCTCCGGATTTGGTGCGTCAAGGGCTGAAGGCATCTCTGGAGGCTCTGCAACTGGATTACCTGGACCTGTTTATAATGCACTGGCCAAGCTCATTAAAGGTACAGCACATAAACACTGACATTTCTATTTATTAACTGCATAGCTATTTTGTGGTTACAACATTGCTATACTGTCTCTATCTTTTTCACTCTGTCCTGCTATATTGACTCTCCTATCTCCTTACTGTGAGCATCTTACACTTAATTTTGTGCCAGTGCCACTGTCTCCATCTTCCCCTGCTTGCTCCATCTTCTCCTACTAACTCCATGTACTCCTACTCTCTCCATCTTGCCCTACTGTCTCAAACTTGTCCTACTGTTTCCATCTTGCCCTACTGTCTACAGCTTGTCCTACTGTCTCCATGTATTCCTACTCTCTCCATCTTGCCCTACTATCTACATCTTGTTCTACTGTCTCAATCTACTCCTACTCTCTCCATCTTGCCCTACTATCTACATCTTGTTCTACTGTCTCAATCTACTCCTACTCTCTCCATCTTGCCCTACTGTCTCAAACTTGTCCTACTGTCTCCATCTTGCCCTACTGTCTACATCTTGTCCTACTGCCTCCATGTACTCCTACTCTCTCCATCTTGCCCTACTGTCTACATCTTGTCCTACTGTCTTCATCTTGTTCTACTGTCTCAATCTACTCCTACTCTCTCCATCTTGCCCTACATCTTGTCCTACTGTCTCCATGTACTCCTACTCTCTCCATCTTGTCCTACTCTTGTCGTCTTGTCCTACTCTCTCCATCTTGCCCTAATGTCTACATCTTGACCTGCTGTCTCCATGTACTCCTACTCTCTCCATCTTGTCCTACTGTCTCCATCTTGTCCTGCTGTCTCCATCTACTCATACCATCTCCATTTTGTACTACTCTCTCCATCTTGTCCTACTGTCTCCATCTTGTCCTACTGTCTATCTCACCCTGCTTTATCCATCTTGCCTTCCTATCATCATATTACTATTATAACTGTTGCCAAATTGCCCTGCTCCATCTTTAAACTGTCTTCATTTTGCCCTATTGTGCCATAACTATTATCTCCATCTGATTTTATTAATCTACTTACTAAAAAGACCCTCCCCCCCTTTTAAAACCTGAATATTTACCTATTACTAGATGCTTATCACACCCTGAGGGGTGTTACTCAGGGGCCACACTCTCTGTACTGTGCAAGTTAATCGCAAACACATTGGAAATACTGTATCCGTTCTTCTTTTCCAGCCCCCAGATTCACACAGCACTCAGCCCTTTGAGTTGGATAATGTGGACTTGTGTTTGACATGGGAGGTAGGTGGTGGTGGTTATGTTGAATATCAATACAGTAATATATGTATCTATGTATAGGGAGGGAACAGCTGTACCTAGCTGAAATCCCAATATTGCCCCCAATGGTGGGATCTGTATCAACAAGAGTGTAGGATATAGATTGTCCTATTTCATTCAATAAGGACAGTGCTGCCTTCTGCCCCCCCACCCATACTGCACCTCATTCCGTCGTGAGCGTAACAATTTTATTATTATTGCTATATTTTATTACTTATTTTTCTATTCATTTCTTCTCCTGTTGAAATCCCAGTCCCTCATTTAAACCGCTGCCTGGTTGCTAACGCAAACAAGACTCTAGCAACTGGATAGCTGCTGAAATTCCAATCTGGAGAGCTGCTTGAACAAAACGCTAAATAACTGAAAAAAAACACAAAAATAAAAAGCAATTGCATATTGTCTACTTTATATTAAACATTTATTTAAAGGTCAAAAACCCCTGTAAGTAACAAATATTTATTTAATCAATGTTTCTGAACCTTTCTCAAGACAAACTCAAGATAAGAGACATTTATTTCTGGCATCTTGTGCCCATCATTCAGAGTAACGCAGGGTGCTGGTCCCAGTACCATTGCTTCTCTCTCTGACACAAACATAGAGATATAATCTGCTAGCATTGGATTTATAGGTCCCATCTTCCAACTTGCTCATGAATATGTGATATTCTGCTCACCAGCATGGTTACACCTTCAACCCAGCCATTTATAAAGAAGCAATGAAACAATGTGTTACAGGAAGTTATTTTATTTGCCTTCGTTCCAATGAAAGGTCAAGTTCAAGGGAAGCCAGTGATGTTGGACTAAAACTCTAGGCCTGTTATCGGGACGTAATATTCAGCCCCCGGGGGATGCTGGGAAGGTCAAGGTTGGAAACCAATTCATCCATTATAAGAGAAAGCATTTAGTCAGTTATTAATATTAACTAGAATATCTAAATGTACAAGATAGATACGAGTGTCACTTGAATGAAAAACAGTCACATACTGATCCAGAGGTGCAGCGATGAGGAGCTTCTTAGTAGCACTGGAGCAGCAGTTTAATCAGATTGCCCCGTAACCCACTGAGCTCACTGTCTCTTAAGGTGACCATAGACGTAGAGATCTGCTCGTTTGGTGATGTCACTAAATGAGCGGATCTCTCCCTGATATGTCCACATTGAAGTGGGCGATATCGGGCTGATCTGATCGTGGACCCTTGGGCCCAACAAAAAGATCATAATGCATCTGATACGGGCAGGCAAATCGCGATCCGATAGGATTTTTTAACCTGCGCAATCAAGATCTGGCTGACTTTTGGACAGATATCGATCGGGGAAGCCCGCCGGATGGCCTCACACACGGGCCAATAAGCTGTCGACTCAGCTTTTATCGGTCCATGTATGGGGGCCTTTAGGCTTTGAATTGGAAGGGTGATGTGCATTGTTATCCTGTTTGTATAACATGAAGACATAGGCCAATGACCAATGCCCACAGGGGAAGAAGCCACAGAGTCTTCTACTTGTCATGTTGACATTTGAGCCTGAAACTTTGCTCAAGTCTCTATTGCTTTTAAGTTGTTCCTTCTGGAAGACGTCACCTCATAACAAAAGATTCTGGGCCTTTTCATTCATTGGATCTTTAATTCATCCTCAAAGCTCTTGGCATTTTAAATACGTCCCCATTTACCTTCTCAGTGGGAAATTA
Organism: Xenopus petersii; assembly: GCA_038501925.1. Lineage (NCBI taxonomy): Eukaryota > Metazoa > Chordata > Amphibia > Anura > Pipidae > Xenopus > Xenopus petersii. Next base: position 7,058,030 of record CM076676.1, on the reverse strand, counting down.
TGTTTTAAGATGATTATAAAAGCCGGAAAACATTATACGAAAAAAGGCAAATATCCCTTTGAAAAGACAAAACAGGGCCCTGCCTGAAAAATGAATGGCGCACATGGGGTGCTGGGAGTAGAGTCAGCAATCTGATCAGTCACAGTTTCCATAAATAACAGAACAACAGGGACAGAAGATACAGGTGAATGATAGTGACTCTGTGAGTTTTATTATCCTACATAGTTATAGCACAGATCTATTCCATCAGCACTACAGATATTGTTCCTCATTCACATCACTCGTGGAGGAGCTTACAATCTAAGGGTCCCATCACACATGCACCATAGTCCCCCGAGGAAACCCCACAGAGACACATGGAGAACAATCACACTCCTTGCATAAAGTCAATGGAAACAGAATAAATGTGTAATAATTCTGTGACATTGGAGACGGCCTTTCTGGATATGTGGTTTCCAGATAATGGATCCCATACCTGCAGCTGTATTCTTTAAAACAAATGGCTATTTTAATTGGTAAAGATACACTTTGTGACTTCTGTACACATTTGCGGGTGCTGCACTTCCCAAGAGGGAACCTGCGCTCAGTGACAAAAAAATCTTTAAAAAAAAATATACAGGTATGGGATCCGTCATCCTGAAACCCGTTATCTAGAAAGCTCTGTATGACGAAAATGTTGTCTCCCATAGAATGCATTTCATTCAATAATTAGGGTGACGTGGCAGGGGCGGGACAGTGACATGGCGGGGCTGTGATGTCAGGGGCAGGCTATGACAGTGATCACTGATTGGCCGCCGTGTCGATTATAGGAAATTTTGCCTGGTTTTCCTAATTTGGAAAACTGGGCAGGCAGTTTTGACCCGGGCAGGTGGCAACCCTACAAATAATTCAAATTTTAAAAATAATTTCCTTTTTCTCTGTAATAATAAAACAGAACCTTATACTTGGTCCCAACTAAGATATAATTAATCCTTATTGGAAGCAAAACCAGCCTATTGGGTTTATTTAAGGTTTACATGATTTTCTAGTAGGCACGAAGATCCAAATTATGGAAAGATCGGCTATCTGCAAAGCCTCAGGTCCCGAGCATTCTGGATAACAGGTCCCATACCTGTATATATGTGGTTCAAGAAACACTAGAAATTGAAACTGCACTTTATGCATTCTAACATAATTCTAACATAACATTCTAACTTAGTGTGCGCCCAAAATGAAGTTGAAATTCTGGGGGAAGAAACCCATTGTGGGTGAAGAAAAAAAAAACATGGGGTATATTTATCAAAGAGTGGAGTTAAGAGATCAGCACAGTCCTCTAGAGTGAAATTCTGCCAGTCATTTCTATGGGATTTTGAAAGGCGTATTTATTAACAGATGATGTTTCACTTTAACCCATTGATAAAAACTCATTTAAAAATCCCATAGAAATGACTGGAGAGTGGCAGAATTTCCCTCTAGAAGACTGTGCCGATCTCTAACTTCACTCTGATAAATATACTCCGATAACTTGGGTCCGTGAAATTGCACATTGCACCATGATCAGGGCTGCCGGTGGTACTGCAATCAGAGGCCCCAAAATAAATGGCGCCCAAGTGATGCAAAATCGTGAGTCACAAAGGGGACAGGCACAGACCATGGGTGGAATTCTGGAATGGCTGGGATATTGGAGCATTTCATCCATTGGATCTCCTTTATAATTGATGAAAGGAGCCACAGCCAAGAGGGCCCTGTTTACAATAACTGGGGTCCCTTTGGGAGAGGCCACTCTAACTAGTATCAGACACCATTATTACTGATGGTCCGGCCCATGAACCTATGTGAGGGGAGAAAAAAACATCCTTTTTGATGCTGGAACTGGTGTTAAATAAAAGCCTGGTAACTATTACACTAAGGGTCAGTACACACAGGCAGAATCTCCCCAAACTGCCTCCCCGCTGGCTAAAATGTCAATTACTGGCAGGGTGGAACTCAGCGATTCATTCTTCAAAGTCGCCCAGGGTTTCCTCGTGAGGCAACTTCGGTCAACTTCGGAAAACGAAGTTGACCGAATTCCATCCCAGCAGCGATTTAGATTCTAGCCAGCGGGGAGGCATTTCGGGGAGATAAGTTGCCCCGAAGAGGTGATTTGTCGTCGGGCGACTAATCTCCCTGAATTGGCCTGTGTGTCCTAATCCTAAAATGGTGAGAAATGTTGCCTCTGGGTGGGAGTAGAGTATAGAGCAGGGTTGTGCAATGTGGTTTTCACCTACAACTCCCAGCATCAAACAACTGCCAGTCCTTGGAATAAAGGCCAGCAGGAGGCACCATATAAGCCCCATATCTGGATGTGCTCGTTATATAATATGACTTTCTGGATATCTGACAATAAAAGAGATCCTGTGACTCATTTGAGGTATTTTTATTTTAGAAAAAGTCTTGCAAGACCCAACATGAAAGTCTCAGGTTCTTAATATTCTTCTCCTTCATTTTCCTCCTGAAATGAGTCTATTCCCACCTCCTCATAATCTTTCTCCAGGGCTGCCAAGTCCTCTCGAGCCTCAGAAAACTCGCCCTCCTCCATGCCCTCGCCCACATACCAGTGTACAAAGGCACGCTTGGCGAACATCAGATCAAACTTGTGGTCTAGCCGTGCCCAGGCCTCAGCAATGGCCGTGGTGTTACTGAGCATGCAGACTGCACGCTGAACCTTGGCAAGGTCCCCTCCTGGCACCACGGTGGGAGGCTGGTAATTAATGCCCACCTGAAAAAGACAAGAATATTAGAGGGATGACAAGAAGAAGAAGAGATATGGAGGTGGAAGGATAGTAGGATAAAGCAAGACATCAAGGTGAGGTAGGGGTCACATGGGGGAGAAGATATGGATTTAGGAGGGATATGAAAGGTATTTGACCAGGCACCTTGAATCCAGTAGGACACCAATCCACAAACTGTATGCTTCTCTTGGTCTTTATAGAGGCGATGGCCACGTTGACATCTTTGGGCACCACATCACCACGATAAAGCATACAGCAGGCCATGTACTTCCCGTGGCGGGGGTCACACTTCACCATCTGATTACACGGCTCAAAGCAAGCATTGGTAATATCTGCCACTGACATTTGCTCATGGTAAGCCTTATTTGCAGAGATTATGGGGGCATAGGTGACCAGAGGGAAGTGAATTCGCGGGTAAGGCACCAAGTTAGTTTGGAACTCTGTCAGGTCTACGTTGAGGGCACCATCGAACCTCAGGGAGGCCGTGATGGAGGAGACAATCTGGCTAATGAGCCTGTTCAGCGCCATATAGGTTGGCCGCTCAATGTCCAGGTTTCGATGGCACAGGTCATAAATGGCCTCATTGTCTACCATGAAGGCACAGTCTGAATGTTCCAGAGTAGTGTGTGTCGTCAGGATTGAGTTGTAGGGTTCCACCACTGCCGTGGAGATCCGCGGTGCTGGATATATGGCAAACTCCAGCTTGGACTTCTTCCCATAATCCAGGGACAGTCGCTCCATGAGAAGAGAGGTGAAGCCAGATCCGGTTCCTCCTCCGAAACTGTGGAAAACCAGGAAACCCTGCAAGCTGGAACAGGCATCAGTCTGAAAGGGACAAACAGAAGATCTGCTCAAGACAAACATACTTGTGCATTGTATTTACATCTCCACCCAGCCAAGAAAAGAATCAAGTATTGCTAGTTTGCCAAACGAGTGGACCTCTGCTCAATTTGGTTTCCCCCTTGGTGATCCAGGTCAGGCTGATACAATCATTTGGTTGGATTATAAAGGTAATCCATTGAATCAACACTCAGATGTGGTCCTCAACCAACTAGATTTCAAACTATGGTCAGGCAGGTCAATCAGCTTGCTCTGTACACATGCGGACTCGGTCTGGATCTGATCCAGAAACGGCATATCCAGAATCAGTGAGGAGGGAAAGCAGAGGGTCACTAGGAATTCAAAAAATAGTAAACTAGAATGGACCACCCACCCCGTCCCCTGTGGGCCAGTAGAAAAGGCAGTTCATCCAGAGTCAGGTTTCAGTGCCTTCAACAGTTACACTTCTATATAAGAGTTCTCTGTGTCTCTCACCAGCTTCCGTATCTGATCCAGCACGAGGTCAATGATTTCTTTGCCAATAGTGTAGTGTCCTCGGGCGTAATTATTGGCCGCGTCCTCCTTGCCTGTGATAATGTGTTCTGGGTGAAACAGGTGTCGGTATGTACCTCCCCGAATCTCATCTAGGAAAAATGTAATTAATACAGTGAGCCTTCCTCATATTTATGCGTTTCACCTTCACTGATTTATCTGTATCTTATGACACATTTAAATAGGAATGATGGGTAAGTGGAAGCAGCCTGAGGTTTGTAATGAAATATTTGCAGGTGGTGCTTAAAATAAACAGGGGTGTTTCTCCTTCACTGATTCAGTTGGACTTGGTTTAATAAGCTCAATTCAGCAGGAACAGTCCCCTAAGTTTGCTCATAGTCTGTACAGAGAGATCCCATAAAACTATGGCAGCATAGGTATTCCCCTATACTAAGCACAATTCAGCAGGAACAGTCCCCTAAGTTTGCTCATAGTCTGTGCAGAGAGATCCCATAAAACTATGGCAGCATAGGTATTCCCTGTACTAAGCACAATTCAGCAGGAACAGTCCCTAAGTTTGCTCATAGTCTGTACAGAGAGATCCCATAAAACTATGTCAGCATAGGTATTCCTCTGTACTAAGCACAATTCAGCAGGAACAGTCCCTAAGTTTGCTCATACTCTGTACAGAGAGATCCCATAAAACTATGACAGCATAGGTATTCCCTGTACTAAGCACAATTCAGCAGGAACAGCCCCCTGAAGGTGGCCATAGACACACAGATCCTATCGTACGAATAGAGGATTCGTACGATTTTCGGATCGTACGAATCGAGGATTTGTACGATTTTCGGATCGTGTGTGGCTTGTGCCGACATCTTTCATCCGGCAGAGATCGGTCGTTTGGTCGATCGGTCAGGTTTGATTTTGACCCGACCAATCCCGCCGGAGCCCATGGCACATCGTAATCGGATTGTTTACCCCCGATATAGCCATGCTTGTTAATGGCATATCGGGGAAAGATCCGCTCATTTGGCGATGTTGCCAAACGAGCGGATCTTTGTGTCTATGGCCACCTTAAGTTTGCTCATAGTCTGTACAGAGAGATTCCATAAAACTATGGCAGCATAGGTATTCCCTGTACTAAGCACAATTCAGCAGGAACAGTCTCTAAGTTTGCTCATAGTCTGTACAGAGAGATCCCATAAAACTATGGCAGCATAGGTATTCCCTGTACTAAGCACAATTCAGCAGGAACAGTCCCTAAGTTTGCTCATAGTCTGTACAGAGAGATCCCATAAAACTATGGCAGCATAGGTATTCCCCTGTACTAAGCACAATTCAGCAGAAATAGTATCTCTCAATAAAGGCTATGAGTAAACTTAGGGGACCGTTCCTGCTGAATTGTGCTTAGTACAGGGGAATACTTTTACTGGCATAGATTTGTGGGTGGGCAAACTGGGCAAAAGAACAAATCTTTCTGTGAATTCCTAGATTAACTGTCCCTCACATCAGGCAGAATTCACTAAAGGACAGGTAATATAAAACCACAATGTAACACAACTAGAAGTTTATCAAACTTACCTACTACCGTGGTCTCTAAATCCACCAGAATGACCCGTGGCACGCGCTTCCCATTGCTGCTCTCACTGAAGAACGTTTCAAAGGAGTCGGCTGAGCTGCTCAACTTCGGTTGGTCCAAAAATGTGCCATCTGGTTGGATGCCATGCTCCAAGCAGAAGAGTTCCCAGCATGCATTGCCAATCTGAAGGCCGGCTTGGCCAATGTGCACAGAAATGCACTCCCTCTGCAGGGAAACAAATAAAAGGAAATTGAGATTGAACTGTAAACACAAGGACATTGGGGTCATACGAGAGGGAAGGCAGATGTGGAGACTGGACCTGCTAAAAGTTGGGCCCTCCATTCGACAACAATAGTTTTAGGGTGGACCAGCGATTTTCCCGTTTTATATAATATACTTTCCTATCGCTCTTACATGATGTTGATGCCGAATAAAGGGGTAGTTTGCCTTTAAGTTAACTTTAAATATGTTATAGAACGACCACTTCAAGAAACTTTTCAATTAGTCTTCATATTTTCTTTTTTTTCATAGTTTTCAAATGCTTTGCCTTCTTCTTCAGCTTTCAAATGGGGTCGCTGATCCCATTTAAAAAAACAAATGCGTAAGGCTTCTAATGTGTTCTTATCGCTGCTTATTATTACTCATCTTTCTATTCAGACCCTCTCCTATTCATATTCCAGTCTCTTATTCAAATCAATGCATGGTTGCTAGGGGAATTTGGACCCTAGCAACCGGATTGCTGAAATTTCAAACTGGAGAGCTGCTGAATAAAAAGTGAAATAACTCAAAAAAACAGAAATAATAAAAAATGGAAACCAATTGCAAATTGTCTAAGCATGTTACTCTCTACATCATACTAATTGTTAACTCAACCCCCACACTCCAAAAACATACAGATAAAACTGACCATAGTGTGTGATAAAGACTTTAGATTGTCAGCTCCACTGGTACAGGGGCTGTAAAGCACTGCAAAATATATCAGTACGGTGGCACACTATACATGCACTGCCCCCAGCAAGGCCATGGTAGACAAGTGAGGCCGTTTGGCTGCTGGATATCATTTGGCATAGGGTCCCTGGAGGACAGCAGTTCTATTCCACAAAAGTCACTGATATAAGCAAACTTACCTCTGGGCTTTCATTTTCCTTTACTGGCAAATGTGATCACTATCTGTTCTTGCTAAAGGACCCCTTGTATGAATGTTAAACCTCACCCTGCTTTCATGTACCCTTGCATCATGTGGGAGTAGCCCCCCTAAAAGGTACACGTCAGTTCTTATTACAGCATAGGTATTCCCTGTACTAAGCACAATTCAACAGGAACAGCATCTAAGTTTGCTCATAGTCTGTACTGAGAGATCCCATAAAACTATGGCACATTAGGTATTCCTCTGTACTAAGCACAATTCAGCAGGAACAGTCCCCTAAGTTTGCTCATAGTCTGTACACAGAGATCCCATAAAGCTATGGCAGCATAGGTAGGTATTCTCCTGTACTAAGCACAATTCAGCAGGAACAGTCCCTTAAATTTGCTCATAGTCTGTACAGAGAGACCATAAAACTATTGCAGCATAGGTATTCCCCTGTACTAAGCACAATTCAGCAGGAACAGTCCCGTAAGTTTGCTCATAGTATGTACAGAGAGATCCCATAAAACTATGGCAGCATATGTATTCCCCTGTACTAAGCACAATTCAGCAGGAACAGTCCCCTAAGTTTGCTCATAGTCTGTACACAGAGATCCCATAAAGCTATGGCAGCATAGGTAGGTATTCTCCTGTACTAAGCACAATTCAGCAGGAACAGTCCCTTAAATTTGCTCATAGTCTGTACAGAGAGACCATAAAACTATGGCAGCATAGGTATTCCCTGTACTAAGCACAATTCAGCAGGAACAGCCCCCTAAGTTTGCTCACCTAAGCACCCACCCTGCATAAGGAACACTATTCACAGGTCTGACCTCTCCCTGCAGTAACCCCACACAATCACATTGCGCCCCTGGGTGCTGGCATGAAACCTAATCCCAGGAAATATAAGTGCTGCCAACCCTCTCCCAGCCAGAACGTACTGATTTGCTTCTGATCCCCCACATCCTGGATAGAGAAGGTTCTCCTATTCTCTCCAAAACCCCAGTCGGATCTGAGTCCTGTTGCCGAAAAGGGACGGGCTGTGGAGGGAGCAGCACAGATTTGGTTTCAAGTCTCTAGAGCTATAAACAGCCACCAGTTGCTAATTCACACACACATAAAATCCCAGGCTGTTCAGCTCTGCCATGAGCAATCAATGTCAGGCCATAGGTTAAAGGGCACATATACCCTCTGTTGTCTTCTTTATTTTTAATGAAAGCCCTTGTAGACAAGAATAGAAAATTGAAGGGGGTAGGACTGTTATACATAGCGAATTATACAGCAGCCGTCAGCCGATATAAATTCTTATATAGTAGGTCCTTCCAGCTGACACGAGGGCACCCATTCCGATTAGAAGAAAGGAAAAATTAGGAAGGGGTTTGTTACAGTGAGAGCTGTGAAGATGTGGAATTGTCTCCAGCGCCGTTTCTGGGGTAGGAGCCGCCTGAGGCGGCTCCTGCAATGCCGCCCCCCGCACCGACTTACCTGTCGGCGAGGGGAGGCAGGAACACGATTGCGGAGAGCGCAATTGCGCTCTCTCGCAATAGCGCAGCGGAATTTCCGGTTTAAAAACCGGAAATTCGGCTCTTAAAGGTGCAGGAGCGGCTTTTTGCCGCCCCTGGAATCCTGTCTGGCGCTGCCGCCTGAGGCGAGCGGCTCAGCTCGCCTCATTGGCGGAGCGGCCCTGATTGTCTCCCTGAATCAGTGGTACAGGCTGATACATTAGATAGGTATAAGAAGGGGTTGGATGGTGTTTAGCAAGTGAGGGAATACAGGGATATGGGAGATAGCTCATAGTACAAGTTGATCCAGGGACTGGTCCCATTGCCATTTTGGAGTCAGGAAGGAATTTTTCCCAAATTGGAGAGGCTTCAGATGGGGTTTTATGCCTTCCTCTGGATCAACTGGCAGTTAGGCAGGTTATATAAAGGGGCAAATTTACTAAAGGGTGAAGTGACTAACGCGGGCGAAAATTTGCCAGCGTGACATCATTTCGGTACTTCACCAATTTACTAACAGTCGCTGGCGTAACTTCGCTAGCGAAGGAGATAGACTCTAGCGGTACTTCACTCCCTAACGCCTCGCGATTTGCGCTCTGACGAATTTACACAAATTCACTAAGATGCGGATTTTACTGAACGTTACCTCTTGCGCCAGACTTGCCTTCGCCCCTTTACACCAGGGAAGTGCAATAGAGTAGATAGGAGTTCCTAAAAAATAGTCCCATAAAACAATGGCGTCTTTTCCTTTATCAGGGTGATAGGCAGAAAAATAGCGTACATTTTTTGGGGGTAACCTCCTACATTTCCTAATATATGGCACCTAAACTATACAGTGGGCACATGTATAGGGCAAAATAACAACTCTATTTTATTTTATGAAGTTTTCCCAGGCTTGTGTAGTGTAATGTATTTGCTACTACATATACGGCCATTGTACTTCCTGCCGCATGCAAATTAGCCAACGCTAGCGAAACTTCGCCAGTGTACGCTGCCCGGGACGCAACTTCGGATTTTAGTAAATTAGCGTTGTCCTGGCGAATCTACACCTGCCGAAGTGTTGCGCTGTGAGCGAAGCCGTCACTGGCAAATTTTCGGAGGTTAGTGAATTTGCCCCATAGACTTAAAAGGTTGAGCTTGATGGACGTGTGTCTTTTTTCAACCTAATTTATTATGCTACTTAATTCTGATGCTTCTCTCCTAAATAAAGAAGATTATTGTGTCGATTGCAGATGCATCGCCGTAAATCGCTTCTACTATCCTGTTGAAATCTACAGCGAATGCCAGCTTCTGCCGATATTATGTAAAACTGATTTGGTCGTACAATATGTGCTTTCTAACTGTGCCGTCCATTTAAATGTTGTCCGGTCAGCTTTTAAAACGCATTTCTAGTGCCAGTTTCAACCTCACAGACTTTAGTATTTCAGCTGCTGTAGCAGAGCCGGAGTCATTGCAAACTGGGACACTCGAGGGACAAGGTGACCTTCAAAAAACAGCCGGACCTTGTACATAAAATAGAACAATGGTAAGTGAAATACTTGGGCCACGGTTATACTATACTAAGCCTAAGGCCAATGACACTAGGGCTGCCAGCTTTTCTGATAGGGGAAATAGGGCAGGCGGATGACTTGGAAGGCGGGTGATGATGTCAGGGGGAGGACCAATGACATCAGGGGGGCAGATGACATCAGGGGCAGGACTGATGACGTGGCAATCAGCAGTTGGCTGATCGCCATTTAATTAACGTCAATGGCCTGTCCGGATTTCCAAATTTGGAAATCCGGACAGGCACTTTTCAACCGGACAGTCCTCCCAAAAACCAGGTTGTCCGGGTGAAATATGGACAGATGGCAACCCTAAACGGCACCCAGGCACTTTGAGTAGCTAAAGATTCAGGGACTAGTCCGTTTGCCATCTTGGAATCAGGAAGGAAGTTTTTCCCCTTCTGAGGGAAATTCAGATGGGGCTTTTTAGCTTTCAAGCTAACTTACTATGTAACTATGTAAGAACAAAGTAGCTAAAGAACTGAAAGTGGTCATAAATTACCCCAATTCACATATTAATAGGTACTTGGAGTTCCAACATTTGGTCAGGGCCTCATTTACAGCGGCGGAACTAGAGGGCGCCGGGCCCCCTACAAAAAAATCTTCAGAGGGGCCTGGCGCACTCTGATCCCTGTCCTCCCGCCCATGTCCCACCTCTGCCCGCCCTGACTCCACCCACTCCAATCAAACTTGCGCCCCCCTTCCTTGGTGCAGGTAAGAGAGCGGCCGGGGAGTAGGGGGTTTGATTAGCAATAGAGGAAGCGGATCCCACAGTCCGGACCCCACTGCGACTACGGAGTTTGCTTCCTCTATAATTCCGCCACTGCCCATTTAGCTCCTAATAAGGTTTCAGATATAGGAAAACATTGGCGAATCAGTAATCAGTATACACCCCTAGGCACGGGCCCTCGGGAGCCTCGATGGTAAAAAATGGTGCTGCTGCCACTGGAGATTTCACGTCCTCTGCACCCTGTATACAAAAAACACTTTTTATTTTAAAACTGATTTTATTGTACAAATAAGTGATCAGAATGAGACCAATAAATTAAGGAATATTACTAAAATAAATGACAAAGTCTTTCCATTCAGATACAAATCTGTAGATCAAAGCCTGGGGCCAAGGTTAATTCTATTTAATTATTAAAAAAAAAATTGACTGCAATTTGAGCGCAAATAGCAACGAATATTCGAAATCTGAAATAACTGGAGCATTTTTATTGCAGCCGCACTGCAGCTCCCAGTGTAGTTCAGCGACATCCGGAGCCAAATATCCCAGTTTTGGAACACAATTAACACTTTCTCTGCTGCTGCTGCGACATAAAAGAGAAATGCACCAGCTGCCATTAACAATAGATCAGGAAGCAGCGCCCATTTAATGATTTGTAGAAAGAACGTCGTTAGCATTAAAATAGTAATGATGTGAAAATTCCATTTTAGTGGCAGGTTTAAATTTCAGGGTTTTTGTAAAAAGCAGCAGGATCCTAATAGGAGGGTCCCGTATGCGCGTTGAACAGCCACAGCAGCTTGAGCTTTGATATTAAATCTAAACTGAACTTTCCCTTTACAAGGTCCGACAGAGCACCACTGTAATTCTGCATTATTACAATGTTTCAGATACAACAATCAGTGTTTTGGGTTTTCTTCCATTTAACTCTCAGAGAGCTCACATCTGCCGGTCTGGCTGTCTCTGGAAAATGCTGGCAATGGTTTGGCGGAGCAAGAGGATCAGGCTGGATATAGGACCGTAGGCTGCAGGGGATGCTGGTGAAAAACACAAAGAAATAGTTAACATTTATGGAATTGTAGGTATTAGAATAACAGCAAAGAGCATCTGCATGCTAACTGTGGAAGGCCTTCTGTGGTATAAAAAGGTATATAGGGCTTAAGGCTGTGACCATATAAAGGCACAAGGCTGCAGGCTGAGTTATACAGGGAACTCTGAGTATCACTCATGTATTATAAGGGATAATGTACCCCCTACTGTAAATGATAAGGATATTGGAAGTCACTGAGGGGTTGTTCTGTGACCATATAAAGGCACAAGGCTGCAGGCTGAGTTATACCGGGAACTCTGAGTATCACTCATGTATTATAAGGGATAATGTACCCCCTACTGTAAATGATAAGGATATTAGAAGTCACTGAGGGTTTGTTCTGTGACCATATAAAGGCACAAGGCTGCAGGCTGAGTTATACAGGGAACTCTGAGTATCACTCATGTATTATAAGGGATAATGTACCCCCCACTGTAAATGATAAGGATATTAGAAGTCACTGAAGGGTTCTGTGACCATATAAAGGCACAAGGCTGCAGGCTGAGTTATACAGGGAACTCTGAGTATCACTCATGTATTATAAGGGATAATGTACCCCCCTACTGTAAATGATAAGGATATTAGAAGTCACTGAAGGGTTCTGTGACTATATAAAGGCACAAGGCTGCAGGCTGAGTTACACAAGGAACTCTGAGTATCACTCATGTATTATAAGGGATAATGTACCCCCTACTGTAAATGATAAGGATATTGGAAGTCACTGAGGGGTTGTTCTGTGACCATATAAAGGCACAAGGCTGCAGGCTGAGTTATACAGGGAACTCTGAGTATCACTCATGTATTATAAGGGATAATGTACCCCCTACTGTGAATGATAAGGATATTAGAAGTCATTGAAGGGTTCTGTGACTATATAAAGGCACAAGACTGCAGGCTGAGTTATACAGGGAACTCTGAGTATCACTCATGTATTATAAGGGATAATGTACCCCCTACTGTAAATGATAAGGATATTGGAAGTCACTGAGGGGTTCTGTGACCATATAAAGGCACAAGGCTGCAGGCTGAGTTATACAGGGAACTCTGAGTATCACTCATGTATTATAAGGTATAATGTACCCCCTACTGTAAATGATAAGGATATTGGAATGATAAGGATATTAGAAGTCATTGAAGGGTTCTGTGACTATATAAAGGCACAAGACTACAGGCTGAGTTATACAGGGAACTCTGAGTATCACTCATGTATTATAAGGGATAATGTACCCCCTACTGTAAATGATAAGGATATTGGAAGTCACTGAGGGGTTGTTCTGTGACCATATAAAGGCACAAGGCTGCAGGCTGAGTTATACAGGGAACTCTGAGTATCACTCATGTATTATAAGGAATAATGTACCCCTGACTGTAAATGATAAGGATATTGGAAGTCACTGAGGGGTTCTGTGACCATATAAAGGCACAAGGCTGCAGGCTGAGTTATACAGGGAACTCTGAGTATCACTCATGTATTATAAGGGATAATGTACCCCCTACTGTAAATGATAAGGATATTGGAAGTCACTAAGGGGTTGTTCTGTGACCATATAAAGGCACAAGGCTGCAGGCTGAGTTATACAGGGAACTCTGAGTATCACTCATGTATTATAAGGGATAATGTACCCCCTACTGTAAATTATAAGGATATTAGAAGTCACTGAAGGGTTCTGTGACTATATAAAGGCACAAGGCTGCAGGCTGAGTTAAACAGGTCTGTAACTACAAGGTGACTTCTAATATGCTCAGTATAATACAAACATGAACCACTAGATATAGCTGAATATTATTACTGATCATTTATAAGGATATATTTTACAGGATTTCCATGTACCCCCTACTGTAAATGATAAGGATATTGGAAGTCACTGAGGGGTTGTTCTGTGACCATATAAAGGCACAAGGCTGCAGGCTGAGTTATACAGGGAACTCTGAGTATCACTCATATATTGAAAGGGATAATGTACCCCCTACTGTAAATTATAAGGATATTAGAAGTCACTGCAGGGTTCTGTGACCATATAAAGGCACAAGGCTGCAGGCTGAGTTATACAGGGAACTCTGAGTATCACTCATGTATTATAAGGGATAATGTACCCCCTACTGTAAATGATAAGGATATTGGAATGATAAGGATATTAGAAGTCATTGAAGGGTTCTGTGACTATATAAAGGCACAAGACTGCAGGCTGAGTTATACAGGGAACTCGGAGTATCACTCATGTATTATAAGGGATAATGTACCCCCTACTGTAAATGATAAGGATATTGGAAGTCACTGAGGGGTTGTTCTGTGACCATATAAAGGCACAAGGCTGCAGGCTGAGTTATACAGGGAACTCTGAGTATCACTCATGTATTATAAGGGATAATGTACCCCCCCTACTGTAAATGATAAGGATATTAGAAGTCACTGAAGGGTTCTGTGACTATATAAAGGCACAAGGCTGCAGGCTGAGTTAAACAGGTCTGTAACTACAAGGTGGCTTCTAATATGTTCAGTATAATACCAACATGAACCACTAGATATAGCTGAATATAATTACTGATCATTTATAAGGATATATTTTACAGGATTTCCATGTACCCCCTACTGTAAATGATAAGGAAATTGGAAGTCACTGAGGGGTTGTTCTGTGACCATATAAAGGCACAAGGCTGCAGGCTGAGTTATACAGGGAACTCTGAGTATCACTCATGTATTGAAAGGGATAATGTACCCCCTACTGTAAATTATAAGGATATTAGAAGTCACTGAAGGGTTCTGTGACCATATAAAGGCACAAGGCTGCAGGCTGAGTTATACAGGGAACTCTGAGTATCACTCATGTATTATAAGGGATAATGTACCCCCCACTGTAAATGATAAGGATATTAGAAGTCACTGAAGGGTTCTGTGACCATATAAAGGCACAAGGCTGCAGGCTGAGTTATACAGGGAACTCTGAGTATCACTCATGTATTATAAGGGATAATGTACCCCCTACTGTAAATTATAAGGATATTGGAAGTCACTGAGGGGTTGTTCTGTGACCATATAAAGGCACAAGGCTGCAGGCTGAGTTATACAGGGAACTCTGAGTATCACTCATGTATTATAAGGGATAATGTACCCCCTACTGTAAATTATAAGGATATTAGAAGTCACTGAGGGGTTGTTCTGTGACCATATAAAGGCACAAGGCTGCAGGCTGAGTTATACAGGGAACTCTGAGTATCACTCATGTATTATAAGGGATAATGTACCCCCTACTGTAAATGATAAGGATATGGGAATGATAAGGATATTAGAAGTCATTGAAGGGTTCTGTGACTATATAAAGGCACAAGACTGCAGGCTGAGTTATACAGGGAACTCTGAGTATCACTCATGTATTATAAGGGATAATGTACCCCTCACTGTAAATGATAAGGATATTAGAAGTCACTGAGGGGTTGTTCTGTGACCATATAAAGGCACAAGGCTGCAGGCTGAGTTATACAGGGAACTCTGAGTATCACTCATGTATTATAAGGGATAATGTACCCCCTACTGTAAATGATAAGGATATTAGAAGTCACTGAGGGGTTGTTCTGTGACCATATAAAGGCACAAGGCTGCAGGCTGAGTTATACAGGGAACTCTGAATATCACTCATGTATTATAAGGGATAATGTACCCCCTACTGTAAATGATAAGGATATTGGAATGATAAGGATATTAGAAGTCATTGAAGGGTTCTGTGACTATATAAAGGCACAAGACTGCAGCCTGAGTTATACAGGGAACTCTGAGTATCACTCATGTATTATAAGGGATAATGTACCCCCTACTGTAAATGATAAGGATATTGGAAGTCACTGAGGGGTTGTTCTGTGACCATATAAAGGCACAAGGCTGCACGCTGAGTTATACAGGGAACTCTGAGTATCACTCATGTATTATAAGGGATAATGTACCCCCTACTGTAAATGATAAGGATATTGGAAGTCACTGAGGGGTTGTTCTGTGACCATATAAAGGCACAAGGCTGCAGGCTGAGTTATACAGGGAACTCTGAGTATCACTCATGTATTATAAGGGATAATGTACCCCCTACTGTAAATGATAAGGATATTAGAAGTCACTGAGGGGTTGTTCTGTGACCATATAAAGGCACAAGGCTGCAGGCTGAGTTATACAGGGAACTCTGAGTATCACTCATGTATTATAAGGGATAATGTACCCCCTACTGTAAATGATAAGGATATGGGAATGATAAGGATATTAGAAGTCACTGAAGGGTTCTGTGACTATATAAAGGCACAAGACTGCAGCCTGAGTTATACAGGGAACTCTGAGTATCACTCATGTATTATAAGGGATAATGTACCCCCCACTGTAAATGATAAGGATATAAGAAGTCACTGAGGGGTTGTTCTGTGACCATATAATGCACAAGGCACAAGGCTGAGTTATACAGGGAACTCTGACTATCACTCATGTATTATAAGGGATAATGTACCCCCTACTGTAAATGATAAGGATATTAGAAGTCACTGAGGGGTTGTTCTGTGACCATATAAAGGCACAAGGCTGCAGGCTGAGTTATACAGGGAGCTCTGAGTATCACTCATGTATTATAAGCGATAATGTACCCCCCCTACTGTAAATGATAAGGATATTAGAAGTCACTGAAGGGTTCTGTGACCATATAAAGGCACAAGGCTGCAGGCTGAGTTATACAGGGGACTCTGAGTATCACTCATGTATTATAAGGATAATGTACCCCCTACTGTAAATGATAAGTATATTAGAAGTCACTGAGGGGTTGTTCTGTGACATATAAAGGCACAAGGCTGCAGGCTGAGTTATACAGGGAACTCTAAATATCACTCATGTATTATAAGGGATAATGTACCCCCCACTGTAAATGATAAGGATATTAGATATCACTGAAGGGTTCTGTGACCATATAAAGGCACAAGGCTGCAGGCTGAGTTATACAGGGAACTCTGAGTATCACTCATGTATTATAAGGGATAATGTACCCCCTACTGTAAATGATAAGGATAGTGGAAGTCACTGAGGGGTTGTTCTGTGAACATATAAAGGCACAAGGCTGCAGGCTGAGTTATACAGGGAACTCTGAGTATCACTCATGTATTATAAGGGATAATGTACCCCCCCTACTGTAAATGATAAGGATATTAGAAGTCACTGAAGGGTTCTGTGACTATATAAAGGCACAAGGCTGCAGGCTGAGTTAAACAGGTCTGTAACTACAAGGTAACTTCTAATATGCTCAGTATAATACAAACATGAACCACTAGATATAGCTGAATATTATTACTGATCATTTATAAGGATATAATACACAAAAGCCATGAATATCCTGTAAATTATATCCTTATAAACGGTGAGTAGTGATGTCATCAGTTATAAACGGTGAGTAGTGATGTCATTTCTGTCACATGACTCACTAAAATTTGTGTATTATAATAAATAAAGTACCCCCAGTTGTAAAATATGAGGATATTAGAAGTTACCTCGGAGTTCCATGACCTGTATAAAAACACTCGGCCTTCGGCCTCGTGTTTTTATATGGTCATGAAACTCCTCGGTAACTAATAATATCCTTATATTTTACAAAAGGGGGTACTTTATTCACTATATATTTTACAGGATTTCCATGTACCCACTACTGTAAATGATAAGGATATTGGAAGTCACTGAGGGGTTGTTCTGTGACCATATAAAGGCACAAGACTGCAGGCTGAGTTATACAGGGAACTCTGAGTATCACTCATGTATTATAAGGGATAATGTACCCCCCACTGTAAATGATAAGGATATAAGAAGTCACTGAGGGGTTGTTCTGTGACCATATAATGCACAAGGCTGAGTTATACAGGGAACTCTGACTATCACTCATGTATTATAAGGGATAATGTACCCCCTACTGTAAATGATAAGGATATTAGAAGTCACTGAGGGGTTGTTCTGTGACCATATAAAGGCACAAGGCTGCAGGCTGAGTTATACAGGGAGCTCTGAGTATCACTCATGTATTATAAGCGATAATGTACCCCCCCCTACTGTAAATGATAAGGATATTAGAAGTCACTGAAGGGTTCTGTGACCATATAAAGGCACAAGGCTGCAGGCTGAGTTATACAGGGGACTCTGAGTATCACTCATGTATTATAAGGATAATGTACCCCCTACTGTAAATGATAAGTATATTAGAAGTCACTGAGGGGTTGTTCTGTGACATATAAAGGCACAAGGCTGCAGGCTGAGTTATACAGGGAACTCTAAATATCACTCATGTATTATAAGGGATAATGTACCCCCCACTGTAAATGATAAGGATATTAGATATCACTGAAGGGTTCTGTGACCATATAAAGGCACAAGGCTGCAGGCTGAGTTATACAGGGAACTCTGAGTATCACTCATGTATTATAAGGGATAATGTACCCCCTACTGTAAATGATAAGGATAGTGGAAGTCACTGAGGGGTTGTTCTGTGAACATATAAAGGCACAAGGCTGCAGGCTGAGTTATACAGGGAACTCTGAGTATCACTCATGTATTATAAGGGATAATGTACCCCCCCTACTGTAAATGATAAGGATATTAGAAGTCACTGAAGGGTTCTGTGACTATATAAAGGCACAAGGCTGCAGGCTGAGTTAAACAGGTCTGTAACTACAAGGTAACTTCTAATATGCTCAGTATAATACAAACATGAACCACTAGATATAGCTGAATATTATTACTGATCATTTATAAGGATATATTTTACAGGATTTCCATGTACCCACTACTGTAAATGATAAGGATATTGGAAGTCACTGAGGGGTTGTTCTGTGACCATATAAAGGCACAAGGCTGCAGGCTGAGTTATACAGGGAACTCTGAGTATCACTCATGTATTGAAAGGGATAATGTACCCCCTACTGTAAATCATAAGGATATTAGAAGTCACTGAAGGGTTCTGTGACCATATAAAGGCACAAGGCTGCAGGCTGAGTTATACAGGGAACTCTGAGTATCACTCATGTATTGAAAGGGATAATGTACCCCCTACTGTAAATGATAAGGATATTGGAATGATAAGGATATTAGAAGTCATTGAAGGGTTCTGTGACTATATAAAGGCACAAGACTGCAGGCTGAGTTATACAGGGAACTCTGAGTATCACTCATGTATTATAAGGGATAATGTACCCCCTACTGTAAATGATAAGGATATTGGAAGTCACTGAGGGGATGTTCTGTGACCATATAAAGGCACAAGGCTGCAGGCTGAGTTATACAGGGAACTCTGAGTATCACTCATGTATTATAAGGGATAATGTACCCCCCCTACTGTAAATGATAAGGATATTAGAAGTCACTGAAGGGTTCTGTGACTATATAAAGGCACAAGGCTGCAGGCTGAGTTAAACAGGTCTGTAACTACAAGGTGGCTTCTAATATGCTCAGTATAATACAAACATGAACCACTAGATATAGCTGAATACTATTACTGATCATTTATAAGGATATATTTTACAGGATTTCCATGTACCCCCTACTGTAAATGATAAGGATATTGGAAGTCACTGAGGGGTTGTTCTGTGACCATATAAAGGCACAAGGCTGCAGGCTGAGTTATACAGGGAACTCTGAGTATCACTCATGTATTGAAAGGGATAATGTACCCCCTACTGTAAATTATAAGGATATTAGAAGTCACTGAAGGGTTCTGTGACCATATAAAGGCACAAGGCTGCAGGCTGAGTTATACAGGGAACTCTGAGTATCACTCATGTATTATAAGGGATAATGTACCCCCCACTGTAAATGATAAGGATATTAGAAGTCACTGAAGGGTTCTGTGACCATATAAAGGCACAAGGCTGCAGGCTGAGTTATACAGGGAACTCTGAGTATCACTCATGTATTATAAGGGATAATGTACCCCCTACTGTAAATGATAAGGATATTGGAAGTCACTGAGGGGTTGTTCTGTGAACATATAAAGGCACAAGGCTGCAGGCTGAGTTATACAGGGAACTCTGAGTATCACTCATGTATTATAAGGGATAATGTACCCCCTACTGTGAATGATAAGGATATTGGAATGATAAGGATATTAGAAGTCATTGAAGGGTTCTGTGACTATATAAAGGCACAAGACTGCAGGCTGAGTTATACAGGGAACTCTGAGTATCACTCATGTATTATAAGAGATAATGTACCCCCTACTGTAAATGATAAGGATATTGGAAGTCACTGAGGGGTTGTTCTGTGACCATATAAAGGCACAAGGCTGCAGGCTGAGTTATACAGGGAACTCTGAGTATCACTCATGTATTATAAGGGATAATGTACCCCCTACTGTAAATGATAAGGATATTAGAAGTCACTGAGGGGTTGTTCTGTGACTATATAAAGGCACAAGGCTGCAGGCTGAGTTATACAGGGAACTCTGAGTATCACTCATGTATTATAAGGGATAATGTACCCCCCCTACTGTAAATGATAAGGATATGGGAATGATAAGGATATTAGAAGTCATTGAAGGGTTCTGTGACTATATAAAGGCACAAGACTGCAGGCTGAGTTATACAGGGAACTCTGAGTATTACTCATGTATTATAAGGGATAATGTACCCCCCACTGTAAATGATAAGGATATAAGAAGTCACTGAGGGGTTGTTCTGTGACCATATAATGCACAAGGCACAAGGCTGAGTTATACAGGGAACTCTGAGTATCACTCATGTATTATAAGGGATAATGTACCCCCTACTGTAAATGATAAGGATATTAGAAGTCACTGAAGGGTTCTGTGACCATATAAAGGCACAAGGCTGCAGGCTGAGTTATACAGGGGACTCTGAGTATCACTCATGTATTATAAGGATAATGTACCCCCTACTGTAAATGATAAGGATATTAGAAGTCACTGAGGGGTTGTTCTGTGACATATAAAGGCACAAGGCTGCAGGCTGAGTTATACAGGGAACTCTGAGTATCACTCATGTATTATAAGGGATAATGTACCCCCCACTGTAAATGATAAGGATATTAGAAGTCACTGAAGGGTTCTGTGACCATATAAAGGCACAAGGCTGCAGGCTGAGTTATACAGGGAACTCTGAGTATCACTCACGTATTATAAGGGATAATGTACCCCCTACTGTAAATGATAAGGATATTGGAATGATAAGGATATTAGAAGTCATTGAAGGGTTCTGTGACTATATAAAGGCACAAGACTGCAGGGTGAGTTATACAGGGAACTCTGAGTATCACTCATGTATTATAAGGGATAATGTACCCCCTACTGTAAATGATAAGGATATTGGAAGTCACTGAGGGGTTGTTCTGTGAACATATAAAGGCACAAGGCTGCAGGCTGAGTTATACAGGGAACTCTGAGTATCACTCATGTATTATAAGGGATAATGTACCCCCCCTACTGTAAATGATAAGGATATTAGAAGACACTGAAGGGTTCTGTGACTATATAAAGGCACAAAGCTGCAGGCTGAGTTAAACAGGTCTGTAACTACAAGGTGACTTCTAATATGCTCAGTATAATACAAACATGAACCACTAGATATAGCTGAATATTATTACTGATCATTTATAAGGATATATTTTACAGGATTTCCATGTACCCCCTACTGTAAATGATAAGGATATTGGAAGTCACTGAGGGGTTGTTCTTTGACCATATAAAGGCACAAGGCTGCAGGCTGAGTTATACAGGGAACTCTGAGTATCACTCATGTATTATAAGGATAATGTACCCCCTACTGTAAATGATAAGGATATTAGAAGTCACTGAGGGGTTGTTCTGTGACATATAAAGGCACAAGGCTGCAGGCTGAGTTATACAGGGAACTCTGAGTATCACTCATGTATTATAAGGGATAATGTACCCCCCACTGTAAATGATAAGGATATTGGAATGATAAGGATATTAGAAGTCATTGAAGGGTTCTGTGACTATATAAAGGCACAAGACTGCAGGCTGAGTTATACAGGGAACTCTGAGTATCACTCATGTATTATAAGGGATAATGTACCCCCTACTGTAAATGATAAGGATATTGGAAGTCACTGAGGGGTTGTTCTGTGAACATATAAAGGCACAAGGCTGCAGGCTGAGTTATACAGGGAACTCTGAGTATCACTCATGTATTATAAGGGATAATGTACCCCCCCTACTGTAAATGATAAGGATATTAGAAGTCACTGAAGCGTTCTGTGACTATATAAAGGCACAAGGCTGCAGGCTGAGTTAAACAGGTCTGTAACTACAAGGTGACTTCTAATATGCTCAGTATAATACAAACATGAACCACTAGATATAGCTGAATATTATTACTGATCATTTATAAGGATATATTTTACAGGATTTCCACAGCTCAAACATGTGCTAGTGACACACCACCTGTGCTTCTAAAAATACACAGTTTTGCTGTTGAAGCGCTGATGCTGAATTACTGTTCAGATCTGTTGTAAATAAAACAAGACTATTATTTGGACAAAGATCACTCACCCGGATCCAGTCGCAGTAGAATAACGGAGATGAGTAAAACAGCGAGGGCTATGTTCCGGAGAGGTGCCCTTCGTATTAGTCCTGCAACCATTCCCAGTGCTCTTAACAGCAGATGGGCAACATTTAGGATTCTCCTCTGTACCTTACCTGCAACAGTATAAAGATTTATATGAGAAGGGATTGCGATACATTAGAGCAATGATCCCCAACCAGTAGCTCGTGAGCAACATGTTACTCTCCAACCCCTTGGATGTTGCTCCCAGTGGCCTCAAAGCTGCTGCTTATTTTTGAATTCCAGGCTTGGAGACAAGTTTTGGTTGTATAAAAACCAGATGTACTGCCAAACAGAGTCTCAATGTAGGTTGACAATCCTCATAGGGGCTACTAAATGGCCAATCGCAGCCCTTATTTGGCACCCCAGAAATATTTTTCATGCTTGTGTTGCTCCCCTACTCCTTTATACTTCTGAATGTTGCTCACTGGTACTAAAGGTTGGGGATCCCTGCCATAATAATGGCCTCCTACCCCAATGGACAACATTATTACTCAGCTAGTATCTTCTCAAGCCAAAAACTACTCCCCAACAATAACTGGGTGCTTAAGGCTGGGGAAAACGAGGTTATATGTTTGTTACATTTAAACTTTGTGGGCAAGTAGAATACTTTGCTGAAGGGGATCTGTGGCTTCAACTTGACTGCAGATATAATAAGTATCCTCCTCACCCCCTGCTATTCCCCAAACACGTACTTACCGTGACTTGCAAGCTGTAGACGTGTCACATCTCTCTTCTTCCTTTCACTCTAATATCTCAGCCATCTCGTCCTAATGTGGCTACCTCTGTCTACTATAGTACTCTCACCACTGCCCTAAATGAGCTTGCTCCTATAAAAACGAAACGTTCTAGACCCAAACCACTTCAACCTTGGCACAAGCACTCCAAAGACACTCACGTGCACTTGAGCGTCGCTGGCGCAAATCCCGTTCAGAATCAGACTTTTGGAGCTACAAATCTGCCCTGCGCTCCTATAACACCAGCCTCTTCCAAGCCAAACAAACAGACTTTACTTCACTCATTAACTCCCTTTCTAAAAAAAGGACAACTTTTCTCCACCTTTAACACTCTCCTTTCCCCTTCTCCACCCCCTCCATGCACATCTGCCTCTGCTCAAGATATTGCTGAGCACTTCAAAAACAAAATTGACACTATCAGAAGGGACATTACACTACTCAACCCCCCTAGACTTCCACCACCCTCCCTCCACACTCCCCAGTCTCTCCTGTGCTCCTTCCCCCCTGTCACTGATGAGGAATCTCAAAGCTTCTGGCCTCTTCTCACCTTACCACCTGCCCGCTTGATCCAATTCCCTCAAAACTTCTCCGCAATACCAATCCTTGTCTAATCAAAGCCTTAACTCAGCTATTTAATCTTTCGCTCTCAACTGGACTGTTTCCTTCTCAACTAAAACATGCTCTTGTCACCCCCATTCTGAAAAAACCCTCTCTTGATCCCTCCAATCTTGACAACCTCCGACCTATCTCTCTGCTACCTTTCATCTCTAAACTACTTGAGCGCCTAGTCTACAACAGACTAACCTCATTCCTCTCTGACAATAACCTGCTGGACCCCGTACAATCTGGTTTTAAGCCACAATACTCCACGGAAACTGCCCTGACTCGACTAACTAATGACCTTTTAACCGCTAAAGCCAACAATCATTTCTCACTACTAATACTGCTTGATCTCTCAGCCGCATTTGACACTGTAGATCACCCTCTCCTCCTCCAGTCCCTCCAGTCGCTTAGCCTTCGTGACACAGCCCTGTCCTGGTTCTCTTCTTACATCACATTGTTCCTTCAGTGTCTCCTACAATGGAGTATCATCCTCACCCCTACCTCTTTCTGTTGGAGTTCCTCAAGGCTCTGTCCTGGGACCATTACTATTCTCCCTCTATACTTCCTCCCTCGGCAAATTAATAAATTCATATGGTTTCCACTACCACCTCTATGCTGACAATACTCAGATCTATCTCTCACCTCCTGATCTCAACCCAGAACTCAGAACAGAACTCGCGTCTCCTCCTGCCTGTCCGCTATCTCTACCTGGATGTCGCAACCTCTCTAAAGCTGAAATGGTTCTCTTTCTTACAACTAACACCAGTAACATCCCGGAAGTATCCATCATAGCTAACAATTCCACTATCACCCCCTCTCCCCAGGCCTGGTGCCTTGGGGTTATCCTAGATTCTGCCCTGTCATTCACTCCTCATATCCAGTCACTTATTAAATCATGTCACTTCCACCTAAGGAACATATCCAAAATACGATAATTTATCACCCAAGATGCTGCCAAAATTCTTATTCACTCTCTCATCATATCACGTCTAGACTACGGTAACTCTTTTAATTGGCCTTCCCCTCCAGAGACTGTCACCTCTCCAGTCCATAATGAACACTGCTGCGAGGCTCATACACCTCAGCAACCGCTCCTCCTCTGCCTCGCCATTCTGTCAATCCCTGCTCTGGCTTCCGTTACCTTTCAGAACCAAATTCAAATTAATGACACTGACTTTCAAAGCACTTCATAACTCTGCCCCACCCTACATCTCTGAACTCATCTCTAAAAAAGCTCATATACTCACACAATCGCTTACTACGATCCTCTACTGACCTGCTACTCAACTCTTCTCTCATTACCTCCTCACATGCTCGCAAGCCTACCCTCCCTTTGCTTAACTACCAAACGCAACACCACATACAATACCACATTTCTCACCCACTTAATTCGATCTTGCCCACTCCCACACCTTGTGTATTACTCCCTTCCCTTTAGAGTATATGCCTATGCATAGGGCCTTCCTCACCTTTTGTACCTATATTGATTGTGATGTTTGTTACTCCATATGTTCTATGTATTTAATTCATGTGATTTAGTTGTATAATCACATTTACTTACAGTGCTACGCAATATGTTGGCGCTATAGAAATACATGTAAATAATAATAATAATAATAATATCAACAGAGACACTACTATTGATAGGCCAATTTCGGTGGGTTTTCCAGGCATATTCATACCAGTTTGTCTCATTGTCTCTGTCTCCAGTTGGCTGTGCTGGTTTCTCTCTGATATGGCAGCAGCTTCCTCCTCTTCCCAATGCCTCCTGTGTTTATTTACAACCGTTAATACTACTTCCTGCTGCTTTTCCGTAAACACATCAGATTCCTGAGCCAGAGCTTCGGCATCGGAGAACAGCCCCAGGGGTAACAGTATGTGCAGCAGATGGAGCTCCGCAACCCTGCAGCAGTTCGGTAGTAGCCGATTGCCTTGAACTTGCAACCAATCACTGCTCACGTCCAGCATAACTTGAGGCTGCTTTACTTTTCCATATAACAAAATGCTGAAAAAGAGAAAACATTGTGGTATGGTGGTTTCACAGATACAATGTTATATCCACAAACAGATATGTAAGGCAAGAAACAGTCTGAATACAAGACTCACCACATCTCCATAAGATTGCACGGCATCTCCTGTGGAGTTTGGTAATATTGCATTAGCCAAGGAAGCACTTCCCTCCATCGCCCCAACTCGGCCAAACACTGAATCCCGATGGCACACAGAGACGTCTTCACCTGCTCACACCTCAACGGTAAAGAAGGAGACCTCAGACTGATGCACATTAAATAATTTACTATTCAAATAGGGGGCCCAGCCTGAAGCTCAGTTAGGGGGAGATTTGGGGTGAGTGCTTATTTGTGCCCTGGGTACCCCTGGAACTATAGCAGGGTGACTGTTAACCCAATGTTTCTATATATCTGTAACCTTGTTATGAGCTAAGGGGGCCCAGCCTGAAGGCCAGTTAGGGGAGATTTGGGGTGAGTGCTTATTTGTGTCCTGGGTAACCCTGGAACTATAGCAGGGTGACTGTTACCCCAATGTTTCTATATATCTGTAACCTTG
This sequence comes from Xenopus petersii, assembly GCA_038501925.1. Classification (NCBI taxonomy): domain Eukaryota; kingdom Metazoa; phylum Chordata; class Amphibia; order Anura; family Pipidae; genus Xenopus; species Xenopus petersii. The sequence goes on along the minus strand of CM076676.1, from coordinate 7,031,924 downwards.
TTATGAGCTAAGGGGGCCCAGCCTGAAGGTCAGTTAGGGGAGATTTGGGGTGAGTGCTTATTTGTGCCCTGGGTAACCCTGGAACTATAGCAGAGTGACACCCCAATGTTTCTATATATCTGTAACCTTGTTATGAGTTAAGGGGGCCTAGCCTGAAAGTCAGGGGGAGATTTGGGGTGAGTGTTTATTTGTGTCCTTGGTACTCCTGGAACTATAGCAGAGTAAATGTTACCCCAATATAATCTATATATCTGTAACCTTATGAGCTAAGAGAGCTAGCCTGAAGGGAGATTTGGGGCGAGTGTCTCTTAGTGCCTGGATCTATAGCAGGGTGGTGGTTACCCTTATGTTACTGTATAGACTTTGTGATCACAAAATGGCAGTGAATCTCACTTTGCATCCATTGCTTCAGCACTCAGGATCTGTAGACCTCTCTCACACAGTTCCAGGGACGGTGCAAATTTTCTCTCCAGTACCAGCAGGTCGGCAGCTGCATCCAACATGGGCACAGCCGGTGGGGTCCCAGACAATGACAAATGAGACCAATCCCACATAGCGCTTAGTGAACAGCTGGACACATTCTCTGCAACCGCCATGGGCTTCCTGCTGACAAGAGAAGAGAACATATGTACAATGCTGCATTGCATACCAGTTACAGGCTTTTTGTTTTTAGGTTTAAGGCTAAGGGGTTTCTAAAGGAGCGGTCCCCAACCTTTTTTGCACCACAAACCAGTTTTAAGGAAGACATTGTTAGGAGGACCGGGAGGGGAATGTAGATGCGTGGGTGCATTTCAGACTTACAAAAAAAACTGTCCAAACCGAATCTTGGTCCTTCTCGCGATCAGTAGAAAGTTTCCTGGGCTATTGTCAAGGCTAAGCCTCCCCAAATGTGCCTGGCAGGTCAAAAAACTTTTTTTTTTTTTCTAAACACCACTCTGATTGGTGGGAGATTCAATTGTCATCCCAGTTATTCACAGTAGCTGCTTATTAGAAGTTCCAGGAACAGTCCATAGGGGCAGCAACATTCTGTTAACCTCCGAGTGTAGCGTAATTATTTAAACTATGCGCATCGTATAAACTGCTTTTGCCTGTAGTTGCAGTCGGGCAGACTGTTTCTTTTAGGGATCCAGGATTCGGTTCGGGATTCTGCCTTTTTCAGCAGGATTCTGATTCGGCCGAACCGAATCCTAATTTGCACATGCAAATTAGGATTCGGATTGGTATTCGGCTGAATCTTTTGCGAGGGATTCGGGGGTTCGGCCGAATCCAAAATAGAGAATTCAGTGCATCCCTAGTTTCTATCAATGAAGGCACTGCCAGTGCTGTAATTCTTCAAGTCAGGAGGGTCTAAAGGGTCCCCCACCTTTAACTAATCGCCGTGTGACTTATGGCTAGCATCCTCGTCAAAAGAGGCACTCTACTTATTGTCTGCAAAATAAAGCTATTTATGTGAGTCACATTTTTCACTCCTCCAGACAGAAATACATCTGTCTTTGCTGCAATTTTGTCTCTGCGGCCAAATGTATTAACCCCATGGTGCCTCTATTCAGTCTCTTTGTTTCTCTCCTCATTTCTCTATCCTGTTGCTACAGCGGTGACCTTAGTGTCTTGTCTAGGGTTAATTCATCATCAGTTTTCTGCAGATTTCTTATCATCATGTGTGGGGTTACTGCAATGCTCTAAATTAATATCAGTAAAGGGGATGTAAAGGCAAAAAGAAAATCCAATACAAATCACAGACTGCTCTACAGGGAAACAAACAAAGCTGCTTGAGTTCTGCATGGCTGGGAAGTAAGGCCGGGGCTCCCCCTGCTGTTCATAAGTACGATTGTTTCCCTGCAGAGCAGTTAGGGACCATCTGACAATTCCTATCCACAGCAGTAAATGAAGGGAGAATTTCACTGCATACAGTCAGGTTTCTTATACAAACGATACAAATTTTTTAATTAAACTATATTGGAGATAGGTTTCTTTTTCATTAAAGAAAGTAAAAATGTGATTTTATTTTTTTTTTGCCTTTACATGCCCTTTGAATACCAGTGATCAATTCACTATATGTGACATTAGCTTTAGGTTAGCCCTTGTATAACTATCTTTAGCCTTTCCAAACACACAAAAAAAACACCATCCGCCTATGGCAATGGCGCGTCAGTGAGCTGGGATTGCAGGTAATTAGGGGCTTTTATGTTGTTATTGCAGTTATTGCAGCTCAGCACAGCCCATGGCCCGGTGGTTTGGGACCCCTGATTAAGAGGATGAATAAGTTGAACTGTAACTTCCATTACCTAGGACCCCTCCCTCACCAGCCCATGAGCAAATGAATATGACATCATGGTAAAGGCAGAAGAAGAGTGCAGGGAGGATACTGACCCTTACTGAGGGTCTGCTGCTGCTATTGGGTCTGCTGCTGCTGCTATTGGGTCTGCTGCTGCTGCTATTGGGTCTGCTGCTGCTGCTATTGGGGCTGCTGCTGCTATTGGGGCTGCTGCTGCTGCTATTGGGGCTGCTGCTGCTGCTATTGGGGCTGCTGCTGCTATTGGGTCTGCTGCTGCTATTGGGTCTGCTGCTGCTGCTGCTATTGGGTCTGCTGCTGCTGCTGCTATTGGGTCTGCTGCTGCTGCTGCTGCTATTGGGTCTGCTGCTGCTGCTGCTATTGGGTCTGCTGCTGCTGCTGCTGCTATTGGGTCTGCTGCTGCTGCTGCTGCTATTGGGTCTGCTGCTGCTGCTATTGGGTCTGCTGCTGCTGCTATTGGGTCTGCTGCTGATGCCATTGGGTCTGCTGCTGCTGCTGTTTGGTCTGCTGCTGATGCCATTGGGTCTGCTGCTGATGCCATTGGGTCTGCTGCTGCTGCTATTGGGTCTGCTGCTGGCAGGTAGTTGCACTGCTGTTTCAGGTAAAGACACAGATCAGGCAGAGCGGCCATCAGGAGAGGATCCAGTAGGTAAGGGGAGCCCAACCTTTAATATAGTTCAGCATATTTACACTTACATTGGGTTCTGATGAGGGCCCAGCAATATGGCCTCCCCCTGAATAATAATAATAACAACACACTAAATACAGGTGAGAGGACACACAACATAAGCAAATGTGTCACTGAATTAGTCCCAGTACAGAAGTGCACTCCCCCATGAGCACAGCAAAGATTCCCCCTCACCTCTCGCCAACCCTTCCCCGGGTACAGCTGCTCCTTTCCGGCATTTACACACTAACAGGTGGAACGCAGCAGCTGATCCACACACAGGAAGCGCTGACATTCCAGACACGTGACCAAGGGGTGGGCGGGTGCGATGACAGACGGAGGGGCGTGTCTAGCTCGATGCATGGGAAGTATCGGGTTGCGAGATGCACCACGTGACCATATCCTAAACAAAGCCGGAGTAGGGGTATGTGGAGTTGTGGAAGGACTGGCAGGGAGGTTCTGAAGCACCGCGGGATGGGACTGGCAGTGTAACAGGCGAGGGCTGCTGTGAGGGTGGAATGGCGTCTGGGGAAGATGAGAGCTGAGGCGGGACATATGTGTTAGGTAGTAGATAATAATTCTCATAGCACCTCATTGTAAAATCAATATAACCCCCCCCCTCCCACAAACACAGGTGGAAGTTGCCATTGGCGGGAAGGTGTTGGCTGAATTGATTGTCCCTCCTGACGTAAAGGTCGGGGTCTAATTGCCCCTTTGTAACTGCGGCTTGTGTTAATGAGGTGCCATCAAATCACTAAAGGGAATAAAAATTCTATATTTGATACCCCAGTGTTTGTCAATAAAGATGCTGAGGTGATCCCCACTTTTCCCTATGAAACACTCACCTTTATAATGGCTGGGCCTGTCATCTCCAGGATATCAGCTTCTGTCACAACTTGCCACTCTCTGACTTCTGCACCTTTATATTAACTCTTAGTATGATGAGGGATATTCTGAGATTATTTGCAATTGGTTTTTATTATTTGTGGTTTTTGAGTTATTTCGCTTTTTATTCAGCAGCTCTCCAGCTTGTAATTTCAGCCATCGGGTTGCTAGGGTCCAAATTCCCCTAGTAACCATGCACTGATTTGAATAGGAGACAGGGATATGAATAAGAGGCTGGATAGAAAGATGAGTAATAAAAAGTAGCAATAACAATACATTTGTAGCCTTACAGAGTATTTGTCTTTAGTTTAGTTTAGTCAGTGATTCTCATTTGAAAGCTGGAAAGAGTCAGAAGAAGGCAAATAAAAATAATAAAAAATGCAGACCAATATAAAAGTTGCTGTAAAGAAAAAAATAATTATTTCCAATATACTTTAATTAAAAAAATCTGTACTGTTTTTATAAGAAACCTGTCTGTATGCAGTGAAATTCTCCCTTCATTTACTGCTGTGGATAGGAATTGTCAGACAGTCCCTAACTGCTCTGCAGGGAAACAATCATACTTATGAACAGCAGGGGGAGCCCCCGCCTTACTTCCCAGCCATGCAGAACTCAAGCAGCTTTGTTTGTTTCCCTGTAGAGCAGTCGGCGACTGTGTAGAGATTTGTATTGGATTTTATTTTTGCCTTTACATCCCCTTTACTGTTTCCAACTCCAGCTGCAGGGACAAAGTTCATGGAGCCAGATTTAAACAGATAAACTGGGATTCTATTTGGAGGATTATTTTGCTGCAGCCACTGGTCCTGCAGAGTTGGAGAAAGTTTGTATTAAACAATACACAACAACTATAAAATCCACATTAGATTACATGACAACACAGGACCCAGTGCAGTCTGTATATTCTGATTATTAATCAGTCTTGCTGTATCGGCTTCTGGCAGATATTATTTGACTTGTGCTGTTTTGATCATTTATGACGACCCCTAAGCAGCCCAGGCCGCACTGAGCATGTGCACAGTCTTGGTCTTGCAAAGATGTATAACAAAGTCACAAGATGGTGATCCCCTGTGGACAACTTTGAAAGCATAAATCATTTGTTGGATTAGGTTTGTGGTGCAGTAAGTTCATGTTTATGTTTAGTTTACAAAATACAGCATTTATAGCCTTATTCTATTTTACACTTTACTTCCCCTTTAACCCATTCTATAACATATTAAAATGAACTTAAAGGCAAACCACCCCTTTCTAGGAAAAAGTTAGGCCTCACATTTGTACAGCAGGTAAAAGATAAACTTTATGAAAGCTGGAAATTCCAGCGGGCAGTGAGCCTGAGTAGGTTCTGGTATCGACCTGCCGACTTTCATTTATAAAGCTGTGTCACCGCCTTGGTGATGTCAGGTATGAGTAGGTTGGGCTCAGCTATAGAAGCCATGACTTCATCAGCCCACATTGGTTTAGGGTCTACAGGCCTGTAGCCCCCCCTCAAGTTCTAAAGATAATGGGGTCAATTACTAATTGCTTTCTATGAAATTAAAGAGGTGGTTCACCTTTTAGGTAACTTTTAGTATGATATAGAATGGCCATTTCTGAGCAACTATTCAATTTTGTCTTCATTATTTTTTTTTTATAGATTTACAGTTATTTGCCTTTTTCTTCTGCCTCTTTGCAGCTTTTAAATGGGTGTCGCTGACTCCATCTAAAAAGCAAATGCTCTTTAAGGCTACAAATGTATTGTTATTGTTACTTTTTATTACTCCTCTTTCTATTCAGACCCTCTCCTATTCATATTCCAGTCTCTTATTCAAATCAGTGCATGGTTGCTAGGGGAATTTTAACCCTAGCAACCAGATTACCGGAACTGCAAACTGGAGAGCTGCTGACTAAAAAGCTAAATTACTAAAAAAAAATGATAATAAAAAATGAACACCAATTGCACATTGTCTCAGAATATCCCTCTCTACATCATACTAAAAGTTAATTTAAAGGTGAACCACTCCTTTAAAGGGGTGGTTCACCTTTAAAGTAACTTTTAGTATGTTATAGAATGGCCAATTCTAAGCAACTTTTCAATTGGTCTTCATTATCTTTTTTTAATAGCTTTATAGTTATTTTCCTTTTTCTTAAGACTCTTTGCAACTTTCAAATGGGCGTCGCTGACCCCTTCCAAAAAACAAATGCTCCGTAAGGCTACAAATGTATTGTTATTGATACTTTTTATTACTCCTCTTTCTATTCAGGTCTCTACTATTCATATTTTAGTCTGTTATTCACATCAGTGCATGGTTGCTAGGGTAATTTGGTCCCTAGCTACTAGAATGCTTAAAATGCAAATTGAAGGGCTGCTGAATTAAAAGCTAAATAACTCAAAAACCTTAAATAATAAAAAATGAAAACCAATTACAAATGGTCTGACTATCACTCTCTACATCATACTGAAAATTATCTCAAAGGTGAACAACCCCTTTAAAAATTAACTTTCAGTATGTTATACAATGGCCAATTCTAAGCAACTTTTCAATTGGTTGTCATTTTTTTTTATAGTTTTGTGAAGTATTTGCCTTATTCTTCGGACTTTCCAGCTTTCAAATGGGGGCCACTGACCCCCATCCCCTTTGCGCATCTTTCTATTCAGGCCTCTCCTATTCATATTCCAGTCTCCTATTCAAATCAATGCATGGTTTCTAGGGTAATTTGGACCTAGCAACCAGATTGCTGAAATTGCAAACTGGAGAGCTAATGGATAAAATGCTAAATAACTAAAATAAAAAACATGATAAATGAAAACCAATTGCAAATTGTCTTAGACTATCACTTTCTACATAATAATAAAAGTTTATTCTGAGCCCTTGATCACACCAACTGTGATCAACTGTCTGTATGTGGGGGCTGGATGAGCAGATATAACGTTTAACTGTAAAATAAATAGATAGAAAAAATGTGTGTGTTACTGTCCCTTTAATACCAAATAGTTCATAGAGGGAGCTGGGGATTTGAAAAACTGAAATAATAATACATATCAACTTTATTCTCATTTATAATCCAGGTCTAGGATCCGTTATCTGGAAACCTGTTATCCAGAAAGCTACGAAATACGGAAAGGTCGTGTCCCATAGACTCGATATTATCCAAATGATCCAATTTTTTTAAATGATTTCCTTTTACTGTGTAATAATAAAACAGTAGCTTGTACTTGATCCCAACTAAGATATAATTAATCCTTATTGGAAGCAAAACCAGCCTATTGGCTTTATTTAATATTTACATGATTTTCTAGTAGACTTAGGCAAATTACAGAAAGATCCATTATCTGGAATACCCCAGGTCTGTCTATGCATTCTGCATAACAGGTCCCATAACTGTACAACTAAAAGGAATAAAATAAATCCGATTTTTGTATATAATCTATATGTTCAGTTTCTACGCCCATTTATTGTACAGCACTGTGGAATAAGTTGGTGCTTTATAAATACATGTTTGTTTGTTCACATTAAGGAATACGATTTTTTTATTTTTTGCATAATGAAAAGAAATGTAATTATAGACAACTTTCCAAAATACATGATATATATTTTTAATTGTAATTACCGTTGAAAGCAGCATCGGCCTGGCTGTTTACGTTTTCTGCACTGCTGGTTCTCACTCCTGAATCAATAAAGCAGAAGGCAGCTAGATGTGTAACAGATCGTGGTGAGTGATGACTTCTGCTGCCTCGTTTCAGGAGTCAGAACCGGAGAACAGAAACCTGTTAAATACTGTTTTCAATAGCAATTACATTTACAGCTCCCATTATTTTATTGCCCTCTGCTGTCGATTTTCTGAACTGCGCCCCTGGTTGTTTGGGGAAACAAGTCCTTAACAACCAGATAGCAGTCGAAGTTCCGACTGCAGAACAAAACTGCAAACATTAAAAAAAATTGAAAGTGAACTGCAATTTTTTAAGGTTTTTGTTTCCTTGTTTTATATCTGTCACTCTGCTGTTCCGATGTTTCATGTCCAGACATTTAAAGGGGTTGTTTACCTTTGAGATAACTAGGGATATTCTGAGATAATTTGCTATTTGTTTTCATTTTTTATTATTGAAGGTTTTTGAGTTATTTAGCTTTTTATTCAGCAGCTCTTGCTGGTAACTAGGGCCCAAATTCCCCTAGCAACCATGCACTGATTTGAATAAGAGACTGGAATATGAATAGGAGAGAGTCTGAATTGAAGGATCAGTAATAAAAAGTAGCAATAACAATACGTTTATAGCCTTACAGATCATTTGTTTTTTTAGAAGGGGTCAGTGACCCCCATTTGCAAGCTGCAAAGAACCAGAAGAAAAAGACAAATAACTATAAAAAAAAATAATGAAAACCAATTGAAAAGTTGCTTAGAATTGGTTGTTCTATAACATAATAAAAGTTACCTTAAAGGTGAACCACCCCTTTAACCCATCTGTTGTGTCTCCTATCATTTGCTAGCAGCTCAGTCTTTCAGTCTGTCCGTCCCATTTCCCTTTAATTTCCTATGACTTAATACTTTTTGTTCTCTCTCCTCCAATGTAGCTGTTTTTGCTTTTCTCTTGTGTTTGCCATTTATGGGCTCCCGATAACTTGACGTGGCTGCTGACAGGCCAGAAGTTAATATGCCCAATGTATACAGGTAAGGGATCTGTTATCCAGAAAGGTCTCCCATAGAGTCCATTTAAATCAAATAATTGAAGGAAAGCCAGAACTTTACACTTGATGGGAACTAAGCTGCACAAATCCTTATTGGCATACAATCTTGTTGGGTTTAAATGTTTCCTAGCAGATTTAATGGGCTGGTTCACCTTAAAGTTAACTAAGTATGTTATAGCTTTCAAATGGGGGTCAGTGACCCATCTAAGAAATGCTCTGTAAAGCTACAAATGTATTGTTATTGCTACTTTTTATTATTCATCTTTCTATTCAGACCTCTCCTATTCATATTCCAGTCTGTTATTCAAATCAATGCATGGTTGCTAGGGTAAGCCAGACCCTAGCAATGGCTAGATGGTTGAAATTGCAAACCGGAGAGCTGCTGAATAACGCAAAAAACACAAATAATAAAACATGAAAACCAATTGCAGATTGTTTCAGAATATCACTCTCTACAACAGCATACTAACAGTTTGTTTAAAGGCGAACAACCCCTTTAAGATATGGTGTTCAAAAATACTGAAAACCTCCAGGTCCTGACCATTGTGGATGGGGGTGTTCCTGCTGAATTGTGCTTAGTACAGGGGATACCTATGCTGCCATAGTTTTATGGGATCTCTCTGTACAGACTATGAGTAAACTTAGGGACTGTTCCTGCTGAATTGTGCTTAGTACAGGGGAATACCTATGCTGCCATAGTTTTATGGGATCTCTCTGTACAGACTATGAGCCCTAGGGGGCTGTTCCTGCTGGGGGTATAATAATAAGAATACATATTCAGCGGCTTTCTGTTACATTGTTTTAAGTGTCAGGACCAGCAGTGTAAAAAATATAAACAGCTAGAGACACAGCGTTTAATAGCAATTGCATTTGCAAGTAAATATAAAATCACTGAAAATGTGTATTAGGAAGTCAATTAGCATTACATGATGCAAAATATTTGGGTGGTGTTCCCCCTTATATTCAGGTTCTTTTCTTATACATTTCAGGCGTGGCGTTGGACAGATAAGACCAGGCTGATACCCAGCAGGAGACTCACCCACACACGCCAGCTGTCACCAAATAATCTCCATCTCTGGCTGAGCCAGCAGTGATATCAGCGCCGGAGAGAGAGGCAGATCCAGAAATAAAACAGAACAGGAGTCAGACAAGTCTGGTAGCGCAGGGAGAAATTTTATTGAAATGTAGCCCTTTCTTCAACAATGGAACAAACAAAAGTGGGAAAACCCTACAAGATTCACATTTACATTTCATTGGAAAAATACAGATTGAGAGATAATGCTGAGATCTCTTCTGTCCTAGATACCCCTGCTGCAACCAGGGACTTTGTGCTCCTTTAGCCATGCTGTAATGTGGCCATACTTGTACTGTACCATAGCCATACCTGTACAGTAATGCAGCCATACTTGTACTGTACCATAGCCATACCTGTACAGTAATGCAGCCATACTTGTACTGTACCATAGCCATACCTGTACAGTAATGCAGCCATACTTGTACTGTACCATAGTCATACCTGTACAGTAATGCGGCCATACTTGTACTGTACCATAGCCATTCCTGTACAGTAATGCAGCCATACTTGTACTGTACCATAGCCATACCTGTACTGTACCATAGCCATACCTGTACAGTAATGCAGCCATACTTGTACTGTACCATAGCCATACCTGTACAGTAATGCAGCCATACTTGTACTGTACCATAGCCATACCTGTACAGTAATGCAGCCATACTTGTACTGTACCATAGCCATACCTGTACAGTAATGCAGCCATACTTGTACTGTACCATAGCCATACCTGTACAGTAATGCAGCCATACTTGTACTGTACCATAGCCATACCTGTACAGTAATGTGGCCATACTTGTACTGTACCATAGCCATACCTGTACAGTAATGTGGCCATACTTGTACTGTACCATAGCCATACCTGTACAGTAATGTGGCCATACTTGTACTGTACCATAGTCATACCTGTACAGTAATGCAGCCATACTTGTACTGTACCATAGCCATACCTGTACAGTAATGTGGCCATACTTGTACTGTACCATAGCCATACCTGTACAGTAATGTGGCCATACTTGTACTGTACCATAGCCATACCTGTACAGTAATGCAGCCATACTTGTACTGTACCATAGCCATACCTGTACAGTAATGCAGCCATACTTGTACTGTACCATAGCCATACCTGTACAGTAATGCAGCCATACTTGTACTGTACCATAGCCATACCTGTACAGTAATGCAGCCATACTTGTACTGTACCATAGCCATACCTGTACAGTAATGCAGCCATACTTGTACTGTACCATAGCCATACCTGTACAGTAATGTGGCCATACTTGTACTGTACCATAGCCATACCTGTACAGTAATGTGGCCATACTTGTACTGTACCATAGCCATACCTGTACAGTAATGTGGCCATACTTGTACTGTACCATAGCCATACCTGTACAGTAATGCAGCCATACTTGTACTGTACCATAGCCATACCTGTACAGTAATGCAGCCATACTTGTACTGTACCATAGCCATACCTGTACAGTAATGCAGCCATACTTGTACTGTACCATAGCCATACCTGTACAGTAATGTGGCCATACTTGTACTGTACCATAGCCATACCTGTACAGTAATGTGGCCATACTTGTACTGTACCATAGCCATACCTGTACAGTAATGTGGCCATACTTGTACTGTACCATAGTCATACCTGTACAGTAATGCAGCCATACTTGTACTGTACCATAGCCATACCTGTACAGTAATGTGGCCATACTTGTACTGTACCATAGCCATACCTGTACAGTAATGTGGCCATACTTGTACTGTACCATAGCCATACCTGTACAGTAATGCAGCCATACTTGTACTGTACCATAGCCATACCTGTACAGTAATGCAGCCATACTTGTACTGTACCATAGCCATACCTGTACAGTAATGCAGCCATACTTGTACTGTACCATAGCCATACCTGTACAGTAATGCAGCCATACTTGTACTGTACCATAGCCATACCTGTACAGTAATGTGGCCATACTTGTACTGTACCATAGCCATACCTGTACAGTAATGTGGCCATACTTGTACTGTACCATAGCCATACCTGTACAGTAATGTGGCCATACTTGTACTGTACCATAGCCATACCTGTACAGTAATGCAGCCATACTTGTACTGTACCATAGCCATACCTGTACAGTAATGCAGCCATACTTGTACTGTACCATAGCCATACCTGTACAGTAATGCAGCCATACTTGTACTGTACCATAGCCATACCTGTACAGTAATGTGGCCATACTTGTACTGTACCATAGCCATACCTGTACAGTAATGTGGCCATACTTGTACTGTACCATAGCCATACCTGTACAGTAATGTGGCCATACTTGTACTGTACCATAGCCATACCTGTACAGTAATGCAGCCATACTTGTACTGTACCATAGCCATACCTGTACAGTAATGCAGCCATACTTGTACTGCACCATAGCCATATCTGTACAGTAGTGCAGCCATGTAGCCACTACCATATTGCAGCCATATCTGTACTACTGTAGTGCAGTCATAGTGTAATACTACAAGGAAAATGCATGTTAGTTCAGGGGTTAAGGGCCCTGGATGAAGGATATGGCAGTTAAGAAACTGCATTGTTATTCTTCTTTAGGGTATCCAGGGCTGGAATGGAGGGAAGGATCTGGGCGGGCCTTCCATTCCACTCCAGACTGACCTGGGTGTGGTGTTAGCTACGTGCTCATAAATGAATCAGGTGTCTAGTTTCAGTGTGTGTGAGGGGCTGAGGAGCCTGCTGTGAACTAAAGCTGAGAGTTACACAGAGATACCGTTACAGATTTTGCCTGTTTAAAACTACAAGCCTGGAGCCTTTGTTTTGCACACCAGACACTGAGGAAACTGAGCTGAATCAGTAAGTGCTGGACTGTGATATGTTTTATTTGCCTTATTTCAACCTGCTGAAACCTTCTGGTTATGCTGTCTGTGTGAATGAACCGCTTCAAATAAAGCAGCCCAGGCTGAATTGGACTGAATTAAGGCTCTGTGTGTTGATTCTGTGCTACAAAAGTGCCGTGGCCAAGATTCCTGCTACCTGAAATCTCACAATATATACACACATATACACACACAATACACAAAAGCCATGAATGTCTTGTAAATGATATCCTTATAAATGGTGAGTTCTGATGTCATTTCTGTCACATGACTCACTGAAAGCTCTGTATTATAATAAATAAAGTACCCCCAGTTGTAAAATATGAGGATATTAGAAGTTACCTCGGAGTTCCATGACCTGTATAAAAGCATTCGGCTTTTGGCCTCGTGGTTTAATATGGTCATGAAACTCCTCTGTAACTTATAATATCCTTATATTTTACAAGAGGGCGTACTTTATTCACTATATATATATATATATATATATATATATATATATATATATAAAATTAGGGATGCACCGAATCCAGGATTCGGTTCGGGATTCAGCCTTTTTCAGCAGGATTCGGCTGAATCCGTCTGTCTGGCCGAACCGAATCCGCATATGCAAATTAGGGGTGGAGAGGGAAATTGCGTGACTTTTTGTAGAAAAAAAAATGTTTTTGCCTTCCCACCCCTACTTTGCATAAGCAATTTCGGATTCGGTTCGGTATCCGGCTGAATCCTTTGTGAAGGATATAGTGCAGCCACACCTGTACCGGTGCATGACCAATATAAGGATTTTTAAAAAAAAAATAACTGTGTTTAGTGTTCAGGGTAGCAAATATCCACATTATTTTCAGTGTATTGCTGAAGTGCGACATTTATTTCATACTGTGGAATGTATAATCCATTTGTCCCATGTGCTAACTGTGCTGGGATTTATCCTTAATCACATCCTTCCTCCAGGACTGATCATATTATTATTATTATTTACATGAATACAAACCCACATTCTTTTACTTTGGAGTTAAAATAAGATTTTTCTCTCAGTAGTGTGCCTACCATAACAAGGGAGACCGGCTTGCGGCCCAGCAGTTGTTTCTTTTCAAGAACAGTCCTGGCATAAATATTGCTTAATCGGACCCATATCCTGGCATTTAACCATCTGAGTGCTGGAAAGGTATGTGATGTTTACACTGTGTGCTACATGGTAATCCGGCAATAACCAAAATACATGAATTGCTTATATGAGACACCACAGTGATATGTGTACTTTACAGACAGATGATAAAAATACCCACTTGTCATTGATATATATGATCATGTTTTTAACCATGACGGGAAAGATTTTTCTTGCTATACAAACATTCAAATCTACTTTGAAAAATGTGCATTTCAGTTTTTTTCCCCTTTGCTGTAAGCAACGTTTCTGCTATGGCTTACCATTTGTTCCAGTTAAAGATGAATTCCTGTACTGGCTTAACCAATTACAATTCAGTATGAATTTTGATTGGCTAATTCACTACGCAAGGAACAGTCGCCGACAAAAGGGAGGAGCCAGGGAGAGCAGGACATTTTGTTTTTTAAAGAAAAACACACTCACTGTTTACACGGTTTATGGCACTAGTAGTGCTTCAGATTGCTTTCCTTTGGCAACAACAGAACAGGCTGTGAGTATTCCTGGACCTGTGATTACTAGGCCCCAATCAGCTAATAGCAGGTTCAGGGCTGCCAGTGGAAATCAAATTGGCAATAGACTCATTTACTAAAGTGGTGCTATGCGGAAAGTACATACTTTACCGGCAACACTACGGGCTCTTACATACAAGAGCTCCCCTGAGTTCCGGTTTCATGCGTTCAGCCACAGGGGAGTGCAGGAGTAGACGCAGTCAATTATTTTGAAGGGGTTGTACTCACACAGATGCATGTAAGCACCGAACGCAGGTTGGGACGCAGCATGTTGCATTTCACCTGCGTTCGGCACATACCGTACATGCGTCTGTGTGAGTACAGCCCCCTTCACAATAATTGAGTGCGTCTACTCCTGCGCTCCCCTGTGGCTGAATGGAAGAAAGCGAAACGCAGGGGATCGCAAAAAAAAACCACCTGTGTGCAAGAGCCCCAAATCAGTTCAGTCTGCAGCATGCATCTAAATTAATTGCTAATTAGCCATGCAGGCTGTGGATTCCATATGTGTTCGGTTTTACAGACGAGCGTTTTTACCTGTGATCCCCTGCGTTCCAGTTTCATGCGTTCAGCCGCAGGGGAGCGCAGGTTCTTTTCAATGGGGCTGTACTCACACAGATGCATGTAAGCACCGAATGCAGGTTATGCCACAGCATGTTGCATTTTTACTGCGTTCAGCGCTTACATGCATCGGTGTGAGTACAGCCACATTGAAAAGAATTCAGTGCGTCCACTCCTGCTCTCCCCTGCGGCTGAATGCATGAAACCGGAGCGTAGCTAAAAACGCTCGCCTGTAAGAGCCCTAACAAGAGTGTTTCCATGACAATACAAAGCAGGAGTAGCCAGCAGATTAAAATGGGGGTTCTGCTGTATACGCTTTAAAATACTGAAATAAGAAACTTTCTAAAATCAATCAATTTAATATTCTGCATTGTTTCTGAAATAATCAAGTTTATGTTCACTATTCCTCTCTCAGCATCTGTTTCTCTTCATTCTGTCTTCTTGAAGCAGTTGGGTGTCAGATATTCATTGACAGATCCAATATATCTTATATGGGGGCTTCCTTTCCTTGCAGATGAATTAGAGCTCACTCAAATAACTGATTCCAGTTCAAACAAAATCTAACCAAATAACTGTCTTCTGCACAAATTCTGCATGTAGAGAGACATGATGTCTGGTCATTTTAATAGAGTGAGCTCTAATACATCTTCTAGGCAAAAGGAGCCCCCCTATAAGCTATATAGGATCTAACTGTCAGTGAATATCTGACACCCAACTGCTGCATGAAGACAGAATGAAGAGAAACAGATGCTGAGAGAGGAATAGTGAACATAAACTTGAATTTTTCAGAAATAGTGCAGAATATTTAATTAATTGTATTTAGAAAGTTTCTTATTTCAGTATGAGGAAGCTTATATTAAATTTTCATTTTTGCGATAGTTCATGTTTAAGCACATAGTCTAAACGATATACAATATATTTGTATGCAGATTTCATCCAGTTTAGTAACAATGAGCTGAGATGCACTGTTATTGTTGTATAAGGAACTCCCAATGGAAATAAGGAAGTAAACACACACACAGGCCACAGAAGTGTATTTGTAATTATTGTAACACAGTGTCTATGGGATGTTGCTCATATCGAGGTGTGTTTGACCAGTGAAGCACTTATACTGTGTGACACATATAATTATGGATAAATAAATGGGGCTTGGGGATAAATGGGGCCTCCCTAGCTTCAGCGTGTGGCATCTCCCTTTATCAATAGACTGTATCCGGGTACCAGTGGTGCCAAACCATGTGACCAAACCTTCTCTAGTAGCTTCTCTAACTGACAGAGTTTGTATAACTGACACACACACTCGAGTGCTCACGCCTCTCATACAAACTGCACTTGTGTCAGATTCCAGTGTCACACACAAAATAAAAATGTAAACTTCTTAGGGAACAAACTCAAAAGTCTCATTATCTCTCCCACCGCTCCTCCTGAGATGGAATGAAACGTCAACAAGTTACTGTGGCATCAATGGGCAGAGGTGATGTCTGATGTTCTTAGGAAGGGAATCAGGCTGCTCCTCCATACAGTGTCACACTGGGACACCAGGGCCCCTCCAAAATCCTTAGACCAGACCAGGGGCCCCACCAAAAACTTTATACCAGGGGCCCCAACAAAAACCTTATACCAGGGGCCCCACCAAAAAACCTTATACCAGGGTCCCCACCAAAATCCTTATACCAGGGGCCCCACCAAAAACCTTATACCAGTGGCCCCACCAAAAAACTTTTACCAGGGGTCCCACCAAGAAACCTTAGACCAGGGGCCCCACTAAAAAAACCTTTTACCAGGGGCCCACCCTTAGTACTATTGTTATTCTTGCTTTCCTCACTCAACCTCTATTCTCTTAGTCTCTTTTCTTTACATACTATAATCTATTATTCCATCTATTTAGCCTAAATAGGTAATGGCCATGAAATAGGCCAAATGTTTATCAGCATGAGGGGCCACTGACACCTGGGCTCACTGGGAGTTTCCCTGGTATCCCGGGGGCCAGTCCGACACTGCCTCCATAGAAAATAGACTACCTTGTTGATCCTCTGGCCAAAGCATGAAAGCCCAAGGTTGCCCCATGCCCTGGGAGTAGTGAACCAAGGTATTGAAATTGGCCAGTGTGTGGTGGCTCATGCAGCACTAGTAAGGTACTTGGCCCATGTCACTTCTTGTTTTTATGCTGCACTCGCTTCTTTTTCAAATAAATCTTTTATAATTCCACCCATCAGTCTGGGTCATAATCCTGATTTTTATTATTTTACTATTTATTTATGTAGGGAATCAGTACAAAGCCATTGCACTTATCTCTGTAAGAGATCAAGCACAGAGCCTGTGTGTGTGTGCTGTAAGCTGTTACCTAGCAACCAGCTGTTCAGTGCAGCAGGAAGTGACACAGCAGCTAGTGAGTGTCTGAGCTATAATCCAAATTAGAAACATCTTTTTAATGAATCCGGAGGGCTCTAGGTCTGCTCCTCTATCCAATCTCCCACTGTGGCTCCGCCCCTCCCACTCCTCTCTGTTCCTGTGCTGGGGGGCACGATTCCTGAAGGGCCCCACTGCCCACTTTGCCTCCCTGCTGCCGCCACCGCTCATGCTTCTTGTGAAGGGCCGTGCGTTCTGCTGTGGAATGCACGGCCATCTTGGATTTTGTTTTTTTACCAACACAGGGAGCAGGAGGGGATTGGCATGGAGCTTAGATTCGGTCTGATCAGCCAAAAGGCCCCATCCCAGCTCTGTTATGATCTGTTTGGGGACAGGATGAGCCTCACATCAGCCCGGAGGGAACTTGAGAAGCCCCTGCCAGAGGGAGACTGAGCTCAGGCACAAGAGGGGAAAGGGGCTGGATTTGTTAGTGAATGCTGGGAATTGTAGTACAATAATAGCTGCAGACTGGACATATGCATAAGTGTTACTAGCACTTGCTTGCCTTACTTTATACACTCATGTTTATAAATACAGAGAGAAATCTTTTAGCGAATTGTTTCCCCTCTGCAACTGCAGGACCCCACAAATATTGAGCCACAAGGCAACCATCCCTCTTTGCACCCCACTCAAAAATTATAACCCAACTCTGATAGTGGGTGACAGTATATCTCTGCATGTGCCTCTGTTTGTCCACTGTCACTGTTGGGGGGGCTATAGTAACAGTGGGATAATAGTCTCTGGGAAGGGAGTGTGACTGTGGGATAGCAGGTATAGTAGGGAGAGATGGTGCCTATAATAACAGTGGATAATAGTCTCTGGGAAGGGAGTGTGACTGTGGGATAGCAGGTATAGTAGGGAGAGATGGTGCCTATAATAACAGTGGATAATAGTCTCTGGGAAGGGAGTGTGACTGTGGGATAGCAGGTATAGTAGGGAGAGATGGTGCCTATAATAACAGTGGATAATAGTCTCTGGGAAGGGAGTGTGACTGTGGGATAGCAGGTATAGTAGGGAGAGATGGTGTCTATAGTAACAGTGGGATAATTGTCTCTGGGAAGGGAGTGTGACTGTGGGATAGCAGGTATAGTAGGGAGAGATGGTGCCCCTATTTAGTTACCTCACTGGCCAATCAGGTCTTATAGTTGATGGTGATAAAAACTCATGGTACATTGAAAGAACCACTAGACAATTGTACCAGTAGAAACATAGATTTTTATTTACTAAGTGAACATGTAGATAATAATAAACACTACAAATATACATATATAAGTTGCAGGGATCCTCTAAATTCTTTTCAGATAGGTTCATTGGTGACCGTGGGCAGGGCAACCATTGGGAACCAACTGGGGCCCAGGAAATTCCTGGGGCACAGTTTTTTGTTTTCAGGTCCCCAGCAAAGACTGGGGCCCCTACTCACCCCCTAACCCACCCCCCAATGACTGCCCTGGTAGTTCTGATGTTTTAGTGTTCCTCAACGGTAGAAGTTGGAGCAGGACTGCAGTTCAGTTCCTGGAAGCAACATTGGATCTTGGCTGCTTTCTACACAAAGGGAAAGGAATTGTAATTAGGAAGTATGATAATGATGTCCCCTGTGCCCCAACCTCATCCCTCTGTAACTAATCTGATCCCCTAGACTTCCCTAGGCAATGATATTGCTGGCAGGGAAGTGCCCTATAGTAATTATCCTTAGCCCTCTCTCCTCTAGATAATGCTACAGCCGGAGAGCTTATACAATAGGAACTAATCTAAATATTGATATCTTCTAATACAACCAGACAGGTCACATAATAATCACTTACCATAAGTTTTACAGTCCCATGGTTCTCCTTTTTATCCACAGCTTGATTGTTTAGTGAAGCCTTTTGTTTGGGTGTCTTCATTTCTCATCTTTACTTTTCAGGCTTAAATAATTCCTGAAATTGGCCTTGGATTTCCTCTGAAATGGGCTCCTCTTTACTGTAGGTCGATGTTAAAACCAATTCTTCTTCTGCTGTGAAAAATACCAGACTGGGCTTGGGAATGAACGGGGCCTCTACTTGCTTCTTGGCAAGAGCCTCCCAGTCTATGGTCTGCAGAACAGGAGGAAGAAATAAATCACTTTATTATTAGTTGAACATTATCAATCCCCTACTATAAGATCATTCCCATGCGAATAAACCTAAGGGCATCGTATAATCATAATATAAGGCCCTTAGGCTCCTGTAACTGGTGATTATAATAGGTTAGTGTGGAACCAAGCATTTGTATTATGGCCAATAGAATGTACACTGATGCCCATATACGTGCCCTGCAAGACATCTACAGGAACATACCTTAAAGAAACATTGCTGCTGTATTGTTTTCATGTTGTATACGTTTCCTCCAAGGCGGAATAAAACATTTTTAGTCAAGAGCTACACAAAGAAGAAGAAGAGATACATGTGATAGGTGAGTTCAGCAGTTATTAAAACAAGTATATTAACTGTTAAAGTTTGGCGCACATCTTCCTATAACCAAACCGTAGATTTATTTCTATAGATATTACTCTGAATACTTACTCCCTGCAACAGTGTTTTGGCTGCCATATCCAAGTCTGGTGGATATTCTGGGCATGCTTTGATAATTTCTTCTATTAAGTCCTCATTGGTTATTCCGTTAAACGGCAACTGGGAAAATAGACAGGGACATGTTTAGGAACTCAAAACCATAGTATCATTAGACTTGATATATGATATAATACATTTTAATTTGGCTCGATAGTAAACTCTGCCCTGTAAAGTGTGCAGTAAACATCTTGGAGGGCTAAGGTCTCATTAATCCATGAGCCTCATTCTCTCAACCCCTAGATATATCCCCCTAGAGTTGCCACCTTTCCCCGTTCCCCTTCCCAAATGGGGGGGGCAGGAGGTGATGTCATGGGGAGATTGGTTGTGCCATCGGGGGTGGGGTATTGTCGCCTGGAGGGTGGAGCGATGGTGTTGCAGGGGCGATGCTGTGCCGATATAGGGAAATCCTGCCCGGTTTTCTTAATTTGGAAAACCAAGTAGGCAGTTTTGACCAGGGCAGCCCTTCTGAAAATGGAGCTGTCCAGGTCAAAACTTGAACAGGTGATAACCCTCATTACCCCCTTTCTCCACTTAAGACTGCCCTCAGTCTAACTTCCGCTTCTAGTCAGCAATACAAGAGCCAGTTTGATGTGACTCTTCTTTGAGGCCATCTCCAGTGTTCTTTAAATGATCCCTATACATGACAGATTCCTACCTTTCCAACCAGCATTTCGAACATGGTCACGCCTACAGCCCACCAGTCCGCACATCTGTCATAGACATTATTCATGTGCATTTCTGGAGCTAGGAAGCACCGAGTTCCGGCACGGCCCCTTATTTTTTCATTGGGATGATGCACTGGAACACAAGCAAAGAGGAATTCGATTAGACGGGAAACATCACAGTTGATATGGCTAATTGTATTGTATTGATCAGTGATTATCACTTATCAATATTGGCTGAAGAGTCAGAGGGCAAATATAACTGGACCGGGAAATCTTACCTGCTTTGCTGATCCCAAAATCTGCCAGTTTGGCATATCCTGTTCCATCAATCAGGATGTTTTCTGGCTTCAAATCTCTGCAATAAGAATATATATATAGTTAATTTAATATAGAGAGATCATTGTAATTATAATAATTCTTCCTGATCCCAAATCTACGAGCCTTTAGTGCTTACCGGTGGATGATGTTGTTGTTGTGCAAGAACTGCACCCCGAGTACAATGCAGGCGCCGTAAAATCTGCAGAGATAAACTCACATCAGTATCAAGAAACAAGGGTGTGGGTCACGGGCCAGAAGAAGGGGAACAAACCTATTCGCTGCTATTTGAATCAACCATAATAACAATAATGGAAAGAACTGCCTCCATCTATCCCGATATCTATGGCCTGGTTTTGGTAATCCAGCAAAACTATAAAAGTCTAGTGATACTTACCTACTTCTTTCCAGTGGAAGTAGGCCAGCTCTCACATGTGATGCCAAGGTGCCTCCACTAGCAAATTCCATAGCTATAAGCACGTGATGCTCTGTCTGGAAAGCTGAGAATAACCAGACTAGGAAAGGGGTCTTCTCCTTCTGCGCTAGTTCTAGAGTGGATATCTCTGTTTTCAGGCTGAAATATAACAGCACCAAAAGCAGTCAGAAAACAAAAGAGCAAAAGCAGCTTCACTAATGAGAGAGAAGGTGGGATGGTATTAATAGGAATAAGGTTTCTGTTATGCTTACTGACCATGACATCATGTTTTCCTCATAAACAATGTCCTTCTTCATGGCTTTCAGTGCGACCATTGTCCCCGTTCCTACGTGCTTTGCAAGAATTACCTGGAACAGCAAAAAGTTCCTTTACTCCCCATGAATTCTTTTATAAATAGGTGAATATCACTCGGGCTGGGCAGGTACTTACATTTCCAAAACTCCCACTGCCAAGCCATTTACACTTCTTGTAGTCCTTAACAGGAACACTAAGGCTCTGCTGGTCATTGGAAGATAAAACACAAGATTCCCCGCTCATCTCAGAACTCCATTTCTGCATATTCATGTAAAACAAGTCTGGCAGAGAACATTCTAATGAGCTGGCTTGCTTGAGATTTACTGTAAAAAAAGAACAGAATTAGATAATACCTGTACACTGGCTTTATCCCCTGGCCTAGACCTTGCAAGATAAGAGTTTGTGCACAGGTTGAGGTCCATCACAATCACAGGGGTTTTGGAGGTGATCTCCCTATTTAGTCAGTGACTCCCCAATACTGTACCTTGAGGTATCTTGAGTCTTTGACCCATTGTATCCATTATGGGTGGTATGGGATCATCCATTTCAATAGGTGGAGGTTGAAGTGGCTTGGTCCTTGCATAAATCTGGGCAAACTTTGAGCCCTCTAACCCATTCCTTTTGTCCACCAGTGGGACACGTCTTTCAAGCAAAATTCTAGGGTGTTTCTCAGAGATTTGTGGCTTGGGACAAACTGCAAACATAAAATATATATATTTAGAGAGAAAAAGAATCAAAACATTTGAGGTGTATTCTCTAACTATAGGTTTTTTATTGAGAAATGTTCTATGATCCACACATGGTGGGGGCAACTAGAGATATTGTCCTCAGAGAGCCATAAAACAGACACTTGGTTTAGATACATTATAAATACTGTACCTGGTGATTCAATTCCAGCTTCTTCTGAAAATCCAGAGCTCAAGTCTATCACTTCAAGTGAAGTCTCTCTGGAATCCTGGAAAAGATAACGTTCATAAGTATGAAATACAGGTATGGTTTGGAAGGAAAGGTGAAAGATCAGAAACTGGCATGAAGGTAGTCATTATTATGGCTGGACTTACTCTGAAAGTATGAACGAGGTTACTCTCAGTGTTGTTGTCTGAGCTCTCTTTCCTTTCTGTCCTGTCTGTTTCTGTCGGTTCTGACACGGCATCTTCTAAAAGACCAAAAAAAATGTTAGATAATCCCCCTGCAAACATGGATTTTGTATAACTGACTACATATCTTGTCACCAAACAGTCCTAAACACAGAAATGGTAATCAGTCAGTGTTAAATACTGTACCTGGTGATGCTTTGACTTCTTCTTCTTCTTCATCGGATAACCAAGTATTCCCAGCGAGGTCAAGCAAACTGCCTATAGATTCCTGTAATGATAATAAAAATGTTGTGGCAAAAATAATAATACATTATGATATTTTCACATATTTTAGATTGATATTAAAGTCTTTGTATCCAATGAGTAAAATGCACTTACACTCCAAGAGACCCCTGAAACACAATCAGAATCAGTATCGGAGTCTATAAGAAGCTCCTTTGGCCAATTTGGTTCCTTCAGCTCAGGTTCTGGTTTAGGACACTCTGTAAAGTCAAAGAAAATTAATGAATCACCCCGATATGAACCCATGCGGTGACTCAGGATAAATAGAGCGAACAGCTGAAACAATGTACCTGGAAGAATCTCATCTTGTCTCATCAGTGTCTCTTTCACTTCTGTTTTAATCTCCTTATCAGACTGGAATATCTTCCTAAACAAATTCTTCTTTTTCTTCTTCTCTTTAGGTATGACTTCTGCATCCTGCAAAGGCAACATGGCTGCAGGTAAGTACCACTGAGCTATTTGGTAACAGCACAACACCTTGGTGTCTATATTGTAACATAGCAGGGATTGTATTGATGTATGCATAGTAAGTGTTGTATGGAAGAGATGGGGAGGGAGGACATAGATTGGATCTTGCCAAAGGTCAGAGTGTAGGGCTGAAAAGAGGAATAAGGAATTTGGTTCCCAACCTAACAGGTGCCTGTCTGAGACATGGGTTTAATTAGTATTAAGATTTGGCTCAGACTAGGAATTAGGAAGGGATCCAATCATTTAAAAACATCAGAGAGTGGGAAGTCCAACCCCTAGAGACACTTGTGTAAATGCATTTACTTGCACTGCCCTAGTGGGTTATACACTCAGTAGCCTATGTCATCTCATTGGGTGCTACTAATAACATGAAAGTGATGAAGGCAAGGCAAAGCCAATGAAAGTCATAGAAATAACCAACTAATAACTAAAATAAAAAGGGTGGCAGAGACTTACATGTTAAAACATGTGGCTCTTAGTTTGCACCCCCCAACAACAGAATAATGTGTATGTTACCCTGGAGTCGTTCCTGAGAACACATTTCCATTAAACATATAGCAAAGGTCCCGATTGCTTTCATTTAAATAAGAACCTATACCTAGAAGGCTGAGAATATAACAGTTTATTTGGTTCCCTTTATATTAGTAAGAGCAGACTTACCTTCGTCTTACATTTGAAAACATTGCGAACAGCTTTATATATCCTTCGAAACATTGTTAATCCTGTGCAAAGATAAGAATTATAAAATATTAGAATCAATGTGGGAAAATGTCTACATTTTGGTAAAAATCGGTCATTTTGAGCTAATTGTTTGAAAGGAAGGCAATAGAAAGTCAAAAAGTTTGAGCAATACAGAGCATTGATATCTGCCTCCAGCTAACGAGTCTTCGGGTAAATTAGAAGCACATAGAGCAGTTAAAATGCTTTGCTGCAAACATAAAAAACAAAAAACACAATTTTTCTTATATGTCTGTACTTACAGATATTTGTATAGATTGGTTGGTGTTGTTAAAATAGAGTTTTGTTATTCAGATACGAGCAGCAGCAAACACTTCTGCACCGTAGCTGAACAACTCTCCTCTGGCACAACACCTGTTTAAGCGCTTACATACTGATCTTAGGGCATTGTGACATCATGGTTTGATCACATGTTCAGTGTTATTATCTGCTCTTGGAGCATTGTGACATCACGGTTTTATCACATGATCAGTATTATTATCTGCTTTTGGAGCATTGTGACATCACTGTTTCATCACATGATCAGTATAGCTATCTGCTCTTGGGGCATTATGACATCACTGTTTTATCACATGATCAGTGTCATTATCTGCTCTTGGGGTATTGTGACATCACTGTTTCATCACATGATCAGTGTCATTATCTGCTCTTGGGGCATTGTGAAATCACCATGTCATCACATGATCCACCTGCAGGAAGCAGCCTGATGCCTCTGTCCATTAAAGGGGAACTATTGTGGAAATTAAAATGTAATATAAGCTTCACCAGATAGTCATTGACAGTTGGATCCAATATATTTTTTAAAGGGGGGGCTCCTTTCCTAGCAGATGAATTAGGACTCACTCAAATAACCGATTCCAGTACAAACAACATCTAACAAAATAACTGCCTTTTGCACAAATCCTGCATGTAGAGAGACACGATGTCTGGTGAGTTTAATAGAGTGAACTCTAATACACCTTCTAGGCAAAAGGAGCCCCCCTATAAGATATATTGGTTCTAACGGTCAGTGAATATCTGACACCCAACTGCTGCATGAAGACAGAATGAAGAGAAACAGATGCTGAGAGAGGAATAGTGAACATAAACTTGAATTTTTCAGAAATAGTGCAGAATATTTAATTAATTGTATTTAGAAAGTTTCTTATTTCAGTATGAGGAAGCTTATATTAAATTTTCATTTTTGCGATAGTTCATGTTTAAGCACATAGTCTAAACGATATACAATATATTTGTATGCAGATTTCATCCAGTTTAGTAACAATGAGCTGAGATGCACTGTTATTGTTGTATAAGGAACTCCCAATGGAAATAAGGAAGTAAACACACACACACAGGCCACAGAAGTGTATTTGTAATTATTGTAACACAGTGTCTATGGGATATTGCTCATATCGAGGTGTGTTTGACCAGTGAAGCACTTATACTGTGTGACACATATAATTATGGATAAATAAATGGGGCTTGGGGATAAATGGGGCCTCCCTAGCTTCAGCGTGTGGCATCTCCCTTTATCAATAGACTGTATCCGGGTACCAGTGGTGCCAAACCATGTGACCAAACCTTCTCTAGTAGCTTCTCTAACTGACAGAGTTTGTATAACTGACACACACACACTCGAGTGCTCACGCCTCTCATACAAACTGCACTTGTGTCAGATTCCAGTGTCACACACAAAATAAAAATGTAAACTTCTTAGGGAACAAACTCAAAAGTCTCATTATCTCTCCCACCGCTCCTCCTGAGATGGAATGAAACGTCAACAAGTTACTGTGGCATCAATGGGCAGAGGTGATGTCTGATGTTCTTAGGAAGGGAATCAGGCTGCTCCTCCATACAGTGTCACACTGGGACACCAGGGCCCCTCCAAAATCCTTAGACCAGACCAGGGGCCCCACCAAAAACTTTATACCAGGGGCCCCAACAAAAACCTTATACCAGGGGCCCCACCAAAAAACCTTATACCAGGGTCCCCACCAAAATCCTTATACCAGGGGCCCCACCAAAAACCTTATACCAGTGGCCCCACCAAAATCCTTATACCAGGGGCCCCACCAAAAACCTTATACCAGTGGCCCCACCAAAAAACTTTTACCAGGGGTCCCACCAAGAAACCTTAGACCAGGGGCCCCACTAAAAAAACCTTTTACCAGGGGCCCACCCTTAGTACTATTGTTATTCTTGCTTTCCTCACTCAACCTCTATTCTCTTAGTCTCTTTTCTTTACATACTATAATCTATTATTCCATCTATTTAGCCTCTTTGTTCTCATAGAAATAGGTAATGGCCATGAAATAGGCCAAATGTTTATCAGCATGAGGGGCCACTGACACCTGGGCTCACTGGGAGTTTCCCTGGTATCCCGGGGGCCAGTCCGACACTGCCTCCATAGAAAATAGACTACCTTGATCCTCTGGCCAAAGCATGAAAGCCCAAGGTTGCCCCATGCCCTGGGAGTAGTGAGCCAAGGTATTGAAATTGGCCAGTGTGTGGTGGCTCATGCAGCACTAGTAAGGTACTTGGCCCATGTCACTTCTTGTTTTTATGCTGCACTCGCTTCTTTTTCAAATAAATCTTTTATAATTCCACCCATCAGTCTGGGTCATAATCCTGATTTTTATTATTTTACTATTTATTTATGTAGGGAATCAGTACAAAGCCATTGCACTTATCTCTGTAAGAGATCAAGCACAGAGCCTGTGTGTGTGCTGTAAGCTGTTACCTAGCAACCAGCTGTTCAGTGCAGCAGGAAGTGACACAGCAGCTAGTGAGTGTCTGAGCTATAATCCAAATTAGAAACATCTTTTTAATGAATCCGGAGGGCTCTAGGACTGCTCCTCTATCCAATCTCCCACTGTGGCTCCGCCCCTCCCACTCCTCTCTGTTCCTGTGCTGGGGGGCATGATTCCTGAAGGGCCCCACTGCCCACTTTGCCTCCCTGCTGCCGCCACCGCTCATGCTTCTTGTGAAGGGCCGTGCGTTCTGCTGTGGAACGCACGGCCATCTTGGATTTTGTTTTTTTACCAACACAGGGAGCAGGAGGGGATTGGCATGGAGCTTAGATTCGGTCTGATCAGCCAAAAGGCCCCATCCCAGCTCTGTTATGATCTGTTTGGGGACAGGATGAGCCTCACATCAGCCCGGAGGGAACTTGAGAAGCCCCTGCCAGAGGGAGACTGAGCTCAGGCACAAGAGGGGAAAGGGGCTGGATTTGTTAGTGAATGCTGGGAATTGTAGTACAATAATAGCTGCAGACTGGACATATGCATAAGTGTTACTAGCACTTGCTTGCCTTACTTTATACACTCATGTTTATAAATACAGAGAGAAATCTTTTAGCGAGAAATTGAGCTTATTGTTTCCCCTCTGCAACTGCAGGACCCCACAAATATTGAGCCACAATTTTGCACCCCACTCAAAAATTATAACCCAACTCTGATAGTGGGTGACAGTATATCTCTGCATGTGCCTCTGTTTGTCCACTGTCACTGTTGGGGGGGCTATAGTAACAGTGGGATAATAGTTTCTGGGAAGGGAGTGTGACTGTGGGATAGCAGGTATAGTAGGGAGAGATGGTGCCTTTAGTAACATAGGGATAATAGTCTCTGTGAAGGGAGTGTGACTGTGGGATAGCAGGTATAGTAGGGAGAGATGGTGCCTATAGTAACAGTGGATAATAGTCTCTGTGAAGGGAGTGTGACTGTGGGATAGCAGGTATAGTAGGGAGAGATGGTGCCTATAGTAACAGTGGATAATAGTCTCTGGGAAGGGAGTGTGACTGTGGGATAGCAGGTATAGTAGGGAGAGATGGTCCCTATAGTAACAGTGGATAATAGTCTCTGGGAAGGGAGTGTGACTGTGGGATAGCAGGTATAGTAGGGAGAGATGGTGCCTATAGTAACAGTGGATAATAGTCTCTGGGAAGGGAGTGTGACTGTGGGATAGCAGGTATAGTAGGGAGAAATGGTGCCTATAGTAACAGTGGATAATAGTCTCTGGGAAGGGAGTGTGACTGTGGGATAGCAGGTATAGTAGGGAGAGATGGTGTCTATGGTAACAGTGGATAATAGTCTCTGGGAAGGGAGTGTGACTGTGGGATAGCAGGTATAGTAGGGAGAGATGGTGCCTATAGTAACAGTGGATAATAGTCTCTGGGAAGGGAGTGTGACTGTGGGATAGCAGGTATAGTAGGGAGAGATGGTGCCTATAGTAACAGTGGATAATAGTCTGTGGGAAGGGAGTGTGACTGTGGGATAGCAGGTATAGTAGGGAGAGATGGTGTCTATAGTAACAGTGGATAATAGTCTCTGGGAAGGGAGTGTGACTGTGGGATAGCAGGTATAGTAGGGAGAGATGGTGCCTATAGTAACAGTGGATAATAGTCTGTGGGAAGGGAGTGTGACTGTGGGATAGCAGGTATAGTAGGGAGAGATGGTGTCTATAGTAACAGTGGATAATAGTCTCTGGGAAGGGAATGTGACTATGGGATAGCAGGTATAGTAGGGAGAGATGGTGTCTATAGTAACAGTGGAATAATAGTCTCTGGGAAGGGAGTGTGACTGTGGGATAGCAGGTATAGTAGGGAGAGATGGTGTCTATAGTAACAGTGATTAATAGTCTCTGGGAAGGGAGTGTGACTGTGGGATAGCAGGTATAGTAGGGAGAGATGGTGTCTATGGTAACAGTGGATAATAGTCTCTGGGAAGGGAGTGTGACTGTGGGATAGCAGGTATAGACGGGAGAGATGGTGTCTATAGTAACAGTGGATAATAGTCTCTGGGAAGGGAGTGTGACTGTGGGATAGCAGGTATAGTAGGGAGAGATGGTGCCTATAGTAACAGTGGATAATAGTCTGTGGGAAGGGAGTGTGACTGTGGGATAGCAGGTATAGTAGGGAGAGATGGTGCCTATAGTAACAGTGGATAATAGTCTCTGGGAAGGGAGTGTGACTGTGGGATAGCAGGTATAGTAGGGAGAGATGGTGTCTATAGTAACAGTGGATAATAGTCTCTGGGAAGGGAATGTGACTATGGGATAGCAGGTATAGTAGGGAGAGATGGTGTCTATAGTAACAGTGGAATAATAGTCTCTGGGAAGGGAGTGTGACTGTGGGATAGCAGGTATAGTAGGGAGAGATGGTGTCTATAGTAACAGTGATTAATAGTCTCTGGGAAGGGAGTGTGACTGTGGGATAGCAGGTATAGTAGGGAGAGATGGTGTCTATAGTAACAGTGGATAATAGTCTCTGGGAAGGGAGTGTGACTGTGGGATAGCCGGTATAATAAGGAAGTAATAGGAAACACTGATGATGTTTATTTTGCTGGGTGGTCTGGGGCCAGATAGTTATACCCGGCTGCCATGTTTATTACACTGCCATCTCTGTGTTCTCCAGCAGTGTTAGTAGGCAGCAAACATTGGCTTCCTGCTGGGTCC
Organism: Xenopus petersii; assembly: GCA_038501925.1. Lineage (NCBI taxonomy): Eukaryota > Metazoa > Chordata > Amphibia > Anura > Pipidae > Xenopus > Xenopus petersii. The sequence continues at coordinate 7,002,500 of CM076676.1, read as the reverse complement.
CCTTAGATGGGGTACCATAACCCCGCTTGACTATATTTACAGTATTGCCATTGTTACACTCTAAACTTCATTATCAGGTCTCCACTGTGAAGCTTTGTGTGGCTTTGTATGTTGGAGAAGTTTCATTCACAGTCAGAGCATCCAAGCGTCATATTGTTATACTGATTATAGTGCCATCTTGTGGTAAGTCATAATCACAACATATCAAGCCCGACTGGTGGAATCTGTAGGTTAAAGGGGTTGGTCACCTTTAAATTAACATTTAGTAGGATGTAGAGAGTGATATTTTGAGACAATTTGCAATTGGTTTTTATTTATTATTATTTGTGGATTTTGAGTTATTTAGCTTTTTATTCAGCAACTTTCCAGTTTGCAATTTCAGCAGTCTGGTTGCTAGGGTCCCAAATATCCTAGCAACCATGCATTGATTTGAATAAGAGACTGAAATATGAATAGCAGAGGCCTGTATAGAAAGAAGTGTAATTAAAAGAAGCAATAACAATAAAGTTGTAGCCTTACAGAGGATTTGTTTTTAGATGGGGTCAGTGACCCAGATTTGAAAGCTGGAAAGAGTCAGAGAAAGAAGACAAAAAATTCAAAAACTATAACCAATTGAAAAGTTGTTTAGAATTAGCCAATATATTAGATACTAAAAGTAAACTTAAAGGTGAACCACCTCTTTAAACAGATACAGCTGATGGTTACAAGAATTCAAGAAAGACTTTAGTAAAGTTAAATACTTGGGAAAAGAATTGTAAATTTTAAATGTTTTTCCGTTGCAGTGGTGTCGCTACTGGGGGGTCTACACCTCATGGAGCCTGCCAGAAACTCAACAACAAAAGATCAAAAGGAATATTTAAAGGTAATCGACTGTCTCCCTAGTTATGTCACAGCAGTGCCAAAAATAAAAGGTTAGTTTGAAATATCCCAGCAGAATCAGCCTCTTCCAACTAGTCAAAATGGCTTTTCCTTCTGTAGCCCTCCTGGCCCCAGCCAAGGACAATTCCTATTAATCCTTTCTGTTTTCCCCATAGGTTGGTATGACTCCTACAGCATTTAGGAGGTTATTTTTTTTAAAGTCCAAATGGCAAAAACAAATTTACTTTAAAATCCGAATTTTTCGTGGGGAAAAAAAACCTAATATTTTTTGAGATTTATTATACCCTGATGATGGAAAAAGTTTTAATCTGAAAATCCGGCATCTCAGGCCTACTGAGGTTGTATATAAGTCGATGGAAGAGGTCCCTATCCTATTTGGAAGTTGCTGTGGTCTGCTCTGGAATTAGCCCGAACAGCCAAGACTTTGACTTTTCAGGCAAAAATCCAAAAAATATGGTCTTTTTGGGAAAAAGGCCGAAAAAATTATACAATTTGGGAAGAAACTTGTACAATTCAGATTTTCTGCCGATTTTTTCGTAGTTGTCCCCGATCCAATTAAATCGTGCTTTTTTAATAATAAATAAGGTCCAATTTATTAAAATACAATGCCTGGAGCCAGGGCTTATTAAAACACAGATCACAGATTATTTTTGACATCCCTATTTAGAAACCCTACTGTAGAAACAACTCTGTCTGCAGTATTTCTGGTACCTGATGGAACCAGCTCAATATATTGGTAGGGACAGGCAAAGACATTCAGGCTTCAGGTTAATGTACAAGGTGGGAGTTTATTAAAGTGTGCATAGAAGGCCAGTGCATATGGAGTTTGTGTAGTTACCCCCTACAGCATTTTACACCTGGGACGGCCACCAAATGTCTGGGCTGTTATCTGCCTTCAATGCCTTAAGGGGGCCATACACGGGCCGATGTGCTTCCCCGATAAATATCTGGCCGACAATGAGCAAGATGTCAATCGGGCAGGGCTAAAAATCCAGTCGGATCACGGACCGCATCTGTTTGTTGATGCAATCCCGCGATCCGACTGCCCGTACTCCTGCATTATGATCCAGTTGTTGGGCCCTAGGCCTCGGATCAGTCCGATATCGCCCACCTCTAGGTGGGTATATCGGGGAGAGATATCAGCTCGTTTGGCAACATCGCTAGACCAGCGGATCTCCCTGTGTATGGTCACCTTTAGGGAAAGTAAACACACAATGCCAGCACTATATCTTATGGAGGTTGTCACTCTTAGAGCCGCACATTCGCTGTTGGAGACAAAAGGAACATGTACAAAGTTTTTGGCCTCTTTATTGGTTTGGAGCCTCACAGCTGTGATCTTCTATCAACAAGTGAGTGAGAGCCACAGTAATAAGAACAGTGTGTAAATCCATTAATGCACAATACCGTTAATAACCCTGCCTCACTATTTGACCCATATCATCAAAGCAGTAAAGACGTCCCATTTTATGACACATGGGTCACGTGGGTTTCAGGGGCAACATTCTTCCTCAACGGGCAGATTGCGTGCCCCTCCCCACTTGTGATATTCCCATCCCTTGCATGTCCTCCAGAGAGCCCAACCTCCTGTAGGGGTTAAGTAACTTGTTGGCCAACAAAACAGTCTTTTAGGTGTAAGCACCACATCCATCCATTCCAGCGACTTCCTCACGTATCCACATACATGCCATTGATGAGATAGTCTACCTTGTTGTACTGGTACCGGCGTCGCACTTGGGAGACTTTGCGACCTACAAGGCCTATTACCACCAGTAGGAACACCACTCCAAAGACCAGCGCTGCCACTAAACCATATCTTTCCTCTAAGAAGAAGTTGTCAGTAGCCCCGTGAGTATCCAGCTTACTGGCTCTGTCACTTTGGGCATTGTGCTGGGTAAGATCAGGATGGTCTTCCTCAAAACTGGATTCAGGGTTGGCAAGATCAGAGGACTTCAAGGTAACGCTGTCTATGAGGGTTTTACTGGTGTGAACTCCAGGTTCAGGAAAGAGGGTAGTGGCCTTTGATCTTCTTTCAGGGAAAACTTTTGAAGGGGCAGAGTGCGTGGCCAGTACGGGGGTTCTTGTCTTATGCAGAGACGTAGTATCTGGAATCTTTGTGCTATTAGTAAGATGAAGAGTTTTGAGGGCTTTTGTGGTTGTATGTTCTTCTGACAGACGAGAACCAGCCCTAGAGGAACTTAAAGCATTTTTAACATCTTTCTCAATAGGTGTCTGTTGACCATTGGCAGTTTTGTTATTAAGGGTATTGCCTTGAGGTGCTTTGGTGATAAGCAGATGGTGGGAGGCTGAAGTAATAGATTTGAGGTTAGAGGAAGCTGTGGTGGAACGTTCCTCAAGGAACTTGGTGGGATGATGAACCATAACATTATTGTCTGCCTGGCTGGACTTTTCATCTGCCCCAGAAGAAGGGACATTTTGAACCCCCACATCATGAGCACTGCCTGAAACGTTGTGGTGCAAGCTGGTATCGGGAGAGGAGAGACTGCTCCCATCAGTGGACGGGTCTTGATTTGACTCCTTCAAATCCAGTTGCTTTTCAATATCCTTAGCCAAATCAATCATCTGGGAAGTAATGTGGCTCTGAACATTCTCTGGGTCCTTGTCTGTATAACCCACCTGAATCTTGGTTTCTGAGCCTTTGGAAAGGCGTTTTAAGTTAGACTCCTTGCTCTCTGATTCAGATTCCATGTCTGAAGAGCTTTTTCGGTGTGTTCTATTGTCTGTTGTTGCAGAGGGTTTTTCCAGGTTGGAGGTCTGGGGTTTTGTACCTTCATAGCCAGAATCATTGGCTTCAGAGCTTGGAGAGTCCTCTGTAGGGTCTGAAATCTGCTTTTTATCGCCCTGTGACTTTGCATCAGTCTTTTTTGGTTTAGAACTTTGAGAGTCTTCTATAGAGTCTGATGGCTGGCTTCTATCAACCTGTGACTGTTTATTAGAGGCAAATTTCTTCTCTTCAGAGTTTTGAGAGTTCTCTGTAGGGTCTGATATCTGCTTTTGTGATTTTACACCGGATTGCCTGTCTTCAGAGCTTTTAGAGTCCACTATAGGCTCAGTTGCCTTGCTTTTATCATCCTGTGGCTGCACATCAGAGTTTCTGGTTTCAGAGCGGTGAGAGTTCTCTATAGGGTCTGGTAACTGGCTTGTATCTCCCAGTGTCTGTATATCGGAGTCCTCTGAATCAGACCTATGAGAGTGCTCTATAGAGTCTGGTATTGTGTGACCCTGAGACTGTACAACTGAGCCAAGTTCCTTGGCTTTGGAGCGGTTGAGGTGCTCGTTTTGCTCTGCTCTATCCTTTGTATCATCTTGTGACTGAGCACTGAAAGCAGATTTTTCAGTTTCTGAGCTCTCAGCATGTTCCTTCGGGTCTGATATTTGGCTTGTATCACCTTGAGAGTGGAATCCATTGTCAGTTCCCTTGCTTGCAGACTTTTCTTCTTTGCTGTGATCACTGGAAACCGGCACCTGGATCACTGGTCCATCAGTGTGACTACCGACGCCTTTATTTTCTGCAAGAGAATGTCATACAATGATTATTACAGAGAAAATGTAAAAATAATTCTCTTCTGCTGTCACACTTCCCTTCATTGGTACATTTTTATTCCCAGAGATATTACTTTTTAACAGAACTCCCAATCTTGGATCTTGTTAGGCCATCTTTTGTGTGTCGGTGGCACTGCACATGCTCAGTGGGCTCAGGGCAGCTGTTGGAAAGCGAAGCTTAGGGGACATAGAAAATCATGGGGTTCCTCTGTAAGAAAAGCTGATGGGTTAAGTAATAATCAATTGTGATGTCACATGCTGTCAAATGCTGTGATGTAATGTGAATCAGAATTATTTACTAATCAGCCTTGTATTGTTAATGTTCTATTGAATATATACTGTATATTGTGAGTGGGTCCATAAGCTCCAGCAGCTCAGAGCATGTGCAGTGAATCAGCAGAAAAGCAGATGGGAGGATACTGGGGCATCTTGAGTTGGTACAGAACTCCACAGGGGGGATAAGCAGAAAAATAGTACGAAGGAAACCAGCGCCCCCCAACATTCCTTGCACTGAAATGGTGCACTAACCTGGCAACATCCAGATGCTCATGACTCCCTTAGACCTTTTCAAGGGACAGGATTCCGGTGTCGGGCAGTGAAATAAGTAACAGTTTAGATGTTTTTGGATCTTACGAGTGTCAAAAATATAGAGGTTGCAATCTTTGTGACCTGGATAAAAGAAGCAAGAAAAATACCGTCAAGAATTTTCTAAGGGTATCCCAACCATAAAACGATGGCAGCATAGGTATTCCCCTGTACTAAGCACAATTCAGCAGGAACAGTCCCCAAAGTTTGCTCATAGTCTGTACAGAGAGAGCCCATAAAACTATGGCAGCATAGGTATTCCCTGTACTAAGCACAATTCAGCAGGATCAGCCCCTAAGTTTGCTCATAGTCTGTACAGCGAGATCCCATACAACTATGGCAGCATAGGTATTCCCCTGTACTAAGCACAATTCAGCAGGAACAGTCCCTAAGTTTGCTCATAGTCTGTACAGCGAGATCCCATACAACTATGGCAGCATAGGTATTCCCTGTACTAAGCACAATTCAGCAGGAACAGTCCCTAAGTTTGCTCATAGTCTGTACAGAGAGATCCCATAAAACTATGGCAGCATAGGTATTCCCCTGTACTAAGCACAATTCAGCAGGAACAGTCCCTAAGTTTGCTCATAGTCTGTACAGAGAGATCCCATAAAACTATGGCAGCATAGGTATTCCCTGTACTCAGGGCTGCCATCAGAAATCACGGGGCCCCATACAGCAAAATTTTCTGGGCCCCCCGGTCCCCGCCCACCCCCAAGGCCCACCGCAGATCCCGCCCACACCACAGTAAAATGTCCACAAAGACACAACCGCTTAAAATGGTAAACCCCCCCACTCATAAAAAAAAAGCCATCAGGGCTGGTAAGGGTGGTCAGGGCCCCCTTATAATTTAAAAAACAAAAAAAATTGGCATCAGGGGTCCCACATAAAAGTTTTTTAAAAAACATTAGTGGTCAGGGCCCCCCCCCATAAGTTAAAAAAAAAACTACTGGCACCAGGGGCCCCATAAATGTTTTTCAAAAAAGCAATGGTGGTCAGCCCCCCCCATAAGTTAAAAGAAAAAACTATTGGCACCAGGGGCCCCATTAATGTTTTTTAAAAAAGCATTGGTGGTCAGGCCCCCCCTATAAGTTAAAAAAAAAAAAAACTATTGGCACCAGGGGCCCCATAAATGCTTTTTAAAAAAGCATCGGTGGTCAGGGTCCCCCCTATAAGTTAAATAAAAAAAAACTATTGGCACTATGGGCCCCATAAATGTTTTTTAAAAAAGCATCGGTGGTCAGGGTCCCCCCTATAAGTTAAATAAAAAAAACTATTGGCACCAGGGGCCCCATAAATGTTTTTTTAAAAAAAGCATTGGTGGTCAGGAACCCCCCTTATAAGTTAAAAAAAAAACTATCAGTGCCAGGGGCCCCCTACAAAAAAAATCATTGTATAAGTGGGCATTGCACACACTGTATATAACAGGATCCAGGTTTCTACTGATACCAGCACTAGGCAAACTCTGTACACAGGGTCTATGGTAGCTAAATATATCACACTACAAAGAGTCATAGTTAGGCAAATACTAAGAACAACATACACAGCACTGCTTTGTCTCTTTCATGTTCTGCTTCTCTGCAAGCTCCAGGATGCTGCCACTCAGCTCTCTCTGTGCCAGAGAAAAGAGCCCAAAGAGGAACCGTGTGCTTACAGGGGCGGGACTTAAGGAAGGGAGACGCTGTCATTGGCTGAAAAGCACTGGGGCAGGGCGAGATTGCCGAGTTAGGGATCGTCTGCCAATTTCATACTGCTGATGAAAACTTCAGTTGTGCATTGTATCACAGCTTGAAATTTAGTTTACTGATCGTGGAATTTGCAGATAATCCCTAACTTTGCACTTCACCTCCACATACAATTTTCGGCGCGACTTCGGGTCTTCAGCACAGCCGGGCCCTCCTATAGCCCCGGGCCCGGTACAGGTGTACCCCCTGTACCCCCCTGATGGCGGCCCTGCCTGTACTAAGCACAATTCAGCAGGAACAGCCCCTAAGTTTGCTCATAGTCTGTACAGAGAGATCCCATAAAACTATGACAGCATAGGTATTCCCTGTACTAAGCACAATTCAGCACGATCAGCCCCTAAGTTTGCTCATAGTCTGTACAAAGACTGGTAAAACAAATGATATGCAATAATTGTGTTAATCTGTTTTTTGGTGACCAGGATAGCGCAACAGGAGGATCAATGTATCTAATGAGGGTACATGTGGACATGTTCAACCTTGGGAGAATCGCAGACTATATGGGGACATTACTAATAAGGCAAAGACGTGTTTTATTTGATAACAGGGAGGAATGCAAAAATGTATCTGCGCTGAACACTTATTGTATGCTAAGGTACAAAGCAAATATAGGGTGAGGTGATCCACTTGTGCTCTTACTGGCTGACCTACAAATTAAAGGGAAAGTAAAATATAATCCTCAGTTCATCATTATAATAATAGTATCATATTTAATAAAATCCCCACAGATTTGCTTCTCCAATGCTCTAGAATGACACAATGTCATGGGTCAGAGGCAAAGGAGACCATGTGCCCAGCACTGGCTGTAAACCAATCAGAGTGCATAGCCAAGCACAGCACCCTTACACCCTCTATATATAGGGTTTCTCTTGCGTCAGTGCACTCCTGGGTGTTTCTACTGTACTAGGAATAATGCAATGTAATGACAGGGGTGTTTTTCTGGGGTAAATACATGGCTAGCTGAAGCTCAGCATTTTTGAAAACGCCTAGGTGTACGTTTTGTTGTCCTCCATAATGCACTACTCATGGTACTGTGTAATGGCACAATCTGATTGGTCAGGGCTTTGATTTGGGGGTAAATGGATAACAAATTGAAGCTGAACACCGTTGAAATGTACATGTTTTGTTGCAGTTGGCTATACTCTATGGAATGTTGATATCGGATCGGTCATACAGAATGACCAGCCGCTGTGGGAACGGCAGATATTCGTGTAGGCATTCCATGTTTGCACAAATAAATGGGTGCCTTAAATAATGTACCCAAGCCAGTACTTTTTTCTTGTCCTCGTCGACGGTCCCCGAGACATTTAATTGATTTTGATCATACTATGTACCAACAATGAAGAACATTGATAGTTAAGGCTTTTGGGTACCGTAAGTTCCCCTTTAATTAATATGATACCGTATAAATGTATCTGGCCTAGGTTGGTTCCTTAAGTTCCCCTTTAATTAATAAATATGATACAGTATAAATGTATTGGGCCTAAGTTGGTTCCTTAAGTTCCCCTTTAAATAAATATGATACAGTATAAATATATTGGGCCTAGGTTGATTCCTTAAGTGCCCCTTTAATTAAAAAATATGATACAGTATACATGTATCCGGCCTAGGTTGGTTCCTTAAGTTCTCCTTTAATTAATAAATACAGTATGATGCAGTATAAATGTATCCGGCCTAGGTTGGTTCCTTAAGTTCTCCTTTAATTAATAAATACAGTATGATGCAGTATAAATGTATCCGGCCTAGGTTGGTTCCTTAAGTTCACCTTTAATTAATAAATATGATACAGTATAAATGTATCCGGCCTAGGTTGGTTCCTTAAGTTCCCCTTTAATAAATAAATTTGATACAGTATAAATGTATTCAGCCATGGTTGGTTCCTTAAGTTCCCCTTTAATTAATAAATATGATACAGTATAAATGTATCCGGCCTAGGTTGGTTCCTTAAGTTCACCTTTAATTAATAAATATGATACAATATAAATGTATCAGGCCTAGGTTGGTTCCTTAAGTTCCCCTTTAATAAATAAATTTGATACAGTATAAATGTATTCAGCCATGGTTGGTTCCTTAAGTTCCCCTTTAATTAATAAATATGATACAGTATAAATGTATCCGGCCTAGGTTGGTTCCTTAAGTTCACCTTTAATTAATAAATATGATACAATATAAATGTATCAGGCCTAGGTTGGTTCCTTAAGTTCCCCTTTAATAAATAAATATGATACAGTATAAATGTATTCAGCCATGGTTGGTTCCTTAAGTTCCCCTTTAATTAATAAATACGATACAGTATAAATGTATCCGGCCAAGGTTGGTTCCTTAAGTTCTCCTTTAATTAATAAATATGATACAGTATAAATGTATTGGGCCTGGGTGACTCAATGTAGTTCAGTTATTAGTGGACGTTTCCTAAATACATTGCATCTTTATATAGGGATAGATCTATATGACTAGATATCCACTAGTTAAAATACAGTTTGGGAAGTGAAGATTACGGCAGGCAGATAGTAATGGTGGTTACCTGCGATTTTGTGTTGGGCGCAGCATGCGGCTGCACATTGTTCCGGGTCGGCGGTGTAGAGCGGGTCGGTGCTACGCAGAGTCTGTAACACTTCCCTATTGATGGCTATTGTCATGTCTGGTATTGGCCTGGAGATGCAGCTCTGAGCTCCACACGGAGTCATGAAGGGGAGAGTCACAAACACAATGTAGGGCAATAAGGTCCAACAGGGGTCCATGATGTTCCAAGCAAGTAGGGGGCAACCAACGTTAAATCAGACTGGTCAGCCCAGTATCACTGTGTGTCTTCAACTGTCGTCCCAGTATGTCTGAGATGATAAAACATGGAATATAATCATTTAAAGGAGAAGTAAACGGCAAATAGGAATATATGCCCCTAATATTTTTGATAGTATTTTGCTGCAGTCCTGTATGTTTGTACTTTAACCCAATACCCTCGTCTAGCGCAGGGCTTGTTGAACTTTACAAATCCCCCCTGGAGGTCCAGTGTTTGCTCATTGCCCCTTTAGCTAATAGCTGGGTCACACACATACGACAACATTAGTGTATCAGGCATAGTTGCAGGAATATCTAGGGCAGAATTTTAGGGGGTTATTTACTAAAATTTCTCTCATATTTTATTAAAAAAAAAAGCCATGACCAAACTCTCATGCACGATTTTATCTTATGTATTAGTAAAGTAACTCAATTTATTCAGATTGTGGAAAAACTCAAAAGATCACTAGATTTATTTGCGTTTTTGCCCGAAAACCCCAAAAAAGCCATATTTTCTGCCGAAAACCCACAATAACTTCAATTTCATATAGGTATAATACATCTATTAAATTAGTTTTTTTGAGTTTTCTGGTGGAAAAACGAACATTTTTCGAATTTCTACCATTCGGATTTTAATAAATAACCCCCTAAGTGTTTGCTTTTTGCCAAATTGCTGAAATTTTTCAGGATTTTTTTTACTGCATCACTCGATTTTTTTTACATCTTTGTCCGAAAACCTCCAAAAAGTCGGATTTTCTGCCGAAAACCCAGAAAGACAACTTCAAATTGAGATAGGCACCTCTCCCATTGACTCGACAGATCTGAGATGGCCGAATTTTGGATTCGGGCACTTTGCAGCGTCGGGGTATAATAAATCTCAAAAAATTCAAGGTTTTTTTTTCTCTAAAAATTCAAGTTTTCTAGTGGAAAAACTAACATTTTTCGAGTTTTTACCATTCGGATTTTAATAAATAACCCCCTAAGTGTTTGCTTTTTCCCAAATTGCTGACATTTTTCAGGATTTCTTTTCCTGCATCACTCGTTGAGGAGAAAAGTCAGATTTTCTGCCGAAAACCCACAAAGACAACTTCAAATTGAGCTAGGCGCCTCTCCCATTGACTTATACAGGACCTCGACAGGTCTGAGATGGCACATTTTTGGATTTCGGCTTTTTGCAGCATCGGGGTATAAGAAATCTCAAGTTTTTTTTTTTAGCCTCTAAAAATTCACTTTTCTAGTGAAAAAAACCTCAACGTTTTTACCACTAAGACTAATAAATAACCCACTGTTTGCCCTAAATATGAGCCTGATTGACCTTCAAGGTGCAGTTTCCAGTGTATCTAGGAGGGCAAATAAACTGTAATTTAACCCCCCTCCCCCCAAATTAACCGTTAGACTGGACCCCTCCGGAGAGGGGGTAGAAGTGCCCAATCTAGAGGTTCATTTGGGGGTTCACTTACTGTTCCTGAGTCGAAGCCTCGTCTGATTTCTGGTTTATTTCCCCTTAACAAATAAAGTTGCCTGGCAGGATAGTTTCCCATGTGAATAATATCACAGACTTTCCCTTTATAGCCTCAGATTATACTCACAGCCCATACACCTTCTTTCTTCCCCGTGTCTCACAGATTCCTGTCCCTGGCCCATCGGCTACTCATGGCCCCACTACTAATGACTCCACTCTGCAGGATTCCAATAGCCCAAACATCTCTGATCTGAAAGAGAAACACAAGATGTTACCATGGGTTACTACTCATTAGATCTCCCTAATATCCTGACCAGGAGCAGATAAGTACTTAGTTACTGATATCATCATTTATTTATATTGCGCTGTCAAGATTCGCAGTGCTTTACAATTAGAAAAAGTTTCAGTAAAAAAAAAAAAAAAACTACCAATAAGAATGTTCGTTTGTTTTTTCTGAAATGCAGAAATACTTGTTTTGCCGCAATCCACCCACGAAACAGGTGATTCCTCCTGACCTGAATTTCCTATCCCAAGGTCAGTGTAGGCTGCGAGAGACACAAACCATAGATAAAGCTTTTTGTGTCCCATTTAAAGTAACTTTAACCGAATAAGCACGAAAACGGCACCTTATGCACTGCTGAAAATATGTCATAAACTGTGCCTGGCTCTCCACCCCTTCTCTCAGTATGCAGCAGCCCTGCCCTGCTTTATGGCAGCTGCGATTCTAGCTATCTGTATAACAGAGCATTCTGTCCCAGTGGCTGCACAGATCCTATCTGATCACCATTGTAAGCAGCAGTCCTGTCCTGCTTTATGGCAGCTGAGAGCTGCCTTTTTCCCTCTAAAAAAAGAGACTACAGCCCCCACAATGCATTGCACTCTGCTGGGCTTTTGTAGCTGGAACTCTCTTATGAACCTAAAAGACAACCCCTATTTTGATATGTTAATAATAACAGACAAAAAATGGGTTGATTTGGGGCCGGAATGACACTGAATCAATCAAGAGGAACCAAACAGGATTTTTTTTTGGGGGGGGCGGGGTTGTAGTAAGGGGCAATGGAGAAAAACCATGTAAGATTTGTTGGGGAGTAAGAATGAAGGAGTTAATGGCTGGTGGTAGGAAACAGCAAAAAAAAATGGGGCATTAGAAGTATTGTTCTGGTGTAGGTTTGGGGGGTTGAGGCTGTATGTGGGGATTGTTGCAGTTTGTGCAGGTTCTGATCAGTTTTCGGGGGCCAGGAGATGGCTACGTTCATAAAAGACAGATTGCATATGTTATGGTGTTTGAATTTTAAGTACAGTTAGCTAGTGAAGTTGTAGTAGATGGGTAATGCAGACAGTTCTCTAGACGTGCCTCACTTTCATTCCCTATGGCTGACACCATAGCTCTTTTTAGGGGTGACTGCAGAGAGACCTGCGCAGAGTAGGGCAAGATGGAGGCAGAAACACCTTCTGTTGGTGCTGCCCAACCTGCGGTCCTACAGTAGCTTTTTTAAACAGAACTCCCAGCACCTTCCAAAAACTTGGAGGTGCCAGGCATTGTATGAAGCAGTTAGGGATGCACCCCCCTCTAATCTTCATAACCTCCTGCTGATCTGATCATTATCCCATTATAATGAATGCCAATGCAGGCCACCAGGAGAGGTCCTCACCCCGACACCATTTTTAAATCTGCCTTTTATACCGGGAAGGGTTAACTTTCCCTTTACACCTCCACAATATCACTTGTCCCTCACCTTCCCCCCGCACCCAGACCCAATTTCTCTGTGACCCTTCCCCTCCGGCACTTCTGAAAGCTTATTCTGTCCCTTTCTTGTTGTGTTGCTGAAGGTTTTCAAAGGAAATCGACTTGAAAAAGAACAAAGAATCAGGAAAGACTTGAATGTTGGGTTTTAAGAATGGAAGATCTTCTGGGGAAACCAAAGCCACCCCTGAGAACAGGCAAGCAGGTGCTGTCACCTGGCATTATGATTTAATGGAGATAAGGAGACATAAAGGGGTGGTTTGGCTTTAAGTTCACTTTTAGTATGTTATAGAATGGCTAATTCTAAGCAACTTTTCAATTGGCCTTCATTGTTTTCCTTTTTATACTTTTTGAATTATTTGCACCGACCCCACCTAAAAGTAAGGCTACATATGTTTTGTTATTGCTACTTTTTATTACTCATCTATCTAGTCAGGCCTCTCCTATTTCAGTCTCTTAAATCAAGGTATGGTTGCTAGGGTAAATTGGACCTTAGCAACTGGACTGCTGAACCGACAAACTGGAGAGCTGCTGAATAAAAAGCTAAATAACTCAAAAACCACAAATAATAAAAAATGAAAACCCAATTGCAAATTGTCTCAGAATATCCCTCTCTACGTCATACTAAAATTTCATTTAAATGTGAGCAACCCCTTTAAGGCACACAGGCTGAAAAGCAGCAGGTGTTGATGCAGAACAGCAAGTGCGGATTCGGGTGCGTCAGCAAATGCACCAACACTTTTAAATTAAAAAAACATTTGCACAAACATGCTGTAAGTGAATGTGAGGTGGCAACGAGTTTTCTTTTCAGAAGCTGTGGAAGCTGCCATACTGGTTCCTAAAAGGTTCCCGAGTTCACTTCTTACACCCACTGAGTGGAAGACAATAGCTGTAGTACTTAAGCTACAAATAGGCATCACATGTCCGGATTTTATACACAAACACGACAACAACTCACTAAGTAGGACAACTTCTAGGAGGAAGGATTTTGACATATTCGGGCTTTTCTTTTTAAGTACAATATAGCCTTTAGGTTAGGGGCACACTGGGCGATTCGGGGAGATTGAGTTGCCTGGCAACTAATCGCCTCGTCTTTGCAGCGACCAATCTCCCCGAACACCTTCCCTCTCTCTTGCGCTGGCTAATGAAAAATCGACTGCGCTAAAGCACACACGCGGCGATTCGTTTTCCGAAGTCGACTGAAGTTTCCTTGTAAAACGAATCGCCAAGTGTGCTTTAGCGCAGGCGATTTTTCATTTTAGCCAGCGGCCAGTGTGCCCCTACCCTTAGAGTGATACAGACACAGTAGCAGTGTCATTTTCAAAAACAATTCCTGACATTAATCTATCCCTTTAACACTGGTCTTGTCAACCCTTACAGCTTAGGTAACTTACTTGCGTCAGACCCAGACATCTCTTTAGTCGCGGCTGATTGTACAGAGACGTCTAGATTATGGGGCCAAACCATCAGATCAGAATGATTTGTCTCACTTAATTAAGTGCATATATGCACAGATAAAATCATACAAAATAAGCTGTAGTACAATGATATTTCTGTGTATGCACGTACAGATGCTGATCAATATCTATATATAATACATACTGGTCAGTCCAGAGATTGTGCAGGTTAGAAGATTTTATCTGCTTAAGTACAATGTTACACAGTAAGTGCATGGTGTGTGGGGAGGATGAGGAGCAGCGTCGCTTTACTTCCTGCTGTTCCAATTGTTTCTTCACTTTGCACGATCGGAACAATAGGATGGTGTTCACATTGTGTGTGGCCCCATATATGCTCTAAATCCACTCTGGGAAGGGGCTGTGGGATAGCAGGTATAGTAGGGAGAGATGGTGCCTATAGTAACAGTGGATAATAGTCTCTGGGAAGGGAGTGTGACTGTGGGATAGCAGGTATAGTAGGGAGAGATGGTGCCTATAGTAACAGTGGGATAATAGTCTCTGGGAAGGGAGTGTGACTGTGGGATAGCAGGTATAGTAGGGAGAGATGGTGCCTATAGTAACAGTGGGATAATAGTCTCTGGGAAGGGAGTGTGACTGTGGGATAGCAGGTATAGTAGGGAGAGATGGTGTCTATAATAACAGTGGGATAATAGTCTCTGGGAAGGGAGTGTGACTGTGGGATAGCAGGTATAGTAGGGAGAGATGGTGCCTATAGTAACAGTAGATAATAGTATCTGGGAAGGGATTGTGACTGTGGGATAGCAGGTATAGTAAGGAGAGATGATGCCTATAGTAACAGTGGATAACAGTCTCTGGGAAGGGAGTGTGATTGTGGGATAGCAGGTATAGTAGGGAGAGATGGTGCCTATAGTAACAGTGGGGATAATAGTCTCTGGGAAAGGATTGTGACTGTGGGATAGCAGGTATAGTAGGGAGAGATGGTGTCTATAGTAACAGTGGATAATAGTCTCTGGGAAGGGAGTGTGACTGTGGGATAGCAGGTATAGTAGGGAGAGATGGTGTCTATAGTCTCTGGGAAGGGAGTGTGACTGTGGGATAGCAGGTATAGTAGGGAGAGATGGTGCCTATAGTAACAGTAGATAATAGTATCTGGGAAGGGATTGTGACTGTGGGATAGCAGGTATAGTAAGGAGAGATGATGCCTATAGTAACAGTGGATAATAGTCTCTGGGAAGGGATTGTGACTGTGGGATAGTAGGTATAGTAGGGAGAGATGGTGTCTATAGTCTCTGGGAAGGGAGTGTGACTGTGGGATAGCAGGTATAGTAGGGAGAGATGGTGCCTATAGTAACAGTGGATAATAGTCTCTGGGAAGGGATTGTGACTGTGGGATAGTAGGTATAGTAGGGAGAGATGGTGTCTATAGTCTCTGGGAAGGGAGTGTGACTGTGGGATAGCAGGTATAGTAGGGAGAGATGGTGCCTATAGTAACAGTAGATAATAGTATCTGGGAAGGGATTGTGACTGTGGGATAGCAGGTATAGTAAGGAGAGATGATGCCTATAGTAACAGTGGATAATAGTCTCTGGGAAGGGAGTGTGATTGTGGGATAGCAGGTATAGTAGGGAGAGATGGTGCCTATAGTAACAGTGGGGATAATAGTCTCTGGGAAGGGATTGTGACTGTGGGATAGCAGGTATAGTAGGGAGAGATGGTGCCTATAGTAACAGTGGATAATAGTCTCTGGGAAGGGAGTGTGACTGTGGGATAGCAGGTATAGTAGGGAGAGATGGTGCCTATAGTAATAGTGGATAATAGTCTCTGGGAAGGGATTGTGACTGTGGGATAGTAGGTAAAGTAGGGAGAGATGGTGTCTATAGTCTCTGGGAAGGGAGTGTGACTGTGGGATAGCAGGTATAGTAGGGAGAGATGGTGCCTATAGTAACAGTGGATAATAGTCTCTGGGAAGGGATTGTGACTGTGGGATAGTAGGTATAGTAGGGAGAGATGGTGTCTATAGTCTCTGGGAAGGGAGTGTGACTGTGGGATAGCAGGTATAGTAGGGAGAGATGGTGCCTATAGTAACAGTGTATAATAGTCTCTGGGAAGGGAGTGTGACTGTGGGATAGCAGGTATAGTAGGGAGAGATGGTGCCTATAGTAACAGTGGATAATAGTCTCTGGGAAGGGAGTGTGACTGTGGGATAGCAGGTATAGTAGGGAGAGATGGTGCTTATAGTAACAGTGGATAATAGTCTCTGGGAAGGGAGTGTGACTGTGGGATAGCAGGTATAGTAGGGAGAGATGGTGCCTATAGTAACAGTGGATAATAGTCTCTGGGAAGGGAGTGTGACTGTGGGATAGCAGGTATAGTAGGGAGAGATGGTGCCTATAGTAACAGTGGATAATAGTCTCTGGGAAGGGAGTGTGACTGTGGGATAGCAGGTATAGTAGGGAGAGATGTGTCTATAGTAACAGTGGATAATAGTCTCTGGGAAGGGAGTGTGACTGTGGGATAGCAGGTATAGTAGGGAGAGATGGTGCCTATAGTAACAGTGGGATAATAGTCTCTGGGAAGGGAGTGTGACTGTGGGATAGCAGGTATAGTAGGGAGAGATGGTGTCTATAGTAACAGTGGATAATAGTCTCTGGGAAGGGAGTGTGACTGTGGGATAGCAGGTATAGTAGGGAGAGATGGTGTCTATAGTAACAGTGGATAATAGTCTCTGGGAAGGGAGTGTGACTGTGGGATAGCAGGTATAGTAGGGAGAGATGGTGCCTATAGTAACAGTGGGATAATAGTCTCTGGGAAGGGAGTGTGACTGTGGGATAGCAGGTATAGTAGGGAGAGATGGTGCCTATAGTAACAGTGGATAATAGTCTCTGGGAAGGGAGTGTGACTGTGGGATAGCAGGTATAGTAGGGAGAGATGGTGCCTATAGTAACAGTGGATAATAGTCTCTGGGAAGGGAGTGTGACTGTGGGATAGCAGGTATAGTAGGGAGAGATGGTGCCTATAGTAACAGTGGATAATAGTCTCTGGGAAGGGAGTGTGACTGTAGGATAGCAGGTATAATAAGGAAGTCATAGGAAACACTGATGATGTTTACATGTATTATGCAATGAAATAAGTCCCAGCTTGTATGGTTCTCCTAGTGACAAATAAAATGCAGTTAAAAGAAAGTCACATTGTCAGACTTCAGCACAAAACATAAGATCAAACAAGAGCCGCCTTATTATCTTAAATTAATGAAGCCTGACATATTGTTTGTGACAGCCCTCAGCCAACTGCCAGAGAAAACACAGAGAGCGACACAAATGTCATTTATGCAGAAAGACAAAGAGATGATATAATGGAATCAATGACAATTCCCAATTAAACATGCGCAGAATAATAACCAATGACAAGCCTGTACATCTGCCTCCCAGAAATCTCTAGTCTGTCTGTCTGTCTGTCAGTTCCTTTGCTCTCTGCTCCATTATGTGTTCCAGACTGTGCACCTCTCCTCTCCACCTTTATAAAGCTTCCATTTATTTACAGGAGCTGAACTCTATTCACTATTTCTTTAGCAAATCACATTAAAGTTTGGGAAAGAAAAGCTGGAATTTTGCATAATATATAAAAATGTGTCCATGTTCCATTTTGCACCCCATCCGTCTCCTTTTAATACTATCCACAAGTTCAGCTTATTGGATTGGATAGCTGGATTTATTGCATTAAAGAGAATCACGTTGACTCACCCTCGGGTAACCCATTTTCTAGGTCACTGCTAACGGGGGACAACCCTGATGTGCCAAACTGACTGACACGAGGAAGTGAATGCTGCTTTATGTAGGTCAGGATTTCAGATGCATTGCAGAGTCTATACCTCATTCTCTAGCAAATAAAAGCAACTTGGGTTACCTTTAAATAAAAGTATTTGCCGATTACAGGGGGGCAATTGTCTTTGGGAATGTGTCAAGAATCATAAATTATGTTTGCACATTTTGTGTATTTAAGTATCAGGTATTAACCAGGGCACCCTTGACAAAGTCAACACCTACAGTAAAGTCACCAGTGACCTAAAGCCAGCCAACCGACAGTCAGCAATGTCACTGTCAGCCAGGGCCCTGGCACAGCAGGAATATATCTTATAATCTTGCTACAAAATGCACAGTTCTCTAAGTAAACAGCACTTAATGCTGCCCTGCCACACACCTCTATACTAGGGTGCAGAATACTTACTCCTTCCCTGATACTCACACCCCTGTACCTTGGCACATACCAATCACTCCCACCCCCCTGCAGTATGGCACAGACCACTCACTCCTGCCCCCTCCAGTATGGCACAGACTACTCACTCCTGCCCCTCCAGTATGGCACAGACTACTCACTCCTGCCCCCTCCAGTATGGCACATACCACTCACTCCTGCCCTGCAGTATGGCACATACCACTCACTCCTGCCCTGCAGTATGGCACATACCACTCACTCCTGCCCCCTCCAGTATGGCACATACTACTTACTCCTGCCCTCCAGTATGGCACAAACCAGTCACTCCTGCCCCCTCCGGTATGGCACATACAACTTACTCCTGCCCAGCAGTATGACACAGACCACTCACTCCTGCCCTGCCGCCCAGCAGTATGGCACATCTTTAAACCTTTTCCAGCTGAGAGCTATATGTGGTGTTTATACAAATGGCCTGTAGATGTCACTGTGCCCAGACATATATTGTGCATACTTCCTGACAGCTTCAGCAAGTGAAAGTTACTGTTGTGTAATGGCTGAATGAGAGCCTGCTAATAAAGCACTGTTATACTCTACTCATCCTCGGCTACCCAAAACATAACAATATACACTTCTAAATTAAATCATTCTGTCCTTTCATCTTACAAGCTTATTCCATGGAGCGGGTGCGGGTGCCTTACCGAATAGCCTATTTACAGCTCCTTGGTGACCAGCCCAGAATCCAGATCCATTTCAGGACACCTACAATTGTACCCCAATTGTTATCCTCCCGCCTGTGGGGCTCATGGGGTAACAGGCACAGGTGCAGTGGTACTCATTGGCAGCCATATTGAAAGAAACTGTAATTTTAAGCACCTTTCCAATTTACCTTCATCAAAAAATGTCCAATGGTTTTATAGTTTTCTGTAGTATTTGCAACTGAAAGCAGTATTTTTGTGTAGTATCTGCATAGGTGCTTCTGACTTCTTAAACAATGTATCAGAAATCAACTCTCTTCTACGTCTGTTAATCAGTTGGCTTCTGCTACAATGTTTAAAGAAGTCAGAACCACCTGTGGAGATAATATAAACACCCAGGCAAATGCCAATTTGGCCCATTTATTGAAGCAGCCCTGATTAGGAAAGGTGGCGTGAAAAAGCCAATGGCTATGGATGAGTGCTGTTGAGGAGAGGGTGGCCATCTGTAAACCATTTGCCAGCCCAGCCAGAATGAATTATACTTGATATTGATGTCATTAATTAACTTAATTAATTTAATTAAGAATGAAATGTACCAGAGAGAGAGAGAATTGTTTCCTACAAAGTGGTTACCCTGATGCTAATGTTTATTTTTAACTTGTAAGGGTCCTGACGCCAGTGTTTTTGAAAAAAAAAAAAAAACTTTTATGGGGGCCCAAAAAATGTTATATCGTCCACTGGGGGGCCCACCGGTGGACGATATAACAGTTTTTAGAGAAAAACTTTTCTCCTAATTCAGTTCCAGTTTTTCCCAAAGACTTCGATAGAGTTTACATATTAACATTACATAATAAGGGTTTCTCGTTAAACTGCATCTGACTCTATGGGAGAATCCAGAGAAAAAGCTTTTCTGGTTCAGAAGAAAAGGCTCAAATAATTCCAGATACTGAGTTTCTGGACAACAGATCTCCAACCTGTAGGTCTTGATAGGGATTAGGTGAGGCAGAAACTACAATAGTCAATAAGCAGAGTAAGTGGGTTGAGTAAGTAAGTGCAGGGCATGTTCTCTCATGCAGCAATTTAGTATTTTTATGTCTCGTCAGTATAATTTTAGAAGGAAAAAAATGGCCATTATTAACATTGCTAACCTGGAAAAGTTTCCTGAGGATTCCTTGTCTCGCCTGCTTCATGTGCTGCCTCTCCTGCATATCAGAAGGTTGTACTGAGCGAGACCAGTAGCCCCACCCCTGGCTCAGTTCGCTGTTTGGGAGGGGGAGAAAGAGATCTCAATGTTAGGAGGGCCCCCAGCATACGGAAATGTATTTGCTACAAATTTGCATTATAAAACAAAGGCACACCACTGGCTAGAAATATACACTGAACTGAGGGCATGGAGGAGGGCCCGGCGGGTTATTACCTGGTATCCCATCGAGCAGGGTAATCCATCAAGAGAATTGTGACATCACTCTTTTATTATAAGATATTGATATATATATATATTCAAAATCATTTCCCAGACTTACCAATTAAAAGGACGGAGGGTTAAATTTAAATGTCTGATTCAGGAGATGATTTTTTTTGTGTAAAAATACAGAAGAGACAGAGCCAGTCTGACTGGTAGACGCAAGCAACCTGATGACATGAGCAGTTTTGTACCCTGAAGCAATACCTGAGTGTTGGGCACCCCATTGAAATGCATGGAAACGAAGGCTTTTCAAACTGATTCTTGTTTTGGAAAACAAAGCCAAGATCTGAAAATCCTCAGACTGAAGTGACTTTGTGACACCAAGTCGGCATCAGGTTATAATCTGAAAAATGAAGGGACTTTCACGCTATTAATGGAGAGTTATACAGGGAACTCTGAGTATCACTCATGTATTATAAGGGATAATGTACCCCCTACTGTAAATGATAAGGATATTAGAAGTCACTGAGGGTTGTTCTGTGACCATATAAAGGCACAAGGCTGCAGGCTGAGTTATACAGGGAACTCTGAGTATCACTCATGTATAATAAGGGATAATGTACCCCCTATTGTAAATGATAAGGATATTAGAAGTCACTGAGGGGTTGTTCTGTGACCATATAAAGGCACAAGGCTGCAGGCTGAGTTATACAGGGAACGCTGAGTATCACTCATGTATTATAAGGGATAATGTACCCCCTACTGTAAATGATAAGGATATTAGAAGTCACTGAGGGGTTGTTCTGTGACCATATAAAGGCACAAGGCTGCAGGCTGAGTTATACAGGGAACTCTGAGTATCACTCATGTATTATAAGGGATAATGTATCCCCTACTGTAAATGATAAGGATATTAGAAGTCACTGAGGGGTTGTTCTGTGACCATATAAAGACACAAGGCTGCAGGCTTGAGATAATGTACCCCCTACTGTTAATGAAAAAGGTTATTAGGGGTTCTGTGACCATATAAAGGCACAAGAGCGATGGCTGGGTGCTTTTATACAGTAATAGAAATTTGGAGTAACTTCCAATATTCTCAGAAAAACCAAAGCTGCACTAAATGACATTCTGTTTCTGTGAAATGTTTTCTTTCTGGCCTCAGTGTGTTTGTACAAGACCAGCAATGTCTTGGTTGAATGGCAGATGAGGTGCAGTGGAACTTAAATGGCAAGCGCCGGCTATCAAATATAGAAAAAAACTACTGTGCAGCAAATTCATTTGATCCCAGTGGTGCAAAACATCATATACAATGTGACTGTTTATGTATGATTGTTAAAAGCTTAAAGTGGAAGTAAAGTGTAAAATAGAATAAGGCT
Organism: Xenopus petersii; assembly: GCA_038501925.1. Classification (NCBI taxonomy): domain Eukaryota; kingdom Metazoa; phylum Chordata; class Amphibia; order Anura; family Pipidae; genus Xenopus; species Xenopus petersii. The sequence goes on along the minus strand of CM076676.1, from coordinate 6,980,643 downwards.
AGAAATGCTGTATTTTGTATACTAAACATAAACATGAACTTACTGCACCACAAACCTAATCAAACAAATGATTTATGCTTTCAAAGTTGGCCACAGGGGGGTCATCATCTTGTAACTTTGTTATACATCTTTGCAAGACCAAGACTGTGCACATGCTCAGTGTGGTCTGGGCTGCTTAGGGATCGTCATAAATGATCAAAACAGCACAAGTCAAATAATATCTGCCAGAAGCCGATACAACAAGACTGATTAATAATCAGAATATACAGACTGCACTGGGTCCTGTGTTGTCATGTAATCTAATGTGGATTTTATAGTTTTTGTATTGTTTAATACAAACTTTCTCCAACTCTGCAGAATCAGTGGCTGCAGCAAAATAATCCTCCAAAAAGAATCCCAGTTTATCTGTTTAAATCTGGCTCCATGATCTTTTTCCCTGCAGCTGGAGTTAGAAACAGTAAAGGGGATGTAAAGGCAAAAATAAAATCAAATACAAATCTCTACACAGTCGCTGACTGCTCTACAGGGAAACAAACAAAGCTGCTTGAGTTCTGCATGGCTGGGAAGTAAGGCGGGGGCTCCCCCTGCTGTTCATAAGTATGATTGTTTCCCTGCAGAGCAGTTAGGGACTGTCTGACAATTCCTATCCACAGCAGTAAATGAAGGGAGAATTTCACTGCATACAGTCAGGTTTCTTATAAAAACGGTACACATTTTTTTAATTAATGTATATTGTAGATAGGTTTCTTTTTCATTAAAGAAAGTAAAATTTAGTAGGATTTTATTTTTTTGCCTTCACATGCCCTTTAAGTTGTGGGAGAGACACCTTGTGTGCAGGTTTCCTGTTTACTAAAACAAACAATCATTAAGCTGAATCGGCCATATGCAAACAGTGCCTGACAGAAATTCTGCCTCAGGTCTACCAATCGGGTGTGGGTGCAACATTTGGATTAAACTCTGCATTTCCCACCCATTCATTACATTCCTGTCGGACAAGTTCAGGGAGAAATGTAATTGGTTGCGTCATCATCAGGCGATTGGAACTTTATACCAAACCTGTTTTTCTCAGGTTAAAAAAAAAAAAAAAAGCAGTGGCATAACTAACAGGAGTGTGGAGGGTGTAATTGCACTTGGGACTCACACCCATCCCAAGGGGTCCATCAGAACCACGATAATCACATTGCAGGGTGGGGTTTTTTTTCCAGCGGTGAGTGCAGGGGCGCAAGTTTGAAGGGAGTGGGGGCCTAGGAGCACATCCTGCACCCGGGCCCTGCCACATATAATTATGGCACTGGAAAAAATGTCATGTACCAGCACCTGTGATTATAATTATAAAGGTTTTTATTTTGTGGTTCATCACATGTCACAACATCCAATCCTATGTTTGTTAGGACATTTCCCAAAAATCAGTAAAGGGGACAGGGGGAGAGGGTGTTTTAAAGTTCATTGTTTTCCAAAAGCAGATTGCCACTAAAAACATTGCCTGTTCCATAGTCCTTATGGAAAAAACCCAGCCCAGGCCCACTCCCCCAATCTGCTGCCCCATTTAAGAATAAATGGAAAAAGTGGCAAAACTAGATGTTACTGGACCCCACGGCATATTAATTTTAGGGCAACCAACATATCCAAAGGTTGTTCTGTATTACAAATATATGTTGAAATTGTACATGAATTAGGGCCCCATTGTGCCCCCTATACCTCCTGGGCCCCCATGCAGCCTCAGGGTCTGCTTCCTCTGAGTTACACCCCCTGAATGGTAATCTTCGGAAATAAATCGGTATATCATCTGTTTCGCAACAATTGCGGATGCACCAAAAGTCACAAAAATTGCTGAAGCGCCGGAAGAAGTCCCGAAGATTACTGAAGAGAAAAAGATGTGGCCCGTGAACTCTGATTTCCTGAATCTGCACTGAGGGGTAAGTAAAGAGTTAGGGGCATTTACCAAAGGTACCACCTAGGCGGGGGGGGGGGCGCAGGGTGGTTGGTCTATGTAGGGTAGGGGTTTTTATTAGGAAGGGTTTGGTTCTCCTTTAAGGGGGAGGTTTGAGATGGGCCAGGGGCTGCACTTTAGGGTATTACAGCAACTACATTGCCGGTAAATTTGTAATACCGGCCTTGGCCCTGGCTGGTGTTTTACTGGCTAGGAGGGTAAAATACCGACCTAATGGCAACCCTAGATATCAGTGGAGTAACTAGATGCTACTGGGCCCCACAGCAAATTAATTTTAGGGCCCCCAACATTTCCAGAGGTTATCCTGTTTTACCAATATTTATTGACATTTCTCATTAATTAGGGCCTCATAGGCCCCGTATACCTCATGGGCCCCCCTGCAGCTGCAGGGTCTGCTTCCTCTGTAGTTATGCCCCTACTAGATATACCGTGATGAGGTTCTCATATGCGTGGTGGTTGGACGTTGGGAGGGGGCCCTGGCGGCTCCCAGGAGGGACCTTCCTGTTTCAGCCCCAGTGGGTGCCCAATGCTCAAGTCCGACGCTGCTTATGGCCAGAAACATTGGCGTAACTATTGTGGGGGACTGAGATTTAAAATATGCCCTGGCATTTCAAGTACCTGTTATCCAGAATGCTGGGGACCTGGGGTTTTCCAGATAAGGGAACTTTCCATCATTTTGATATCAATATGTAAGTCTACTAAAAATCATTAAATCCAATAGAGTTTTTTGCCTCCAGTTAGGATTAATTATACATTAGTTATGATCAAGTACATAACATTGTCCCGTTTTTAGAGGGATGGTCCCTCATTAGTACTGGAAAGTCCAGTTTATCTCTGCACTGAACAGCCATAAAAAGAATCAAGGTTTCTAACTTAATTGGCTTTTGGCAGAGAGACCAGAACAGCCACAGCAGCATATAAGATACTTTTGTAACAATTTCAAGATAAGCAAATAAGTAATTGTAACAATATAAGATAACAGGTCTCTTGCGAAAAGACTCACAGCTTAAAGGGCAATTCACCTTCATTAGCAAAACTGAAAAAAACCCCACAGAAATATGTTCAAACTTTCATAACCTGCCAATTTTTTTAAAATGAACATGGTAATTCATTTAGCTACGGGCGCCAACTTTTTTGTTCCTCTTTTTATTTCCAAAATGTTGGGAGGTATGCATTGTTGTATAAATAGAGAGAAACAGGAAATACGTTAAAATATTGAATTATTTGATTAAAATGTAGTGTGTGGCAGTGACCTTCCCATAATTGGAGTTTTCTGCATAACAAGTTTCAGGATAACAGACCCAACTGTCTACGACATCTTACAGCAGCCCCAATGACATTTGTTGTTGAATCTAGAGTGCCAGTCCGGGCCTGGTGGCGGGTATGAGTTTAGGGGTCACTGGCCTGTGGGGCACAGCTAGCCAGAAAGTCATTCTCATGGGCAGCTGCTTCTGTAGTCACTGAAGAGGTTTTAAAACTCTTTATGGTTAATAAATGTGGTTGTTTGCATGCCTAGCCTGGTGGGAAGCCACAAATGCCCAGTCCTAGAGTAGAACATTTGAAGGGGAGGCAGATTGCACAGGCTCTAAGGATCAGCAATGGGGCCCCAGGCCAAAATATACACTTTATTCATCATATTATCACCATATGAAATGAGGTAGTCGTGGCACATTATTACCCATTTTAGGCCAGTCCTCACATATTGTAAATACACATCCACCAATAACAGCACTAGGCAGGATTTTTAAAAGTGACAAGCTTTCTACTAGCAATTGGAAGGCCTTTCCTTGCTTGCCCCTCATCTTTTCTTTACAAAGCGCCGCCATCTTGCTAATACTTCAAGGCGCACACACGCATGCGTACGACGCCCGGAATAGAGCGTCGTTAACCGGAAGTGAAGAGGAGTTCGCCACTGACAGCTGAAACCCGGAAGCGCTCTGAGGTATCCAGGGCAACCAGAATTTGGAGCGGAGAATTTGTCAGCGGTGAAACGGAAGGAAGAAGCCGGTGTCTGGCCGCACAGAATGACATGTAATGACTCCCGGGGCTGTGACTGGCGCAACGTATCTATGCGGGAGGGGTGGGAAGCAGGCCTCGTCTCTATTTAATGCAGACGTGCTTTATTTTAGGGAAGTGCCCTGCTTTTATTCACAATCTCATTGTACTTCGCATAGTAATTCTTTTAGTCTGGCCTGTACACTGCAATTGTATTTATATATGTGGGTGGGGCTGCCATATTGATTCCCTTAGACCAGTCACCCCAACCAGTTCTCCTCAGCAACATGTTCCTCACCAACCCCTTGGGTGTTGCTCCAAAGTAGTTGTTTTATGGTGGTATAAAAAACAGCCTCTTGTTGGCTGCCAGTCCTCACAACAGGCCTTATATTGTACCAACCAGGGACATTTGTATTTATACATATGGGAGGAGGGAGGTGCCATATTGATTCCCTTAGACAGTACAGTATGAGGGTATAGCTTATTGTGTACCCAGAACATTCCTTCTCTGTATATTTGTATTTATACATATGGGAGGAGGGAGGTGCCATATTGATTCCCTTAGACAGTACAGTATGAGGGTATAGCTTATTGTGTACCCAGAACATTCCTTCTCTGTATATTTGTATTTATACATATGGGAGGAGGAGGTGCCATATTGATTCCCTTAGACAGTACAGTATGAGGGTATAGCTTATTGTGTGCCCAGAACATTCCTTCTCTGTATATTTGTATTTATACATATGGGAGGAGGTGCCATATTGATTCCCTTAGACAGTACAGTATGAGGGTATAGCTTATTGTGTGCCCAGAACATTCCTTCTCTGTATATTTGTATTTATACATATGGGAGGAGGAGGTGCCATATTGATTCCCTTAGACAGTACAGTATGAGGGTATAGCTTATTGGGTGCTCAGAACATTCCTTCTCTGTATATTTGTATTTATACATATGGGAGGAGGTGCCGTATTGATTCCCTTATTGCAGTATGAGGGTATAGTTTATTGTTTCAATAAGGGAACAACTTCTGAACTCTTTTAGGCTGGAACCAAAGGCTTCAGAAAGGCCTTAGCCTGAGCAATTGGAACAGCGGGAGCTTCGGCTCCTTTTCATTTCATCACCTGCTGATACACTATGTACTGGCAAGTACGGTTCAAACTACCCAATTGACTATATAATATATATTTTGAGCTTGTTTAAGCCCAAAATTTTATTATATATTTGGCCTAACGTGTGAAGAACCCCTAAGGGCAGAGACACACGTGGAGATTCGGGGAGATTCGTCCTCTTCTTTGGTCAACTAATCTCCCCAAACTTCCTTCCCACCGGCTAGAATCTAAATCGCCGGCGGGATGGCACTCGGATTGCTTCATTTTCCAAAGTTTCCTTGTAAGGCTTTGGAAAACGAAGTGCCCGCTGGGCGATTTAGATTCTAGCCGGCGGGAAGGAAGTTCGGGGAGATTAGTCGCCGGGCGACTAAATCTCCCCGAATCTCCACGTGTGTATCTGACCTAATTCTCATATTGATGTAGAAATGGTGACTTCCCCACATTTAATCATTATCCAATTATGGTGATATAGATGCGATCATGTTTTTTTGTATTCCAGAAGAAGTTGGGGTGTGACAGTTGAGTTTTTCAGCATGGGCGCTGAGCAGAGTTCTGAGGGGGACCTCAGGCAGAATGATGTCAGCTCCTCTGGTGAGTACAATTTATAGTCAATGTTTAATCACTTTCATTTTTTTATTTTTTTTTGGAAGCAGCAAAATAGAAAAATCTGCATTCTAGTGCATGATAACCACTCCTTGTGTATTTAGATAAAGAAATAACATTTTGCTTATTTGATGTGATTCTACTATATCCATTGTATAATCCCCAGGGACTGTAAATGGGCTTATCCTGCTAATTGTGCCCATAGGGGTGTCGTATAGAAGCATGGAATGTGAGAGCAGAGGAAATACAGTTCAATCATCTAGTCTGCCTATCAAAATCTTCATTCTAGTTTCAAGTCCTTAAGGGGCACCTATCACATGATGATTGTTTCGCCCACTAGAGATATGGGCTAACAGAGCTCACACTCTGTATGGGGGAAACAATGGGGAGCGCTTAGGATGGGACATATGCATGCTTATATTTAGTGGGTGCCCTAGCATGTTCATTTTGTGCATGTGACATAGAGCAGGTCGATACAGTCCCCATCCTACTTCTCAATCATGCACATAATGAGTACATCAGGGCACTCACACATTAAAGGGGTTGTTCACCTTTAAATTAACTTTTAGTATGATGTAGAGAGTGATATTCAGAGAGTGATATTCCTGCAGTTGGTTTTCATTTTTTTTATTATTTGTAGTTTTTGAGTTATTTAGCTTTTTATTCAGCAGCTCTCCAGTTTGAAGTGTCAGCAACCTGGTTGCTAGGGTTTAAATTACTCTAGCAACCATGCATTGATTTGAATAAGATACTGGAATACCAATAGAAGAAGGTCTGTATAGAAAGATGAGTAATAAAACATAGCAATAACAATACATTTGTAGCCTTACAGAGCATTTGTTTTTTTTTAGATGGGGTCAGTGACCCCCATTTGAAAGCTGGAAGAAGAAGGCAAATAATTAAAAAACTATAAAAATTAAACAAGACCAATGGAAAAGTTACTTAGATTTGGCCATTCTATAACATAATAAAAGTTAACTTAAAGGTGAAGCACCCCTTTAAAATCTGAATTTATCTCAATAAAAAAAGCTCGACCGAACTCCCATGCCGATTTTGTCTTATTTATTAATGAATGAACTCGATTTAATCTGTTAAAAAAACCTGATAAAATCGATCGAGCGAAAACGTGAATTGTACGATTTTTTCCAGGCTTTTCACCCGAAAAGCACATTTTTTTTTTTTTTCTGGAGTTTTCTCCAAAGACCCCAAAATCATCCGATTATCAGGCTAAACCCAGTTCAGACCACGACACCTTCCGTTTGGGACAGGGACCTTTGTCATTGACTTATACAGGACCTTGACAGGCCTGAGATGGCGGATTTTCAGATTCTGGCCTTTTCCAGCCTCTGAGTATAAGAAATCTCGAAAAATCTATTATTTTTTCCCACAAAAAATTTCAGTTTTTGCCCCAAAAAAGCTACACCAGATACATTCGTACCCTGAATGTGTCTTCGGAAAGTATATAGCGGCTCACAATAAATCTGTCCAATAAGGTGCATATAAATTTACACTGAATTCTCTTTTTTTTTCCCCTGCAGCTTCTCCTTCTCCTGCCAAACAGAAAGCAAAGATGGATGACATTGTGGTCGTTGCTCCTGGAACCCAGTCCCTCCGTAACGTTAGTAAAGACCCCGAAGTTATAAAGCTACAAGAGATACCGACGTTTCAACCATTGTTAAAAGGTCAGTGTGAAGCATGAAGCTACTAGGGATGCACCGAATCCAGGATTCAGTTCGGGATTCGACCTTTTTCAGCATTTGGCCGAATCCTTCTGCCCGGTCGAACCAAATCCTAATTTGCATATGCAAATTAGGGACAGGAGGAAAATTGCCATGACTTTTTGTCACAAAACAAGGAAGTAAAAAAATTTTCCCCTTCCCATTCCTAATTTGCATATGCATATCTTTCGCAAAGCAACTTTTCATTATTAAGTTTTTTTTAGTTTTTAAATTATTAGCCTTCTTCTTCTGACTCTTACCAGCTTTAAAATGGGGGGTCACTGACCCCATCTAAAAACAAATGCTCTGTAAGGCTACTGTTATTGCTACTTTTTATTACTCATCTTTCTATTCAGGCCTCTCCTATTCATATTACTGCCTCTTATTCAAATCAGTGCATGGTTGTTAGGGTAAATTGGATCCTAGCAATGGGAAATTGCAAACTGGAGAGCTGCTGAATAAAAAGCTAAATAACTCGAAAACCACAAATAATAAAAAATGAAAACTAATTTCAAATTGTCTCAGAATATCACACTCTACATCTCACTAAAAGTTTATTTTAATGAGAGCAACCCCTTTAATCCCATTCCTCAGTTTTATAGACAATTTTACTCATGCTGTAGATCCCAGACAGAAGGATCAGCTGATTTTTCTTCGATAATCACTGATTTGAAAGATCTGGAATGCTTAGAGACCAAACAGCATAACTATTTGGTGCAGCAGTAAAAAAAATAAAGTTAGGTTGAGGTAGAGTCTCAGGTTAGAGTTTTCGGAACTTTTGCTTTACACATGACATCTAGCATATGAACAGCAGGGGGCAGAAGTGCCCAAGACTTCTGCCTGCATTGTTAACATATTTACATAGATTTTGTTTTGACAAGGCTAACACATAGGCACCTTTGTATCCATGAATGGTACGTTCCAAAGTGACCCTTGTGTAAGTGGGCGATATATAATTTGCATAATGTCCCTTGTATTCTCTTCTCATAGCAACTCAAAAACAGGAGCTGTCCTGTTAGACTTAAAGGGGCCTTGGGTAGGGTTACCACCTTTTCTGGAAAAAATACCGGCCTTCCTATATATTTAATCTTATTTCCCTATTAATAACATTGGGAGAAACCATCATTTTTACCGGCCAGGCCAGTAAAATACCAGCCAGGTGGCAACACTAGCCTTGGGGCATATGAAACAGATTTTAAGGTATTTTCTTTTTCTGCACCACCTTCCCATTTCTCTTTTTCTTTGTTTTCATGAATATTTTTCTGTCTTCCCTCTTAAAAGGAATTGTTAAGTATAAAAATAAAAACTGGGTAAACAGATAGGATGTGCAAAATGTATCTTATATAGTAAGTTAGCCAGAAATGTAATGTATAAAGGCTGGAGTGACTGGATGTCTAACATAATAGCCAGAACACTACTTCCTGCTATTCAGCTCTTTTGCTTTCCACTGATTGGTTACCAGGCAGTAGCCAATCAGTAACCTGAATCTGTTGGATCTGTTGCTTTTGAATCTGAGCTGAATGCTGAGGATCAATTGCAAACTCGCTGAACAGTTATGTCCCGTGTGGCCCCCCTTACAGTCGCTGACTAACTCAGTGTTAGAGAGCTGAAAAGCAGGAAGTAGTGTTCTGGGTATTATGTTAGACATCCATTCACTCCAGCCTTTATTCATTACATTTTTGGCTAACTAATTATATTATACTATGTTTCTATAATAAGAAACAATTTTTATTTTGCTCCCAGTTTTATTTTTACACTGAACTGTTCCTTTAACCTTTTCCAGTCAATCCTACTGCTTTTTAGTCTTCATTCCACCCCCACCACTACTTCTTGTTCTCTTTTCTCCTCCTACACTTACACAACATTTTTATATACATGGGTATTATATGGCCGCGTTGTTTCCCGAACAGTATGAGGGTATAGTATATTCCTTCTCTGTATATTTGTATTTATACATATGGGAGGAGGAGGTGCCATATTGATTCCCTTAGACAGTACAGTATGAGGGTATAGCTTATTGTGTGCCCAGAACATTCCTTCTCTGTATATTTGTATTTATACATATGGGAGGAGGAGGTGCCATATTGATTCCCTTAGACAGTACAGTATGAGGGTATAGCTTATTGTGTGTTCAGAACATTCCTTCTCTGTATATTTGTATTTATACATATGGGAGGTGCCATATTGATTCCCTTAGACAGTACAGTATGAGGGTATAGTTTATTGTGTGCCCAGAACATTCCTTCTCTGTATATTTGTATTTATACATATGGGAGGAGGTGCCATATTGATTCCCTTAGACAGTACAGTATGAGGGTATAGCTTATTGTGTGCCCAGAACATTCCTTCTCTGTATATTTGTATTTATACATATGGGAGGAGGAGGTGCCATATTGAATCCCTTAGACAGTACAGTATGAGGGTATAGCTTATTGTGTGCCCAGAACATTCCTTCTCTGTATATTTGTATTTATACATATGGGAGGAGGGAGGTGCCATATTGATTCCCTTAGACAGTACAGTATGAGGGTATAGCTTATTGTGTGCCCAGAACATTCCTTCTCTGTATATTTGTATTTATACATATGGGAGGAGGAGGTGCCATATTGATTCCCTTAGACAGTACAGTATGAGGGTATAGCTTATTGTGTGCCCAAGAACATTCCTTCTCTGTATATTTGTATTTATACATATGGGAGGAGGTGCCATATTGATTCCCTTAGTACAGAACATTTCTAGATGCCTATTTGCACTTATAAATAAATTAGGTTTTGCTGTGTCCTTTACCATAGAGCCTAATCAAACAACCTATCTTATATTCAAGGCCAGATGGCAGTCATGTATAAAGATGCCTTTGCACAGAAAACCTGTTTGGCTGCTGCTACTGTATCCGTATTTAGGGGGTTATTTATTTAATTCTGAATGCTAAAAACTCAAAAAATTCTATATTTTTTTTTTTTACTGTAAAATCTGAATTTCTAGTGGGGGAAAAAAACTCAAATTTTTCGAGATTTATTATACCCTGAGGCTGCAAAAAGTCTGAATCCAAAAATCCGCCATCTCAGACCTGCCGAGATTATATATGTCAGTGGGAAAGGTCCTAATTGGAAGTTTCTGTGTTCTGCACTGGAATTAGCCAGAAAATCCAACTTTTTCGGGCAAAAATCTGAAGAATTCGGGCTTTTTGGGGGGAAAAGCTTGAAAAAAAACTAGTGATTCTGGGAAAAAAATCTGAAAAAATCGTACAATTCAGGTTTTCCCTGATCCGATCAAATCATGCTTTTTTTTTTTTTTAATAATAAACAAGGTCAAACTGTGGATTCTAGTATGGTCGGACTTTTTTATTTTAAATAATCAGAGAAATTTGGATTCTGATAAATAACCCCGTAAGTTTATGAAATATAAATGATTATGTATTAAATAAGTAATTCCTTCTATTCATACACACAGCACATATTTTATCTGTTTTAGGACAAGTGATAAAGATGCAGAGCATTTATTCAATCACAGACTGTTTGAGCTGTGCCGTTACCAAATCAATGCGTTTCCTACAATATATTCATCTTTTTCGACTTTCTGCAATTCAAATTCAGGAAGAAAAAAAAAATCTTCTTCAAAGTCTGAGATAGGCCATGGCATTATCAGTGGCCTCAATACCCAGCCAGAAAGCTTCTGATGCATTTGTGCCTCGAACTGGGATGAATGTCCCTAATTACGTCCCCTATCTCTCCTCTGCACAGCAGGGTCTCTGTGTTTGATGCAGCCTGAGCTTTTTTTTATCTAACGTCCATGTTGTACTCGCTCCCTTATACTGACATTAATCTATAAAGGAACACATTGGGAGTAAATAACTTGCCCTAATAATTGCTTCTCATGTCTCATCTTTATGCAACATGTCAAGGGTTAATTAGAAACCCTTTCCTTAAAGGAGAAGGAAAGATGTGGAGGCATTTTATTGCCAATAGATTAGCTACAATAGTGCAAGCTAGAATGCTATATTCATTCTGTAGAATGCTTTACCATACCTGAGTAAAAAGTTCTAGAAGCTCTCTGTTTGTTTAGGATAGCAGCTGCAGTATTAGCTTGGTGTGACATCACTTCCTGACTGAGACTCTCCCTGCTCACTTATAGCTCTAGGCTCAGATTACAGCAGGGAGGGGAGGGGGAGAGAGGCGCAAACTGAGCATGCTCGTGCTCAGGGAAAGGAGGTTTAAGCTGAAAACAGGAAGTTTGATAGTCTGAAGTCCATATGTACACAATAGAAGGAAAGAAATGCTGTGTTTCTTTTGACAGAGGACTCAGGGCAGCATTTCTACTGGTGTATTTATATAGACCTTTCTGATAAAGCTTACTTAATTTTAGCCTTTTCTTCTCTTTTAACTAAGGAACAAAACTTACAGCACTGAAATAAAAACAGGTTACTGTCCCTTTAAATCCCCTGGCAATTTGTTTTATTTTCAAACACATGGGTCAGGCAAAGGCTGTGTATATAACAAATAATAGGACATTATCTGTCTCTGAAGCATCCCGTAGCCTTGTCTATTATAGGAGCAAACTGAGCATGCTCACGCCCTGGGCAAGGAGGTTTAAGCTGAAAACAGGAAGTCTGATACAGAAGCCCATGAGTACACAATAGAAGGAAAGAAATGTGCTGTTTCTTTTGACAGAGGACTCAGAGCAGCATTACTTTGAGGGTTTACTGGTGTATTTAGGTGGACCATTCTGATAAGGGGTGGACCTGTAATCCAGATTGCTTGAGACCTTAGGTTTTCTGGATTATGGATCTTTCCTTCAATCAGTTTCAGATGGGGATCAGATGCTTCTCCCCCCCTCCCCAGGCATCATACTATTATATACCCGTGCATTTAGAGTTAAAAGCAATGCAGGCTATTACAGGTATTGGACCTGTTATTCAGAACGCTCGGGACCTGGGGTTTTCTGGATAATGGATCTTTCATGTAATCATATAAACATTAAAATAAACCCGATAGGCTGGTTTTGCTTCCAATAAGGATTAATTATATCTTAGTTGGGATCAAGTACAAGCGACTGTTTTATTATTACACAGAAAAAGGAAATCATTTTTTTAGAAATTTGTATTATTTAGATGAAATTGAGTCTAGTCTCCCATAGACTCCATTTCATCCAAATTTTAAAAAAAAGAAAAAGAAAAAAAATTGTTTTAATAAAACAGTAGTTTGTACTTGATCCCAACTAAGATATAATTAATCCTTATTGGGAGCAAAACCAGACTATTGGGTTTATTTAATGTTTACATGATTTTCTAGTAGACATAACGTATGAAGATCCAAATTACGGAAAGATCCGTTATCAGGAAAACCCCAGGTCCCAAGCATTCTGGATAACAGGTCCCATACCTGTATATAACTGCAGGGAGTAATTCAAGCTCTGCAGGTGAAAAATTAATTGGAGGCCACATGGCCACTGGATCCTGTATCTATGTGAAACAGGCAGTGACTATGGCCATGCACATAATTGGGGTGGGGGTTGAAAAATAATAAAGTTTCAGGAGTGGACCCCATGTCAGTATGTTTTTTAAAGGAAGGGGTGGTTCACCTTTAATGTTATAGAATGGCCAACTTTTCAATTGGTCTTCATTATTTTTTTTTTTTATGGTTTTTAAAATTTTTGCCTTGTTCTTCTAAATCTTGTCAGCTTTCAAATGGGGGTTGCTGACCCCTTGTAAACGTCAAATGCTCTGTAAGGCTACAAATGTATTGTTATTGTCTATATTTTTGTTAGTCCTCTTTCTATTCGGGCCTCTCCTATTCATATTCCGGTATCTCATTCAAATCAGTGCATGGTTGCTAGGGTAATTTGGACCCTAGCAACCAGATGGCAGAAACTGCAAACTGGAGAGCTGCTGAATAAAAAGCTAAATAACTAAAAAAACACAAATAATAAAAAATGAAAACCAATTGCAAATTATCTCAGAATATCGGTATCATACTAAAACTTAATTTAAAGGTGAACAACCCCTTTAACAGCCAAAACCTTTATTATGGTTATTGTTGGTGGATGGAGGGTCCAACATCTAAAAGATCCATACAGTAAAATTCCAACTATGGTTACCATGTACTACTATGTGGTCAAGCTCTGTAACGGGTTAAAGGTAGTGATAGGTGAATAAATTCGCCTGGCACGAATTTGCAGCGAATTTCCGTGTTTCGCCACTGGCGAATAAATTTCCCTCGAAAATTCGTTGGCGAAATTTCGCCAGCGTCAACATTTTTGGATGCACGTCCGCAAAGTCGCTCGCGTCAAAAACGCCCATTGACTTTAACACCAGCTTCATCTTGGATCCAGTCTTAAATTTCCGATTTTCACGATTTCTAGGCGACAAATAATCTCTTCTTGGGGCGACTAATCTCTTTTTCATGGCGACTAATATCATCTTCTTCGGGGCGACTAATATCATCTTCTTCGGGGCGACTAATATAATCTTCTTCGGGGCGACTAATCTCTTCTTCTTCGGGCGATTAATCTCCTCTTTTTCGGGTTCACTAATCTCTTCTTTGGGGCGTCTAATCTCCTCCTTTTCGTCGGGCGACTAATCTCCTCTATTCTCGGGGGCGACTAATCTCCTTTTTTCGGGGTGACTAATCTCCTCTTTTTCGGGGCGACTAATCTCCTCTTTTTCGGGGCGACTAATCTCCTCTTTTTCGGGGCGACTAATCTCCTCTTCTTCGGAGCGACTAATCTCTTCTTTGGGCCGACAAATCTCCTCTTCTTCAGGCGACTAGAATCTCCCCAAACTGCCTTCCACCGGCTATAGTGTAAATAGCTGGCGAGATGGCACTCGGAGCGCTTAGTTTTCTGAAGTCGCCCGAAGTTCCCTCGTCAGGCAACTACGGGCGACTTTGGCAAACTAAGATTCGGGGTAATTAGTCGCCCGGCGACAAATATCCTCTTCTTCAGACGACTAATCTCCACCAATGCCTCCCATCGGCTAGAATGTAAATCGCCGGTGGGAGGCAGTTCGGGGAGATTAGTCGCCCGAAGAAGAGGAGATTTGTCGCCGGGCGACTAATTACCCCGAATCTGAGTGTGTGCCCTGACCCTTAATTTGTGTGGCCCCCCCGGCTCAGCTGACAATAACAATCGCAGTTTGTTTTTTAGTGGGGGGGGAGGCATGGTAATGTTTGTATGACATCAGCAGATCAGAATGGAGTGAGGTCATGGGCTGGCAGCAGGGTTTCTCCATTCTTTATATCTTCCCTGTGTTCTAACCCAGCGGGGTGGGACAATAACACGCTCTGCGGGGCCCACGGATTAACCTCTTCGTTACCACATTGCCTAACAACACAAATATAGGGGGCCCTGTGGGATTCTTTACAAACCTTAAAAGAAATAAACACATTTTTTCGACATAAATCTTGTTTGACACAAGTGTCCCCAGCATGCTGCAACATATCAATGGATAACGCAACATCAGGGATTCTCAAAGGGCTGGTTCACCTTCTAATTAACTTTTAGTATGTTATAAAATGGCCATTTCTTTTAAATTGGCCTTCGTTATTTATTTTTCATACTTTTTGAATTATTTGCCTTTTTATTCTGACTCTTTCCAGCTTTCAAATGGGGGTCACTGACCCCTTCTCAAAAACAAACGCTCTGTAAGGCTACAAATGTATTGTTATTGCTACTTTTTATTACTCCTCTTTCTATTTAGGTCTCTCCTATTCATATTCCAGTCTCTTATTCAAATCAGTGCATGGTTGCTAAGGTAATTTGGATCATAGCAACCAGATTGCTTAATATGCAAATTGAAGAGCTGCTGAATAAAAAACTAAATAACTCAAAACCACAAATAATAAAAAATGAAAACCATTTGCAGATGGTGGCCATATACAGAGAGATCGCCAAATGAGCGGATCTCTCCCCGATATACCCACCTTGAGGTGGGCAATATCGAGCTGGTCCGATCGTTGGCCCTAGGGATCGCGGCCGCATCAACGAATAGATGCGGCCGCGATCCGACGGGATTTTTTGTCCCATCCGATCGAGATCTGGCCGACTTTCGGCCAGATCTCGATCGGGGAGGCCCGTCAGGGGGCGCCATACACGGGCCAATAAGCTGCCAACATGGTCTGTCGGCAGCTTTTATTGGCCTGTATGGCCACCTTAACAGTTAACTCAAAGGTGAACAACCACTTTAAAGTAATTGTTCAGTGTAAAAATAAAAACTGGGTAAACAGGCTGTATCTAATATAGTTAGTTAGGCAAAAATGTAATGTATAAAGGCTGGAGTGACTGGATGTCTAACATAATAGCCAGAACACTACTTCCTGCTTGTCAGCTCTCTTGGTTTCCACTGATTGGTTACCAGGCAGTAACCAATCAGAGACATGAGGGGGGCACATGGGACATAACTGTTGCTTTTGAATCTGAACTGAATGCTGAGGATCAATTACAAACTCACTGAACAGTTATGTCCCATGTGGCCCCCCTTATAGTCACTGACTAACTCAGAGTTAGAGAGCGGAAAAGCAGGAAGTAGTGTTCTGGCTATTATGTTACACATCCAGTCACTCCAGCCTTTATACATTACATTTTTGCCTAACTAACTATATTAGAAACATTTTTTATTTTTCACAGCCTATCTATTTACCCAGTTTTTATTTTTATACTGAACATTCTTTAAAGCTTCTTATCAACCCCTGACTGGTGCTTAAAGGACTAAAGTGACCCCTCAGATACAGACTTATCTACAAACAGGACCTTATCAGCAGCCCATTCATGAGTGAGAGGCGGCACTTAGAGTTGGAAGGGCAACCAGCTGGCACCCGAGGGAGTTAACGGCGAACTTAGATAACAGTGTTGGATTCTGAGCATCGACATTCCCAGTAGTCACCACATGATGGCGCTGTTCTGTTGTTGCTTATGGAGAATGCAGGGGAAGTTCAGCTTTCATATTTCAGCATAAAGAAAATATACAGAGATGGGTCCTTGCTGCACATCTTAGATTTATTCTTATTGTGTAGTTGTGGTGGGGGGGGGGGACTAGCAGCCGATTTCTGATGTGCAGCACACATGCCCCAATATCTGACAGGCTCTTCATCCCACTCTCATACTATATACCCCTCTACCCCCAATATCCACCATTCTCTTAATCACACTCTCATACTATATACCCCTCTACCCCCAATATCCACCATTCTCTTAATCCCACTCTCAGATTATATATCCCTCTATCCTCAGCCCCAATATCCGCCAGGCTCTTAATCCCACTTTCAAGTGATATACCCCTCTACCCCCAATCCCAATATCTGACAGGCTCTTAATCCCACTCTCATATTATATACCCCTCTACCCCCAATCCCAATTTCCGCCAGGCTCTTAATCCCACTTTAATATTATATACCCCTCTACTTCCAGCCCCAATATCTGCCAGGCTCTTAATCCCACTCTCATATTATATTCCCCTCTACCCCCAGCCCCAATATCCACCAGGCTCTTAATCCCACTCTCATATTATATACTCATTTACCCCCAATCCCAATATCCACCAGGCTCTTAATCCCACTCTCATATTATATACTCATTTACCCCCAATCCCAATATCTGACAGGCTCTTAATCCCACTTTAATATTATATACCCCTCTACCCCCAGCCCCAATATCCACCAGGCTCTTAATCCCACTCTCATATTATATACTCATTTACCCCCAATCCCAATATCTGACAGGCTCTTAATCCCACTTTAATATTATATACCCCTCTACCCCCAGCCCCAATATCCACCAGGCTCTTAATCCCACTCTCATATTATATTCCCCTCTACCCCCAGTCCCTGCTGTCTGTATATTTACACCCTTGTCACTACAAAACAAAAGAAGCAGCACTTTCCCTTTAAGGCAGGGGTAATATGACTGAGCTGCTGTATCCCCGGGTGGTGTAGTCTGACTGGGAGTCTGACCTGAGCCCAATGGGGAGACAGAAGAGAGACTTTATTATCTACTAGACATTAATGAAGCCCATTAAATTAACGGGCGGTAGAACATATGTAGTCAAACATTTATAAAAACAGAATTGTTGTAGTCTAAAAAAAAATTCACCAGAGACGGTCCGTGGGGCACATGCGCAGTAGCGCAATCCCACGGACACAGGGACTGGACGCAGAGACACTTCAACTTTATTATATAGATTATGCTCAACTGCATTATAGAGGCATCCTAAAGGGGAACCGAAACGTTCTTCTCTTCCCCACAGTGTTTTTCCTTTTCACAAGCTCTGCCGCCCCCACACTCAGACTCCGTCCCCCTTCTCCTTTTCAACTGGCCATTTTTCTGTTTTGTTTGCCTTCCTCTTCTACCTTTAGAACGGAAGTCTGGAAGAGGCTCCGTTGTTATTGTTACATTGTATTCCTTATCTTTCTATTTAACCCCTCTCCTGTTCATCTACTAGCCTCTCATTCAGATTACTGCCTGGTTGCCAGGGTCAATTGGACCCTAGCAACCAGATAGCTGCTGGAATGCCAAACAGAGCAGAGCTGCTGAATAAAAAGCTTAATAATTAAAAACAACATAAAAAATGAAGACCAACTGCAAATTGTCTCAGAATATCTCTAACTACCTAGATCAATAAGCGGAATTTCTTCATTGCCTACAGTTTATTTTGTTTTTTACGTTCTCTGGCTGACTATATACATATAATTAAATTGTGTCCCACTGATGTCTCCTCTCACAGGTCTCCTGAGTGGTCAGACGTCCCCCACTAATGTCCGGCTCGAGAGACTGGACTCGCCCCAAGTATTACAGCTGTGCGTGCGTTATCAGGAGCACCTACACCAGTGCGCCGAGGCCGTGTCCTTTGACCAGAATGCACTAGTAAAGCGAATCAAAGAGGTAAGCGAATATCGATTAACAGCCCTGGCCTTAAATGGGCTGTTCACCTTTAAATTAACTGTTAGTATGATGTAGAGAGGGATATTCTGAGACAATTTGCAATTGGTTTTCATTTTTTATTATTTGTTGGTTTTTGAGTTATTTAGGTTTTTATTCAGCAGCTCTCCAGTCTGCAACTTCAGCCATCTGGTTGCTAGGATCTAAATTACCCTAGCAACCAGAAAAAGAGACTGGAATATGAATAGATTGACAATCCTTGGACTGGGGGTTTTCCTGGGGAGAGATATATAAGCATATAACTTTTTTTTTTTGTACAAAGAACGGAGCCACACACCATTGTTTGAGTTTATTCATGGGTTAACTTTTAATATGTTATAGAATGACAAAAAAAAATTATTTTTTATTGGATCTTTTTTTTAAAGTTTTTGAATTATTTGCCATTTTCTTCTGACTCTGTCCAGCTTTCAAACAGGGGTCACTGACCCCATCTAAAAACAAATACTCTGTAAGGCTACAGATTTATAACTATTGCTACTTTTTACAACTTGTCTTTCTATTCAGACCCTCTCCTATTCATATTCCAGTCTCTTATTCAAATCAGTGCATGGTTGCTAGGGGAATTTGGACCCTAGCAACCCAACTGCTGAAAATGCAGATTGGAGAGCTGCTGAATAAAAAACGAAATAGCTCAGAAAGCACAAATAATAAAAAATGAAAACTTGTCTGAAGCCATCATACGACATACTAAAAGTTAAAGGTGACTAATAACCCCTTTAAACTTCTCGACGCTTCCCTGCTCAGTTGCTCATTATGATAAATTCCCTACATAATTCATAGGCTTTTTCTGCAGTGTTTTATACCAGGATCATAATGATTTTCTATTCTTTGTGGCGGCAGATGGACTCCTCGGTGGACGGACTTTACAGCCTCATGCAAGAGAGACAGAAGCGATTTGCCAAGTACGCAGAGCAGATCCAAAAGGTTAATGAGATGTCGGCCATTCTCCGGCGCATCCAGATGGGTATTGACCAGACGGTGCCCCTGATGGAGAAACTAAACGTCATGCTGCCCGAAGGGGAGAGACTGGAACCTTTCTGCATGAGCCCCGACAGAGAGAGCAAACCATAGGCCAAGGTGACTCAGGGTAGCCCCGGGGTACACACTGCTACCCAGAAGCCTCTTCCCATGGAACCTTATTCCTCTACGTCAGCGCTTGTCTTGGAACCCTTATACTTGAAGCGCATGCAGCAGCCAATCATCAATCATCAATTTTTTTTGTCATCTCAACGGATTTTCCGTAGCAGAAGGACTACGTTAATTGTGTTCAATTAGTCAGCAGAGAACAAAGAAAGTCATCCAAACGGTCAGCCCTTTAGCTCAGGCAGTGCAGAGACAGGCCCGTGAGGCTGACCCAGGAGAAGGCCCAATGCGCTTATATCGATTGGTTGCTCTGTGCGGCAGCTCGATACCTTGATACGGAGGAAAAACTGGAAATGACGTCTCAGGTCAGTCACCTGCTTTGAGCTCAGCCCTTTATGTACGTCATTTCTTTTGTCTTCAACTGAAAAAAAAAAAAAAATCTCGCTTAGAATTAGTCAGTCTCGCCAGGATATTCATTATATTTTTAGTCTCGTTCTCTTTTTGATGAGGCAAAAAAAAACAAGTATTAAATTATTTATGCGCGAGAGTGTTTGTGCTCATTCTGCTTCAGGGATTAGAGTGTTGGCTGTTGAGCGACCAGTACCAGCGTTTAGTTGATCTAGTCCATGATTTCACTCTTTCTAGGATGAGACAAACATTTGACCTGCACACAACTACTTCCACTTTTGGGCTAATCAAAAGATATTGTTTCATGGATACTGATGCTTATATCAGAAAACTGTTACTAACCCTTTAACTTTCCGGCTACCTGCCTGCAGACCCCATTACAGACATTGGGGCTCATTTATAAACACTTGGCAAATTTGCATCTGGGCAGTGACCCATGACAACCAATCAAACGTTTGCTTTCATTGTTCAACCTGAGAAAAGCCAGTCACTGATTGGTTTCTATGGGTTACTGCCCAGATGCAAATTTGCCCACTATAAACGAGCCCTATTGTCTTAGTAGTGGATATTGTCTTGGAGGGTGGGCCGAAGTCCTGATAGGCTGAGAATAAATCTAAATGTAGCCCCAGCCTATCAGGACCAGAAAACCACTGAACAAGCGGTGGGGCCCTCCATGATTTCTAAGGATGCACCGAATCCTTTATCTTGGATTCGGCCGAACTCCCGAATCCTTCGCGAAAGATTTGGCCGAATACTGAATCCGAATTTGCGTATGGGTGGGAAAGGGAAAACATTTTTTACTTTGTTTTGTGACAAAAAGTCATGCAATTTTTTGCACCTAATTTGCATATGCAAATTAGGATTTGCTTTGGCCAGGCAGAAGGATTTGGCCGAATCCTGCTGAAAAAAGGCCCAATCCTGAACTGAATTCGGTGCATCCCTAATGATTTCTCTCAGGGCCCACGTTGGACCCTGGAGGTAGGAAGGTATGGTTCAAATGTAAGTTTAGTATTAAAGGGGTGGTTCACCTTCAAGTTAACTTTTTGTTATAGAATAGCTAGTTCTAAGCAACATTTCAATTGGTCTTCATTTTCTCTTTTTTATAGTTTCTGAATTATTTGACTGACTCTTTGCAAGTTTCAAATGGGGGGCCCCAGCTAAAAAAAAACAAATGCTCCGTAAGGCTACAAGTGTATTATTATCTTTACTTTTTATTACTCCTCTTTCTATTCAGACCTCTCCTATTCCAGTCTCTTATTCAAATCAATACATGGTTGCTAGGAGAATTTGGACCCTAACAACCAGATTGCTCACATTTCAAACTGAGAGCTGCTAAATAACAAAAACCAACCAATAATAAGAAATGAAAACCAATGGCAAATTGTCTCTGAATATCACTCTCTACATCCTACTAACATTTCATTTAAAGGTGAACAACCCCTTTAACGTTATCACAGAATATTAAAGAAACATACACCCCATGCACACTGATGGAAGGAACAACGCACGGCAAGAATATTTCTTTTTATTTTACCGTTTTCACAGATCTAATACGAGAATATTTTTTTTTTTATTACAAACTAAAAAGATAGTGGTGTGACATTTTTTGCCATCAGTTTACATTTATGGTTTTAAAAAGATTTCAGGATATAGGAACAGACCTCTCTCCATACCAAAATCATCGTTTCTATAGAATCTGCGGATATACTGGATTCATTTAAAAAAAAAAAAAAAAAAGCCACAAAAATGTTGTATTTTGCTGAAAAGTAGATTCTGTTCTATGTCTAGTCCCAAGTAATCAGGGCAGACACCGGCCAATCGGCTGTAGCGATTCTAATAAAGTGATAGAAACGGTTAAATATTTTTAAAGGGAAACCTACGTCAGTGGTAGATGCCGCAGTGTTGGCTCCAGGGCCTGAAATAATAACAATGTTTATTTTGTTGACCGTGTATAGGAGCTGCAGCGGCTCAAACTACAGCCTAGACTCGACAATGACCAGGATATGGGGCCCTAGGGGTGACACTTGGGTATTCGTTAAGTAAAGTCAACGCTTTAATGCAGCATTTTAATTACTGGTGATTGTAATTGATGATCCAATGTGTCCGTCTGTCCAAAGTCACATTATAATCAGTTTATGTGGTTAAAAAAAAAACAAAGACTGGAGATAAAACACACTACGTTTATATCGCACCTTGAGATCAATGTCAAAAATTTGGGAGATTGGAGAAACCAACAGGTTTTGTATCTTCTGTAGAAGAAGGAATCTACCCCTGGCCGATCACTGCAACATACACAAAGGACACTCCTATTGACCTTTCAACAGGGCAACACAGGGCAGTTAGTCTGACCTACACCGATGGGTCATAGAGTTGCCCAGTAAGATTTTTGGCATTCCAATAAAGCACAGCAACTATCCCACATCTGACCACTAGAGGGCACTGATAAGTCAGTGGGCAGGGTTATCTCCTCATCAGAGCAACAATGGCTGCCCCCACAGATAAGAATTAACACAGACTTTCAGATAAATCAGGGCCCCTGGGTAGACGATTGTACAAAAGTACACAATTTAACACCACTTAATATCCAGGATAGATGTTCCCCTTTTCATAAACAATTTTCAGATCTCAACAACAATCTTCTTCTGAATCAGCTGACTTTGTAATTATTCATAATATTTTTGAGAAATTGTTTAGTTCGTTAAAAAGTCACATGATTTGCAAGAAAGCATGCCCCTCCCCCCGGCCGTATTCTGTGTATAAGGTGATTGTTTCCCTTTAAAAATCAATTTGCAAAAAAGCCAAGAATTTACCCAAGGAAAGATGACAAATCAACACAAAGGATAGAAAGCGTTCGTCCAGGGGGCAGAATTTCGAGAGACCTGATTGGGCTGAATTCACGCACACTGAGCTGATTCATATGAGAGATGATTACAGGTTGGAATTCGGTAGAAGTTGGTTAGGGGAGAGGGAACCCTAGGCTGGAAATACAAGTACCTGCCCAAGCTTGGCATTGTGTTGTTGCAATACAAACATCCCCTCGACAACAACACAAACAGCTGCAGATACCAACAACATTTTATATTGTGTCCTGCCTGTCCTTACCCCAAAACCAGCTCTGAAATCAGAAATGGAAGGTTCTGGTGTACACGGTCTAGGGGCTCCCTGAGGGGTGGAGACCTTATGTATCCAGAGGTGGGGGCACAGTGCTGAAAATACAAATTAAAGGGGAACTATAGCAAAAATGAAAATTTTATATAAGCTTCCTCATACTGAAATAAGAAACTTTCTAAATACAATCAATTAAAAATTCTGTAGCGTTTCTGAAATAATCAAGTTTATCGTCACTATTCCTCTCTTCGCATCTGTTTCTCCTCATTCTCTCTTCATGCAGCAGTTGGGTGTCAGATGAATGATCCAATATATCTTATATGGGGGGGGGCTTCTTTTGCCTAGAAGATGCATTAGAGCTCACTCTATTAAACTCACCAGGCATCATGTCTCTCTACATGCAGGATTTGTGCAAAAGTTATATTTTAACAAAATAACTGCCTTTTGCACAAATCCTGCATGTAGAGAGACATGATGTCTGGTGATTTTAATAGAGTGAACTCTAATACACCTTCTAGGCAAAAGGAGCCCCCCATATAAGATGTATTGGATCATTCATCCAACACCCAACTCTTGAATGAAGAGATAAAGAAGAGAAACGGATGCTGAGAGAGGAATAGTTAAGATAAACTTGATTATTTCAGAAACGCTACTGAATTTTTAATTGATTGTTTGTAGAAATTATTTCATTGTAGTATGATGAAGCTTCTATCGAGATTTCATTTTCACAATAGTTCCACTTTAAGACCCAGCACTTTACTGTACGGATGACTGATTCAGATTAACAGGGAAAAGAAGAAAAACAAACAACGAGACCAGAAGCTCAGCTCGCTGACTCCCTGCTACCCTCCCCAACCCGCAGCCAGTCTCAGGACACCTCGATGATCTCCATGCTCCTGGAAAAGTTCGACTGGCTGCCTACTTTCCTCAGTTCTTCTCGAGATCTGCTGTCCGCCAGCCCTTCCCCAAACTCCATCTGACAGCTGCGGCGCTTAAACTGCTTCTCGAAGGGACTTTCCTCGTGCCAACTTCGACGGGAGTCCCCGCGGGCTGAGGGTTTCTGCCTCCTGCGCACCGCACAGGAGCTTTCTGCAGGGAGTTGCCCACAGCTGTAAGCTGTGAATGTCCCGCCCCCATACAGGGCGGAGGCAGAATAGAAGTGGGCGGGGGAGTCAGAGGTGAAGTACCAGCTGCCAGTTAGTGAGGTGGCCTGTGTTGTTAGAATGTCCGAGTGCCAGTCTTTGAGGCCCAAGCCAGATCTGGCCAGGTGCTGCTGGCTGCTGGACAGTCCAAACAAGAAGTTTGTTTTGCGGTTGTCCTCCATACTTCCGCTGCGGAACAGTGGGGTGGCTAGTGACCTCTGGGGCAGAACGCTGGCCCGTCCCATGTGCTGTTGTTGCCTGAGAGTGGCCTCTGTTTGCCGGGTACCAATGGTTTTATCTAGGACCCCCGCCGCTTCCTCTTTGTCTGGACTCGGCTCCGGTGTCTGCTCGGAAACCTCCTCGACCGGTGAGAACTGGCACATCTTGCCGCCACCTTCCAGGGTAGTGGGAGGTTTGTAGAACTCTGTATTGTCCTCACAACTGGCGGAAAGAGATGTCACGCAAAAAGGCACTGACTTGATATCCAGAGAGAACGAGCGCTTGATTTTATTGCTGTCCCCGAGCTTCTCAGTGGGAGACACATGAAGTCCGTTGAGGCCTTGCAGAAGTGGGGTCTCCTCTACGCATGAACTTGGCTGTATTCTGGAGGGCTCGGGCTGCGGCTCTGCTGAGGTAGGACTGCTATGCAGCGGGCTTGGTGGGTGGTGGGTCTCTGCAGAGCCGACTTGCTCGTTGGTGTTAAGCTCCAGCTGAAGTTTCAGTTTACAGGGTGGCGCCGTTTGCCCAGTATGAGCCTTAATTTTCTTCTCAAAATCTAGAAGCTGCCCCAGGAAGTTGAAATTCGGAGAGATGGTCGGTCTCTTCTCCTTCACAAACCTGGAGGAAAGCAAAGGAGATGCCATGAAGCATTTTATAGAAACCGGCCCCACAAAGCCATTACATTTTTAGGAATGTTACTACATTTTTGCAATTGAAGGCTGTGTTACTGTACAAGGATGCAAAGAGATTGGGTTGTGCTCTCCAGGCCTCCAAAAAAGAATGGGAAAAAAAACACCATTCCAATGAAATACAAAAAGCATAAATACAAATACAGACAAAAGTCTGAGCCAAAAAGGATTATTTTCTGGTCTTACACAATACTTATATTAAGCAGCAGTCCTGCCCTGCTTTATGGCAGCTGAGATTCTAGCTATCTGTATAACAGAGCATTCTGTCCCAGTGGCTGCACAGTTCCTATCTGATCCCCATTGTAAGCAGCAGTCCTGTCCTGCTTTATGGCAGCTGAGATTCTAGCTATCTGTATAACAGAGCATTCTGTCCCAGTGGCTGCACAGTTCCTATCTGATCCCCATTGTAAGCAGCAGTCCTGTCCTGCTTTATGGCAGCTGAGATTCTAGCTATCTGTATAACAGAACATTCTGTCCCAGTGGCTGCACAGATCCTATCTGATCCCCATTGTAAGCAGCAGTCCTGTCCTGCTTTATGGCAGCTGAGATTCTAGCTATCTGTATAACAGAACATTCTGTCCCAGTGACTGCACAGATCCTATCTGATCCCCATTGTAAGCAGCAGTCCTGTCCTGCTTTATGGCAGCTGAGATTCTAGCTATCTGTATAACAGAGCATTCTGTCCCAGTGGCTGCACAGTTCCTATCTGATCCCCATTGTAAGCAGCAGTCCTGTCCTGCTTTATGGCAGCTGAGATTCTAGCTATCTGTATAACAGAACATTCTGTCCCAGTGGCTGCACAGATCCTATCTGATCCCCATTGTAAGCAGCAGTCCTGTCCTGCTTTATGGCAGCTGAGATTCTAGCTATCTGTATAACAGAACATTCTGTCCCAGTGACTGCACAGATCCTATCTGATCCCCATTGTAAGCAACAGTCCTGTCCTGCTTTATGGCAGCTGAGATTCTAGCTATCTGTATAACAGAACATTCTGTCCCAGTGGCTGCACAGATCCTATCTGATCCCCATTGTAAGCAGCAGTCCTGCCCTGCTTTATGGCAGCTGAGATTCTAGCTATCTGTATAACAGAACATTCTGTCCCAGTGGCTGCACAGTTCCTATCTGATCCCCATTGTAAGCAGCAGTCCTGTCCTGCTTTATGGCAGCTGAGATTCTAGCTATCTGTATAACAGAGCATTCTGTCCCAGTGGCTGCACAGTTCCTATCTGATCCCCATTGTAAGCAGCAGTCCTGTCCTGCTTTATGGCAGCTGAGATTCTAGCTATCTGTATAACAGAACATTCTGTCCCAGTGGCTGCACAGATCCTATCTGATCCCCATTGTAAGCAGCAGTCCTGTCCTGCTTTATGGCAGCTGAGATTCTAGCTATCTGTATAACAGAACATTCTGTCCCAGTGACTGCACAGATCCTATCTGATCCCCATTGTAAGCAACAGTCCTGTCCTGCTTTATGGCAGCTGAGATTCTAGCTATCTGTATAACAGAACATTCTGTCCCAGTGGCTGCACAGATCCTATCTGATCCCCATTGTAAGCAGCAGTCCTGCCCTGCTTTATGGCAGCTGAGATTCTAGCTATCTGTATAACAGAACATTCTGTCCCAGTGGCTGCACAGTTCCTATCTGATCCCCATTGTAAGCAGCAGTCCTGTCCTGCTTTATGGCAGCTGAGATTCTAGCTATCTGTATAACAGAGCATTCTATCCCAGTGGCTGCACAGATCCTATCTGATCCCCATTGTAAGCAGCAGTCCTGTCCTGCTTTATGGCAGCTGAGATTCTAGCTATCTGTATAACAGAACATTCTGTCCCAGTGGCTGCACAGATCCTATCTGATCCCCATTGTAAGCAGCAGTCCTGTCCTGCTTTATGGCAGCTGAGATTCTAGCTATCTGTATAACAGAGCATTCTATCCCAGTGGCTGCACAGATCCTATCTGATCCCCATTGTAAGCAGCAGTCCTGTCCTGCTTTATGGCAGCTGAGATTCTAGCTATCTGTATAACAGAACATTCTGTCCCAGTGGCTGCACAGATCCTATCTGATCCCCATTGTAAGCAGCAGTCCTGTCCTGCTTTATGGCAGCTGAGATTCTAGCTATCTGTATAACAGAACATTCTGTCCCAGTGGCTGCACAGATCCCATCTGATCCCCATTGTAAGCAGCAGTCCTGTCCTGCTTTATGGCAGCTGAGATTCTAGCTATCTGTATAACAGAACATTCTGTCCCAGTGGCTGCACAGATCCTATCTGATCCCCATTGGAAGCAGCAGTCCTGTCCTGCTTTATAACCAGGATAAGTGCACAGCAATTACCTATAAGCCTCATCCAGGGACATGTCCATCCTCTTCATGATATAGGCAATAGCAATGGTTGCAGAACGGGAGATCCCAGCTAAGCAGTGCACTAGGACACGGTCATTTGAAGCCTTGGCTTTCTCTGTTTCATAAATAATCAAAAGGAGAAAAGGTTATAGGCTGATCATTTACGAAGAGAATCAGGTTGTGGGTCGAACTACAGCTCTCACTTTGTCTGAGCAGTTCACTTAGTTCTTTGCTAATGTTTCTTGCATGAAAGACGCCGGAGGAAGAGCAGATATACCGTGGCCCTACCTATGAAATCCACAGATTTGTCCAACCACGGCAGGATCTTTTCGCAGAAGCTGTCGTTCACAGGTACCCGCAGAAAGTGAGAGTCTGAGATGAAGTCTGGTTTGGGGCAGGTGTTGCTGGCGTTCAGTACGTACCCGATTTCATTCTGCTGAATCAGCTCCTGCGCCGGGGGCAGAAAGAAAGGTAAGTGACTGGCAAATTCTATGGGGGGAATTCACAAAAGTGGAGTAAAAGTGGTGGTAAACTGTTGTAAAAAAACATTCTCCATATTCACAAACAGAAATCCACCTAAATTCCGACTCAACTGCCACTTTTTATTTTTTAGTGAAAGAAAGTTTACTGACACTTTTATGAATTTGTCTTTCAAACTACATAAAAATGACGCAAACGTAAAGCTCAGTATAACTCTTCCCCATGTGTCCGATCAATTCTAAAATAATTTGCTCTGATTTGGTTCCCCCAATCTTCATTTCACACCTCTTGTAGGTGCCCCATTGGGGAGTTATTAGCCTATTAATAGAGATTAGCATTTTAAAGTCAGGGCACAAGTTTCTGTCTAACTCTATAGGTAAAAAATTCTCATTAACAAAACAAGTAAAACCAGCACTTTAGGATGGAACTGCTTTCAGGCAGTCTGTTGTTTCTCCTACTCAATTTAACTGAATGTGTCTCAGTGGGACCTGGATTTTACTATTGAGTGTTGTTCTTAGATCTACCAGGCAGCTGTTATCTTGTGTTAGGGAGCTGCTATCTGGTTACCTTCCCATAGGGTTGCCACCTTTTAAAATAATCTTCACCGGCAGGTGGAGGGGGCAGGGTTAAAAGGGCAGGCCGTGACGCTAAAGGGGGCAGGCCATGGCGCACTATTGGCTGGCCGGGTCGTGACGTCAAAGGGGGCGGAGCCAAACACACACATTTGGCAAGAAACCCAGGAAAAAAAGGTGAGTTTGGAGCAGGCCACGGGCTATTTTTAGGTGTATTACAAATAGGGATGCACCGAATCCACTATTTTGGATTCGGCCGAACCCCCGAATCCTTGGCGAAGGATTCGGCCGAATACCGAAACGAATCCTAATTTGCATATGTAAATTAGGGGTGGAAAGAGGAAAACATTTTTAACTTCCTTGTTTTGTGACAAAAAGTCACTCAATTTCCCTCTACGCCCCTAATTTGCATATGTAAATAAGGGTTCGGATTCGGTTCGGCCGGGCAGAAGGATTCGGCCGAATCTGAATCCTGCTGAAAAAGGGCGAATCCTGGATTCGGTGCATCCCTAATTACAAATTTACCAGCAGCTACATTGCAGGTAAATTTGTAATACCGGCCCCGGCCTTGGCTGGTGTTTTACCGGCCGGGTGGCAACACTACCTTCCCATTGTTCTGTTGTTAGGCTGCTGAGGGTGGAAGGGAGGAGGTGATATCACTCCAATTTGCAGTACAGCAGTAAAGAGTGACCGAAGTTTATCAGAGCACAAGTCACATGACTGGAGGCAGCTGGGAAAGTAAATGTCTAGACTGACAGGCTTTATAATCGTTAAACACAGAAATGGATATCGTTAAAAAGTCGTGGGAAAGACAAAATAGGAAAACTTTCTGTTTTAAAGAAAAATTCACAAAAGTGGAGATAGGGGTTTGTGAATTTGGTGGGAAATTCAGCATTTTTATCCCCACTTTTATTTTGTCTGAATATCACCACTTTTGTGAATTTCCCCGTATGACAAA
Organism: Xenopus petersii; assembly: GCA_038501925.1. Taxonomy (NCBI): domain Eukaryota; kingdom Metazoa; phylum Chordata; class Amphibia; order Anura; family Pipidae; genus Xenopus; species Xenopus petersii. Next base: position 6,951,341 of record CM076676.1, on the reverse strand, counting down.
AACCCCACCTTCTGGATACGAGATCATAGGATAACAGGACCTGGAATCTGGTGGAAGACCTCACCTTGTTGAGTACGTCTTTTTGGCAGCCGAGGTACAGGTGAGGGAGAATGCGAGTGGGGCCCACGCTGGACACAGGCAGGCAGGGCTGGGAGATGCAGGTGGGAACCATAGAAGCTTTGCCTTCACACAGCCCAGGGAAGCACGCGGAAAACTCCGAAAAACCCCCTAGACATCGAGTAAATTACGATGAATTGTGGTTGGAAAAGTGCCATTGCTAAGGGGCAGATTTGTCAAGGGTCGAATGGAAAATTCAAATTCGAATCAAAGCTGTCAAATTCGACTAGGGAATTATGAGTTAGTTTTGAGTTTTTTTTAAAAAAAAATTACATTTTCGAGATTTATCATACTCTGGCCCTTTAGGAACTCAAATTTGGCCATTCTTCACCGAAAACCTGCCGAATTGCCATTTAAGTCAATGGGAGAGGTCCAGGGAACACTTTTGATTTGTTTTCAGCCTTCCTTTAAACTCGGATGGAATCGACCCGATTCGAAATGTATTTGATTTGAACTTAAACTCGATTCAAGGGTTTTCTCCTGAAAAAAAATCGAGATCGAGTTTTTAAAATTCTGAACAAATTAGATTCGCGTTTTGGGGTCGATTCCATTCCGAGTTTAAATTTTTTTATTATTTTAATAAATTTAGATTGGTTGAATTTAGAAGTCATGGGAGTTTAGGGGAGTTTTTAAAAACTCACGTGAATTTGAAATTCGAGCTTTGATAAATCTGCCTCTAAGTGTCAGATATGAGGCAAGTTTACAGTATTTTTTATTCTTAAATCACAAATTAATTGAGAATTGTCAGTATAACTTTAAATCCCCCCACCCCCATAAGGTGCTTTCTCTACTGTAAGCTTCCATCAGCTTGTTCTAGTCCCACCCACTGCTTGAGTCCCAGACTCCAGTACCTGAGAGAAGTTGCACATTGTGGAACAGTTTGTCCAGTTTCCCAAGCAGAACAGACAGGAAACACTCGGCAGGCAAAGCGGAAACATCCACCGAACTCTGATCATACACGACCACCTGCTGGGCCTGGCAATCCAGTTCCACCTGCAGAGGGAGACCCAGAGTAAGGGCAATAAACATGGCTGCTGCCACCAGTACTGCAGAGACTACAAGCACATTCACTAGTGTATATTTGCTATCGGGTGAGATCTCAGAGCCATTTTCAGAGCTTCCTCCTAAAGGGAACTCTGAGTATCACTCATGTATTATAAGGGATAATGTACCCCCTACTGTAAATGATAAGGATATTAGAAGTCACTGAGGGGTTCTGTGACCATATAAAGGCACAAGGCTGCAGGCTGAGTTATACAGGGAACTCTGAGTATCACTCATGTATTATAAGGGATAATGTACCCCCTACTGTAAATGATAAGGATATTAGAAGTCACTGAGGGGTTGTTCTGTGACCATATAAAGGCACAAGGCTGCAGGCTGAGTTATACAGGGAACTCTGAGTATCACTCATGTATTATAAGGGATAATGTACCCCCTACTGTAAATGATAAGGATATTAGAAGTCACTGAGGGGTTGTTCTGTGACCATATAAAGGCACAAGGCTGCAGGCTGAGTTATACAGGGAACTCTGAGTATCACTCATGTATTATAAGGGATAATGTACCCCCTACTGTAAATGATAAGGATATTAGAAGTCACTGAGGGGTTGTTCTGTGACCATATAAAGGCACAAGGCTGCAGGCTGAGTTATACAGGGAACTCTGAGTATCACTCATGTATTATAAGGGATAATGTACCCCCTACTGTAAATGATAAGGATATTAGAAGTCACTGAGGGGTTGTTCTGTGACCATATAAAGGCACAAGGCTGCAGGCTGAGTTATACAGGGAACTCTGAGTATCACTCATGTATTATAAGGGATAATGTACCCCCTACTGTAAATCATAAGGATATTAGAAGTCACTGAGGGGTTGTTCTGTGACCATATAAAGACACAAGGCTGCAGGCTGAGTTATACAGGGAACTCTGAGTATCACTCATGTATTATAAGGGATAATGTACCCCCTACTGTAAATGATAAGGATATTAGAAGTCACTGAGGGGTTGTTCTGTGACCATATAAAGGCACAAGGCTGCAGGCTGAGTTATACAGGGAACTCTGAGTATCACTCATGTATTATAAGGGATAATGTACCCCCTACTGTAAATCATAAGGATATTAGAAGTCACTGAGGGGTTGTTCTGTGACCATATAAAGACACAAGGCTGCAGGCTGAGTTATACAGGGAACTCTGAGTATCACTCATGTATTATAAGGGATAATGTACCCCCTACTGTAAATGATAAGGATATTAGAAGTCACTGAGGGGTTGTTCTGTGACCATATAAAGGCACAAGGCTGCAGGCTGAGTTATACAGGGAACTCTGAGTATCACTCATGTATTATAAGGGATAATGTACCCCCTACTGTAAATGATAAGGATATTAGAAGTCACTGAGGGGTTGTTCTGTGACCATATAAAGGCACAAGGCTGCAGGCTGAGTTATACAGGGAACTCTGAGTATCACTCATGTATTATAAGGGTCGGCAACCCCCCCCTTCCGAGCTTCTTTAGAAGGTCAAAATAACTTTTTACACTTCACTATTAGAAAAACACACATAGATAATAGAAAGTAATTGAAAAAAGTTGTTATTTGTGGGGAACTATCTGAAACAAACTGAACTGAACAAGGTGTTGGAAGGTGAGCAACCCCTAAAGTAAAAGAGCAATGGACTATGCTCTGCGCCCCTCCTCACCGTGTGTTTGGCCAAGTGCTGGATGAGTTCCACAATCTGGACCTTGTCCTGCTGCAGCCTCCTCTTCATCAGTTTGGAGCAATTGATGTTGACGGCTTCGAGGATATGAGCGGTGTTGAACTCCACAAAGGGGCGACTGTCAATGAGCAGCAGCTTCTCCGTTCCCCCTTCCATCCAAGTGACCAGCTTTTCGGCAGTCAGTATCCGGCATTGGGGACTCTCGGAGGCCATCACAGCGCCTCTGCCCAGGTGGAGGAGCAGAGTGGGGGTCGGTTATGGTTCTGTCAGGCTCATTGTGCTCCCCAGGTGCATCAGGGCATCGTGCTGAGAAGAATCTGACAGTTGGACTCGTCTCACTGGCGGCCGGGGAGCTTGTTTGGGAGGCAGTTTCACAAGTACAAACAAAAGATGCTGCGACCGTTGTATACGAATTACATCATTCCTTCACCTTCGCTCCCCAGTTCAGCCTCTTCCTCCTCCTTCAGCTGTGCCTGCAAATGGGGGGGGACGGAGCACATGGGGGAGTTCAGCAATGTTTCTCTTTCACGGGAAGGGAGGAGAATGGAAAAAAACATTGGAGAAATCCAAACTCATGGGGAAGGTGCAGAAGAAGAATGACAGGCCAAGGAGGAGATGATTAGGGGGAAGATAAAAAAGCAGAATGGGAATGAGCTCATCGCTATTGGATTTAGTCACAGGCAGTTCTACACACCACGTTAACTCTCACACTCCCACCCAAATGAGACTAGTGAGACACCGTAACTTTCCAATGCACGTCCCAGAACCCACCAGAAGTGCACCATGCTGGAGAAGGCGAGTTAGAGCTCAACTACAACTCCCAGCAACCCCCCTGGGCAGGACCGGTTATCCAGAATGCTCAGGACCTGGATAATGGATCTTTCCGTAATTTGGATCTTCATACCTTAAGTCTACTAGAAAATCATGTAAACATGAAATAAACCCAATAGGCTGTTTTTGCTTCCAATAAGGATTAATTATATCTTAGTTGGGATCAAGTACAAGCGACTGTTTTATTATTACACAGAAAAAGGAAATCATTTTTGACTATTTGGATAAAATGGAATCAATGGGAGATGGCTGTACCGTAATTTGAAACTTTCCAGATAATGGGTTTCCGGATAACAGATCCCATACCTATACCAAGAGGCACAAATTAGTGATGTGTGGGTTGAGAATTTCTCGACCCGCCCCCTCCGGAACCGCACCTGGCCCGGGCCTGCCCTCTTTTTATAGGTGGAAGTCTATTAATTCCGGCACCGGAAGCCAGCAGTACTAGGTCGTGGTTGGAGAGAGCAGGAGAAGAGCTCGACCCACATCTGCCTGCGACCCCAAGATTTTGTGCAGGACTTGGCCCGCACCCGCTCAACCCGCGCATCCCCCGGGTTTCAGGTCGGCCCGCACATCACTAGCACAAATGTATCACATTGTAATCCAAAGCTGACTGGCTATAATTTGCAATTGGTTTTCATTTTTTATTATTTGTGGTTTTTGAGTTATTTAGCTTTTTATTCAGCAGCTCTCCAGTTTGCAATTTCAGCCATCTGGTTGCTAGGGTCCAAATTACCCTAGCAACCATGCACTGATTTGAATAAAAGACCGGAATATGAATAGGAGAAAGAGGAGTAATAAAAAGTAGCAATAACAATACATTTGTAGCCTTACAGAGCATTTGTTTTTTAGATGGGGTCGGTGACCCCCATTTGGAAGCTGGAAAGAGTCAGAAGAAGGCAAATAAAGCAAAAAAAAAACATAAAAAAATTGAAAAGTTGCTAGAAATAGGCCATTCTATAACATACTAAAAGTTAACTAAATAATGAACCACCCCTTTAAAGCTTATGGCACTGGAGCAAATTGGTGCCACGGTCTGCTGGTCACCCCTCTCTGTGCATCAAATGCAGCCCCTTATATTTCCCCAATTCTATCTATGGACTTTCCGACTATTCATCGACTAAAACCTGCCGAACTGCTGTTTAAGTGGGAGAGGTCCAGGGATCGATATGGAGTTGTTTGCAGCCTTCCGGACATTCAAAGTTTTTTTTTTGTTGGAGAAAAAAACTCGAATCAAATTCGATTCGAGTTTTCGGGTCGATTCCATTCATCCGAGTTTAAAAAATTTGAATTTTTTTTTTTTCTTGATAAAATTTTGCTTGGTCGAATTTATGGGAGTCGACCTTTAGATAAATGTGCCTCTAAGTGTCAGATATGAGGCAAGCTTACAGTATTTTTATTATTAAATCACTTATTAAAACACTGCCGTTACTTTAGAATTGTCGGTATCACTTTAACCCCCACCCTCATAATGTGCCGTCAGCTGCTCTCACGACTGTAAGTTTCCATCAGCGTGTTCTAGTCCCACCCACTGCCTGAGTCCCAGACTCCCTGCCTCTCCAGTATACAGTACTCAAGGCTGATGGAAGCTGCCATTAAATCATATGCATCAAATGCAGCCCCCCTTTTATTTCAATACTATCACAAGCAATGATTTTCCTACCAACTCTCGACAACTTCTGGGGTTTTAAATAAGAGATTAATTCTGGGTGCCATGTGCCCGGAAAAACGAACCAAAAAGCCAACACTTCCACCCCGTGACTGCTGAGTGGGGCTCCCAGACTTATAAACACTTTCATACATGTTTATTAAAGTAACATTCACAACATTGTGGGGTCCCTAAATCATTTATTTTTGTGTGTGTGGCCCTAGTAACTTCCTAGTTACACCGCTGCCTTATAACCTATAGTATTGGGTTAGTGACCTCCCTCCTCCCCAGGCACAAAGAGATTCGGGAGCAAACAGATTCCCCATAATAAACGTTCATTTCACGTTCCTTCTAAAAGTTCTGCTTTGATGAAGATTCGCCTTCCTCGGAACCAACTAGAAAAGGAGCAGGAGCCAAATTTTAAGGACGATTTCTTTTCTCTAGGTAACTTCCCGCTGGAAGCCCCAATGGAAATTTTGGGAAGACTTGTTCTGGTCTTTTCGCCGCTGCTGTTTTCGTGACTTCGGGTCTTTTCGCCGCTTGAGGACTTCAACTTCTGCAGTTTTTGTGACTTTGGGTCTTTTCGCCGCTTCAAGACTTCAACTTTGTCTGTTTTTGTGACTTTGGGTCTTTTCTCTGCTTCAGGACTTCAATTTCGGCTGTTTTGTGACTTTGGGTCTTTTCGCAGCTTCAGGACTTCAATTTCGGCCGTTTTGTGACTTTGGGTCTTTTCTCTGCTTCAGGACTTCAATTTCGGCCGTTTTGGTGACTTTGGGTCTTTTTGCCGCTTCAGGACTTAAATTTTGGCCGTTTTGGTGACTTTGGGTCTTTTTTCTCTGCTTCAGGACTTCAATTTTGGCTGTTTTGTGACTTTTTTGTCTTTTCGCCGCTTGAGGACTTCAACTTCTGCAGTTTTTGTGACTTTGGGTCTTTTCGCCGCTTCAAGACTTCAACTTTGTCTGTTTTTGTGACTTTGGGTCTTTTCGCAGCTTCAGGACTTCAATTTCGGCCGTTTTGTGACTTTGGGTCTTTTCTCTGCTTCAGGACTTCAATTTCGGCCGTTTTGGTGACTTTGGGTCTTTTTGCCGCTTCAGGACTTAAATTTTGGCCGTTTTGGTGACTTTGGGTCTTTTTTCTCTGCTTCAGGACTTCAATTTTGGCCGTTTTGGTGACTTTGGGTCTTTTTTCTCTGCTTCAGGACTTCAATTTTGGCTGTTTTGTGACTTTTTTGTCTTTTCGCCGCTTGAGGACTTCAACTTCTGCAGTTTTTGTGACTTTGGGTCTTTTCGCCGCTTCAAGACTTCAACTTTGTCTGTTTTTGTGACTTTGGGTCTTTTCTCTGCTTCAGGACTTCAATTTCGGCTATTTTGTGACTTCGGGTCTTTTCACAGCTTCAGGACTTAAATTTTGGCCGTTTTGGTGACTTTGGGTCTTTTTTCTCTGCTTCAGGACTTCAATTTCGGCTGTTTTGTGACTTTTTTGTCTTTTCGCCGCTTGAGGACTTCAACTTTGCAGTTTTTGTGACTTTGGGTCTTTTCGCCGCTTGAGGACTTCAACTTTTTCTGTTTTTGTGACTTTGGGTCTTTTTTCTCTGCTTCAGGACTTCAATTTCGGCCGTTTTGTGACTTTGGGTCTTTTTTTTTGCCACTTCAGGACTTACATTTTGGCTGTTTTTGTGACTTTTGTGAGTCTTTTCGCCACTTCGGGACTTCGTCTGTTCAGCTTTTTGCGACTTCCGCATTTCGACTGTTTGGGGCTACTGAAGGGCGGCACGGGGGGACCCGGCTCTTTCGGAAAGTTCAGCACTTCCGGGCCCCCCTTCAGACCCGGGCCCAGTACACGTGTACCCCCTGTGCCCCCCCTGATGGCAGCCCTGCAGATATATATTTCTTTTCCCTGTCGAAGATTCCTATAAGGAATCAAAACATTGGACTTTAAATAAACCTTTATTTTATCTGAACTTTTGACTATGTGGAATCATCCTTGGAGTGCTGTCACCTGCTGCGCTTCAAACATTTCCATTATGACTGAGAATTGGGGCTGGCGTGTAGCATAACTGCTTTCATTCTGAGTGTCTGCAATAAACCAATTTGTCTCTTGTTAAGTGCAGATATGACAGCGGCACTTACAGAAGAGAGAACCTCCGAGTACAACAAAGAGTGACTCATGAACGTCTATAGATCTGTCCTTATGTACTCGCGGAGTGAAAGAGGACTATCCACCCACCAGGGGATTCCCAGCAACCTCTCACAGCTGATTCAGGCTCATACACCACTCACCGGAATCACCACCCAAAAACAATCATTATATTCCCTGCACTGTTGGTTCTCCTCTCACAACAGCAGACAGACCTGGAGGAGAACGGACTTCTGCTACATTGTTTAAAGAGTCAGAACCAGGCAGGGACACGACGACAATGAGGACTGAATGGATTTTGGGAAGTTGCCGAGACATTTTCTTTCAATGGGTATAAGGTTTCAAGTGGAGTTTCCCTTTAATAAAAAGTTTAGGGATTAAAGGGGTTGTTCCCCTTTAAATAAACTGTTAGTATGATGCAGAGAGGGATATTCTGAGACAATTTGCAATTGGTTTTCATTTTTTATTATTTGTGGTTTTTGACTTATTTAGCTTTTTATTCAGCAGCTCTCCAGTTTGCAGTTTCAGTAATCTGGTTGCTCGGGTCCAAATTCCCCTAGCAACCATGCATTGATTTGAATAAGAGACTGGAATATGAATAGGAGAGGACTGAATAGAAAGAGGAGTAATAAAAAGTAGCAATAATAATAATAAATGTGTAGCCTTACAGAGCTTTTATTTTTTTTTTTAAATGGGGTCAGTGACCCCCATTTGAAAGCTGGAAAGAGTCAGAAGTAAAAGGGAAATTATTCAACAACTATAAAGGACCAATTGCAAAGTTTCTAGGACATTTTAGAACATACTAAAAGTTACCTCAAAGGTGAACCACCTCTTTAAGCTGAAGAGTTGGTTTGTTTAAAAAATGACACTTAGGGGCAGATTTATTAAGGTTCCAGTTATGTTTTCCACAAAAATTCAAGGTTTTTTTTTTTTTGGTCAAAAATAAATTTTTCAGGTTAAAAAAGAAAAACCTTGATTATTATTTTTTTTTTTTAAACTGGAATCTTTCAAGATTTATTATACCCTGACCCTGGAAACAGTTAGATTCTGAAAATACACCAACTAAACCCTGAACACTATGATTTGAGTTTTCTTTTCATTCAAGTATTTTCTTAAAATTAGAAATGATTCGAGTTTTGCGTTCATTCGAGGTAAATTAAAGGAGTTATTTACTGAAATCCAAATTTTATCTCATATTAATAAAAATAAAAGAAACACGACCAAACTCCCATCCCCGATTTGACCTTATTTGTTAATTAAAAGAACTTGAATTAATTGGATTGGGTGGAAAAAAACACTATAAAATCATCAGATTTGTTTCTGACTGTTTTCCAGAAATGCTCCATTTTTTCAGGTTTTTACATGAAACACCCTGAATTTTTCGGATTTTCAGGCTAAACGCAGTACAAACCCTGATAACTTCAATTCAAACTCATAAATCTTGAAATCTTGAATCTTTTTGTTCCACAAAAAGCCCGACCAGATAAATTTGAGGTATAATAAATAATAGAGATGCACCAAATTCACTATTTTGGATTCAACCGAACTCCCGAATTCTTCGCTAAAAATTCGGCCGAATACCGAACCAAATCCTAATTTGCATATGTAAATTAGGGGTCGGAAGGGGAAAACATGTTTCACTTCCTTGTTTTGTGACAAAAAGTCATGTGATTTCCCTCCCCGCCCCTAATTTGCATATGCAAATTAGGATTCTGATTCAGTTCGGCCGGGCAGAAGGATTCGCTGAATCCTGCTGAAAAAGGCCAAATGCTGAACTGAATCCTGGATTCAATGCATCCCTAATAAATAACATCCTAAAACTTGGCTTGTGATAAATAACTAGGGATGCACCGAATCCAGGCTTTGATTCGGTCTTCGGCCAGGATTCGACCATTTTCAGCTGGATTTGGCCGAATACTTGTGCCTGGCTGAACCGAATCCAAATCCTTAAAATCATGTGACTTTTCGTCACAAAACAAGGAAGTAAAGTCCACGGCTCTCTTTTACCCTCCCCCTCACTCATTTGCATATGCAAATTATGGTTTGGATTCGGTTCGGTATTTGGCCGAATCTTTCGCAAAGGATTCTGGGGTTTGGCCGAATCCAAAATAGTTGATTCGGTGCATCCCTATAAATAACCCTTTAATGACAAAAGCTTCTGCTTTTACTATGAGTTACTAGGATGCTTTAGCCTAGCAACCAAGCACACAGGTCAGGGAGATGAAGAGGAAAAGTAACCCGCGCTGCACAATATGTTGGCGCTTTATAAGCACATGTTTACACTCAGGGTCGGACTGGGCCGGAGGGAAACGCAGTGGGCCCCAGATCCGCTCCTTGTGGGTGCTATGGGTTAGAGTCCTGCGCGGAGCCGATTTGTTAAATCCGACCCGCATACTTACCCGATTCGACCCGCTACCTGACCCACAAGTACCTTATCCGCAACCCGATCCGCTGACTATCAAGAAACAGGAAGTGCCGTCGTTGTAAACCAGAAGTGACATCATTGGAAGTAGGCGTGATCAGAAAAAAAGTAAAACTCTCTATTGAGAAGACCCGCAAACCTAGAGAACCGCTGACCCGCGTCTATACCTGCTCCCGAAATTTCTACCTGCAACCTGCAGGGTTCCGCAGGTTTTTGCAGCTAACCCGTGGGTACCGACCCGCTGCAGGACTCTACTATGGGTGCTGTGGACTCCCCCTCCCCTGGTGGGACCCCCACACCCCACTCCTCGCTGTTTACTTAAGACCCAACAAAGTGGATTGTGACCCAGCAGCACCCGATACAGGGAAGTTACTAAATGGGGAAGAAGCAGGAGGGAGCCAGTGAGGCAGCTGAGGGATTTATATAGTTCTTCTACACCCCCAGCCTTGCACCTCCCCCCCCACTAGGACATATATTGATAAATAGGGACTATTTTAGGCAGGTGCCAAATACAAGACAAGGGAGACTTACTGACCCATTCCCTTACACACAGCCCCCCGATATTCCATTCTCTCACCTCCTCATTGTTCTCTCATTCATTCACTGGTGCAATCATTAAAGGACCAGTAACATCTTTTTTTTTTTTAATTAGTTTGTATAGACCGAAAAAAAAAAACACCAACACAAATTAAACGTTAAAATTGCAAGTATTTTATTAATAAATTACTGAATCTCCGCTTGTGCTCCTCTTCAGAAAGCGATCTGGCGATCCATCGTTCCTTATAGGACATAGCCAGGGAGGAGAAATCCAGTGCCGCGCGATTGTCGCCTTTTCTGAAGGGGAGTGCAAGCGGAGTTTTGGTTATTTCTTAATAAGGACTTTGCGATTTTAACGTTTAATTTGTGTTGGTGTTTTTTTTTCGATCTATACAAACAGGAAAAAAGAAAAGGTTACTGGTCCTTTAACCCCCCCCCCATGTGAACCAGCTGCTGTGCAGGAGCAGAAAAGTCGGGTCAGTCCAAATCAGGGAAGGATCAATGTCCCCTTTCTATTCCCCATCCGGGTGGTTGCAACTTTTGAAACAATGCAGCAGAAGCTGACCTATGAAAATTCAGGCAAGACTGACTTGTGCTACATTGTTTCAAGAATCAGAACCAGCAGTGCACAAGGGAGAGAAGAAAAAAAAAAACCAGAAGTCGGAAGCCGGCATTTGAAAGTGGCGAGCCTCGAGGAGCAGTGCGAGGTCGACCCGAACCCCGCATATCACTATTAGGCAAAATTTTTTGGGTTCACTTCTAAATACCGTGTACATTCCACATAGAGGAAATAAATGCTTCCTGGTATTTACATGGAGTCCTGATGGAATTAGCAGAGTTTTATTATTATTATAATAATATCTAATAATCTGGGATCTCTTCTAATGGCCAAAGAAATGATTATTAACGAGAGCGATAACAAGGTGCTGAAGCAAAAGTCGTTTATGATGGAAAACTTCTCCCGCTAGCCACTTTTATGTGTTTATTGGCCAGTTAAAGGGCGCAGAGCGCAACAGGCTTGAAACTAGAAGTCGACATGAAACAGTCAGTTTAATATTAACCGGATGATATTGTTATCTATAAATGTCCTGTAATCTGGTGATAGATTAACCCTCACACTGTTTATTATGTAACACTCATTTCTCCGTCATTTCTTTTTCTTAAAGGAACAGCATCACTTTTTATATAATATTTCTGCCACTGGGACAGAATGCTCTGTTATACAGATAGCTAGAATCTCAGCTGCCATAAAGCAGGACAGGACTGCTGCTTACAATGGGGATCAGATAGGATCTGTGCAGCCACTGGGACAGAATGCTCTGTTATACAGATAGCTAGAATCTCAGCTGCCATAAAGCAGGACAGGACTGCTGCTTACAATGGGGATCAGATAGGATCTGTGCAGCCACTGGGACAGAATGCTCTGTTATACAGATAGCTAGAATCTCAGCTGCCATAAAGCAGGACAGGACTGCTGCTTACAATGGGGATCAGATAGGATCTGTGCAGCCACTGGGACAGAATGTTCTGTTATACAGATAGCTAGAATCTCAGCTGCCATAAAGCAGGACAGGACTGCTGTTACAATGGGGACACCTTTTTTTACACAGCTCCTTTACTACACATGACACATAGCTTCGTACCTCCGGTATAATCGGATATTTTGATACTTGTCCCTTTAAGAATACGTTTTAAAAGAAAACACGAATGCAACAATTGCAGCCTATCAGCGTTATCACCGACACATAATAAAAGAAGTGTACTGAACAAATGAAACAGAACAATTACGTGTCTATAGCTGCACAAGTAACGGCTTTTTATGAAAGTAAGAGATCGATCAATCCAATCCGTATGTCCTATAATAACACTCGCTGATGTCATCGTGATAGAGCGATAAACCTTTCACTCTGGGTGATGTCACTGCTTTTAAATGAGACGCTCTCAGTGCTTACATCATGTCAGCCAATCAGAGGGCTCCTCTCCAGAAACCAATGGGGCCTCGCATTAACCCTTTGGAATCTGAGGGTCTCACAGTCCACTGTTAGTCTGCCCATGTGCAGGGTGTATAAAACTAACTACTACTGATTACATACACCAAAGACCAAGCCCTGTCTAATAATGGTTCAATTTGGCAAATAATATAATAGTAACCCTGTTATATGCTAAGGGGGCTCTGACCAAATGTTGGCCATCTCTAGGAGGAGTTTGGGGCATCCCATTATAATTATATTAATATTATTGTAATATAAATTATAAAATATAATTAAGTAATATTAAAATTAATCCTTATTGGAAGCAAAACCAGCCTATTAGGTTTATTTCATGTTTACATGATTTTCTAGTAAGGTATGGAGATCCATATTACGCAAAGATCCGTTATCCGGAAGATCCTAGATGCCAAGCATTCTGGATAACAGGTCCTATATCTGTACCTTAAATCTACTAGAAAATCACGTGAACATTAAATAAACCCAATAGGCTGGTTTTGCTTCCAACAAGGATTAATTATAATATTAATTATATTTTATAATTTATATTACAATTACAATTTATTATCTTAGTTTGGATCCACTACAGGGTACTTTTATTATTACAGAGAAAAAGGAAATCATTTTTAAAAATTTTGGATTAGGAGGCTAAAATGAAGTCTATGGGAGATAGCCTTCCTGTAACTCAGAGCTTTCTGGATAACGGGTTTCTGGATAACGGATCCTATAACTGTATGGTGTAGAGAGTGATATTCTAAGACAATTTGCAATTCATTTGGATTTTTTGTGGTTTTTGAGTTATTTAGCTTTTCATTCAGCGGCTCCCCAGTTTGCAGTTTCAGACGTCTGGTTGCTAGGGCCCAAATTACCCTAGCAACCATGTATCGAATCGAACAAGAGACTGGAATATGCATAGGAGAGGACTGAATAGAAAGAGGAGTAATAAAAAGTAACAATACATTTGTAGCCTTACAGAGTAGTGATGTTCAAGGCTGTCCTGATACCCATGGGTCGGACAGGTTCGGCCCGACCTCGCAACCCCTTTTCCGAATGCTGGCTTCCGGCTTCCTCTCGCCCTGCCCCTTTTGTAACGTCATTGGTGGGGCGGCGCAGGTCTATAAAAGGAACCCGGAAGTCAGGCGGGTCGGGAAAAGTCCGACCCACACATAACTATTACACAGTATATGTTTGTTTGACGGGTGACCCCCCACCCTCCCATTTGAAAGCTGGAAAGAGAAAAAGGCAAAAAAATTAAAAAACTATAAAAAAAACTAAATAACGAAGACCAATTGAAAAGTTGCTTAGGATGAGCCATTCTATAATATGCTAAAAGGTGACCCTTCCATTCATCACCCCCCAGTGGCACGAGAAAGAGAGAGGAGTCTGTGTTGCAGTTGTACTGGCCCTTTAATGCACATGCAGAGAAGATGAAGTCATTTGCTCTTTGGCCTTGTAATAAACTGCTCTCATCCAGTCCATGTCCCTTTATCCCTGAGATAAGCGCGAGCAGTGAGCTCATGATTGTACATGTGAATAGCCGCTCTCATTCAATAGCAACTCACAGCTCTGCTCCATTCAGTATATATATATATATATCTCAATGGCTAGACACACTGCAAGAAATACCCACATTTCGTTCCAATACACAGACAACCAAATAACATTCTAGAGGCAACTTCCCCTTGAATTTGATCTCTGACTCCATAGGTCACATGTGTGGGGGAGACCAACAATGATGTCAGCGGGCGTGATGTCACAATTAACACCTTGTTCTATATCAGTCACAGATCCACGTTGCTAAATCCAGAAACGTCCGGCGCTGGGATCCATAAAAGAAATATACAGTGGTTAACAATTGTAGCCTGGGGTTTCTATAGTGCCTGTCCCTAGCAACCAGCTGCTGTATAGAAAACATGAAAATGCCGTTGCACCGGACTATGACTCCCCCATGCTCCCCGCTCACACCCCCAGCTCTGTCCAATGCTGCCTGTATCCGAATTTAAAATTCGGGTGCAACCAATGGGAAGCAGGAAACAAGGCCGGTAACCCCCCCAAAAAACAAAACAAACAAACACTGAAGGTAAAGACGAGTTTCCCTGAGATTCGCCAATTTTCCTGGTAGCCGGGAGCACCCACGCAGAGCTGGACCAATGCCTGCAAGCAGCCGGCTACTGCTGGTAACAGAAATGTAATTGGGGGATTGTTTATGCTCTACCCCCCCCCAGTCAAGTCATTTTTGCCGGATGTGTAATATCAGATTTATTAAAGGGTTGAATAAAAAATGTTTTATGGTCAAAACTCTCATATTCAATTTGTGAATTATCCAAACTCGATAATAGTATTAATTAGGGATGCACCAAATCCACTATTTTGGATTCGGCCGAACCCCCGAATCCTTCGTGAAAGATTCGGCCGAATACCGAACCCTAATTTGCATATGCAAATTAGGGGTTGAAAGGGGAAAATATTTTTTACTTCCTTGTTTTGTGACAAAAAGTCACGCAATTTCCCTCCCCACCCGGATTCGGATTTGGTTCGGTCGGGCAGAAGGATTCGGCCGAATCTGAATCCTGCTGAAAAAGGCCGAATCCCGAACCGAATCCTGGATTCGGTGCATCCCTAGTGTTAATTTCGAGATTGATCAAACTCTGGCCCTTTAAATATTCAAATTCGACTATTCACTGCCTAAAACCTGCCGAGTTCATGTATAAGTCATTGGGAGACGTCCAGGGAGAAATTTGGACATGTTACTCGCCTTCCTGACACTCGAGTTTTTTTTGTTTTTTTTTTCGGAGAAAAAACTTGAATCGAGAATAGTCAACTTAGATTCAAGTTTTCAAGTCGGTAAAATTTGTGCGAGTTTTAGATATTTGATTTTTTAAATAAATAACCCCCCAATCGAGTTAAAAAAAAAACTCACATGAATTCAAAATTTGACCTTTGATAAATGTGCCTATATATATGTATCTATCTAGCCCAGCAGACTAAATACAAGCAGCACTACACAAAGACAATAAATATACAATTTAAGTTCCCCTTTAACAAATGTGGCTGTGTCTGGGAGAGTGTTAAAGCTCCAGCAGTTCCTTCCCTGACTCATCCTGGCTGCCTTCAACCAGACTCCTCATTCAGGCCAGAGACAAAGAGGGCCCGAGAGAGAAAGAGAGAGGGCCCAAGACAGCCAAAGAGAGAGGGCCCAAGATAAAGAGGGCCAGAGAGAAAGAGGCCCCAAGAGAGCCAGAGAGAGAGAGGGCCCAAAGGAGAGAGAGAGGATCAGAGAGAGAGAGAGAGAGAGAGAGAGAGAGAGAGAGAAAAAGAGAGGACCAGAGAGAAGAGAGAGAGAAAGAGAGGACCAGAGAGAAGAGAGAGAGGACCAGAGAGAGAGGGCCCAAAAGAGAGAGAGAATTGGCCTGAGAGAGAGAGCCCGAGAGAGAGGGCCAGAGAGAGATAGGACCAGAGAGAGACAGCCAGAGAGAGAGGGCCAGAGAGAGATAGGACCAGAGAGAGAGGGCCCGAGAGAGAGAGAGAGAGAGGGCCCGAGAGAGAGAGAGAGAGAGAGGACCAGAGAGAGAGAGAGGGCCCGAGAGAGAGAGGACCAGAGAGAGAGAGAGAGGGCCCGAGAGAGAGAGAGAGAGAGAGAGGACCAGAGAGAGAGAGAGAGGGCCCGAGAGAGAGAGAGAGAGAGGGCCAGAGAGAGAGAGGGCCCGAGAGAGAGAGAGAGAGAGAGGGCCCGAGAGAGAGAGAGAGAGAGAGGACCAGAGAGAGAGAGAGAGAGGACCAGAGAGAGAGAGAGAGAGAGGGCCCGAGAGAGAGAGAGAGGGCCAGAGAGAGAGAGAGAGGGCCAGAGAGAGAGAGAGAGAGGGCCCGAGAGAGAGAGAGAGGGCCAGAGAGAGAGAGAGAGGGCCAGAGAGAGAGAGAGAGGACCAGAGAGAGAGAGAGAGAGAGAGAGAGGGCCCGAGAGAGAGAGAGGGCCCGTTTGCAGGATCCATGTCCATTGATGTTGACATAATCCTTATCCGGGGTTTCCTGTCCACAAATCTAACAATGAGCCACCAGGTTTCCTACCTGATGTTAAATAAAATCACACTTTGTCATCACATATGGGAAAGATTAATAAATATAAGTTGTTAAAGGGCAAGTAACACGTGACAAGAAAAATAAAATTGGAGAAAGAAAAAAAAGAAAGGGTTTCCATTTTTTTCCTATAGGCTATGACTGTAGGACGTTGCTGAGGAATCTCATCCAACCCAAAGGGAATTCACTGGCGAGTAAGGGAGGAATGTAGCACTTCCCAGTAGGGCAGGGAAGGGACCAGCACAGACTGGATGGATGCTGGGAGTTGTAGTTTAAAGGGGGTTTTCATAGCAGGGTGTATATACCATATCTACATAGTGACCAATACAGGGCCCTGGTCATTAGAGCTTACAATCTAAACACCGAATGACGATTCCATTCATCCGCAGAGACACACAAAGGGCTGCAAGGTCGCCTGTATGCCAGTGCCATTAAAAATATTGTTTCCAACGTCTGCAAAAAGAATCCTCTATGGTTATACTTAGAAGGGGACAATAGAGGGATAAGAAATGTGGGGCAATGTACAGTGGGAATGCAACCACAAGAGCTGACAAGGTTCAGTTCAGCGGGAGGCCACAGGAATGATCAGGAGTCTTGGCTGAAATATGTTTAATGGATCGATTTCATGTTCTGTATCCACAACTAACACTCAGCAATCCAACGGAATATCCATAATGTCTGGCCCCAAGTCACCTGCACTGCAGGAATTCCCCAGAGATCACTTCCCCTCTCTTCTGCTGCACTGAATTAATGACTGTAAACTAGCAAACCAGAGTCTGACTGAGTCATTCTGTATCTCTCTGTATAGACTATGAGCAAACTTAGAGACGGTCCCTGCTGAATTGTGCTTAGTACAGAGGAATATCTATGCTGCTATAGTTTTATGGGATCTCTCTGTACAGACTATGAGCAAACTTAGGGGACTGTTCCTGCTGAATTGTGCTCAGTACAGGGAATACCTATGCTGCCATAGTTTTATGGGATCTCTCTGTACAGAGTATGAGCAAACTTAGGGGCTGTTCCTGCTGAATTGTGCTTAGTACAGGGGAATACCTATGCTGCCATAGTTTTATGGGATCTCTCTGTACAGACTATGAGCAAACTTAGGGACTGTTCCTGCTGAATTGTGCTTAGTACAGAGGAATACCTATGCTGCTATAGTTTTATGGGATCTCTCTGGACAGACTATGAGCAAACTTAGGGACTGTTCCTGCTGAATTGTGCTTAGTACAGGGGAATACCTATGCTGCCATAGTTTTATGGGATCTCTCTGTACAGACTATGAGCAAACTTAGGGACTGTTCCTGCTGAATTGTGCTTAGTACAGAGGAATACCTATGCTGCTATAGTTTTATGGGATCTCTCTGGACAGACTATGAGCAAACTTAGGGACTGTTCCTGCTGAATTGTGCTTAGTACAGGGGAATCCCTATGCTGCCATAGTTTTATGGGATCTCTCTGTACAGACTATGAGCAAACTTAGGGGCTGTTCCTGCTGAATTGTGCTTAGTACAGAGGAATACCTATGCTGCCATAGTTTTATGGGATCTCTCTGTACAGACTATGAGCAAACTTAGGGGCTGTTCCTGCTGAATTGTGCTTAGTACAGAGGAATACCTATGCTGCCATAGTTTTATGGGATCTCTCTGTACAGACTATGAGCAAACTTAGGGGCTGTTCCTGCTGAATTGTGCTTAGTACAGAGGAATACCTATGCTGCCATAGTTTTATGGGATCTCTCTGTACAGACTATGAGCAAACTTAGGGGCTGTTCCTGCTGAATTGTGCTTAGTACAGAGGAATATCTATGCTGCTATAGTTTTATGGGATCTCTCTGTACAGACTATGAGCAAACTTAGGGGCTGTTCCTGCTGAATTGTGCTTAGTACAGAGGAATATCTATGCTGCCATAGTTTTATGGGATCTCTCTGTACAGAGTATGAGGAAACTATTGACTGTTCCTGCTGAATTGTGCTTAGTACAGGGGAATACCTATGATGCCATAGTTTTATGGGATCTCTCTGTACAGAGTATGAGCAAACTTAGGGACTGTTCCTGCTGAATTGTGCTTAGTACAGGGGAATACCTATGCTGCCATAGTTTATGAGCAAAGAGCAACAGTCCCATTATATATACTGTATATATATATCAAATGTGCAGTGCATGAATCAGCTCAGGTGGCCAGTGATACAGAGAATGGGACTAGGTTTATATTATATCATTTTGCGGTGGAGTGAGCGACACTGTGTGATTTGTGGACGTGATACAATTTATATTATACAGATTATACAGATGATATAAATGATATACATTATACAGTCACATTCCTATAGGAGGCCAAACCTATAGAAGGTTCCTTCTCCTCTGCTTCTTTGTTTTCCTTCTAAGATCTGGAGTTTATTTGTTTTCAAGGCCCCCCTACATGCACCCCCCAATCATGGGAAAGAGCTTCTCCCCCCCCATTCCATGTCACATAGTTGCACCATGACATCAACTGTTGTGAAGTCCGTCCCACTCTGGGGTTCAATTCCCCCGCCCCCCGGAGCTGCAGCTGTGCTCACAATAAAGTGATGTCACCCAGTTCTGTGCATTAACCATGTCAGTGCCAGGGCGCCTCATGCAAAGCCTTGTCTCACAGTTTTTTATGTACAACATTAAAGGGAATGGAAATTTGCAAAAAATGTAATTCTAAGCAACTTCCTCATTTCAGCGGGTGTCTTGCAAATGTCTGCACTGCTAGTTTTCTCTTTCGAAACAGGGTTACAAAATTCAGCCTTGTCCAAAGTCATAATCACCGGGCGGGGAAGAGAAAGGGGACAGGGAGATCCAGCGCTCACTTGTATTTGTAATTGTGTTTAAATATCATTCAACATTTGTATTCATATTGGGAAGTAGCACAAAATCACTGTTTCAGATTTCATTTGTTGGGTTTATATGTGGGTATATACACAAAGAGAGAGAGAGCGAAGAAGAGAGAAAGAGTGAGAGAGAGAAAGAGAGAGCAAGAGAAAGTGAGTGAAGGAGAGAGAAACAGAGAGAACGATAGAGAGTGAGAAAGAGAGAGAAAAAAGAGTGAAGGAGAGAGAAACAGAGAAAAAGAGAGAAAGATAGAGTGAGAGAGAGAGAGAGAGAAAGAATTAACTGTTAGTATGATGTAGAGAGGGATATTCTGAGTCAATTTAAATTGGTTTTCAGTTTTTATTATTTCTGGTTTTTGAGTTATTTAGCTTTTTATTCAGCAGCTCTCTAGTTTGCAGTTTCAGCAATCTAGTTGCTAGGGTCCAAATTCCCCTAGCAACCATACAACCGATTTGAATAAGAGACTGGAATATGAATAGGAGAGGCCTGAATAGAAAGAAGAGTAATAAAAAGTAGGGATGCACCAAATCCAGGATTCGGCCTTTTTCAGCAGGATTGTCTGCCCAGCCGAACCTGAATCCTAATTTGCATATGCAAATTAGGGGCAGGGAGAGAAATCGCTTGACTTTTTGTCACAAAATAAGGAAGTAAAAAATGTTTTCCCATTCCCACCCCTAAATTGCATATGCAAATTAGGGTTCGGTATTCCACTGAATATTTCGTGAAGGATTTGGGGGTTCGGCCGAATCCAAAACAGTGGATTCAGTGCATCCCTAATAAAAAGTAGCAATAAGAATACATTTGTAGCCTTACAGAGCGTTTTTTTTTAGATGGGGTCAGTGAATTAAAAAGTTGCTTACAATTAGCTATTCAATAACATATTAAATGTTAACTAAAACTAAAAACCTGTCCCTTTGAATATGATCATGAGCCTGTTCTGAATCAAGTTTTCAAGTCCTCCATTTGGACCAGAACAACTACCCCCACCACTGGCATCTTTCCCCAAAAATGTGCCCAAGACACAAACCTCTCCTGCCGACCCCTTAGTTCCAAACCCTACAAACTTCAATTATCATGAAGGCCTGTTATATAGTGAATAATGTACCCCCTGTTGGGAGATATAAGGATATTATGAGTCACCAGTTCTATAAGCAAATAAAGGTTGTGCTTTTATACAGGTCATGGAACTCAGAGGGGACCTCTAATATCCTTATATTTTACAACAGGGGCTGCATTATTCAGTAAATAACAGGCCTTTTGGGGATCCTTCATGATAACTGGAGTTAACTGCAAAAAAAAAATCCCAGATTGGGCAACAGTGAGAGCGGAACTGGCCAATCACCCTGCAAGCTTGTACCAAGTTCTTGTTAGGACACGGCCACTGGCGAGAGACGTTACATAATCACTGAAATAAATACGCCGTGGAAACGGGAAGTTGAGTGAGCAACACGATAACTCAATAATAACAGTAATGATTTTAATAATAATTACATAGGGGCACATTTCCCACATGAATATCAATCCTAGGCCCAGGCTGTGTGTCACACACACATCGGGGGGGACACAGCCAAACATCAGGAACATACTGGGGGACACACACACTTTTTGGGTAACTTTTTTTCTACCCCTAACTGGGGTAACCAAGGAGAAACAAGAAGCTTATGGGAGAAACAAGGGGCTTATGGGAGAAACAAGTATGGGAGAAACAAGGGGCTTATGGGAGAAAGAAGAGGCTTATGGGAGAAACAAGAGGCTTATGGGAGAAACAAGAGGCTTATGGGAGAAACAAGAGGCTTATGGGAGAAACAAGAGGCTTATGGGAGAAACAAGGGGCTTATGGGTGAAACAAGGGATTTATGGGAGAAACAAGAGGCTTATGGGAGAATCAAGAAGCTAAGGGAGAAACAAAGGGCTTATGGGAGAAACAAGAGGCTTATGGGAGAAACAAGGGGCTTATGTGAGAAACAAGGGGCTTATGGGAGAAACAAGGGGCTTATGGGAGAAACAAGGGGCTTATGGAAGAAACAAGAGGTTTATGGGAGAAACAAGAGACTTATGGGAGAAACAAGGGATTTATGGGAGAAATAAGAGGCTTATGGGAGAAACAAGAGGCTTATGGGAGAAACAAGGGGCTTATGGGAGAAACAAGGGATTTATGGGAGAAACAAGGGATTTATGGGAGAAACAAGAGGCTTATGGGAGAAACAAGGGGCTTATGGGAGAAACAAGGGGCTTATGGGAGAAACAAGAGGCTTATGGGAGAAACAAGAGTCTTATGGGAGAAACAAGAGGCTTATGGGAGAAACAAGAGGCTTATGGGAGAAACAAGGGGCTTATGGGAGAAACAAGGGGCTTATGGGAGAAACAAGAGGCTTATGGGAGAAACAAGAGGCTTATGGGAGAAACAAGGGCTTATGGGAGAAACAAGGGATTTATGGGAGAAATAAGAGGCTTATGGGAGAAACAAGGGGCTTATGGGAGAAACAAGAGGCTTATGGGAGAAACAAGAGGCTTATGGGAGAAACAAGGGGCTTATGGGAGAAACAAGAGGCTTATAGGAGTAACCTCTGTGGTTATTAGAGACCCAGAGGGGTGCAGGACAAACCAGAGGTCCCTCACAGTTGCTGAACTACAACTCCCAGCACTAACTCCCAGCGACTGCCCCAGTGTGAAATACCCCTAAACTATAAGCAAAGAGCTCAGCCGACTTAAGCAAACCTCACAATCACTGGCCCAAAAGCTTGCAATCTAGCAATGCAGTAAGAGAGAAGGAAAGGAGAACTTGCCCCTGAAAAAAGAGAGAGAAGAGAGGGAAACCTCAGGGGGATTTGGAGGAATAACTCGATGAGACTGGCCTGAAACTTAGTCTAAGAAATCGTTGCAGGACTACAAGTCCCACAATCCCCACTGAGAGGCTGAATCTGCTTATTCTTGATATAACCTTCATTAATGACACTTATTAGCGCCCAGGAGCAACTTGTGCCGCCCCACAGCCCCTCACATGGTCTAACGTGACGCAACATGACAGCAAAGGGCACAGTGACGTCACTCTGCCCACTTACCCGCTCTGCTGGGCTTGGGTTCCGGGCCTCGCCAACCGGGTCACCGTGCGGGGTTGCGGGAGGTGCGGGTGAGAGCCGGCTGCGGTGAGGTCACCCGGAGAAGAACAGCATGACGTCAACGCTAGCCAATCCGCGAAGCGAAATGAGCTGAGGGGCGGGACTGACCGGAGGCGGGGCTGGGGGCGTGACTGAGATGTTGTCGAGTGTCAGTGTCCATGTGCGTCAATGAAAAAAAGGCGGGGCCGCGCGTACGTCAGGCTGTGGGAGGGTTCTAAAGGGTCACGTGAGGCTTTTATGGAGCTTCGGTGCAAGGTGTTTGTGATTGACGTTTAAAGGGGAACTTTACCTTTTATTATGTGAACCTTTGTAAGCCACTGGTGTTCATTAGTTGTTACATATTGTGGCCCAGTCCTGGCTGAAGATGCTGTCAGACTGTGAGGCTCCAGTTTCACACACACGATTTCTCTGCTTTAGTTTCATTACAGGAACGACGCCCTTTAACCCTTCCACTGGCACTTGTCAACTGTTTAACTTTTTTTGTTCTCTTTCAGTTCATAGATAGTTCAGGGATTTTGTTTTTTTAGGACAACCTAAGCTTTCAGGAGATACCAGAATGTTTGTGCAATTCTACTTCTGTTACAAGATAAATGGGGTTATGTAATAAAAGGCACTGAGTTTGCTCCAGTGCAGTAACCAATAGCAACCAATCAGCCGGCAGCATTTACTGCTCACATGTTTTATTGCAAAAACCTTATCGGTTGCTATGGGTTACTGCTCCTGGGCAAACTTGTTGCCTATGATTACATATGGGGACTTCTAAGGGCAGAGACACGCAGCTTTTTCGGGAGATTAGTCTCCCATCGACAAAACGCTTCTTCGGGCAACTTATCTCCCCGAACTGCCTTCCCGCCAGCTAAAATCTAAAGTTGCCCAAGTTTCCTCGTGAGGCAACTTTGGAAAACGGACATTCCGAGTGCCATCCCGCCGGCAATTGACATTGAGGAGATTAGTCGTCCGAAGATGAAGCGATTTGTTGCTGGGCGACTAATCTCCCGAAATAGCATCGTGTGGCTCTGCCCTTAAGGGTAAGGACACACGCTCAGATTCAGGGAGATTTAGTCGCCCAGCAACAAATCAATTCTTCGGGTGACTAATCGCCCCAAACTGCCTTCCCCCCAGATGGCACTCGGATCACTTCGGTTTTCCGAAACCGCCCAAAGTTTTCTCGTGAGGCATCTGTGGGCGACTTCGGAAAACGAAGCGAGTGCCATCTCGCCAGTGATTTACATTCTAGCCGGCGGGAAGGCAGTTTGGGGAGATTAGTCGCCTGAAGAAGAAGCGATTTGTCGCTGGGCGACTAATCTCCCGAAATAGCAGCGTGTGTCTCTGCCCTAAATGTCAACACATTTTCCATAATATAAACAAATAGAGTCAGGGGCGATCCTGGCGACCCTGCATATAGTAGAAACACAATTTATTTTATGCATGAAAATACAACTGATTTGAAAATTCCTGTCTCCTGAACGCGCCAATACCCAATATGTTTTGTTTTTTTGGAGATTTCAAAAACTCCCAGCAGTGCCAATTCCAAAGCTCCTGAAACCTGCATAGTTCTGATTTCAAGGGAAAATAAAATTGCGCTGAAATTAGGTTTTCCCCTAACAAACACTTTTTTTTACATTTTTGCAAAGAACAGATTATGACAAATCCAAAATAAGTACGTTTGTCTTTCTATTCCAAGCTACCTAGTCAAACGCTTTCCTAAAGTTACAGGGTTTTATAACATTTTCTGACATTTTTGAAAAATCTTTTCTTTTGTAGCATTGTATCTCTCACATATCATTAGATACAGAAATACATCTCCCTAAATATGAAGGCCAGGGGTCCACTGAACAGTTTGATGCCCAATGTGCATTGGTTTACCTAAGTATGTGGCCTCTAGGGTCCCCAAAAGGAAGACACCCCATATGATTTATCGTTTCTGTCATTCCAGCTAATGCAAAAACATTTACTGCATTATATGTAAGGTAAAACTACACAAAATACGCTAACGCCAAAAAGCCATGTATTTTTGGAAAGTACACATTCCCCCAAATCCAAAATGGGTAACCATGTGTTTCTGCTACAATGTTCCAAACCACAAAGCTTTCCTAAAGTTGGAGCTTTGAAAAAATCACCTAAAAACTTCCACTTTGCAGCATCTTATCACCCACATATCATTAGATACTGAGATAAATCACCCTAAATTTGCAGGTCAGGGGTCCACTGAACAGTTTGATGGCCAATGTGTATAGGTTTGCCTAAGATTGCGAAATGAGCCTTGTGCATACTAATGTGATCTTATTATATCTACACTAAGGGGCAGATTCACTTAGGGTCGAATTTCGAAGTTAAAAATACTTCGAAATTCGACCCTCGAATTGAAATCCTTCGACTTCGAATATCGAAGTCGAAGGATTTAGCGCTAATCCTGCGATCGATCGATCGAAGGATTTTTCGTTCGATCGAACGATTAAATCCTTCGAATCGAACGATTCGAAGGATTTTAATCAAACGATCGAAGGAAAATCCTTCGATCAAAAAAAGGTTAGCAAGCCTATGGGGACCTTCCCCATAGGCTAACATTGACTTCGGTAGGTTTTATCTGCCGAAGTAGGGGGTCGAAGTTTTTTTTAAAGGGCAAGTACTTCGACTATCGAATAGTCGAATAGTCGAACGATTTTTACTTCGAATCGTTCGAATCGAAGTCGAAGGTCGTAGTCGAAGGTCGAAGTAGCCCATTCGATGGTCGAAGCACCCAAAAAATACTTCGAAATTCGAAGTATTTTTCATTCGAACCCTTCACTCGAGCTGAGTGAATCGGCCCCTAAGTCATATACACACCACTAGATGTGTTAAAAGCTCCAAAAATGTACAGAGACCCTGAAAACCATATATTTTTGGAAAGTACACATTTCTAAATCTCGCCTAAAAATGTTGCAATTTACCATATTTATCTCAAACTATTTTTACTAAACAAAGGCAAATCACCCTAAATATGAACAACAGAGGTCTCCTGAACACGTTGATGCCCAATATGTGTAGATTTACCCAGGGTCGGACTGGGGGGGGTCACAGTCCTACAGTGGGTCGGATACCCGTGGGTTACCAGCAAAAAAAAAGTGGGCACCCTGCGGATTGAGGGGAGGATTTTCAGGTTACGGGTATAGCGCTGGTCGGGTTGCGGGTCTCATCTAAAATTCTTATCTTATGTAATATTGTCTATATTTTACTCCTTCTAAAGTTTTACAAAACTTGTTTCTGTCCCGCCTACTTTTGATGATGTTACTTCCGGTTTGCAGCACCATCACTTCCTGTTTAATGGTGGTCAGTGGGTAGATAAGGCAGTTGCGGGTCCCGGTCCGGTAGCGGATCAAAGTGGGAAACTATGCGGGTTGCGGTTCGGGTCATGGGCTGCGGGTTTGGGTCCGGGTCTTAGAAATTGGTTCCACGCAGGACTCTACATCAGGGCCCCCGCACTCCCCCTCCCCAGTTGCAAACTACCCCTCTGTCCCTCTCCTGCCCAGTACCTTCTCATCTTGATGGGCTCAGGCGGAGGAGGTCAGACTCTGGAGAGGAGGTCAGGCAGACAAGCACGTTGGAGCGGGTCTTGGCCGGCGGGGCCCACAAGGGCTTGGGGCCACCCGTTTTTTTCCCGGCGTCTCGCTGGCCTGGTCCGACCCTTTTTAGAGTTTGACCTGTTTTACCAATATTTATTGAAATTGTATATGAATTAGGACCTCATGGGGCCCCTATACCTCCTGGGCCCCCCTGCAGCTGCAGGGTCTGCTTCCTCTATAGTTACGCCCCTGATACGGACCCCAAATGAAAAACGTGCATATGAATTTTCACGCCTGCCAACTCTAGGCCCCTAGGACCCCAGCCTAGAGTCATTCTCATCAGACCTTCCATAGGCCCCTATAGCCAGTGACATTACCATAAAGCAATCTGGGCAGTCTATGAGGGCCCCTAGTTTGGAGCAGAACTTGGGCAGGACCGTAACCTGTGCCGATACACATCCCCCTTCAACTACAGGCGGACATCCGATGGGAATCACCATTAGCTGACCCCCGCCCCACCAAAACCTCTAGTATAATTACTCCAACTCTGCAAATAACATCTTTTAAAAGGGTGGTTCAGCTTTCAGTTAGATTTTAGTTTTAGTTCTGAGAAACTTTTCTTCTGCCTTTTTTTTATATATATAGTTTGAATTATTTGCCTTCTTCTTCTGATTCTTTCCAGCTTTCAAACGGGGGTCACTGACCCCATCTAAAAAAACAAATGCTCTGTAAGGCTACACATGTATTGTTATTTCTACTTTTTATTACTCAGACCCTCTCCTATTCATATGCCAGTTGCTTATTCAAATGAATGCATGGTTGGGTTGCTAGGGTAATTTGGACCCTAGCAACCAGATGGCTGAAATTGCAACCTGGAGAGCTGCTGAATAAAAAGCAAAATAACTCAAAAACCACAAATAATAAAAAATGAAAACCAATTGCAAATTGTCACAGAGTATCACTCTCTACATCATACTAACAGTTAACTACCGGAACTACCGGTGGAGCAGGGGGTGCGAGCGGGCCAGGGCCCGCACCCCCTCAGCGCCGCACGCCACTGAAATCAACCCGGCAGCGCGCCGTACGGAGGGGGGCGGGGCCCAGCTGCGCATCACGCACCAGGGCCCGCCCCCCTCTAGGAACGTTGCTGAGTTAACTCAAAGGTGAACAATCCCTTTAACATCTACTAAGTGGGCCCTGGATTTTAGGTTCTCTAGTGAAGCCCTGTATGACATTAGTTGTTGTGCCCAGCCACACCTACTAATTGAATAAATCCCACCCCTTTTCCCTATGCCCCACCCCTTTTCAAGTCCACAATGAAAGTGTGTTTGTGGATGTAATAACGACTACAGGCTTGTGATTGGTTAAACCTGTTTGCTTAATAGGAACAGCTACTGGCTAGAGAAAGTAGCTGGGCCGTGGGAGCAAAAACAAAAAGCTGATTTCTACAAACGGTGTAGAATCTTTAAAGAGATTGTTCACCTTTGCGTTAATGTTGAACATGATGTAGAGACTGATAATCTGACACAATCTGTAATTGGTTTTCATTTTTTTTTTATTTGTGGTTTTTGAGTTATTTAGCTTTTATTCAGCAGCTCTCTGGTTTACAATTTCAGCAGTCTGGTTGCTAAGGTCCAAATTCCCCTAGTAACCATGCATTGATTGAATACGAGACTGGAATATGAATAGGAGAGGCCTAAACAGAAAGAGGAGTAATAAAAAGTAGCAATAACAATACATTTGTAGCCTCACAGAGCATTTGTTTTTAGATGGGGTCAGTGACCCCCATTCAGGGCCGCCATCAGGGGGGGACAGGGGGGACAAGTGTCCCAGGCCTGAAGGGGGCCCGGCAGTGCTGCATTTTTGAAAGAGGTGGGCCCCCCCTTACGAGCGCCCGAGCCGTGCAGCCATTTAGCAGGTTGCCGAATGCGGAAGTGCCGAACGCCGAAGCCCCGAAGCAGCGAAAAGACCCGAAGTCATGAAAACAGTCGAAATTAAAGTACTGAAATGGCGAAAAGACCCAAAGTCTTTTGGGGCCCCAATTTTTTTTTGTAACTTGTAAGGGGGGCCGTGCCACCAATTTATTTTTCTTTAAAAAAAATTTTGGGGCCCCAATTTTTTTTTAACTTGTATGGGGCCCTTGCCACCAATGTTTAAAAAAAAAGAATTAAAAAAATTTGGAAAGCTGGAAAGACGCAGAAAAACTAAAAGGCAAATAATCACAAAACTATAAAAATAAAAAATGTAGACCAATTGAAAAGTTGCCTTTGTATAACAAACGAAAAGCTTATTTAAAGTAAAATACAAAAACTCACACAGCTAAATATATCTAGAATAGCATAGGCCCATAAGCTTTATAAATATTAAGGAAAAACTGGTGCAACGCTGTACAAACAAGCCTGTGTTCGCTTATAGATCCTTCTACTAAAATCGGTGCTTTCTGGGATATGTAGTCTCTTCTACCCGGAAGCCTAAGTAGGTCTAAACATTCCGAAACTACGTTATCCATAAGACCAAGCGGCGGTGTTGTTGTAACCACACGCTTCTGGCCGCGCTGGAGGACGGGAAGTGGAGTTTGTAGCTCACCTTTCTGATTCGTTTACGGCCAGGGGGCGTGGGCGCAAGAACTACAATTCCCATAACCCAGTTCGGCTTCCTGACAGCTTTTACAAGCCGAGCTATTGTAAACAAATATGGGGTTCTCTTAGCAGGGCCTGGCTGGAACTGGTTACCAAGCAGCGTCAGCGAGTTCGGGCACAGAGAGGATCGTGAGTCTGGTCGGGTGGGGTGTGTATTCCAATAGCCTCCAGCCTGTTTGTAGCTGCAACTAGTGAACAACTCAGCCCACTGGAGATCACCCACTTCTTACTCTCCAGATGGATAACAACAAGGTAAGGCATTCCCTGTGTCTCTATGGCTGGAGTGGTAACCAATAGCAACCAGAAAGCTGTTTAAAGGGGATGCAGACTCTTTTGGGGAGGGGTGTATAGATCATTCTCCTCCTAGCATGGATTATATGTAAGAGCATAACTTCTTAAAAGGAGAACCAATGCCTCAAAATACAAATGGCTGGGAATGCTGTGTTTTATATTCTGTACCAGCCCTGTAACAGTAATGAGCCAGTTCTCTTCCACCTTGGATCTTGTTTTGTGAGTCAGGGGCACTGCACATGCTCAGTGGGCTCTGGGCTGCTGCTGAAAAGCTAATGCTACAGGGCTGATTATTAATTAATTCTGCTGCAGACTGTACTCTTTGTCAATGTAAATTAATTCCCAGTAGCCTTGTATTGTGGCTTTTATAGTTTTAAGGATGCACCGACACCCCCCCCCCCCCAAAATCCTTAGCAAATGATTCGGCTGAATGCCGAACTCGAATCCTGGGAAGGGGAAAACAATTTTTATTTCCTTGTTTTGTGACAAAAAAGCCCAGCGATTTTCTTCCCTGCCCCTAATGTCCGAATTGGAGTTGCCATCTGTTCGGTTTTGCCCTGAACAGTTCGGTTTTTGGAAGGCCTGTTCGGGTGTCAACTTTGTGTTCGGTTTTCAGCCCCAACAATCATCTGGCCAATACACGAAAAACATTTAAATACTAAGATACCCGCCCCGACTTGGCTTAGTTACTATCGAGTGCAGTTCATTTCTTATTATCACAGAAAAAAAGCAAATCAAACAAAAATATGATTTTATTTCTGAAATTAGCATTGCTGCATTTCAGATGGATAATTGATTTCTGTATAATAGATCTCATCCCTGTAATGAAAGGATTGGGCTTACTCATCAAGCAGAATAGCGATAGGGTTGCCTCCTGTGCGGTTTCCACCTGGGCATCAACACTTTAAAACATTGACAGTGGCATCTAAGTGATGCAATAGCCTCACCCTGGTGTCATAACTCCACCACTGATATCATCATGCCTGTTCCTGCATCACTGCCCCACCCCCAATGCTATCTGCCATCTGCAACCCTAGTCCGAATCCTGGATTTGGTGCATTCCTAGTGTATATAGTGAGTTGGGTTAGTAGTGACAGCAGCACAGAGCATGTGCAGCGAATCAGTAGAAAAGAAGATGGGGAGCTACTGGGGCATCTTGGGAGACACAGATCTTTACTGCTAAAGGGCTGGTACCGAACCCCAAAAGATATGATGTAATTAATTCTTATCTAGCTTCTAGCTTTAGTTTAATTGCAGCATGCTTTCTGATAATCACTTACTGGTTATAATACCCAGTCGCTCGTCCGTCTGTTTAACCCAAGACATTTGCTCATGCCGTGATCAGACTCCATCTGGACCCACAGTCAGGGCTCAGCCGCTTCAGTGATGCACTGCGTGTGGTTATATCCCCTTCTCTGGTGAGTTGCCGAGTCACATTCAGTAGCTGTAACTGCTGACATCTGGGTGGTCTCCGGAAGAGCCAAACGATGCCGTCTGTGCTCCAAGGCAATTCCAAAATCATGTGCCGGTCACATGCCTGTAACTCTGCCCTCCCCACAGTCTCCATGAATGGTTGGACCCAAAAGCACTGAGTTTGATAAAACTTCTGTTCATTTCCCACCCAACATTAGAGGCCTGAGACATGTCTCATTTTATTTTGGTTCATAGGTATCCGGCGGGAAGGTGAAGAAGCCCGGCAAGAGAGGGAGAAAACCCGCCAAGATAGATCTGAAGGCCAAGCTGGAGCGCAGCAGGCAGAGCGCCCGCGAGTGCAGAGCCCGGAAGAAGCTCCGTTACCAGTACCTAGAGGAGCTGGTGTCCAGCCGTGAGCGAGCTATCTGTGCCTTGAAGGAGGAGCTAGAAATGGTAACGTATGGGTTAAAAGTAGGGATGCACTGAATCCAGAATCCTTCTGCCCAGCCGAACCGAATACTAATTTGCATATGCAAATTAGGGGCGGGAGGGAAATTGCATGACTTTTTGTCAGAAAACAAGGAAGCATATGCAAATTAGGGTTCGGATTCGGTATTCGGCGAAGGATTCGGGGGTTCGGCCGAATCCAAAAAAGTGGATTCGGTGCATCCCTAGTTAAAAGTCTTAAGCCAATGGGGGATTTGGGGTGAAAATGTGATACTTTTATGGGAAACATGTTTTTTTCAAAATGCATCAGTTAATAGTGCTGCTCTAGCAGAATTCTGCACTGAAATCCGTTTCTCAAAAGAGCAAACAGATTTTTTATATTCAATTTTGAAATCTGACACAGGGCTAGACATATTGTCAGTTTCCCAGCTGCCCCCAGTTATGTGACTTGTGCTCTGATAAACTTCAGTCACTCTTTACTGCTGTACTGCAAGTTGGAGTGATATCACCCCCCCAGCAGCCTAACAACAGACCAATGGGAAGGTAACCAGATAACAGCTCCCTAACACAAGATAACAGCTGCCTGGTAGATCTAAGAACAACACTCAATAGTAAAATCCAGGTCCCACTGAGACACATTGAGTTATATTGAGTAGGAGAAACAACAGCCTGCCAGAAAGCAGTTCCATCCTAAAGTGCTGGCTCTTTCTGAAATCACATGACCAGGCAAAATGACCTGAGATGCACCTACACACCAATATTACAACTAAATACACTTGCTGGTTCAGGAATGAAATTTTATATTGTAGAGTGAATTATCTGCAGTGTAAACAGTGTCATTTAGAAATAAAAAAAATACATCATAAAAATCATGACAGAATCACTTTAAGGGGTGACTTTGCTGACATATAAAGTATTTATTGCCCCTGGAGACTCATTTATAAACACTGGGCAGATTTGCACCTGGGAAGTTACCTGTAGCAACCAATCAGTAATTAGCTTTTGTTTTAAACCAGCTGCAGGTTGAACAATAAATGGAAACATTTGATTGGTTGCCATGGGTTACTGCACAGGTGCAAAGTTGCCCAGTGTTTATAAATGAGCCCCAGAGTGTATAAAGCATCTCTGTATTTGGATGGTGTTGCCCAGAAATCCCGTGCAGAGCGCAGAGTAGTTGCCCCTGCTTGGCCCAACATAACAAGAGCTGTTCTGGCACAGGCTCCAGACCTGTGGAAATCCCTGGATTTGGAAACTGACAGTTTGTAATAAACAGAAGAGAGACAGGGGAAATTACATTTCTTCCATCACTCCATTGCACTTGTGTTATTAAGTCATACGCTGATGTCATTTTTGGCACAGAGGTGTTTTGAGACCTCACACTTTTCCATGGTAATTAGTGTTTGGGAAGGAGAATCTGGCGCCCAGATTTACTTGGCTTCATTAAAGCTGATCTGGCTGTGTAACGAGACTATTCCAACGAGTTCTAATTGTTGTTTTGTTTTTTTATACTGAAAAGTTGAGTTGGCCACCCAAGGCTGTATATTTGTATTTATACATATGGGAGGAGGTGCCATATTGATTCCCTTAGACAGTACAGTATGAGGGTATAGCTTATTGTGTGCCCAGAACATTCCTTCTCTGTATATTTGTATTTATACATATGGGAGGGAGGTGCCATATTGATTCCCTTAGACAGTACAGTATGAGGGTATAGCTTATTGTGTGCCCAGAACATTCCTTCTCTGTATATTTGTATTTATACATATGGGAGGAGGTGCCATATTGATTCCCTTAGACAGTACAGTATGAGGGTATAGCTTATTGTGTGCCCAGAACATTCCTTCTCTGTATATTTGTATTTATACATATGGGAGGAGGGAGGTGCCATATTGATTCCCTTAGACAGTACAGTATGAGGGTATAGCTTATTGTGTGCCCAGAACATTCCTTCTCTGTATATTTGTATTTATACATATGGGAGGAGGGAGGTGCCATATTGATTCCCTTAGACAGTACAGTATGAGGGTATAGCTTATTGTGTGCCCAGAACATTCCTTCTCTGTATATTTGTATTTATACATATGGGAGGAGGAGGTGCCATATTGATTCCCTTAGACAGTACAGTATGAGGGTATAGCTTATTGTGTGCCCAGAACATTCCTTCTCTGTATATTTGTATTTATACATATGGGAGGAGGTGCCATATTGATTCCCTTAGACAGTACAGTATGAGGGTATAGCTTATTGTGTGCCCAGAACATTCCTTCTCTGTATATTTGTATTTATACATATGGGAGGAGGGAGGTGCCATATTGATTGAAGAAGAGTAATGAAAGTGCTGTGCATACAATAAGCTTTAGCCTAAAAACCAATACCTGTTTATTATATATATAATTTAATTTTGTGGTTCTTGGTGTTTTATTTACGCGGCTCTCCTGCATTTCCAGTACAAACAGTGGTGCGCAGCAATGGACCAAGGGAAAATTCCATCTGAGATCAAAGCGCTGCTCAGTGGGGAAGATATGAAGGCTGGCTCGAACCAAGTGAAGCAGCACAGGGGAGTTAAAGCAGATCCAAGTGGGAAGTGTCCGTGTGAGTATGAGTGGAGGCTGGTGTATAATGAAAGCACCAAGCTTATAGACACGAGGCATCACATCTGGACGTCCCTTGTTTTCTCTCTTTCAGGAAAATCTCTTTGCTGGACCTGTTCACCTACTGATCGCCCCTGTCTCTTGGAGAGAAGGACGACCTCTGACTACCAGGTCTCTGCACTTCTGCTACCTCTGCCTGTTACCGATTGTAAGGGTGACACCTGGTGGTGAAGGAGTGGAATCCAACTTTTTATTTTTTCCAACAAAATCCTGCTGATAAAGAGCAATGCGTAGTTCTTCTTCAATCCAAAAAGAATAAGGGGGGGGGGGTCTGGTCTCACTGTGAGAACTAGACGCCCAGGATTGATGAAATTCCGAAACATCGGGGGTGTAGAGCATTCTCTATAACTGATCCAGAATGGTGTCAGCGTTAGAATTCCGCTCCAGTTTTGGAATCTGGTGATGGCTTGGAACCAAATTGCCGTCCTCCCTTTTTTTTGTTGTGGCCCTTAATCCTGAGCACCCTGAGGACATCAGACTTCTATCAACCAGGGGATGTCCCACCTGTCTTCCACTTGTTAAAGGGAAAGTTAACCACCGCTGTTTGGGTCGGTGACACTCGCAACTGTTTCGTTTAAATACAGAGCTGGAATTGCAATAGACCAATTGCATCTTGTCTTGAGCTGCCCATAGACGTGCAGATTTACCTTCATGTTCGGTGCCATCTCC
This sequence comes from Xenopus petersii, assembly GCA_038501925.1. Lineage (NCBI taxonomy): Eukaryota > Metazoa > Chordata > Amphibia > Anura > Pipidae > Xenopus > Xenopus petersii. The sequence goes on along the minus strand of CM076676.1, from coordinate 6,917,237 downwards.
CGACCTGCCACTAACCAATCAGATCAAATAAAGTAGTAAAAGAACAGATCAGACGATGTTCCGCCCCTGACCGCAATGGTCCCACAGTGTGTCCCACTGATATCGTCAGATCGGAAATACACGCTGAGATATTATCAGTAGCCGATAATTTTCTAACCTGTCTGAACGTCCGATCGCCATGGCATGAAAAATGTCTCGAGGCTCGAAAATCGTACAAATCTTTGCGTCTATGGCCAGCTTTAAGCTTCCGCAATCATACTAACATTCCGTTTGCAGGGCACATGTACATTATGTTGTCTTTCCTTTACAACACTCATTTTTTGGTGTTACTGTCCCTTTAATCCTTGCTCATTTACTGATTATTTTTTGTTTTTTCTTTAATTGCCATAATAACATGGTCCCCTAACTGCCTGCAGCGTCCTGTATTAGTGATGGGGTTAAGGATTGGTGCACGCCTTCAATTAACTATGTGAATTAACTACACTAGAGGTGGTGTTAAATAGTCTTGATCACAAACGGTTTTAATATGCTTGACAAAGGGGATCACCCCGAAACGTTGCATCACGCAAATAAAATACAGCAAGGGTTGTCCCTGCTTGCAACTAAGACCTGTGTGCCGGTGGAATTATTTACTCTGTATTAGTTCAGCCCACATCACTACATTGAGTTCAGCGTAGCTTTGTGTATAAGGACACAGACACCTCTGCTGGGAAGTCGTTCCATGCATCCACTCCTGCTGGAACTAGTAGAACTGTGTGAAACCCACTTGCTTCCTTATCCGTACATAGTTCTGCTGTAACCATTATCGTTGTCTGTGAATATCACGGAGCCTCCTGTTCTGATCCGCTTTGCAAACATATACTGAAATCATTTGGGGTAATTGCAGGGAACCCGCGTTTTATTAATTGTTTCAACCTGTTAAAAATCCCATCTGAACCCTCTTCAATTTGCCTCAGAGGGGAAAAAATTCCTTCCTGACTCCAAAATGGCAATGGGACCAGTCCCTGGATCAACTTGTACTATGAGCTATCTCCCATATCCCTGTATTCCCTCACTTGCTAAACACCATCCAACCCCTTCTTATACCTATCTAATGTATCAGCCTGTACCCCTGATTCACTTCCCAGCTCTCCCTGTAACACCCCTTTCCCTCCTCTAATCTCATTGGCTCCCTCCTGTCTGCTGGGAGGAGCTACTGGTGAATAAAGCATCTGACCCTTCCTTATACCTATCTAATGTATCAGCCTGTACCACTGATTCAGGGAGACAATTCCACATCTTCACAGCTCTCACTGTAACAAAACCCTTCCCAATATTTAGCTGGAACCTCTTTTCTTCTAATCGGAATGGGTGACCTTGTGTCAGCTGGAAAGACCTACTGGTAAATAAAGCATTAGAGAGATTATTATATGATCCCCTTATATATTTATGCATATTAGTGAACATCCCCAATTTGGCCAGTCTTTCCTCATAGCTAAGATTTTCCATACCTTTTACCAGCTTAGTTGCCCTTCTCTGTACCCTCTCTAAGGGCAGAGACACCAGCGAACTGAATTAGGGAAGAGACACACGCGAGGATTTGGGGAGATTTAGTCACCTGGGACAAATCGCCTCTTCGTCGGGCGACTAATCTCCCCGAACTGCCTTCCCGCCGGCTATAATCTAAATTGCTGGTAGGATGGCACTCAGAGCGCTTCGTTTTCTGAAGTTGTCCGAATTTGCCTCACGAATAAACTGGGCGACTTCGGAAAACAAAGTGCTCTGAATGCCATCCCGCCGCCGATCTAGATTCTAGCCGACGGGAACGCTTTTCGGGGAGATAAGTCGCCCGAAGAAGAGGCAATATGTCACCGGGCAACTAAACCCCCCCGAATCCTCGCTTCTCTGCCCTAATTCATTCATGTCCTGTTTGAGCACTGGAAACCAAAACCACTGTATTCTGACTCTTTCATGCTTTCAGACAAGGGTCACTGACCCCATCTAAAAAATCATGCTCTGTATTACTACACCTTTATTGTTATTGCTGCTTTTTTATTACTCATATTTTTATTCAGACCTTCTTATATTCCAGTCTCTTATTCAAATCAATGCATGGTTGCTAGGGTTATTTGAACCCTAGCAACTAGACTGCTGAAATTGCCAACTGGAGAGCTGCTGAATAAAAAGCTAAGTAAGTCAGAAACCACAAATAGTATGATGTAATACCACTCTCTACATCATACTTAAAGTTAACTCGGATATGAGCATGAAAGCTCAGATTTTAGATTACAAGAATTTCTGTAGGGAAATGAGAGAGAGCAGACAGTAACCCTTCCAACACTTTCCTCTTGTCTCTCTATATATTAGGTACCTATCTAGTGTTACCAATCCCTATTTCTGTAGGGAAATGAGAGAGAGCAGACAGTAACCCAACACTTTCCTCTTGTCTCTATATATTAGGTACCTATCTAGTGTTACCAATCCCTATTTCTGTAGGGAAATGAGAGAGAGCAGACAGTAACCCTTCCAACACTTTCCTCTTGTCTCTATATATTAGGTACCTATCTAGTGTTACCAATCCCTATTTCTGTAGGGAAATGAGAGAGAGCAGACAGTAACCCTTCCAACACTTTCCTCTTGTCTCTATATATTAGGTACCTATCTAGTGTTACCAATCCCTATTTCTGTAGGGAAATGAGAGAGAGCAGACAGTAACCCTTCCAACACTTTCCTCTTGTCTCTATATATTAGGTACCTATCTAGTGTTACCAATCCCTATTTCTGTAGGGAAATGAGAGAGAGCAGACAGTAACCCTTCCAACACTTTCCTCTTGTCTCTATATATTAGGTACCTATCTAGTGTTACCAATCCCTATTTCTGTAGGGAAATGAGAGAGAGATCAGACAGTAACCCTTCCAACACTTTCCTCTTGTCTCTATATATTAGGTACCTATCTAGTGCTACCAATCCCTATTTCTGTAGGGAAATGAGAGAGAGCAGACAGTAACCCTTCCAACACTTTCCTCTTGTCTCTATATATTAGGTACCTATCTAGTGTTACCAATCCCTATTTCTGTAGGGAAATGAGAGAGAGCAGACAGTAACCCTTCCAACACTTTCCTCTTGTCTCTATATATTAGGTACCTATCTAGTGTTACCAATCCCTATTTCTGTAGGGAAATGAGAGAGAGCAGACAGTAACCCTTCCAACACTTTCCTCTTGTCTCTATATATTAGGTACCTATCTAGTGTTACCAATCCCTATTTCTGTAGGGAAATGAGAGAGAGCAGACAGTAACCCTTCCAACACTTTCCTCTTGTCTCTATATATTAGGTACCTATCTAGTGTTACCAATCCCTATTTCTGTAGGGAAATGAGAGAGAGCAGACAGTAACCCTTCCAACACTTTCCTCTTGTCTCTATATATTAGGTACCTATCTAGTGTTACCAATCCCTATTTCTGTAGGGAAATGAGAGAGAGATCAGACAGTAACCCTTCCAACACTTTCCTCTTGTCTCTATATATTAGGTACCTATCTAGTGTTACCAATCCCTATTTCTGTAGGGAAATGAGAGAGAGCAGACAGTAACCCTTCCAACACTTTCCTCTTGTCTCTATATATTAGGTACCTATCTAGTGTTACCAATCCCTATTTCTGTAGGGAAATGAGAGAGAGATCAGACAGTAACCCTTCCAACACTTTCCTCTTGTCTCTATATATTAGGTACCTATCTAGTGTTACCAATCCCTATTTCTGTAGGGAAATGAGAGAGAGCAGACAGTAACCCAACACTTTCCTCTTGTCTCTATATATTAGGCGCTTGTATAGTGCTACCAATCTATATCAATATATATAAAATATTTAGTACCATGTAAATAAGTGGCCATTGTACTACGCAGCAGTAGTCACTAGCCCAGGGATCTGCAACCTTGCCTCTCCAGCTGTTAAGGAACTACAAGTCCCACAATGCATTTGCCTTTAGACTCCTTCATTGCATTGTGGGACTTGTAGTTCCTTAACAGCTGGAGAGCCAAGGTTGCAGTGACTAGCCCATTTGGCATCGGCTGTAACTGTCACTGCTAAAGATGCTCGGACATGGGGTCCCAGAGGGAAGTGATGAGGGAGGGAGGCTGCAAGCTCAGTTGCCATGGAGATAATGACGAAGTGTGAGTACCACAGACAGAAGCATGGGGGAGCCAGTGATCCTTCTAGTGGGTGCAAGATGGAGATGTGGGTCTCCCCGGGAGAGTGTTGTTATTTTCCTGAATGATGCATTTTGAGCAAATACGTTGCCATTAGGAGGAGCCGGGAAGCAGCAGGGGATTTAGAATGAAGCATCTGCCTGGGGAATTTATCATGACCTTACCCAGCGGCAGGTAAGTATTCCTGGCCATCATGGCCACCGTATTGTGCTGCTATGGGGAAGGGGGGGGTAAAGAAAATATATGAGGACGTGGGAAAATGTAGGACAGGGTAATGTTGCTCCAGAGAATGAGCAAATATAGGAAATAAACAGAATGTACAGAGATGGGCCCTAAATGCACAGGCAGAAATCAGCCAATCAGAGCTGGGTGTTTAGTGGGATTCAGACAAGGGTAACGCGTATGGATTGTGCAGCCCTGAAGAGCAGTGAGAGCCCGGTGGAAAGTAAAGACCCATCATTGCACCTAAGGTTGCCCCCTGCTGCATATTGTAGCGTATCCAGCCCATAATAACTGGGGCCAGAGTAGCCAATTGGGCATATATACAGTGAATAAACTATCCCCTCTTGTAAAATATATATATATATATACATATATATAAAACTACAGCAAGGACGGACCACTCTAAATACATCCCATTGGTTTCTTGTCTGCTGAAGGCCTGTAACTACTAGAGCGTATAGTAAAGCAACACAGTGCTGGGGGAGCAGCTGGAACCATGGGATGGAGTTAATAACAAGGCAGTGTCAGTGGATGAGCTGAACTTAAAAAATGTTTTTTTTTTTTTGCAGACAGTGTGTTTTAGTTAAGGTTCTGCAACTTTGGGGCTGGACTCAACACACTCAGGACCCAATGTTTATTTGGGGCTCCACTAGGCTTACACATTAATATATATATACCTAAATGAAAGCAACAATGCTTCTTGTGCAGAGGAGAGAGCACCATCTATATCATATTGTTTTCTCTGTGTGTAACTTTAATAATGTGATATCACTGAGCACTAGGAATGATGAGGTCACGCGTGGCCCCAGAAGCTTCAAATGTTATCGATCATTCCTTACAGTATGAGGGTATAGCTTATTGTGTGCCCAGAACATTCCTTCTCTGTATATTTGTATTTATACATATGGGAGGAGGAGGTGCCATATTGATTCCCTTAGACAGTACAGTATGAGGGTATAGCTTATTGTGTGCCCAGAACACTCCTTCTCTGTATATTTGTATTTATACATATGGGAGGAGGTGCCATATTGATTCCCTTAGACAGTACAGTATGAGGGTATAGCTTATTGTGTGCCCAGAACACTCCTTCTCTGTATATTTGTATTTATACATATGGGAGGAGGGAGGTGCCATATTGATTCCCTTAAACAGTACAGTATGAGGGTATAGCTTATTGTGTGCCCAGAACATTCCTTCTCTGTATATTTGTATTTATACATATGGGAGGAGGTGCCATATTGATTCCCATAGACAGTACAGTATGAGGGTATAGCTTATTGTATGCCCAGAACATTCCTTCTCTGTATATTTGTATTTATACATATGGGAGGAGGGAGGTGCCATATTGATTCCCTTAGACAGTACAGTATGAGGGTATAGCTTATTGTGTGCCCAGAACATTCCTTCTCTGTATATTTGTATTTATACATATGGGAGGAGGTGCCATATTGATTCCCATAGACAGTACAGTATGAGGGTATAGCTTATTGTATGCCCAGAACATTCCTTCTCTGTATATTTGTATTTATACATATGGGAGGAGGGAGGTGCCATATTGATTCCCTTAGACAGTACAGTATGAGGGTATAGCTTATTGTGTGCCCAGAACATTCCTTCTCTGTATATTTGTATTTATACATATGGGAGGAGGTGCCATATTCATTCCCATAGACAGTACAGTATGAGGGTATAGCTTATTGTGTGCCCAGAACATTCCTTCTCTGTATATTTGTATTTATACATATGGGAGGAGGAGGTGCCATATTGATTCCCTTAGACAGTACAGTATGAGGTATAGCTTATTGTGTGCCCAGAACATTCCTTCTCTGTATATTTGTATTTATACATATGGGAGGAGGTGCCATATTGATTCCCATAGACAGTACAGTATGAGGGTATAGCTTATTGTGTGCCCAGAACATTCCTTCTCTGTATATTTGTATTTATACATATGGGAGGAGGAGGTGCCATATTGATTCCCTTAGACAGTACAGTATGAGGGTATAGCTTATTGTGTGCCCAGAACATTCCTTCTCTGTATATTTGTATTTATACATATGGGAGGAGGTGCCATATTGATTCCCATAGACAGTACAGTATGAGGGTATAGCTAATTGTGTAATTTCAAAACCCACCTGGGCTTTAAATTAGTAGCTAATTCGGCTGCAAATCCGCCAACCCTGGAGCTGCCATAGAGCAGTCCGCTCAGTGCAAACCAGGATTCCCATTATACACTGGTGGGCGGTGCCTGAACCTAAGCTCCGCTTCCCATTGGTCAGTTTATCCTGCCCGCCCCACACTCGGTCAACTCTGTCCCTGGGATGCTTTTTACTTTATAGGGGTGAATTAAATATCCTTCATTACATTAACAGATACGACTCTTAACTTGATAAGGATACGGCGCAGAATACAGTTATTATTTATACAAATATAGGCAGGCTTTCTCCATTAGTATTCTGCAAAGGAACCTGGAAGCTCCCCCCACTTTGGGTGTCGGTGGTTTAGTCCCGGTGGGCGGGGTTTCCTTGTCAGAGAGCTGCGGCTGCTGGATAAGATGTTGCACCAGTGAATTCACCTCAGAGCGTTGTGAGACTGGAGTTTAGAGGGCGGGGCTAAGAGAGGACGGGATGCGGTGAGAGGTGAGGCGTCTGGGGAATGGGGTGACTCTTAGGGGTGCGTGGGGTCCGTGTTGACGTTTAACCTCTTAGCTGCTGGATGCTACTGACACGTAATGGGAGGAGGATTCATATTGACAGAAGCTTCTCTATTATCCATTCATTCCTCATTTGCTCTGGTCCCAGTGTGACTCGTGCGTGTTATTATTGTGTCTGTCTGTCCCTTTCTCTTCTCTGCTTCTCACTCTGGAAACAATTACTCATTCCAAGCAACATTTCAATTGCTCTTCATTGTTTCGTTTTTTTTTTAATTATTTTCCTTCTTCTACCAGCTTTCTTTCCAGCTTTCAAATGGGGGTCACTGACCCCATCTAATAAACAATTACTCTGTAAGGCTACAAATGTATTGTTATTGCTACTCTTTATTCCTCCTCTTTCTATTCAGACCTCTCCTATTCATATTCCAGTCTCTTATTTATACCAATGCAGGGTTGCTAGGGGAACTTGAACCCTAGCAACCAGATGGCTGAAATTGCAAACTGCAGAGCCGCTGAATAAAAAGCTAAATAACTCAAAAACCACAAATTATAAAAAATGAAAACCAATTGCAAATAGTCTCAGAATATCACTCTCTACATCATACGTAGTGGCAGATTTATCAAGGGTCAAATTGAAAAGTCGAATTTTTAAATTCAAATCTTGAGCTAATTTTAGTGTCCTTCGACTAGGGAATAGTCCAAATTTGATTCGAAAATTCGAATATTTGAATAATTTGACTATTCGCCATCTAAAACCTGCTGGATTGCTGTTTTAGCCTATGGGGACCTCCTAGAACTTATTTGGAGTTTTTTTCTAAATGCTTCAAATCGAATTCGATTGAATGGGCGAATTTTTTCACCCTGTTTCACCGCGGAAATGACGCCCGTAGACTTGGACGACGTCGCGCGCTGGTGGCAAATTTTTGGCGAAACAAAATGGGTCAAATTCGCCCAAGCCTAAATACAACCCGTTAATACCCATATATACAGCCTATTCACTCAAAGTTAAAAAATGTGTTTGTTTTTTTTTAATCAATTTCGTTGATCTTTTTTTTAATTCGAATTGATGGGAGTTTAAAAAAACTCCCATCACCTTGAAATTCGACCCTTGATAAATCTGCCCCTAAAAGTTTACTCAACCCCTTAAATCTAATTGGGTTATTCGTTTCTGGAGTCAGAACGAGCAGTGCAGAGAAAACAAGACAATTGCTTTTAAAGGGGTTGTTCACCTTTGAGTTGACTGTTAGTATGATGTAGAGAGGGATATTCTGAGACTATTTGTAATTGGTTTTCTTTTTTTATTATTTGTGGTTTTTGACTTATTTAGCTGTTTATTCAGCAGCTCTCCAGTCTATGATTTCAGCCATCTGGTTGCTAGGGTCAAAGTTACCATAACAACCATTGATTAAAATAAGAGACTGGAATATGAATAGGAGAGACCTGAATAAAAAGATGAGTAGTAAAAAGTAGCATCAACAATACATTCGTAGGTTTACAGAGCATTTGCTTTTAGAATGGGTCAGTGACCCCCATTTAAAAGCTGTAAAGAGTCAGAAGTAAAAGTAAATAATTATTCTTGTTATGAGCTAAGGGGCCCAGTCTGAAGGTCATTTAGGGGGAGATTTGGGGTGAGTGTTTATTTGTGTCCTGGGTACCCCTGGAACTATAGCAGGGTGACTGTTACCCCAATGTTTCTATATATCTGTAACCTTGTTATGAGCTAAGGGGGCCCAGTCTGAAGGTCATTTAGGGGGAGATTTGGGGTGAGTGATTATTTGTACCCTGGGTACTCCTGGAACTATAGCAGGGTGACACCCCAATGTTTCTATATATCTGTAACCTTGTTATGAGCTAAGGGGGCCCAGTCTGAGGGTCAGTTAGGGGGAGATTTGGGGTGAGTGCTTATTTGTACCCTGGGTACCCCTGGAACTATAGCAGGGTGACACCCCAATGTTTCTATATATCTGTAACCTTGTTATGAGCTAAGGGGGCCCAGTCTGAAGGTCATTTAGGGGGAGATTTGGGGTGAGTGCTTATTTGTACCCTGGGTACCCCTGGAACTATAGCAGGGTGACACCCCAATGTTTCTATATATCTGTAACCTTGTTATGAGCTAAGGGGGCCCAGTCTGAAGGTCATTTAGGGGGAGATTTGGGGTGAGTGCTTATTTGTACCCTGGGTACCCCTGGAACTATAGCAGGGTGACTGTTACCCCAATGTTTCTATATATCTGTAAACTTGTTATGAGCTAAGGGGGCCCAGTCTGAGGGTCAGTTAGGGGGAGATTTGGGGTGAGTGTTTATTTGTACCCTGGGTACCCCTGGAACTATAGCAGGGTGACTGTTACCCCAATGTTTCTATATATCTGTAACCTTGTTATGAGCTAAGGGAGCCCAGTCTGAAGGCCAGTTAGGGGGAGATTTGGGGTGAGTGCTTATTTGTACCCTGGGTACCCCTGGAACTATAGCAGGGTGACTGTTACCCCAATGTTTCTATATATCTGTAACCTTGTTATGAGCTAAGGGGGCCCAGTCTGAAGGCCAGTTAGGGGGAGATTTGGGGTGAGTGATTATTTGTGCCCTGGGTACCCCTGGAACTATAGCAGGGTGACACCCCAATGTTTCTATATATCTGTAACCTTGTTATGAGCTAAGGGGGCACAGTCTGAAGGCCAGTTAGGGAGAGATTTGGGGTGAGTGCTTATTTGTACCCTGGGTACCCCTGGAACTATAGCAGGGTGACTGTTACCCCAATGTTTCTATATATCTGTAACCTTGTTATGAGCTAAGGGGGCCCAGTCTGAAGTCTGAAAATCCTGCTTATTAACTGAACCCACATGATCATATAACTTAGTGGGGGGGGGGGGTCTGAAGACACTTTTCCAGTGAATAGTCTGTTATGTAAATTAACTAAACATACACAATTTTACCCCCAATTTGTGTGTGCGTGTTTGCTCATTATAGAGTGATGATGTTATTCCTGGAACAAAGAATCAGGAATATGGATTAATACTTTGCCCAGGATCAATATCCCGTATTCTTTCCATGAATGACTTGAGCTCGGCTTTCTGCAGTTAATCGTCTTGAATCGACGCCGTGCTTACGAACTAACGAAGGCTCCGCGTGTGAGTCTTCTCACCTTAGAGAATAGGTGCCATCTTGAACGATTCGTTTGGTTCCATGTTTGCGTCTCTGAAACGATTTCAGATAGTTCTTATAAGAAACACGGCTTTGTCGAGGTTCAAGAGGTTTAACCGATTCAAGTCAATCACGCTATTCACTGCGCCATGGAGCTATCAGTCGCCTGTAATACGGTATTGCCCATAGCTATACTTAAAGGAGTGGTTCACCTTGAAGTTAACATTTAGTATGTCATAGAATGGCCAGTTCTAAGCAACTTTTCAATTGGTCTCCATTATTTATTTCTTATAGTTTTTTTAAATTATTTGCCTTCTTCTTTTGACTCTTTCCAGCTTTCAAATGGGGGTCACTGACCCCATCTAAAAACAAATGCTCTGAAAGGCTACACATTTATTGTTATTGCTACTTTTCATCACTCATCTTTCTATGCAGGCCTCTCCTATTCATATTGCAGTCTCTTATTCAAATTAATGCATGGTTGCTAGGAGAATTTGCACCCTAGCAACCAGATGGCTGAAATTGCAAACTGGAGAGCTGCTGAATAAAAAGCTAAATCACTCAAAAACCACAAATAATAAGAAATTACAATTGCAAATTGTGTCAGAATATCATTTTCTCTACATCATACTAAAAGTTAACTCAAAGATGGACAAACCCTTTAAAGGGGTTGTTCACCTAACTTTTTATATGATGAAGATCATGATATATTAAGATAATTTGCAATTGGTTTTATTTTTTTTATTTGTGTTTTTTGAGTTATTTCTCTTTTTATTCAGCAGCTCTCCAGTTTGCCATTTCCACCATCTGGTTGCTAGGGTAAGTCCCATAGCAACCATGCATTGACTTGAATAAGAGACTGGAATATAAATAGGAGAGGCCTGAATAGAAAGATAAGTCATAAAAAGTAGCAATAACAATACAGTTATAGCCTTACAGAGCATTTGTTTTATAGATGGGGTCATTTGCAAGCTGGGAAGACTCAGAAGAAAAAGGGAAATAATTCCAAAACTATAAAAAAGAAAAAATGAAGGTCAATTGCAAAGTTGCTTAGAATTAGCCATTCTATAAAATACTAGGTGAACCACCACTTTAATATCAATATTCCAAAAAGGTATATAACCACCATGTATATGAATTAGAATCCCCCTCTCCCAACATTTCAGGAAGTTGTGGGAACAAACTAAGGGTCAGCTTCCTCTTTAATTCTGCCTAAACCCTAGATATTTAAGTTAAACCTGCCCAGTTTTTGGCCAGGCTATCAAGAGGGTCCCATACATGGGCCAATAAGAGGCAGACTCGCTCTGTAAGGGGGGTATTGGCCACTTCACCTCACCCCTGTAATTAGGGTTGCCACCTTTTCCTAAAATTTTTACCGGCTGGTGGGGGGCGGGAACAAAAGGGGGCAGACCATGATTTAAAGGGGCGGTGCCATGATGTAAAAGGGGGCAGGGCCGCATTGGCAGAAGGAGGACAAAAGTTACGTTTCTTGGGTATTAAGGGTATTACAAATTTACCGGCAGCTTCATTGCCGGAATACCGTCCCTGGCATACACTGCCCGATAAAAGCTGTGACAGCTTATTGGCCCATGTCTGGGGCCCTTTGATGGGCTTCCCGGCCAATACCTGGGGGGAATAATATCAGGCAGATATTGATTGGACAAGGGAGCAAGGACTGCATGGATCTCCTTTGTTGTGATCTGATCATTTGACCCTTGAGCCCAACAGTCAGGTCAGCCTAATATCAACCAACTCAAGTTCCCAAAAATGTATGGCCAACTAGTTGCACTACTACAGGTTCATGGACCAGACTGAACCTGCCACAAACAGACTAGCACTCCCCACCCCCATGCAGGTCTATGACTGTATCAGCAGGGAGTCGTTGAAAATGCTTTTATCTGGCAATGAATGGGTTAAGAACCGAGTCTGCAGGGTTAATTAATTTACCCCCTGTGCTCCTCTTCTCATTATCCCTGCGGTCTCCAAGGTCGCGTAATGACCACTGCACTCAAAGCATTCAGCCGTCGTCATGGTAACCGGGACGTCAGCGAGGGGCGCCGAGGCGTGGGCCAATCTTGTTCTGTGTTTTCTGCTAACCCTCCATTATGTGCTGCGCTCCCCCCTCATGAATGGCAAAAAATAAAAATTGCTTAATTTGAGCTGGGTTTATTCAGTTTGGTCTGAGGACAATTACTGTTCAAACAGAACAGGGTTATGAGATAAATAGGGGCCCGATCATAAATCACCAACACTGGGACACAAACATTCAGTCTAAGCTCTATGGCAGCCACGTGTATGTATTCTACTGGTATTCTACTGGTATTCTGGGAAAGCAGCCACCACTTTTTATTATGGTTATTTGGAAACATTCTTGTAAATGTTATGATTTATGTACTTGTACTTATTCTAAATTGCAAGGCACAAAGCAGATCTTCCTTGGCTTTTATTTATAAATAATGATAATGCCTTCATGTGTTGTTGGACTACAAGTCTTCTTGGGCCATCTCTCCCTACTATACCTGCTATCCCACAGTCACACTCCCTTCCCAGAGACTATTATCCACTGTTACTATAGACACCATCTCTCCCTACTATACCTGCTATCCCACAGTCACACTCCCTTCCCAGAGACTATTATCCACTGTTACTATAGGCACCATCTCTCCCTACTATACCTGCTATCCCACAGTCACACTCCCTTCCCAGAGACTATTATCCACTGTTACTATAGGCACCATCTCTCCCTACTATACCTGCTATCCCATAGTCACACTCCCTTCCCAAAGACTATTATCCCACTGTTACTATAGGCACCATCTCTCCCTACTATACCTGCTATCCCACAGTCACACTGCCTTCCCAGAGACTATTATCCCACTGTTACTATAGGCACCATCTCTCCCTACTATACCTGCTATCCCACAGTCACACTCCCTTCCCAGAGACTATTATCCCACTGTTACTATAGGCACCATCTCTCTCTACTATACCTGCTATCCCACAGTCACACTCCCTTCCCAGAGACTATTATCCACTGTTACTATAGGCACCATCTCTCTCTACTATACCTGCTATCCCACAGTCACACTCCCTTCCCAGAGACTGTTATCCACTGTTACTATAGACACCATCTCTCCCTACTATACCTGCTATCCCACAGTCACACTCCCTTCCCAGAGACTGTTATCCACTGTTACTATAGACACCATCTCTCCCTACTATACCTGCTATCCCACAGTCACACTCCCTTCCCAGAGACTATTATCCACTGTTACTATAGGCACCATCTCTCCCTACTATACCTGCTATCCCACAGTCACACTCCCTTCCCAGAGACTATTATCCACTGTTACTATAGACACATCTCTCCCTACTATACCTGCTATCCCACAGTCACACTTCCTTCCCAGAGACTATTATCCCACTGTTACTATAGGCACCATCTCTCCCTACTATACCTGCTATCCCACAGTCACACTTCCTTCCCAGAGACTATTATCCCACTGTTACTATAGGCACCATATCTCCCTACTATACCTGCTATCCCACAGTCACACTCCCTTCCCAGAGACTATTATCCACTGTTACTATAGACACCATCTCTCCCTACTATACCTGCTATCCCACAGTCACACTCCCTTCCCAGAGACTATTATCCACTGTTACTATAGGCACCATCTCTCCCTACCATACCTGCTATCCCATAGTCACACTCCCTTCCCAGAGACTATTATCCACTGTTACTATAGGCACCATCTCTCCCTACTATACCTGCTATCCCACAGTCACACTCCCTTCCCAGAGACTATTATCCACTGTTACTATAGGCACCATCTCTCCCTACTATACCTGCTATCCCACAGTCACACTCCCTTCACAGAGACTATTATCCATTGTTACTATAGGCACCATCTCTCCCTACTATACCTGCTATCCCACAGTCACACTCCCTTCCCAGAGACTATTATCCACTGTTACTATAGGCACCATCTCTCCCTACTATACCTGCTATCCCACAGTCACACTCCCTTCCCAGAGACTATTATCCAGTTACTATAGACACCATCTCTCCCTACTATACCTGCTATCCCACAGTCACACTCCCTTCACAGAGACTATTATCCCACTGTTACTATAGGCACCATCTTTCCCTACTATACCTGCTATCCCACAGTCACACTCCCTTCCCAGAGACTATTATCCACTGTTACTATAGACACCATCTCTCCCTACTATACCTGCTATCCCACAGTCACACTCCCTTCCCAGAGACTATTATCCACTGTTACTATAGACACCATCTCTCCCTACTATACCTGCTATCCCACAGTCACACTCCCTTCCCAGAGACTATTATCCACTGTTACTATAGACACCATCTCTCCCTACTATACCTGCTATCCCACAGTCACACTCCCTTCCCAAAGACTATTATCCACTGTTACTATAGGCACCATGTCTCCCTACTATACCTGCTATCCCACAGTCACACTCCCTTCCCAGAGACTATTATCCACTGTTACTATAGACACCATCTCTCCCTACTATACCTGCTATCCCACAGTCACACTCCCTTCCCAGAGACTATTATCCACTGTTACTATAGGCACCATCTCTCCCTACTATACCTGCTATCCCACAGTCAAAGTCCTTTCCCAGGTATTTTTTTTTTAAGCAGAGGTGACAATGCACATTTAAAGCTCTGTGCATTCACTGAATAAATGATGTTACAGAAAATGACTAGATAGTGCCATAGTGACTTGGGTAATGCCACACAGGGTTAATGAAGTGCAGACTAAGAATCAGTTGGTCCAGATCCACTGCATCATGGCGGGTACAGACATAGTCAGACAGCAGGAGAGCAGGAGATAGAGGGGCTCTTTCTCAAACTTGAGCTTATACTGAGGTCACAAAGCAGCCCTGTGTGGGTGGCATTAGCCTAAATGTGTATTATAAACAGTCTTTATGTTCTCTCTCTAACAGATTGGTGCCGTCATTGGTTTAATGATTAACATTGTGTTGTCTTGTTCTCTCCCTGCACTTCCCATCTTCCCCCCCCCTCCAAAATTTTCCACCAAACCTAATATATCACCTGCTATTTTCATTTCTCCCATCAATACTTTGCTTTTTAACCTGTTTTCTCTCTGGTCCTTTTATTGTTTTTTCATTCATTGCTCCTTTGTTTGTTGCCCCAACATGTTTCTGCATTTTCTCTTTATTAACACTATAATAACACCTTGTGACTCTCTCTTTGCTCTTTGTCCCTTTCCTTTCTTCTCTTCATTACCCCAATCTTCTGCCCTTCTCCCTGACCTCTACTTCTCCCCACAGGGAACTGAATCTGCTGTTGAACATGGTGCTTGCCCATGGCATGGATTCCAGTCGGTCTCAGCACAACCTTCCCACCATCCTTTACCCGGCACACAACACAAGCTTGACCACCTGCCCTATGTCCACGGGAGAATTGTGGGTACCCGGACTCTACAAAGATGGCGTCACGGGGAAGACAAATGGCACGGTGCCAGCCCAGTTACTCTTCCCCGGGGAGATAGCTGCTGCTGGCCTTATCTTTGGAGTAATATGGATTCTTTCTCTGTTTGGTAACGCATTGGTCTGCCTTGTTATCCATCGAAGCCGGAGAACTCAGTCTACTACTAATTACTTTGTGGTGTCTCTGGCATGTGCGGATTTACTGCTCAGTGTGGGCAGCGCTCCCTTTACACTGCTACAAGTCACCTCTGGCCGCTGGGCACTGGGCAATGCCATGTGCAAGCTGACACGCTATTTCCACTACTTGACACCAGGAGTCCAGATTTATGTCCTGCTGTCAATCTGCCTTGACCGCTTCTACACCATCTTGTACCCTTTGAGCTTCAAGGTGTCCAGGGAGAAAGCCAAGAGGATGATCGCCGCTTCGTGGCTCTTCGACGCCGCTTTTACATCGCCTGTCTTCTTCTTCTACGACGGTGTTGATGGGCACTGCAATTTCTTCCCACCCCCATCCTGGGATGGAGCTGCTTATGGGGTGGCTCACCTAATAGTGGGCTTTGTGGTTCCATCTGGGCTTATAATCCTCTTTTATCAAAAGGTAGTGAAATACATTTGGCGCATTGGCACGGATGGGCTCACGGTCAGGCGCACAATGAATATTGTGCCAAGGACCAAGGTCAAAACGATCAAAATGTTTCTCATGCTCAACGCCATATTCATGGTATCCTGGTTGCCATTCTACGTGGTGCAATTGTGGCATCCGGATGAGAACGACAGGAGGCAGAGCTGCTTTGCTTTCCTGGCAGTCTCGTGGCTTTCATTTGGTTCCTCGGCTGCCAAGCCCACCCTGTACTCTGTCTACAATGCCAACTTCCGGCGAGGCATGAAGGAGACTTTCTGCATGTCCTCCATGAAGTGTTACAGGAGCAATGCCTACACCATCACCACCAGCTCTCGCGTGGCCAAAAGGAACTACGTGGGCATCTGTGAAATGCCCGTCCCTGCCAAAACCGCAGTCAAAGAGTCTGTGTACGATTCTTTTGACCGTGAGGCCAAAGAAAAAAAACTGGCGTGGCCCATTGACTCCAATCCCCCTAATACATTTGTATGACCCCAGAATGGACACAGAACAGTCATAAAATATTTACTCTATCAATGCAGGAGTGGCGGGCCTCTCCAGCACCATAAGGCTTAATAAGAAATGCTGCAAAAGGGGTACAATTGCTTCTCTTGTTATTTTGACTGATCCATTCCCTTCATTAAAGGAACGTTAAAATACTCACACTTGTTAAAGTGAAAATATATCCTATTTATAAGTACATTTCTGTTAGTACGATACACCACTTGCCATTAGAAACACTCTTAACAGAGCACAAGTGCCATCTAATGGCCAGTAAGAGTAAATACAGTTTTTCAAGGCGTTAACAACATGGCAGCTTTGTGGTTTTCGTGATCAACGAATAGCAGGCCTGGACAATTAACTCTACTTATATAAACAGTGTATATTTTCACAGTATTGACATTACATTGCACCTCTTTTTTGAGTAACCTTGCCATAGCAGTTAGGCCTTATACTTATTATTGCCATTCATGTATTGTCATAGTAAATTATATTTTCCTCTCCAGTATGATAAACACCTAAGAGCTTATTTACAAGTGTTAGGCATGAAAATGGGTGCCGAATTCAAAACGTTTTTATTAAAGGGGAAATATGGTAAAAAATTATAATTTAATATAAGCTTTATCATACTGAAATTAGAAGTTTTCTAAAAATAATCAATACAAATTTTGTAACGTTTCTGAAATAATCAAGTTTATCTTCACTATTTCTCTCTCAGCATCTGTTTCTCTTCATTCTGTCTTCATGCAGGAGTTGGGTGTCAGATATTCACTGACAGTTAGATCCTATATAGCTTATAGGGGGGCTCCTTTTGCCTAGAAGATGTATTAGAGCTCACTCTATTAAACTCACCAGACATCATGTCTCTCTACATGCAGAATTTGTGCAAAAGACAGTTATTTGGTTAGATTTTGTTTGTACTGGAATCAGTTATTTGAGTGAGCTCTAATTCATCTGCAAGGAAAGGAAGCCCCCATATAAGATATATTGGATCTAACTGTCAATGAATATATGACACCCAACTGCTTCAAGAAGACAGAATGAAGAGAAACAGATGCTGAGAGAGGAATAGTGAACATAAACTTGATTATTTCAGAAACAATGCAGAATATTAAATTGATTGATTTTAGAAAGTTTCTTATTTCAGTATTTTAAAGCGTATACAGCAGATCAACTATTTTAATCAGCTGGCTACTCCTGCTTTGTATTGTCAGGGCTCTTATAGACGAGCGTTTTTAGCTACGCTCCGGTTTCATGCATTCAGCCGCAGGGGAGCGCAGGAGTGGACGCACTGAATTCTTTTCAATGTGGCTGTACTCACACAGATGCATGTAAGCGCTGAACGCAGTAAAAATGCAACATGCTGCGCCATAACCTGCGTTCGGTGCTTACATGCATCTGTGTGAGTACAGCCCCATTGAAAAGAATTCTGTGCATCTAAGCCTGCGCTCCCCTACGGTTGAACGCATGAAACTGGAATGCAGGGGATCACAGGTAAAAACGCTCGTCTGTAAAACCGAACACATATGGAATCCACAGCCTGCATGGCTAATTAGCAATTAATTTAGATGCATGCTGCAGACTGAACTGATTTGGGGCTCTTGCACACAGGTGTTTTTTTTTTGCGATCCCCTGCGTTTCGCTTTCTTCCATTCAGCCACAGGGGAGCGCAGGAGTAGACACACTCAATTATTGTGAAGGGGGCTGTACTCACACAGACGCATGTACGGTATGTGCCGAACGCAGGTGAAATGCAACATGCTGCGTCCCAACCTGCGTTCGGTGCTTACATGCATCTGTGTGAGTACAACCCCTTCAAAATAATTGACTGCATCTACTCCTGCACTCCCCTGTGGCTGAACGCATGAAACCGGAACGCAGGGGAGCTCTTGTATGTAAGAGCCCGTAGTGTTGCCGGTAAAGTATGTACTTTCCGCATAGCACCACTTTAGTAAATGAGTCTATTGCCAATTTGATTTCCACTGGCAGCCCTGAACCTGCTATTAGCTGATTGGGGCCTAGTAATCACAGGTCCAGGAATACTCACAGCCTGTTCTGTTGTTGCCAAAGGAAAGCAATCTGAAGCACTACTAATGCCATAAACCGTGTAAACAGTGAGTGTGTTTTTCTTTAAAAAACAAAATGTCCTGCTCTCCCTGGCTCCTCCCTTTTGTCGGCGACTGTTCCTTGCGTAGTGAATAAGCCAATCAAAATTCATACTGAATTGTAATTGGTTAAGCCAGTACAGGAATTCATCTTTAACTGGAAGAAATGGTAAGCCATAGCAGAATCGTTTTGAATGTTTGTATAGCAAGAAAAATCTTTCCCGTCATGGTTAAAAACATGATCATATATATCAATGACAAGTGGGTATTTTTATCATCTGTCTGTAAAGTACACATATCACTGTGGTGTCTCATATAAGCAATTCATGTATTTTGGTTATTGCCGGATTACCATGTAGCACACAGTGTAAACATCACATACCTTTCCAGCACTCAGATGGTTAAATGCCAGGATATGGGTCCGATTAAGCAATATTTATGCCAGGACTGTTCTTGAAAAGAAACAACTGCTGGGCCGCAAGCCGGTCTCCCTTGTTATGGTAGGCACACTACTGAGAGAAAAATCTTATTTTAACTCCAAAGTAAAAGAATGTGGGTTTGTATTGATGTAAATAATAATAATATGATCAGTCCTGGAGGAAGGATGTGATTAAGGATAAATCCCAGCACAGTTAGCACATGGGACAAATGGATTATACATTCCACAGTATGAAATAAATGTCGCACTTCAGCAATACACTGAAAATAATGTGGATATTTGCTACCCTGAACACTAAACACAGTTATTTTTTTTTTAAAAAATCCTTATATTGGTCATGCACCAGTACAGGTGTGGCTGCACTATATCCTTCACGAAGGATTCGGCCGAATACCGAACCGAATCCGAAATTGCTTATGCAAAGTAGGGGTGGGAAGGCAAAAACATATTTTTTTTGTGACAAAAAGTCACGCAATTTCCCTCTCCACCCCTAATTTGCATATGCGGATTCGGTTCGGCCGGACAGACGGATTCGGCCAAATCCTGCTGAAAAAGGCTGAATCCCGAACCGAATCCTGGATTCGGTGCATCCCTAATTTTATATATATATATATATATATATATATATATATATATATATATATATATAGTGAATAAAGTACGCCCTCTTGTAAAATATAAGGATATTATAAGTTACAGAAGAGTTTCATGACCATATAAAACCACAAGGCCAAAAGCTGAGTGCTTTTATACAGGTCATGGAACTCCGAGGTACAGTACAAGTATGGCCGCATTACTGTACAGGTATGGCTATGGTACAGTACAAGTATGGCTGCATTACTGTACAGGTATGGCTATGGTACAGTACAAGTATGGCTGCATTACTGTACAGGTATGGCTATGGTACAGTACAAGTATGGCTGCATTACTGTACAGGTATGGCTATGGTACAGTACAAGTATGGCTGCATTACTGTACAGGTATGGCTATGGTACAGTACAAGTATGGCTGCATTACTGTACAGGTATGGCTATGGTACAGTACAAGTATGGCTGCATTACTGTACAGGTAGGGCTATGGTACAGTACAAGTATGGCTGCATTACTGTACAGGTATGCCTATGGTACAGTACAAGTATGGCCACATTACAGCATGGCTAAAGGAGCACAAAGTCCCTGGTTGCAGCAGGGGTATCTAGGACAGAAGAGATCTCAGCATTATCTCTCAATCTGTATTTTTCCAATGAAATGTAAATGTGAATCTTGTAGGGTTTTCCCACTTTTGTTTGTTCCATTGTTGAAGAAAGGGCTACATTTCAATAAAATTTCTCCCTGCGCTACCAGACTTGTCTGACTCCTGTTCTGTTTTATTTCTGGATCTGCCTCTCTCTCCGGCGCTGATATCACTGCTGGCTCAGCCAGAGATGGAGATTATTTGGTGACAGCTGGCGTGTGTGGGTGAGTCTCCTGCTGGGTATCAGCCTGGTCTTATCTGTCCAACGCCACGCCTGAAATGTATAAGAAAAGAACCTGAATATAAGGGGGAACACCACCCAAATATTTTGCATCATGTAATGCTAATTGACTTCCTAATACACATTTTCAGTGATTTTATATTTACTTGCAAATGCAATTGCTATTAAACGCTGTGTCTCTAGCTGTTTATATTTTTTACACTGCTGGTCCTGACACTTAAAATAATGTAACTGAAAGCCGCTGAATATGTATTCTTATTATTATACCCCCAGCAGGAACAGCCCCCTAGGGCTCATAGTCTGTACAGAGAGATCCCATAAAACTATGGCAGCATAGGTATTCCCTGTACTAAGCACAATTCAGCAGGAACAGTCCCTAAGTTTGCTCATAGTCTGTACAGAGAGATCCCATAAAACTATGGCAGCATAGGTATCCCCTGTACTAAGCACAATTCAGCAGGAACACCCCCATCCACAATGGTCCGGAACTGGAGGTTTTCAGTATTTTTGATCACCATATCTTAAAGGGGTTGTTCGCCTTTAAACAAACTGTTAGTATGCTGTTGTAGAGAGTGATATTCTGAAACAATCTGCAATTGGTTTTCATGTTTTATTATTTGTGTTTTTTGCGTTATTCAGCAGCTCTCCAATTTGTAATTTCAACCATCTAGCCATTGCTAGGGTCTGGCTTACCCTAGCAACCATGCATTGATTTGAATAACAGACTGGAATATGAATAGGAGAGGTCTGAATAGAAAGATGAATAATAAAAAGTAGCAATAACAATACATTTGTAGCTTTACAGAGCATTTCTTAGATGGGTCACTGACCCCCATTTGAAAGCTATAACATACTTAGTTAACTTTAAGGTGAACCAGCCCATTAAATCTGCTAGGAAACATTTAAGCCCAACAAGATTGTATGCCAATAAGGATTTGTGCAGCTTAGTTCCCATCAAGTGTAAAGTTCTGGCTTTCCTTCAATTATTTGATTTAAATGGACTCTATGGGAGACCTTTCTGGATAAGAGATCCCTTACCTGTATACATTGGGCATATTAACTTCAGGCCTGTCAGCAGCCACGTCAAGTTATCGGGAGCCCATAAATGGCAAACACAAGAGAAAAGCAAAAACAGCTACATTGGAGGAGAGAGAACAAAAAGTATTAAGTCATAGGAAATTAAAGGGAAATGGGACGGACAGACTGAAAGACTGAGCTGCTAGCAAATGATAGGAGACACAACAGATGGGTTAAAGGGGTGGTTCACCTTTAAGGTAACTTTTATTATGTTATAGAACAACCAATTCTAAGCAACTTTTCAATTGGTTTTCATTATTTTTTTTTTATAGTTATTTGTCTTTTTCTTCTGGTTCTTTGCAGCTTGCAAATGGGGGTCACTGACCCCTTCTAAAAAAACAAATGATCTGTAAGGTTTTAAACGTATTGTTATTGCTACTTTTTATTACTGATCCTTCAATTCAGACTCTCTCCTATTCATATTCCAGTCTCTTATTCAAATCAGTGCATGGTTGCTAGGGGAATTTGGGCCCTAGTTACCAGATTGCTTAAAATGCAAATTGAAGAGCTGCTGAATAAAAAGCTAAATAACTCAAAAAACTTCAATAATAAAAAATGAAAACAAATAGCAAATTATCTCAGAATATCCCTCGTTGTCTCAAAGGTAAACAACCCCTTCAAATGTCTGGACATGAAACATCGGAACAGCAGAGTGACAGATATAAAACAAGGAAACAAAAACCTTAAAAAATTGCAGTTCACTTTCAATTTTTTTTAATGTTTGCAGTTTTGTTCTGCAGTCGGAACTTCGACTGCTATCTGGTTGTTAAGGACTTGTTTCCCAAACAACCAGGGGCGCAGTTCAGAAAATCGACAGCAGAGGGCAATAAAATAATGGGAGCTGTAAATGTAATTGCTATTGAAAACAGTATTTAACAGGTTTCTGTTCTCCGGTTCTGACTCCTGAAACGAGGCAGCAGAAGTCATCACTCACCAGGATCTGTTACACATCTAGCTGCCTTCTGCTTTATTGATTCAGGAGTGAGAACCAGCAGTGCAGAAAACTTAAACAGCCAGGCCGATGCTGCTTTCAACGGTAATTACAATTACAAATATCATGTATTTTGGAAAGTTGTCTATAATTACATTTCTTTTCATTATGCAAAAAAGAAAAAAATCGTATTCCTTAATGTGAACAAACAAACATGTATTTATAAAGCACCAACTTATTCCACAGTGCTGTACAATAAATGGGCGTAGAAACTGAACATATAGATTATATACAAAAATCGGATTTATTTTATTCCTTTTTAGTTGTACAGTTATGGGACCTGTTATGCAGAATGCATAGACAGACCTGGGGTATTCCAGATAATGGATCTTTCTGTAATTTGCCTAAGTCTACTAGAAAATCATGTAAATATTAAATAAAGCCAATAGGCTGGTTTTGCTTCCAATAAGGATTAATTATATCTTAGTTGGGATCAAGTACAAGCTACTGTTTTATTATTACACAGTAAAAGGAAATCATTTTAAAAAATTGGATTATTTGGATAATATCGAGTCTATGGGACACGGCCTTTCCGTATTTCGTAGCTTTCTGGATAACAGGTTTCCAGATAACGGATCCTAGACCTGGATTATAAATGAGAATAAAGTTGATATGTATTATTATTTCAGTTTTTCAAATCCCCAGCTCCCTCTATGAACTATTTGGTATTAAAGGGACAGTAACACACACATTTTTTCTATCTATTTATTTTACAGTTAAACGTTATATCTGCTCATCCAGCCCCCACATACAGACAGTTGATCACAGTTGGTGTGATCAAGGGCTCAGAATAAACTTTTATTATTATGTAGAAAGTGATAGTCTAAGACAATTTGCAATTGGTTTTCATTTATCATGTTTTTTATTTTAGTTATTTAGCATTTTATCCATTAGCTCTCCAGTTTGCAATTTCAGCAATCTGGTTGCTAGGTCCAAATTACCCTAGAAACCATGCATTGATTTGAATAGGAGACTGGAATATGAATAGGAGAGGCCTGAATAGAAAGATGAGCAAAGGGGATGGGGGTCAGTGGCCCCCATTTGAAAGCTGGAAAGTCCGAAGAATAAGGCAAATACTTCACAAAACTATAAAAAAAAAATGACAACCAATTGAAAAGTTGCTTAGAATTGGCCATTGTATAACATACTGAAAGATAATTTTCAGTATGATGTAGAGAGTGATAGTCAGACCATTTGTAATTGGTTTTCATTTTTTATTATTTAAGGTTTTTGAGTTATTTAGCTTTTAATTCAGCAGCCCTTCAATTTGCATTTTAAGCATTCTGGTAGCTAGGGACCAAATTACCCTAGCAACCATGCACTGATGTGAATAACAGACTAAAATATGAATAGTAGAGACCTGAATAGAAAGAGGAGTAATAAAAAGTATCAATAACAATACATTTGTAGCCTTACAGAGCATTTGTTTTTTGGAAGGGGTCAGCGACGCCCATTTGAAAGTTGCAAAGAGTCTTAAGAAAAAGGAAAATAACTATAAAGCTATTAAAAAAAGATAATGAAGACCAATTGAAAAGTTGCTTAGAATTGGCCATTCTATAACATACTAAAAGTTACTTTAAAGGTGAACCACCCCTTTAAATTAACTTTTAGTATGATGTAGAGTGGGATATTCTGAGACAATGTGCAATTGGTGTTCATTTTTTATTATCATTTTTTTTTTAGTAATTTAGCTTTTTAGTCAGCAGCTCTCCAGTTTGCAGTTCCAGTAATCTGGTTGCTAGGGTTAAAATTCCCCTAGCAACCGTGCACTGATTTAAATAAGAGACTGGAATATGAATAGGAGAGGCCTGAATAGAAAGAGGAGTAATAAAAAGTAACAATAACAATACATTTGTAGCCTTAAAGAGTATTTGCTTTTTAGATGGAGTCAGCGACACCCATTTAAAAGCTGCAAAGAGGCAGAAGAAAAAGGCAAATAACTGTAAATCTATAAAAAAA
Source organism: Xenopus petersii (assembly GCA_038501925.1). NCBI lineage: Eukaryota > Metazoa > Chordata > Amphibia > Anura > Pipidae > Xenopus > Xenopus petersii. The sequence continues at coordinate 6,892,385 of CM076676.1, read as the reverse complement.
AAAAAATAATGAAGACAAAATTGAATAGTTGCTCAGAAATGGCCATTCTATATCATACTAAAAGTTACCTAAAAGGTGAACCACCCCTTTAATTTCATAGAAAGCAATTAGTAATTGACCCCATTATCTTTAGAACTTGAGGGGGGGCTACAGGCCTGTAGACCCTAAACCAATGTAGGCTGATGAAGTCATGGCTTCTATAGCTGAGCCCAACCTACTCATACCTGACATCACCAAGGCGGTGACACAGCTTTATAAATGAAAGTCGGCAGGTCGATACCAGAACCTACTCAGGCTCACTGCCCGCTGGAATTTCCAGCTTTCATAAAGTTTATCTTTTACCTGCTGTACAAATGTGAGGCCTAACTTTTTCCTAGAAAGGGGTGGTTTGCCTTTAAGTTCATTTTAATATGTTATAGAATGGTTTAAAGGGGAAGTAAAGTGTAAAATAGAATAAGGCTAGAAATGCTGTATTTTGTAAACTAAACATAAACATGAACTTACTGCACCACAAACCTAATCAAACAAATGAGTTATGCTTTCAAAGTTGTCCACAGGGGGGTCACCATCTTGTGACTTTGTTATACATCTTTGCAAGACCAAGACTGTGCACATGCTCAGTGCGGCCTGGGCTGCTTAGGGGTCGTCATAAATGATCAAAACAGCACAAGTCAAATAATATCTGCCAGAAGCCGATACAACAAGACTGATTAATAATCAGAATATACAGACTGCACTGGGTCCTGTGTTGTCATGTAATCTAATGTGGATTTTATAGTTTTTGTATTGTTTAATACAAACTTTCTCCAACTCTGCAGAACCAGTGGCTGCAGCAAAATAATCCTCCAAGTAGAATCCCAGTTTATCTGTTTAAATCTGGCTCCATGATCTTTGTCCCTGCAGCTGGAGTTGGAAACAGTAAAGGAGATGTAAAGGCAAAAATAAAATCCAATACAAAGCTCTACACAGTCGCCGGCTGCTCTACAGGGAAACAAACAAAGCTGCTTGAGTTCTACATGGCTGGGAAGTAAGGCGGCGGCTCCCCCTGCTGTTCATAAGTACGATTGTTTCCCTGCAGAGCAGTTAGGGACTGTCTGACAATTCCTATCCACAGCAGTAAATGAAGGGAGAATTTCACTGCATACAGTCAGGTTTCTTATAAAAACGGTACAGATTTTTTAATTAAAGTATATTGGAGATAGATTTCTTTTTTCTTTACAGCAACTTTTATATATTGGTCTTCATTATTTTTATTTGCCTTCTTCTGACTCTTTCCAGCTTTCAAATGAGGATCACTGACCCCATCTAAAGACAAATACTCTGTAAGGCTACAAATGTATTGTTATTGCTACTTTTTATTACTCATCTTTCTATCCAGCCTCTTATTCATATCCCTGTCTCCTATTCAAATCAATGCATGGTTACTAGGGGAATTTGGACCCTAGCAACCCGATGGCTGAAATTACAAGCTGGAGAGCTGCTGAATAAAAAGCGAAATAACTCAAAAACCACAAATAATAAAAACCAATTGCAAATAGTCTCAGAATATCCCTCATCATACTAAGAGTTAATATAAAGGTGCAGAAGTCAGAGAGTGGCAAGTTGTGACAGAAGCTGATATCCTGGAGATGACAGGCCCAGCCATTATAAAGGTGAGTGTTTCATAGGGAAAAGTGGGGATCACCTCAGCATCTTTATTGACAAACACTGGGGTATCAAATATAGAATTTTTATTCCCTTTAGTGATTTGATGGCACCTCATTAACACAAGCCGCAGTAAAAAAAGGGGCAATTAGACCCCGACCTTTACGTCAGGAGGGACAATCAATTCAGCCAACACCTTCCCGCCAATGGCAACTTCCACCTGTGTTTGTGGGAGGGGGGGGGTTATATTGATTTTACAATGAGGTGCTATGAGAATTATTATCTACTACCTAACACATATGTCCCGCCTCAGCTCTCATCTTCCCCAGACGCCATTCCACCCTCACAGCAGCCCTCGCCTGTTACACTGCCAGTCCCATCCCGCGGTGCTTCAGAACCTCCCTGCCAGTCCTTCCACAACTCCACATACCCCTACTCCGGCTTTGTTTAGGATATGGTCACGTGGTGCATCTCGCAACCCGATACTTCCCATGCATCGAGCTAGACACGCCCCTCCGTCTGTCATCGCACCCGCCCACCCCTTGGTCACGTGTCTGGAATGTCAGCGCTTCCTGTGTGTGGATCAGCTGCTGCGTTCCACCTGTTAGTGTGTAAATGCCGGAAAGGAGCAGCTGTACCCGGGGAAGGGTTGGCGAGAGGTGAGGGGGAATCTTTGCTGTGCTCATGGGGGAGTGCACTTCTGTACTGGGACTAATTCAGTGACACATTTGCTTATGTTGTGTGTCCTCTCACCTGTATTTAGTGTGTTGTTATTATTATTATTCAGGGGGAGGCCATATTGCTGGGCCCTCATCAGAACCCAATGTAAGTGGAAATATGCTGAACTATATTAAAGGTTGGGCTCCCCTTACCTACTGGATCCTCTCCTGATGGCTGCTCTGCCTGATCTGTGTCTTTACCTGAAACAGCAGTGCAACTACCTGCCAGCAGCAGACCCAATGGCATCAGCAGACCCAATGGCATCAGCAGACCCAATGACATCAGCAGCAGCAGACCCAATAGCAGCAGCAGCAGACCCAATAGCAGCAGCAGCAGCAGACCCAATAGCAGTAGCAGCAGACCCAATGGCATCAGCAAACCAATGGCATCAGCAGACCCAATGACATCAGCAGACCCAATGGCAGCAGCAGACCCAATAGCAGCAGCAGCAGACCCAATAGCAGCAGCAGCAGACCCAATAGCAGCAGCAGCAGACCCAATAGCAGCAGCAGCAGACCCAATAGCAGCAGACCCAATAGCAGCAGCAGACCCAATAGCAGCAGCAGCAGCAGCCCCAATAGCAGCAGCAGACCCAATAGCAGCAGCAGACCCAATAGCAGCAGCAGCAGACCCAATAGCAGCAGCAGCAGACCCAATAGCAGCAGCAGCAGACCCAATAGCAGCAGCAGCAGACCCAATAGCAGCAGACCCAATAGCAGCAGCAGACCCAATAGCAGCAGCAGCAGCAGCCCCAATAGCAGCAGCAGCCCCAATAGCAGCAGCAGCAGACCCAATAGCAGCAGCAGACCCAATAGCAGCAGCAGCAGACCCAATAGCAGCAGCAGCAGACCCAATAGTAGCAGCAGCAGCAGACCCAATAGCAGCAGCAGCAGACCCAATAGCAGCAGCAGCAGACCCAATAGTAGCAGCAGCAGACCCAATAGTAGCAGCAGCAGACCCAATAGCAGCAGCAGCAGACCCAATAGCAGCAGCAGCAGACCCAATAGCAGCAGCAGCAGACCCAATAGCAGCAGCAGCAGCAGACCCAATAGCAACAGCAGCAGACCCTCAGTAAGGGTCAATATCCTCCCTGCACTCTTCTTCTGCCTTTACCATGATGTCATATTCATTTGCTCATGGGCTGGTGAGGGAGGGGTCCTAGGTAATGGAAGTTACAGTTCAACTTATTCATCCTCTTAATCAGGGGTCCCCAACCACCGGGCCGTGGGCTGTGCTGAGCTGCAATAACTGCAATAACAACATAAAAGCCCCTAATTACCTGCAATCCCAGCTCACTGACGCGCCATTGCCATAGGCGGATGGTGTTTTTTTTGTGTGTTTGGAAAGGCTAAAGATAGTTATACAAGGGCTAACCTAAAGCTAATGTCACATATAGTGAATTGATCACTGGTGTTCAAAGGTCATGTAAAGGCAAAAAAAAATAAAATCACATTTTTACTTTCTTTAATGAAAAAGAAACCTATCTCCAATATAGTTTTATTAAAAAATTTGTATCGTTTGTATAAGAAACCTGACTGTAAACTTTGTTTGTTTCCCTGTAGAGCAGTCTGCGATTTGTATTGGATTTTCTTTTTGCCTTTACATCCCCTTTACTGTTTCCAACTCCAGCTGCAGGGACAAAGATTGTTGAGCCAGATTTAAACAGATAAACTGGGATTCTATTTGGAGGATTATTTTGCTGCAGTCACTGGTTCTTCAGAGTTGGAGGAAGTTTGCATTAAACAATACAAAAACTATAAAACCCATATTAGATTACATGACAACACAGGACCCAGTGCAGTCTGTATATTCTGATTATTAATCAGTCTTATTGTATCAGCTTCTGGCAGATATTATGTGACTTGTGCTGTTTTGATCATTTAAGACGATCCCTAAGCAGCCCAGACCACACTGAGCATGTGCACAGTCTTGGTCTTGCAAAGATGTATAACAAAGTTACAAGATGGTGACCCCCTGTGGCCAACTTTGAAAGCATAAATCATTTGTTTGATTAGGCTTGTGGTGCAGTAAGTTCATGTTTATGTTTAGTATACAAAATACAGCATTTCTAGCCTTATTCTTTTTTAGACTTTAGTTGCCCTAACTACCACCCATGGGTCCATTCAATAGGAACTTAGCAACAGCTTATTCAAAACAAAAGCATTAACTTTTAAGTTTCAGTAATATAACTGAAAAAGCATAACTTTGTACTTCCAAAATTAATTTAGAGCATTGCAGTAACCCCACACATGATGATAAGAAATCTGCAGAAAACTGATGATGAATTAACCCTAGACAAGACACTAAGGTCACCGCTGTAGCAACAGGATAGAGAAATGAGGAGCTAACAAAGAGACTGAATAGAGGCACCATGGGGTTAATACATTTGGCCGCAGAGACAAAATTGCAGCAAAGACAGATGTATTTCTGTCTGGAGGAGTGAAAAATGTGACTCACATAAATAGCTTTATTTTGCAGACAATAAGTAGAGTGCCTCTTTTGACGAGGATGCTAGCCATAAGCCACACGGCGATTAGTTAAAGGTGGGGGACCCTTTAGACCCTCCTGACTTGAAGAATTACAGCACTGGCAGTGCCTTCATTGAAAGAAACTAGGGATGCACTGAATTCTCTATTTTGGATTCGGCCGAACCCCCGAATCCTTCGCAAAAGATTCAGCCGAATACCAATCCGAATCCTAATTTGCATGTGCAAATTAGGATTCGGTTCGGCCGAATCAGAATCCTGCTGAAAAAGGCAGAATCCCGAACCGAATCCTGGATCCCTAAAAGAAACACTCTGCCCGACTGCAACTACAGGCAAAAGCAGTTTATACGATGCGCATAGTTTAAATAATTACGCTGCACTCGGAGGTTAACAGAATGTTGCTGCCCCTATGGACTGTTCCTGGAACTTCTAATAAGCAGCTACTGTGAATAACTGGGATGACAATTGAATCTCCCACCAATCAGAGTGGTGTTTGCCACTGCTGCTTCTAAAGTATAAAAAGTTTTTTGACCTGCCAGGCACATTTGGGGAGGCTTGGCCTTGACAATAGCCCAGGAAACTTTCTACTGATCGCGAGAAGGACCAAGATTCGGTTTGGACAGTTTTTTTTGTAAGTCTGAAATGCACCCACGCATCTACATTCCCCTCCCGGTCCTCCTAACAATGTCTTCCTTAAAACTGGTTTGTGGTGCAAAAAAGGTTGGGGACCGCTCCTTTAGAAACCCCTTAGCCTTAAACCTAAAAACAAAAAGCCTGTAACTGGTATGCAATGCAGCATTGTACATATGTTCTCTTCTCTTGTCAGCAGGAAGCCCATGGCGGTTGCAGAGAATGTGTCCAGCTGTTCACTAAGCGCTATGTGGGATTGGTCTCATTTGTCATTGTCTGGGACCCCACCGGCTGTGCCCATGTTGGATGCAGCTGCCGACCTGCTGGTACTGGAGAGAAAATTTGCACCGTCCCTGGAACTGTGTGAGAGAGGTCTACAGATCCTGAGTGCTGAAGCAATGGATGCAAAGTGAGATTCACTGCCATTTTGTGATCACAAAGTCTATACAGTAACATAAGGGTAACCACCACCCTGCTATAGATCCAGGCACTAAGAGACACTCACCCCAAATCTCCCTTCAGACTAGCTCTCTTAGCTCATAAGGTTACAGATATATAGATTATATTGGGGTAACAGTCACCCTGCTATAGTTCCAGGGTTACCCAGGGCACAAATAAGCACTCACCCCAAAACTCCCCCAACTGGCCTTCAGGCTGGGCCCCCTATTTGAATAGTAAATTATTTAATGTGCATCAGTCTGAGGTCTCCTTCTTTACCGTTGAGGTGTGAGCAGGTGAAGACGTCTCTGTGTGTCATCGGGATTCAGTGTTTGGCCGAGTTGGGGCGATGGAGGGAAGTGCTTCCTTGGCTAATGCAATATTACCAAACTCCACAGGAGATGCCGTGCAATCTTATGGAGATGTGGTGAGTCTTGTATTCAGACTGTTTCTTGCCTTACATATCTGTTTGTGGATATCACATTGTATCTGTGAAACCACCATACCACAATGTTTTCTCTTTTTCAGCATTTTGTTATATGGAAAAGTAAAGCAGCCTCAAGTTATGCTGGACGTGAGCAGTGATTGGTTGCAAGTTCAAGGCAATCGGCTACTACCGAACTGCTGCAGGGTTGCGGAGCTCCATCTGCTGCACATACTGTTACCCCTGGGGCTGTTCTCCGATGCCGAAGCTCTGGCTCAGGAATCTGATGTGTTCACAGAAAAGCAGCAGGAAGTAGTATTAATGGTTGTAAATAAACACAGGAGGCATTGGGAAGAGGAGGAAGCTGCTGCCATATCAGAGAGAAACCAGCACAGCCAACTGGAGACAGAGACAATGAGACAAACTGGTATGAATATGCCTGGAAAACCCACCGAAATTGGCCTATCAATAGTAGTGTCTCTGTTGATATTATTATTATTATTATTATTATTATTAACATGTATTTCCATAGCGCCAACATATTGCGTAGCACTGTAAGTAAATGTGATTATACAACTAAATCACATGAACTACATACATAGAACATATGGAGTAACAAACATCACAATCAATACAGGTACAAAAGGTGAGGAAGGCCCTATGCATAGGCATACACTCTAAAGGGAAGGGAGTAATACACAAGGTGTGGGAGTGGGCAAGATCGAATTAAGTGGGTGAGAAATGTGGTATTGTATGTGGTGTTGCGTTTGGTAGTTAAGCAGAGGGAGGGTAGGCTTGCGAGCATGTGAGGAGGTAATGAGAGAAGAGTACCAGGTCAGTAGAGGAGCGTAGTAAGCGATTGTGTGAGTATATAGAGATGAGTTCAGAGATGTAGGGTGGGGCAGAGTTATGTTGAAAGTCAGTGTCATTAATTTGAATTTGGTTCTGAAAGGTAACGGAAGCCAGAGCAGGGATTGACAGAATGGCGAGGCAGAGGAGGAGCGGTTGCTGAGGTGTATGAGCCTCGCAGCAGTGTTCATTATGGACTGGAGAGGTGACAGTCTCTGGAGGGGAAAGCCAATTAAAAGAGTTACCGTAGTCTAGACGTGATATGATGAGAAAGTGAATAAGAATTTTGGCAGCATCTTGGGTGATAAATTATGGTATTTTGGATATGTTCCTTAGGTGGAAGTGACATGATTTAATAAGTGACTGGATATGAGGAGTGAATGACAGGGCAGAATCTAGGATAACCCCAAGGCACCGGGCCTGGGGAGAGGGGGTGATAGTGGAATTGTTAGCTATGATGGATACTTCCGGGATGTTACTGGTGTTAGTTGGAGGAAAGAGAACCATTTCAGTTTTAGAGAGGTTTCATTTAAGGTAGCGTTGCGACATCCAGGTAGAGATAGGGAGTTAGGAGTTCTGGGTTGAGATCAGGAGGTGAGAGATAGATCTGAGTATCGTCAGCATAGAGGTGGTAGTGGAAACCATACGAATTTATTAATTTGCCGAGGGAGGAAGTATAGAGGGAGAATAGTAATGGTCCCAGGACAGAGCCTTGAGGAACTCCAACAGAAAGAGGTAGGGGTGAGGATGATACTCCATTGTAGGAGGCACTGAAGGAACGATTGGTGATGTAAGAAGAGAACCAGGACAGGGCTGTGTCACGAAGGCTAAGCGACTGGAGGGACTGGAGGAGGAGAGGGTGATCTACAGTGTCAAATGCAGCTGAGAGATCAAGCAGTATTAGTAGTGAGAAATGATTGTTGGCTTTAGCAATTAAAAGGTCATTAGTTAGTCGAGTCAGGGCAGTTCCAGTGGAGTGTTGTTGCTTAAAACCAGATTGTAGGGGGTCCAGCAGGTTATTGTCAGAGAGGAATGAGGTTAGTCTGTTGTAGACTAGGCGCTCGAGTAGTTTAGAGATGAAAGGTAGCAGAGAGATAGGTCGGAGGTTGTCAAGATTGGAGGGATCAAGAGAGGGTTTTTTCAGAATGGGGGTGACAAGAGCATGTTTTAGTTGAGAAGGAAACAGTGCAGTTGAGAGGGAAAGATTAAATAGGTGAGTTAAGGCTTTGATTAGACAAGGATTGGTATTGCGGAGAAGTTTTGAGGGAATTGGATCAAGTGAATGTCTTTGGAGCGCTTTTGTATGAGCAGTATGCCAAGGTTGAAGTGGTTTGGGTCTAGAACGTTTCGTTTTTATAGGAGCAAGCTCATTTAGGGCAGTGGTGAGAGTACTATAGTAGACAGAGGTAGCCACATTAGGACGAGATGGCTGAGATATTAGAGTGAAAGGAAGAAGAGAGATGTGACACGTCTACAGCTTGCAAGTCACGGTAAGTACGTGTTTGGGGAATAGCAGGGGGTGAGGAGGATACTTATTATATCTGCAGTCAAGTTGAAGCCACAGATCCCCTTCAGCAAAGTATTCTACTTGCCCACAAAGTTTAAATGTAACAAACATATAACCTCGTTTTCCCCAGCCTTAAGCACCCAGTTATTGTTGGGGGGTAGTTTTTGGCTTGAGAAGATACTAGCTGAGTAATAATGGTGTCCATTGGGGTAGGAGGCCATTATTATGGCAGGGATCCCCAACCTTTAGTACCAGTGAGCAACATTCAGAAGTATAAAGGAGCAGGGGAGCAACACAAGCATGAAAAATATTTCTGGGGTGCCAAATAAGGGCTGCGATTGGCCATTTAGTAGCCCCTATGAGGATTGTCAACCTACATTGAGACTCTGTTTGGCAGTACATCTGGTTTTTATACAACCAAAACTTGTCTCCAAGCCTGGAATTCAAAAATAAGCAGCAGCTTTGAGGCTACTGGGAGCAACATCCAAGGGGTTGGAGAGTAACATGTTGCTCACGAGCTACTGGTTGGGGATCATTGCTCTAATGTATCGCAATCCCTTCTCATATAAATCTTTATACTGTTGCAGGTAAGGTACAGAGGAGAATCCTAAATGTTGCCCATCTGCTGTTAAGAGCACTGGGAATGGTTGCAGGACTAATACGAAGGGCACCTCTCCGGAACATAGCCCTCGCTGTTTTACTCATCTCCGTTATTCTACTGCGACTGGATCCGGGTGAGTGATCTTTGTCCAAATAATAGTCTTGTTTTATTTACAACAGATCTGAACAGTAATTCAGCATCAGCGCTTCAACAGCAAAACTGTGTATTTTTAGAAGCACAGGTGGTGTGTCACTAGCACATGTTTGAGCTGTGGAAATCCTGTAAAATATATCCTTATAAATGATCAGTAATAATATTCGGCTATATCTAGTGGTTCATGTTTGTATTATACTGAGCATATTAGAAGTCACCTTGTAGTTACAGACCTGTTTAACTCAGCCTGCAGCCTTGTGCCTTTATATGGTCACAGAACGCTTCAGTGACTTCTAATATCCTTATCATTTACAGTAGGGGGTACATTATCCCTTATAATACATGAGTGATACTCAGAGTTCCCTGTATAACTCAGCCTGCAGCCTTGTGCCTTTATATGGTCACAGAACAACCCCTCAGTGACTTCTAATATCCTTACCATTTACAGTAGGGGGTACATTATCCCTTATAATACATGAGTGATACTCAGAGTTCCCTGTATAACTCAGCCTGCAGGCTTGTGCCTTTATATGGTCACAGAACAACCCCTCAGTGACTTCCAATATCCTTATCATTTACAGTAGGGGGTACATTATCCCTTATAATACATGAGTGATACTCAGAGTTCCCTGTATAACTCAGCCTGCAGCCTTGTGCCTTTATATGGTCACAGCCTTAAGCCCTATATACCTTTTTATACCACAGAAGGCCTTCCACAGTTAGCATGCAGATGCTCTTTGCTGTTATTCTAATACCTACAATTCCATACATGTTAACTATTTCTTTGTGTTTTTCACCAGCATCCCCTGCAGCCTACGGTCCTATATCCAGCCTGATCCTCTTGCTCCGCCAAACCATTGCCAGCATTTTCCAGAGACAGCCAGACCGGCAGATGTGAGCTCTCTGAGAGTTAAATGGAAGAAAACCCAAAACACTGATTGTTGTATCTGAAACATTGTAATAATGCAGAATTACAGTGGTGCTCTGTCGGACGTTGTAAAGGGAAAGTTCAGTTTAGATTTAATATCAAAGCTCAAGCTGCTGTGGCTGTTCAACGTGCATACGGGACCCTCCTATTAGGATCCTGCTGCTTTTTACAAAAACCCTAGAGAAACTCTGAAATTTAAACCTGCCACTAAAATGGAATTTTCACATCATTACTATTTTAATGCTAACGACGTTCTTTCTACAAATCATTAAATGGGCGCTGCTTCCTGATCTATTGTTAATGGCAGCTGGTGCATTTCTCTTTTATGTCGCAGCAGCAGCAGAGAAAGTGTTAATTGTGTTCCAAAACTGGGATATTTGGCTCCGGATGTCGCCGACCTACACTGGGAGCTGCAGTGCGGCTGCAATAAAAATGCTCCAGTTATTTCCGATTTAGAATATTCGTTGCTATTTGCGCTCAAATTGCAGTCAATTTTTTTTTTTTTTTAATAATTAAATAGAATTAACCTTGGCCCCAGGCTTTGATCTACAGATTTGTATCTGAATGGAAAGACTTTGTCATTTATTTTAGTAATATTCCTTAATTTATTGGTCTCATTCTGATCACTTATTTGTACAATAAAATCAGTTTTAACCCTTTAAGTGCCAGCAGAATTTCACATTTTGGTTACGCGAAATGCCAGCCGTTTTTGAAACATTTTGTGCTCTCTCACTTTAGGGGCATTTTCTGAGGGGAAACCTATAGTTTACCTAGGAAAACTATACATTGTTTTTTTCGGTAGAAACTGAGCTTTCTAAATCTGCCTGAGTTTTCATGTATTTACACCTGTGCAAAAAAATTTATAGTGCTAAATACCAAAAAAAAAATGAAAAATTACCATTTTTCATCGTATATCAATTTATACCAGAAAAATATTTCATTTTACGGATGAAAATCCAACTGATTTGGAAAGCCTTATGTCTCTCGAACGTGCCAATACCAGATATGTATAGTTTTAGGGAGATTTAGGATTTCTGTACAGCAAAAACTCCCGGCAGTATATTACCAAATTTTGAAAGCACTAAGGCAGAAAACGGCATGCTTTAGGTTCCAAGGCAAAAAATCCTGAAACCGTAGGTTTACCCCAGAAAACCATACATTTTTGAAAAGTACACATTCTGCCGATTACAAAATGGGTAACTATGTCTCTCTACTCCCAACTACCAAACATAAAAGCTTGTCTGAACATAGCGGTTTTTCAACAAAAAATTCAAAATTCTGAAAAATCATTTCAAAGGTTTTATTTTGCTGCTCCGCATATCCCAAACTATATTAGGTACCAAGAAAAAGCACCTGAAATATGATTGCCAGGGGTCCACTGAACAATTTGATACCCATTATGCATAGGTTTACCAAAGTATCTGGCATTTAGAGACACCAATATGTAGTTAGCACATCCAAATTGTTCAGGACTTTACTTCAGCTACTGAGAAATCAACACATTGACTGCATTTTTTGTGGGGTAAAAACACAGAAATATATGTTTACCCCCCAAACCCATACATTTTTGGAAAGTACACATTCTACTGAATCTAAAATGGGTACCCATGCCTTTCTGCTCCAAACTACTGAGTCGCAAGGCTTTCCCAAAGTTGTCGGTTTTGGTGAAATATCTGAAAATTGCCTCAAAGCTTCAACTTCCCAGCACCATATCACCCATGTGTCATTACGTACTAAGAAAAAGCACCCTAAATATGATTGCCAGGGTTCCTCTGAACATTTTGGTGCCCATTGTTCATAAGTTTACCAAAGTATCTGGCATTTAGAGTCCCCAAAATGAAGTTAGCGCATACAAACAGTCCCGTGGGTAACTTCAGCTAATGAAAAATCAACACATTGACTGCATTTTTGTGGGGTAAAAACACAGAAATATATGTTTACCCCCCAAACCCATACATTTTTGGAAAGTACACATTCTACCGAATCTAAAATGGGTACCCATGCCTTATTTCTCCAAACTACTGAGTCGCAAGGCTTTCCCAAAGTTGTCGGTTTTGGTGAAATATCTGAAAATTGCCTCAAAGCTTCAACTTCCCAGCACCATATCACCCATGTGTCATTACGTGCTAAGAAAAAGCACCCTAAATATGATTGCCAGGGTTCCTCCAAACAGTTTGGTGGCCATTGTTCATAGGTTTACCAAAGTATCTGGCATTTAGAGGCCCCAAAATGAAGTTAGCGCATACAAACAGTCCCGTGGGTAACTTCATCTAATGAAAAATCAACACATTGACTGCATTTTTGTGGGGTAAAAACACAGAAATATATGTTTACCCCCCAACCCCATATATTTTTGGAAAGTACACATTCTACAGAATCTAAAATGGGTACCCATGCCTTTCTGCTCCAAACTACTGAGTCGCAAGACTTTGCCAAATTTGGCGGTTTTGGTGAAATATCTGGAAATTGCCTCAGCTTCAACTTTCCAGCATCGTATTGTCCATGTATCATTACCAGCATAAAGCATCCTAAATATAAACATATGGGTCTACTAAACAGTTTGATGCCCAATGTGCATAGATATACCAAACTATGTGGCGCACAGAGACCCCCAAATGACAATAGTGTATATACATTTTCACGGCTGACGTGCTGGCTGCTGCAATATAACCACCCGGTGTGTGTATTATGCGACATTAGACCACCTAACAGTACAGAGACCCCAGAAAACCATATATTTTCAGAAAGTACACATTCTGACGAATCCAATATGGGTAAATAAGTGTTTCTACTGCAAACTGCCAAACTGCAAAGCAATGCTGAACATAACGGTTTTTATCAAATTTCTGAAAATCGTCACAAAGCTTGAATTTTACCCCATTATATGCCCCACATTTCGTAACGTATCAGCATAAAACATCCTAAATATGAACGCCAGGGGTCTACTGAACACTTTGATGCCCAATATGCATAGATATACCAAACTATGTGGCGCACAGAGACCCCCAAATGACAATAGTGTATATACATTTTCACGGCTGACGCACTGGCTGCTGCAATATGAGCACCTGGTGTGTGTATTATGCGACATTAGACCACCTAACAGTACAGAGACCCCAGAAAACCATATATTTTCAGAAAGTACACATTCTGACGAATCCAATATGGGTAAATAAGTGTTTCTACTGCAAACTGCCAAACTGCAAAGCAATGCTGAACATAAGGGTTTTTATCAAATTTCTGAAAATCGTCACAAAGCTTGAATTTTACCCCATTATATGCCCCACATTTCGTAACGTATCAGCATAAAACATCCTAAATATGAACACCAGGGGTCTACTGAACACTTTGATGCCCAATATGCATAGATATACCAAACTATGTGGCGCACAGAGACCCCCAAATGGATATAAAGTAGATAAAATTTACAAGGCAAAACAAAATAAGGCAGTAAAGAGTGAAATGCAAAAAAATCCAATAAAACCACAAAAATCAATGTTTTTTTTCCAGACTAGTGTTATCGGCTGTCAGAATCACAGTTTGAATATTTTAGCTGGGCCAAACAGGTTATACGGCTAGAAACAAGTGAACACAACATACGCAGAGCTGAAAATGCAATAAAATGGCTAAAAATTCAATAAAATGGCTAAAAATGCACCAAAATACCCAAAATTGCAATATAATCACCGAAATAACATAAAAAAGATATTGCACAGTACGGTTAGCGAATACGCTATTCGTAATGGCAATAAAACATTTTTTTCAGCCAAAAAAAGAGACGATGCGATAAGAAAAAAAAAAAAAAGCCACAATGTAATGTATGTGCGTGTGCGTGTGTACAAATGGTAAATGACATGTTATGTGCGCGTGTGTGCGTGTGCACGTGTGTGTAAGTGCAGTGAGTGTAAGTGACCCCCCCAATCCCCAAAAATGTATGTGTAAGTGTGTGTAAGTGTGAATCTAAGTGTGTATTACTGTAATAAGTGTGTGTTGGTGTGTTTGTGTGTGTAATTGTTGCACTAACCTGAAAAAATCGCTGGAGACTGTTGCAGGCGATCAGGAAGAGCCCCTGGAAGACATCTGCCTCGTGGTTCCTGTCTGTGTGCTGTGGGGGCGGAGATCGTCGATCCGGTGCAGGCTGCAGCAGCAGGACACGTAAGTAACACGTGCCTGCTGCTGTTTTTGGGCCCCTGGACGATCGCGCCCCAGGGGCCACTCGATCCCCTGCTCTGCTCATTGCCTAGGGGCAGGGGATCGAGCTCTAACAGCCGCTCCTCCGCTTCTGAACCCGGAAGTGCTGCAGAACGTAGAATCTACGTTCTGTGGCATTTCAAGTACCTTTGCCACATAACGTAGATTCTACGTTCTGTGGCACTTAAAGGGTTAAAATAAAAAGTGTTTTTTGTATACAGGGTGCAGAGGACGTGAAATCTCCAGTGGCAGCAGCACCATTTTTTACCATCGAGGCTCCCGAGGGCCCGTGCCTAGGGGTGTATACTGATTACTGATTCGCCAATGTTTTCCTATATCTGAAACCTTATTAGGAGCTAAATGGGCAGTGGCGGAATTATAGAGGAAGCAAACCGTAGTCGCAGTGGGGTCCGGACTGTGGGATCCGCTTCCTCTATTGCTAATCAAACCCCCTACTCCCCGGCCACTCTCTTACCTGCACCAAGGAAGGGGGGCGCAAGTTTGATTGGAGTGGGTGGAGTCAGGGCGGGCAGAGGTGGGACATGGGCGGGAGGACAGGGATCAGAGTGCGCCAGGCCCCTCTGAAGATTTTTTTGCAGGGGGCCCGGCGCCCTCTAGTTCCGCCGCTGTAAATGAGGCCCTGACCAAATGTTGGAACTCCAAGTACCTATTATTATGTGAATTGGGGTAATTTATGACCACTTTCAGTTCTTTAGCTACTTTGTTCTTACATAGTTACATAGTAAGTTAGCTTGAAAAAAAACACATGTCAATCAAGTTCAACCTTTCAACTTTTTTAACCCTGCCTAACTGCCAGTTGATCCAGAGGAAGGCAAAAAGCCCCATCAGAATTTCCCTCAGAAGGGGAAAAAATTCCTTCCTGATTCCAAGATGGCAAACGGACTAGTCCCTGAGTCTTTAGCTACTCAAAGTGCCTGGGTGCCGTTTAGGGTTGCCATCTGTCCATATTTCACCCGGACAACCTGGTTTTTGGGAGGACTGTCCGGTTGAAAAGTGCCTGTCCGGATTTCCAAATTTGGAAATCCGGACAGGCCATTGACGTTAATTAAATGGCGATCAGCCAACTGCTGATTGCCACGTCATCAGTCCTGCCCCTGATGTCATCTGCCCCCGTGATGTCATTGGTCCTCCCCCTGACATCATCACCCGCCCTCCAAGTCATCCGCCTGCCCCTTTTCCCCTATCAGAAAAGGTGGCAGCCCTAGTGTCATTGGCCTTAGGCTTAGTATAGTATAACCGTGGCCCAAGTATTTCACTTACCATTGTTCTATTTTATGTACAATTTGGTCCGGCTGTTTTTTTGAAGGTCACCTTGTCCCTCGAGTGTCCCAGTTTGCAATGACTCCGGCTCTGCTACAGCAGCTGAAATACTAAAGTCGGTGAGGTTGAAACTGGCACTAGAAATGCGTTTTAAAAGCTGACCGGACAACATTTAAATGGACGGCACAGTTAGAAAGCACATATTGTACGACCAAATCAGTTTTACATAATATCGGCGGAAGCTGCCATTCGCTGTAGATTTCAACAGGATAGTAGAAGCGATTTACGGCGATGCATCTGCAATCGACACAATAATCTTCTTTATTTAGGAGAGAAGCATCAGAATTAAGTAGCATAATAAATTAGGTTGAAAAAAGACAAACGTCCATCAAGCTCAACCTTTTAAGTCTATGGGGCAAATTCACTAACCTCCGAAAATTTGCCAGTGACGGCTTCGCTCACAGCGCAACACTTCGGCAGGTGTAGATTCGCCAGGACAACGCTAATTTACTAAAATCCGAAGTTGCGTCCCGGGCAGCGTACACTGGCGAAGTTTCGCTAGCGTTGGCTAATTTGCATGCGGCAGGAAGTACAATGGGCGTATATGTAGTAGCAAATACATTACACTACACAAGCCTGGGAAACCTTCATAAAATAAAATAGAGTTGTTATTTTGCCCTATACATGTGCCCACTGTATAGTTTAGGTGCCATATATTAGGAAATGTAGGAGGTTACCCCAAAAAAATGTACGCTATTTTTCAGCCTATCACCCTGATAAAGGAAAAGACGCCATTGTTTTTTGGGACTATTTTTTAGGAACTCCTATCTACTCTATTGCACTTCCCTGGTCTAAAGGGGCGAAGGCAAGTCTGGCGCAAGAGGTAACATTCAGTAAAATCCGCATCTTAGTGAATTTGTGTAAATTCGCCAGAGTGCAAATCGCGAGGCGTTAGGGAGTGAAGTACCACTAGAGTCTATCTCCTTCGCTAGCGATGTTACGCCAGCGACTGTTAGTAAATTGGTGAAGTACTGAAATGATGTCACGCTGGCAAATTTTCACCCGCGTTAGTCACTTCACCCTTTAGTAAATGTGCCCCTTTATATAACCTGCCTAACTGCCAGTTGATCCAGAGGAAGGCATAAAACCCCATCTGAAGCCTCTCCAATTTGGGAAAAATTCCTTCCTGACTCCAAAATGGCAATGGGACCAGTCCCTGGATCAACTTGTACTATGAGCTATCTCCCATATCCCTGTATTCCCTCACTTGCTAAACACCATCCAACCCCTTCTTATACCTATCTAATGTATCAGCCTGTACCACTGATTCAGGGAGACAATTCCACATCTTCACAGCTCTCACTGTAACAAACCCCTTCCTAATATTTCCTTTCTTCTAATCGGAATGGGTGCCCTCGTGTCAGCTGGAAGGACCTACTATATAAGAATTTATATCGGCTGACAGGGCTGCTGTATAATTCGCTATGTATAACAGTCCTACCCCCTTCAATTTTCTATTCTTGTCTACAAGGGCTTTCATTAAAAATAAAGAAGACAACAGAGGGTATATGTGCCCTTTAACCTATGGCCTGACATTGATTGCTCATGGCAGAGCTGAACAGCCTGGGATTTTATGTGTGTGTGAATTAGCAACTGGTGGCTGTTTATAGCTCTAGAGACTTGAAACCAAATCTGTGCTGCTCCCTCCACAGCCCGTCCCTTTTCGGCAACAGGACTCAGATCCGACTGGGGTTTTGGAGAGAATAGGAGAACCTTCTCTATCCAGGATGTGGGGGATCAGAAGCAAATCAGTACGTTCTGGCTGGGAGAGGGTTGGCAGCACTTATATTTCCTGGGATTAGGTTTCATACCAGCACCCAGGGGTGCAATGTGATTGTGTGGGGTTACTGCAGGGAGAGGTCAGACCTGTGAATAGTGTTCCTTATGCAGGGTGGGTGCTTAGGTGAGCAAACTTAGGGGGCTGTTCCTCCTGAATTGTGCTTAGTACAGGGAAAACCTATGCTCATGCCCGGACTGGCAATCTGTGGGTTCTGACAAATACCAGAGGGGCTGCTGTGAGGTCCCATAGAAAGTCAGTATTTAGTGGGCTGGTGGGGGCTGTTTGGGCCTCTATGTGGGCTGATTGGGCCTCTGTGTACCTGAAATGCCAGGGCCTATTTTAATTCTCAGTCCGGACCTGCCTATGCTGCCATAGTTTTATGGTCTCTCTGTACAGACTATGAGCAAACTTAAGGGACTGTTCCTGCTGAATTGTGCTTAGTACAGGGAATACCTATGCTGCCATAGCTTTATGGAATCTCTCTGTACAGACTATGAGCAAACTTAGGGGACTGTTCCGGCTGAATTGTGCTTAGTACAGGGAATACCTAATGTGCCATAGTTTTATGGGATCTCTCTGTACAGACTATGAGCAAACTTAGATGCTGTCCCTGCTGAATTGTGCTTAGTACAGGGAATACCTATGCTGCCATAGTTTTATGAGATCTCTCTGTACAGACTATGAGCAAACTTAGATGCTGTTCCTGCTGAATTGTGCTTAGTACAGGGAATACCTATGCTGCCATAGTTTTATGAGATCTCTCTGTACAGACTATGAGCAAACTTAGGGGCTGTTCCTGCTGAATTGTGCTTAGTACAGGGGAATACATATGCTGCCATAGTTTTATGGGATCTCTCTGTACAGACTATGAGCAAACTTAGATGCTGTTCCTGCTGAATTGTGCTTAGTACAGGGAATACCTATGCTGTAATAAGAACTGACGTGTACCTTTTAGGGGGGCTACTCCCACATGATACAAGGGTACATGAAAGCAGGGTGAGGTTTAACATTCATACAAGGGGTATTTAGCAAGAACAGATAGTGATCACATTTGCCATTAAAGGAAAATGAAAGCCCAGAGGTAAGTTTGCTTATATCAGTGACTTTTGTGGAATAGAACTGCTGTCCTCCAGGGACCCTATGCCAAATGATATCCAGCAGCCAAACGGCCTCACTTGTCTACCATGGCCTTGCTGGGGGCAGTGCATGTATAGTGTGCCACCGTACTGATATATTCTGCAGTGCTTTACAGCCCCTGTACCAGTGGAGCTGACAATCTAAAGTCTTTATCACACACTATGGTCAGTTTTATCTGTATGTTTTTGGAGTGTGGGGGTTGAGTTAACAATTAGTATGATGTAGAGAGTAATATCCTTAGACAATTTGCAATTGGTTTCCATTTTTTATTATTTCTGTTTTTTTGAGTTATTTCACTTTTTATTCAGCAGCTCTCCAGTTTGCAATTTCAGCAATCCGGTTGCTAGGGTCCAAATTCCCCTAGCAACCATGCATTGATTTGAATAAGAGACTGGAATATGAATAGGAGAGGGTCTGAATAGAAAGATGAGTAATAATAAGCAGCGATAAGAACACACTAGAAGCCTTACGCAATTTTTTTTAATGGGATCAGCGACTCCATTTGGAAGCTGAAGAAGAAGGCAAAGCATTTGAAAACTATGAAAAAAAAGAAAATATGAAGACTAATTGAAAAGTTTCTTGAAGTGGTCGTTCTATAACATTAAAGTTAACTTAAAGGCAAACTACCCCTTTATTCGGCATCAACATCATGTAAGAGCGATAGGAAAGTATATTATATAAAACAGGGGAAAATCGCTGGTCCACCCTAAAACTATTGTTGTCGAATGGAGGGCCCAACTTTTAGCAGGTCCAGTCTCCACATCTGCCTTCCCTCTCGTATGACCCCAATGTCCTTGTGTTTACAGTTCAATCTCAATTTCCTTTTATTTGTTTCCCTGCAGAGGGAGTGCATTTCTGTGCACATTGGCCAAGCCGGCCTTCAGATTGGCAATGCATGCTGGGAACTCTTCTGCTTGGAGCATGGCATCCAACCAGATGGCACATTTTTGGACCAACCGAAGTTGAGCAGCTCAGCCGACTCCTTTGAAACGTTCTTCAGCGAGAGCAGCAATGGGAAGCGCGTGCCACGGGTCATTCTGGTGGATTTAGAGACCACGGTAGTAGGTAAGTTTGATAAACTTCTAGTTGTGTTACATTGTGGTTTTATATTACCTGTCCTTTAGTGAATTCTGCCTGATGTGAGGGACAGTTAATCTAGGAATTCACAGAAAGATTTGTTCTTTTGTCCAGTTTGCTCACCCACAAATCTATGCCAGTAAAAGTATTCCAATGTACTAAGCACAATTCAGCAGGAACGGTCCCCTAAGTTTACTCATAGTCTTTATTGAGAGATACTATTTCTGCTGAATTGTGCTTAGTACAGGGGATACCTATGCTGCCATAGTTTTATGGGATATCTCTGTACAGACTATGAGTAAACTTAGAGACTGTTCCTGCTGAATTGTGCTTAGTACAGGGGAATACCTATGCTGCCATAGTTTTATGGGATCTCTCTGTACAGACTATGAGCAAACTTAGGGACTGTTCCTGCTGAATTGTGCTTAGTACAGGGGAATACCTATGCTGTCATAGTTTTATGGAATCTCTCTGTACAGGCTATGAGCAAACTTAAGGTGGCCATAGACGCAAAGATCCGCTCGTTTGGCAACATCGCCAAATGAGCGGATCTTTCCCCGATATGCCATTAACAAGCATGGCTATATCGGGGGTAAACAATCCGATTACGATGTGCCATGGGCTCCGGCGGGATTGGTCAGGTCAAAATCAAACCTGACTAAACGACCGATCTCCGCCGGACGAACGATGTCGGCACAAGCCACACACGATCCGAAAATCATACGAATCCTCGATTCGTACGATCCGAAAATTGTACGAATCCTCTATTCGTACGATAGGATCTGTCTGTCTATGGCCACCTTCAGGGGGCTGTTCCTGCTGAGTTGTGCTTAGTACAGGGGATACCTATGCTGCCATAGTTTTATGGGATCTCTCTGTACAGACTATGAGCAAACTTAGGGGACTGTTCCTGCTAAATTGTGCTTATTAAACCAAGTCCAACTGAATCAGTGAAGGAGAAACACCCCTGTTTATTATAAGTACCACCTGCAAATATTTCATTACAAACCTCAGGCTGCTTCCACTTAACCATCATTCCTATTTGATTGCGCCACAAGATTCAGATAAATCAGTGAAGGTGAAACACATAAATATGAGGAAGGCTCACTGTATTAATTATATTTTTCCTAGATGAGAGGTACATACCGACACCTGTTTCACCCAGAACACATTATCACGGGCAAGGAGGACGCGGCCAATAATTACACCCGAGGACAATACACTATTGGCAAAGAAATCATCGACCTCGTGCTGGATCAGATACGGAAGCTGGTGAGAGACACAGAGAACTCTGATATAGAAGTATAACTGTTGAAGGCACTGAAACCTGACTCTGGATGAACTGCCTTTTCTACTGGCCCACAGGGGACGGGGTGGGTGGTCCATTCTAATTTACTATTTGAGAATTCCTAGTGACCCTCTGCTTTCCCTCCTCACTGATTCTGGATATGCCGTTTCTGGATCAGATCCAGACCGAGTCCGCATGTGTACAGAGCAAGCTGATTGACCTGCCTGACCATAGTTTGAAATCTAGTTGGTTGGGGACCACATCTGAGTGTTGATTCAATGGATTACCTTTATAATCCAACCAAATGATTGTATCAGCCTGACCTGGATCACCAAGGGGGAAACCAAATTGAGCAGAGGTCCACTCGTTTGGCAAGCTAGCAATATTTTATTCTTTTCTTGGCTGGGTGGAGATGTAAATACAATGCACAAGTATGTTTGTCTTGAGCAGATCTTCTGTTTGTCCCTTTCAGACTGATGCCTGTTCCAGCTTGCAGGGTTTCCTGGTTTTCCACAGTTTCGGAGGAGGAACCGGATCTGGCTTCACCTCTCTTCTCATGGAGCGACTGTCCCTGGATTATGGGAAGAAGTCCAAGCTGGAGTTTGCCATATATCCAGCACCGCGGATCTCCACGGCAGTGGTGGAACCCTACAACTCAATCCTGACGACACACACTACTCTGGAACATTCAGACTGTGCCTTCATGGTAGACAATGAGGCCATTTATGATCTGTGCCATCGAAACCTGGACATTGAGCGGCCAACCTATATGGCGCTGAACAGGCTCATTAGCCAGATTGTCTCCTCCATCACTGCCTCCCTGAGGTTCGATGGTGCCCTCAACGTAGACCTGACAGAGTTCCAAACTAACTTGGTGCCTTGCCCGCGCATTCACTTCCCTCTGGTCACCTATGCCCCCATAATCTCTGCAAATAAGGCTTACCATGAGCAAATGTCAATGGCAGATATTACCAATGCTTGCTTTGAGCCGTGTAATCAGATGGTGAAGTGTGACCCCCGCCACGGGAAGTACATGGCCCGCTGAATGCTTTATCGTGGTGATGTGGTGCCCAAAGATGTCAACGTGGCCATCGCCTCTATAAAGACCAAGAGAAGCATACAGTTTGTGGATTGGTGTCCTACTGGATTCAAGGTGCCTGGTCAAATACCTTTCATATCCCTCCTAAATCCATATCTTCTCCCCCATGTGACCCCTACCTCACATTGATGTCTTCCTTGATCCTACTATCCTTCCACCTCCATATCTCTTCTTCTTCTTGTCATCCCTCTAATATTCTTGTCTTTTTCAGGTGGGCATTAATTACCAGCCTCCCACCGTGGTGCCAGGAGTGGACCTTGCCAAGGTTCAGCGTGCAGTCTGCATGCTCAGTAACACCACGGCCATTGCTGAGGCCTGGGCACGGCTAGACCACAAGTTTGATCTGATGTTCGCCAAGCGTGCCTTTGTACACTGGTATGTGGGCGAGGGCATGGAGGAGGGTGAGTTTTCTGAGGCTCGAGAGGACTTGGCAGCCCTTATTCAACTATATCCTTCATAAACTATCTCTAAAAATAGATAATTTGGCCAGAAACTGTTCATTTATTAGTGCTTTTCTATTTTTACTGTTTTGGATAATTTGGGCTCTATAAAGATTAAGCAGGGCCAAGACATAGTAGAAATACAATGCAGTAGTAGCCAGAACCTTGTATTAACACTCAATGGGAATTCTTTTTCAGGCTGAACTTCCTGATCCGATACGGAATTGTCCACAGCCGCCTGAGTGGGGAGAACCTTCCCTGCTTAATTTACATAGGCACGCATCTGGTAAGTAATGCACAATAGGGAATAAACTGTATTAAATTGTAATTATCATTATTATTACTACAGAAATGTTGATGTTGTGTTCCCAGGCCCATGGTTTCTCATGGACTGTTGTATTTGGGGTCTATTTTGGTATTAGATTGCCAGCTCTTGGCTTATACAATGTGTAAATTCCTATTGATGCCCATAGAGGGCATTTTCAGTGGTGCTTGAGAGTATTTGGATCTAGTGCCTTTTAAACCAGGAACAAACAGTAAAGTTGAGGAGGCCACTGACAAGCAACCCATATAACGATACATCTAATTATTATTATTATTTACATATCACTGATGTGTGGCCTATAGTGACACTGCAGGTGAATGGGAACTGCACAGCTTAACTGCTCCACATTTCTGCTTCCCATCTACCAGATAACATTGCTTAATCCATTTCTCCCTCACTCTGACACTTTCTTTATGTTACAGGAACAACTGGACAAGATGCTGGTCGATCTCCAGCTTCCCGGATCTCCTGTAAGTGGTGTTATTAGTATTATTATTATTATTGACTGTTTGCAAGGCCCCACATAGGAGCCCTAATAACAGGGTACAATGCAGTGCTTGTATAACGTTGACTCTCTTCTCCCACAGTTCAGGGAACTCGTAGAGAGTGACGTCATCGTGGAGGACCCTGAGGAGGTTGCTGAGGCCCTTCAAGTAAGGCTCCGGATCCCTGTCTCTGCCCCTGATGCTTCCTCCAATACAGAGTATAAATGTCTTATTTACCCTTTACTCCTCTCCTTGTGTCACCCCCGACAGAACACAAAATCTAGATGGGAGGGCTTGGAGAGCAAAATCCTCCAGAAGGACAGGGAGCTGGAAGAAGAAGCTGCTGCTGGGTATGTATTTTGCAATTAACACTTTCAATTACACTTACTGGCACATAACATATTCAAAAAATAGATATTTTCTTGTACCTCGTATATACTATGGGTGCTTTGGCCATACTTAAAGTAAAAAGCACAGAAACTTGTTTTTAGGTCCCTACAACCATAACATGTATCTCAACATGTATCAATGGGTGAATAATAGCATGGAACTTATTCGGCTCAGTAACTGCCCAATGTGTTACAGTAGGGACAGGTGTGTAGAACGTATAAAGTTATTGCTTACATACAAGGCTATCTGGGTATTTTAATCCTCCATGTTTTCCCCTTCAAACCTAGTGAAGAACAAAAGCCCACTCCTGCAGCTGAGGAACAGGAAGAAGGAGTCCGTCCAGCAGCAGCAGCAGAAGAGCAGAAGGAGCAAGAAGAAGAGGAAGGAGCTCCCGCTGAGGAAGACCCTGCTCTGGCGGAAGAGGCAGACCCTGCTCCAGCTGCAGAAGAAGACCCCGCTCCAGCAGCAGAGGAGGACCCCGCTCCTGCAGCTGAAGACCCCACTCCGGCAGCCAAAGACCCTGCTCTGAAAGTGGAGGAAGACCTCGCTCCGGCGGAAGAGGAAGACACTGCTCCGGCAGCAGAGGAAGACATCAATCCGGCAGCTGTGGAAGACGCTGCTCCTGTAGCCAAAGACACTGCTCCGACCTCTGTAAACGTGTCAGGAAGGCCATTGTGAAGAGGCTACAGAGGATTTGGGTAATTTATCTATTTATTGACAATTATACTTTGTATAGAGATGTCTCATGTTGTCCAATGCAGCTCCACTTTACTTCCAGTCTTTCTGATCATTTTCAATCAGAACAATAGAAAGGAAGTCAAACACCCTGTCTGTTGAGCCCGCAGGCTGATCACTTTGAGGGCGCACCCCATAGACCAATGTTTGGCTGCCTTTAGGGTGTAAGAGGTTGCTGACAGGCATCTAAGTCTGCAGATAAAGTGTTGATTGTATAGTAGGCCAATAACAGGGGAGGCAGGTAACTCTTACAGGGCTGCTGAACATCTGGCTTAGATATCCACCTTTGGAAATGGGTTGCCACTGGGTAATGGACTGGCACCAGCTGATCAAAGAGTATAAAAGAATAAATGGCACAGACTCAGACTGAGATTCATAAGAGGCTCTGGCATTTCATGTGTAGAGAGACCCAAACAGTCCCCACAGGCCCAACAAATAGTGCGCTCTTAAAGCCAGACTGAGACTTTTATATCATAAAGAAACAAGTATTTCTCTGTAATTTATTTTTATTTCAAAACTTTTTTTTTCTTTTCAGCATTCTACCCGGCGACTCACCTGCGGCTGCCGTCGACCAACCACCGCCCCCTGATTGTATTGTGTTTCTGTCTGTGTGAAGGAGGTGGGGGGTAAGTGTATATAGGAGGGAGGATGGTGGGTGTGTAGAGGCGGATGGGAGAGTAAGTGTAAATAGGAGGGAGGGTGGTGGGTGTATATAGGAGAGAGGGACGGTGGTTGTGTGTGTGTGGGGGTTATAGAGAGGGAAGGTGTTGGGTATTGGAGGGAGGGTGGGGGTTGGTTTATGTAGGAGGGATGGTGTATAGGAGGGAGGGTGGGTCTGTAGAGGTAGGATGGTGTTTATAGGAGGTAGGGTGTGTATAGGAAGGGAGGGTGGGAGGGAAGTATGTGTAGTAGGGTGGGTGGTTGTGTGTGTCCAGCCATGATCCAGGGTGTAGAACCGACTGCCGTTTCTAGGAGTCAGGAAGGAATTTTTGCCTTCAGTGCAAATTGGCGCAAGCACTCAAGGATTTTTTGCCTTCCTTTGGATCATCAGCTTCTTCAGTGTATGTTAGGGTGTGTATAGGAGGGTGGTTGTGTGTGTGTGTGTGAATATAGGAGGGAAGGTGGGGGTATAGGAGGGAGGGTGGGGGGAGTGTGTATAAGAGGGAGGGTGGGGGTGTATAGGAGTGAGGGTGGGTGGGAAGTATGTGTAGTAGGGTGGTTGTGTGTGTGTGTCCAGCCATGATCCAGGGTGTAGAACCGACTGCCGTTTCTAGGAGTCAGGAAGGAATTTTTGCCTTTAGTGCAAATTGGCGCAAGTACTCAAGGATTTTTTGCCTTCCTTTGGATCATCAGCTTCTTCAGTGTATGTTAGGGTGTGTATAGGAGGGTGGTTATAGGAGGGAGGGTGGGGTATATAAGAGGGAGTGTGGGGTGGTGTATATAGGAGGGAGAGTGGGGTGTATAGGAGGGAGTGTGGGTGGTTATGTATGTATAGGAGGGAGGATGTGTATAGGAGGGAGGGTGAGAGGTAAGCATGTGTAGTAGGGTGGGTGTAGTGTATATATCTAGCCATGATCCAGGGTGTAGAACCGACTGCCGTTTCTAGGAGTCAGGAAGGAATTTTTACCTTCAGTGCAGATTGGCCCCCAAGCACTCTAGGGATTTTCTCCTTCCTCTGGATCATCTGGCGTTAGGGAGGCCCAAATATAAATTGGCTTATAATTGTAATAAATCCTGTGCGCACAGCCAGGTTTACCCATAAATATGTCTCTGTGTTTTTCTTTAGTCCCTATGGTGAATATTGAGGAAAGGGGCTCCTGTGCCTTATTCTACTAAAGATTACTGACCAGTTGTGTGACGGGCAATTAATACCACTTGGACCTGCTCAAAATGGACAAGGGCAGCGTGGGGTAAAACTGGGTGGTGGTGCTGATACAGGGGTTAGTTGAAGAAGGGAATGGGTTAATTGATTAATATGTACATGATGGGGCTGAAATACATAGTGACTGATCTCTAATGATTGAAAGAAACTACATTATTGCTTTACTCCATAGGCCTCAATGCAACAGCATTTCTAAGTCCAAGGCCCCTTGCTTAACAATGGAATTACATGCACTTCCCACCAGCCTATTGATTCTATACCAGACATTTAGTATAGCTTGATATTGGGGAATGCCTATGCTGGATTCGTTCTTGGCTACCTTTCTCTCCAGGTTATAAGATATCTTTTTGGGGTGTGGTGTATTACATTTCTTCTTGCCCCCACAATGACACACTCCATGGTCTGCAAGACCAGTTAGCGATGTGAGGGGTTATAAGGAAGGTAGGAGCAAGATTTGCCTAAGGTACCATAATACCATTGGGCCAGACATTGAGGCGCTCTTTATATGGAGGTGTCTTCACCTGTGTATTTACCCCCCCCCATGCAATCCAAGTCAGACTTGCAGATTCCCAAAAAGCCGATTTACCTTCCAGAAACCTGTAGAATGGCGAACTGTAAAAGCCAATCATGAAAAAGTTTCTAGTCCTACTCACTGGCCTACTTGAGTAACACTATGGCCATGGGTAATTGGGGAGTAGCATCAATTGCCCCACCTTTTAATTTTCATATACTGAGATGTAAGTAACAGTCAGGTCTTACCCTTGGGCCAATGAGGTGTTGCACCACAGTTCAGTCGTCCCCCAATGGGAGCCAAGACCACCTTCCCTTCCACGTAGTCAATATGGAGGGAAATACATATGAAGGTCACACAGGAACAGGTTTATGTGTGGGTTCTAAAAAGAGAAAAAGGAATCTTAATATACAATATCTGAAGGGCTGGGGTTGGAGAAATCAGGCCTAGGAAGCCTGAGGCTACAGCTGATGAGTTTAAAGTCAGCAGAAATCACAGAGACCTCTTCTGAGTTTGAAGTCCAAGACAATTATCCTTGTTGCTATTGACTAAAACCAGTCCTGAGTGGCCAATGTTTCAGAACTCTCACCTTTCCTTATGACCCAAGTGCTGATATATGTCATTTAAATATCTGTTTATAGAAAGGTCCCCTTCCTGAAGTGTCTGATGTTGCTGCATAACATCATAGACAACTACTATTGTGTTTGCCACAAAGGAATCATTTGTCAGAATAGAAGCAAATAACAACCCCAACCAAATGTGTCTAAGCAATCACCCTTTGGGGTAACTCACCTTCACTATATCAATTCCAGCCTGAAGCCTGTTGGTAACTAGAGGAAAAAAGGGGAAGAGAAAGGTCATCGTTAGACTCCCACCAATAACTGCCTCTAATATTACTGTCATAATTACAGCTATTTTTATTTTTTTGTTTTTAATTTGACCTACAACCTTGAGGTTAATAATTTGTTTGGAATATTTGTTACATACAGTTTATCTGACGTTTTGATTGAGAACATGAAAAGTACTGATGTAATACTTTTATTTTATTGTTCTGATCAATATTGTTATACAGAGACTGTTAAATATGTGACACATTACAGTTGCTTCAATAAAATCTGAAATACAAAAAAAAAAAAAGTCCACACAGATATCAGCGCTAAAGACGGTAAACCCCCCCCCTCACTCACAAGATATATAAAAAAATAAAAATTAGCAGCCCCCCTACATTCATTCATTGGTGGTTGTAGAATATTTTTAAAAAAACATTGGTGGCCAGGGGTTTAAAGGGGTTGTTCACCTTTGGGTTCACTGTTAGTATGATGTAGAGAGGGATATTCTGAGACTATTTGCAATTGGTTTTCATTTTTTATTATTTGTGGTTTTTGAGTTATTTAGGTTTTAATTCAGTAGCTCTCCAATTTGCAATTTCTGCAATCTGGTCGCTAGAGTCCAAATTTACCTAGCAACCCTGCATTGATTTAAATAAGAGACTGGAATATGAATAGAAGAGGCCTGAATAGAAAGAGTAATTAAAAGTAGCAAAAACTATAAATTTCTAGCATTACAGAGCAATTGTTTTTAGATGGGGTCAGTGACCCCCATTTCAAAGCAGGAAAGAGTCAGAAAAAGAAGGCAAATAATTCAAAAACTATTAAAAAGAAAAAATGAAGACCAAATGAAAAATTACTTAGAAGTAGTCATTCTATAACATACTGAAAGTTAACTTATAAGTGAACCAACCCGTTAATCTTTATAGGAGGCAAAACGAGCCTATTGGGTTATTGGGTTTAGATGATTTTCTAGTAGACTTAAGGTATGAAGATCCGAATTTCGGAAAGGTACATTATCCGGAAGACCCCATGTCCTGAGCATTCTGGATAACAGTTCCCATATCTGTACTAAGCACAATTTTGCAAGAAAATATTAGGGCAGAGCAGCCCTCTTGCAAGCCGCTGACACTCTAATAAGATTTTAGGCCCCCAGCATATGTACTCTTCTGCATAACATCACCTTGTAACATAATTCACTGGTAACATGTAAGTATCCCAGTCAATTAGACTTGACTTGTCCATTGATAGGTAGTTCATAGAGAGAGATGTACTAGGAGAGATTAGAATCAGGACTGGCAAACAGGGAAAGAAGTGTCAATCACTGGCGAGACTGAGACATTAAGAGAAATGATATATACACACTATAACATCTCCCTTCTCTAAACAGAATGGATACAGAGGGGACGGGTTCAAACATGGACTTTGTGGATTCACTTGGAGCAGCACTGGACAGACACAGGACAGGATCCTTATGGAACCCTTAAAGGAACAGTAACACCAAAAAAAATAAAAGTGTTTTAAAATAATGAAAATATCTTGTACTGTTGCCCTGCACTGGTAAAACTGATGTGTTTGCTTTAGAAACACTACTATAGTTCATATAAACAAGCTGCTGTGTAGCAATGGCGGAAACTGCAAAAAGGCTATATGGCACAGGTTAAATAGTGGATAACAGATAACAGCATTATGTTCTACAGAGCTTATCTGCTGTGTAACCTGAGCCTTTTCTCCTTTGAACGGCAACCCCCATGGATACACAGCAACTTATTTATATAAACTATAGTAGTGTTTCTGAAGCAAACATACCAGTTTTACCAGTGCAGGGCAATACTATATTATATTTGTATTACTTCTAAACACTTTCATGTTTGATATTACTGTTCCTTTAAAACTCATGGATATTTTGGAGGATTCTTTAGAATCTCTTGATAGAACCTTAAGGACAAACTTATTTCTCCTTTTTATTATTTGCTAAAATGATTTGGCTATGTGGACACGGCTGGCAGGGGGTTGGTGGTATATTAAGCTACAGTACAGTTTAGTGGAATGTGAATATACACAATAATAATGTCTGGGTACTGGTATAGCGAGGAATGATACCCAAGTCAATATTAAATAAGGGAATCTCATTATAGTTCAGGGGGGTGAGAGTGAGGGCCCATTATCTAATGTAGTGATCGAGCTGAACCATGGAGGGAAGGTGAGGCAGCCTATGGGTCAGAAGCCTATGGGTCAGAAGCCTATGGGTCAGAAGCCTATGGGTCAGAAGCCTATGGGTCAGAAGCCTCATCATGATGTGCATTTTGTGCTTCTTGGCCAAAGAGAAATTGGCATCAACAGCTTCTTCTGCCTGGTGGGATCTGGCTGGTTTGGCTGCAGTGGGTAAATCTAATTCCAGATGGGCTGTAAAATCATAGATGTGTATGACTAAAAGCAACCAACAGATGTCAGTAGAAGATTTGGCCTCAAATGATTTACTTTTTACCAAGTACAACTAACAGATGTCACCAGACCGAGCCTCCATTATTCCAGGAATGTACCAAAGAAACATCAGTCTCTCATTCCCAGTGTGAGCAATAGACTTCACTGGTGGAGCTCAGTTCACAGCAACATCAATATCCCAAATGCAAAGTGTCACTGTACCGGGAAACATGAACATGTAATATTAAATAAAACCAACAGATGTCACTAGAGAATTCACTATCAAATTTAATACAAACTTCCAGAGTTACTTTTTATAATAATAACCAGTGTCACAAGCAGTTCCATAACGGCACAATTAAAAAGATGAATTGTCCCTTTGCACAGAAAACCATGCAATACCAAAGATAGCCAAAAGATGTCTGAGAAGATTAGGCTCAGATCTTGGAGTGGTGGGTATGTACAGTATGTAGGTGAAGAGGTGCGAGTGTGAAGGTGAATGAGAGGGTGTGTATGGGTGGGTGGGTCGTGCGATGCGTGGGTCGTGCGTGAGTGAGCAGGTGGAAGGGTCGTGCGTGGGTGTCTCTGTGGGTGAGGGGGGGTGTTGGTGGGTGAGGGGTGTTGGCGGGTGAGGGTGCATTGGTGGATGAGGGGTGGGAGGGTATGTGCATAGGTAGGGGTGGGATGGTGTGTCGGTGGGTGAGGGGTGGGAGAGTACATGCATTGGTGAGGGGGTGCATGCGTGGGTGAGGGGGTTGGATGATGCATGCCTGTGTGAGGTTGGGAGGGTGCATGCATGGGTGAGGAGGCTTCATTTTATTATTATGTTTATATTTATTCCTTATAATTGTATTTAGGTCCTAAATCCTCTTACCAACCAGATAGCTATTAACATTCCAAACCTGACAGCTGCCCAGCAACACAACTCCCAAGAATAAAAAGACCAATTGCAAATAGTCCTGTCTACATCACTCTAAATACACATTTTCAGGTGAACTGTCCCCTTTAAAGATGGCTGGTGATGGATGGGTTAGGGTTACAATTGGAAGGCTGCTTGTGAGAGTTTGTGCAGGTAATGGATCCACACTCTGGAATTAGGGTTAATCTGGACCTGCCCCTACACCTTTAACCTGTGGCTCCTCCCCATTACTTCAGTGGTTTGTTCTGGTTGTGCCGGTCATAAATTGAGTTTAGAAGCATGCAGGGAATAAAAGTCAGGTTAGGGATTGAGCTGAATGTAAGTGCCTGGCCAAACTGAATCTGAAGCAGTAAAATCACATGATTTTTGTCATACGAACTACAAAATGTAATTTTTTTTTCTTTTTAACAATTACTATATGCCCTTGCCCATTTTTGAGTCTCACCCTATAATAGGGGTAAATCGGGACAACTGATACACCATCATTTTGTACAATCATAAATAAAATCATGATGTCATGGTAACACATATTCCGATTGGTTGGAAGAGAACAGCCTCACTTTACAGCTCTGGCCTCTCTCTCCATTTATCCCTTTCTTTTTCCTTAGAATTTGTTCTCCTCCATGTCTGTAAATCAGCTGACTTCTGCTACATTGGTTAATTGGTCAGAACCTGCAGATCCTGCTTTCCATAGTAATTACATTTACACATAATGAATGGAAATTAGGAAGCTGCTTAAAGGGGTTGTACACCTTTAAATTAACTTTTACTATGATGTTGAAAGTGAAGACGTGAGACAACGTGCAACTGGTTTTTATTTATTATTATTTGTGGTTTTTGAGTTATTTAGCTTTTTATTCAGCAACTATCCAGCCTGATGTTTCAGCAATTTGGTTGCTAGGGTCCAAATTACCTTAGTAACCATGCATTGCTTTAAATGAGAAGTCTGGAATATGAGTAGGAGAGGCCTGAGTAGAATAAAAAGTAGCAATAAAACATGTGTAGCCTTACAGAGCACTTGTTTTTTTAGAAACCCCCCACCCCATTTGAAAGCTGGAAAGCGTCAGAAGTAGAAGGCAAAGAATTCCAAAACTATAAAAAAAGAAAAAAAATGAAGGCCAATTGAAAAGTTGCTTAGCATTA
Source organism: Xenopus petersii (assembly GCA_038501925.1). NCBI lineage: Eukaryota > Metazoa > Chordata > Amphibia > Anura > Pipidae > Xenopus > Xenopus petersii. The sequence continues at coordinate 6,860,011 of CM076676.1, read as the reverse complement.
GCCATTCTATAACATACTAAGAGTTAACTTAAAGGTGAGCCCACCCCTTTAAAATTATATTTTCTTTTATTATGTCAAAATAGTTTTTGGGTTGAGATCCCCTTTAATGCAGATAATTGTAAATAATGTAACATCCCATTGTAAGCCCTACGGGGTAGGGTCCTCTAGCCTTTTGTTTCCTTGACACTGAGCACTTAATCTGTATTGTAATTATATTTTATATTTATGTGAATTGTATTTCTAATAATGCACTTATTGTTACTTTTTATTCCAATGACCCCTTGTTTGTTACTACTAATTTATTGTTTTGCTGTACAGTGCTTTGCCCTCAAGGAGCGCTTTACAAATAAAAATATACATACATACATTCTCCTTGCCCCCAAATAAAGGCAAAGTCGAGCCCATGGCACTTACAGCAGAGGTCTGGATTAAAGATGTTCTTTGTTGTATAATCAGCGTCAGATGTCTGGGATGTCTATGGCCTTATCTGACCCCAGAGACATGCAGAGAGCACTCATCTGTTTGACCAATATACAGCTCCACATGTGAAGTCTCATAGGAACGTGGGGTGAAGTCTCTAAAGGCAAAAGGGCTTGATTATCCCAATGCTGCTTGGGAAGATACTTATTTAAAGGGGAACTTCAACCAGAAACATTTTTGTTGCATCCTATATAAATTATGTATATAAAATATCATTCTAAGCAACTTTCCAATATCCATGCATTAAAACTTGTATATTATTTGGAAATGTAACTGCTACTGAAAGCAGTGTCTGTCTGCCTGTATTTGTTTTTCAGCACTGCTGGTTCTGACTCTTGAGTCCAGATGATTAAAAGTCTTAAGAGGAGAACAGACTACTGCTCTATTGTTTCAAGAGTCAGAACTAGGGAACAGAAACAACCACTGTTTAAACACTTAAAGGGATACTGTCATGGGAAAAAAACATTTTTCAAAATGAATCAGTTAATAGTGCTGCTCCAGCAGAATTCTGCGCTGAAATCCATTTCTCAAAAGAGCAAACTGATTTTTTTATATTCAAGTTTTAAATCTGACATGGGGCTAGACATATTGTCAATTTCCCAGCTGCCCTAAGTAATGTGACTTGTGCTCTGATAAACTTCAATCACTCTTTACTGCTGTACTGCAAGTTGGAGTAATATCACCCCCTCCCCCCCCCAGCAGCCAAACAAAAGAACAATGGGAAGGTAACCAGATAGCAGCTGGTAGATCTTGACACATTCCGTTACATTGAAAAGGAAAAACAGCAGCCTGCCAGAAAGTATTTCTCTCCTAAAGTGCAGGCACAAGTCACATGACCAGGGGCAGCTGGGAAATTGACAAAATGTCTAGCCCCATGTCAGATTTCAAAATTGAATATAAAAAATCCAGAAATCTGTGTTCAACCTCGGAATATTGATATTTACATGCTGCAAATCCATAGAAAGTAATGTTAGGCTAGCATTATTTTATGTTTCTGTTTTTCTGTTCTAGGTTTCTGTTTTTTTTTTTTCTTCGAATGTATCATATCTTATATGGCTTGCATTTTCTTTAACATTGATGGCTACTTCATGGACTTATACGACATGCTTGCAAACAACCTTTCAATAAAAACAATTAAAAAAAAAAAATTGAATATAAAAAAATCAGTTCGCTCATTTCAGAAATGGATTTTAATGCAGAATTCTGCTGGAGTAGCACTATTGACTGATGTGTTTTGAAAAAAAACATGTTTTCCGATGACAGGATCCCTTTAACTATAAACCCAGTGAGGAGGAGGAATTAACGGATATTAGTAAGTTGTTTAAAATCAGATTGTCTTTTATAAGGCAAAAATAGTTTTTGGGGTTTACATTACTTTTAGCAGTAACAGAAGAGAAGCACAAATATAGAATCCTTTTTTAGCCAGGTCACTAATGTTCTTTCCCCATTGCTACACTGTGGCCTCAAGATGTGTGTGTGTGTGGAGGGGCACAAATAAACACTCACCCCAAATCTCCCCCTAACTGACCTTCAGGCTGTGCCCCCTTAGCTCATAACAAGATTACAGATATATAGAAACATTGGGGTAACAGTCACCCTGCTATAGTTTCAGGGGTACTCAGGGGACAAATAAACACTCACCCCAAATCTCCCCCTAACTGACCTTCAGGCTGTGCCCCCTTAGCTCATAACAAGATTACAGATATATAGAAACATTGGGGTAACAGTCACCCTGCTATAGTTCCAGGGGTACCCAGGACACAAATAACCACTCACCCCAAATCTCCCCCTAACTGACTTTCAGGCTGGGCCCCCTTAGCTCATAACAAGATTACAGATATATAGAAACATTGGGGTAACAGTCACCCTGCTATAGTTCCAGGGGTACCCAGGACACAAATAAACACTCACCCCAAATCTCCCCCTAACTGACCTTCAGGCTGGGCCCCCTTAGCTCATAACAAGGTTACAGATATATAGAAACATTGGGGTGTCACCCTGCTATAGTTCCAGGGGTACCCAGGGCACAAATAAACACTCACCCCAAATCTCCCCCTAACTGGCCTTCAGACTGGGCCCCCTTAGCTCATAACAAGGTTACAGATATATAGAAACATTGGGGTAACAGTCACCCTGCTATAGTTCCAGGGGTACCCAGGGTACAAATAAACACTCACCCAAAATCTCCCCCTAACTGACCTTCAGACTGGGCCCCCTTAGCTCATAACAAGGTTACAGATATATAGAAACATTGGGGTGTCACCCTGCTATAGTTCCAGGGGTACCCAGGGTACAAATAAGCACAGCCATTTATTTCAGTGTTATTGGTTGTAAAGAAAGAAATAAGTACAATGTGACAGTCCCATATGTTACAAGGAGACTGAGTGACAAGCAAAAGCTGTGGGAGTCATAAAAGAACATTGTCTCATGTGCCCTGATTTACAGACACAAACCTGGGCCTCACTGGGAAGCTTTCCCCTTGCAATTAGTCACTGCAGGAAACGTATAAAAAGTGTGACATTACCTTTCATTGGCAAACTTTCGTAGTCACGGAGCACCAGTCAGAATAAAACATCTATTTTATTGAAAAATGGTTAAAAAATAACAATGGAGCATAAGGAACCCAACGGCTCCATACCTTTCATTGGGAAAGAACAACAACGATTCATCCTGGGAGGGGACTGACATAAAACTCTCCCGGGTGTGCAAAATATTTATTTTCTATCAATGCATCATGTCCAATCATTTTGGATTTCAATAATAAATCACCTGCAAAATCAAACCAAATATCTCATTTTCTTTCTCTCTATGTGTGTATGTATTTAAGGATTCTTACTGAATACTCATTACAGAAATCTCAGCTGCCATAAAGCAGGACAGGACTGCTGCACATAATTAAAGTGGGATTGCTTTGCTGCAATGTTTGGTTATCACTAAATTAATGTCATTTGAAAGCTGTTTGGAGTGAGATTTCCTCATATTTCAAAGTTTTCATTATTTGGGAAAAAAAATTGCACGCAGCAAAACAATTGCAGTTGTAGATGAATTGTAGCAGGAAATAAGGAGCCTTTAGTAAATCTGCCTTCACATGAAACCACCAAGTCCCCAGTCTCCTCCCACTTACTGCGGCCCCAGGCTTCCACTTCTCCTCAGAGAGGCAAGGCCAATACTAGTAGTTCCGGCAGCGGATGGATATTGCTCCAGGTGCGGGGGTTGGTGTAGCGTATGTAGTTCCTGAGGAATTCAGAGCTTTTCTCTTCCGGCTCCCAGCTCTCGCACTGTGTTGTGGTGTCACGGATGTAACGTCGTACAGAGGGATTTTTATAGGAACATTTCCACGTTAGATATTAGCTATTTGGGCGAAGAAGCGGAAGGACACGCAGCTCCTCTGTGTATCACTCTGCTAGGGATCAGGAGTGGGAGCCCCGGCTGGAGCAGGAGGAAGAGAGACGCTGCGGCGGGTTTACAAGCAGCATGGAGGGGTCGGAGCGGAGAAGCCGGGGTCGGGTTACGGGGGAGCATTGAGCCCCGAGCGCAGTACGGAATGTAACACAGAGAAATGGGGGCCCTGCTGAGGAGCCTGCTGATCTGCAGCCTGAGCTGCTTGTTGAGGGGTGAGTGTGGGGAGCCGCGGGGATAGGGCCTGAACGAGGGATTGATGGGGGCTCGGGGCATCGAGTAGTGGGGGGAGGAGGAGGAGAAGCTGCTGAGGGGGCTTTGGGGGAGGGGAAGATGTAGCTGAGGGGGTGACTGGCTGCTTTGTGGGTGACTGACAGGGAAACTGCTGCTGTGGGAGGGGATTGTTTAGTTTGAGGGGGGACTGACTGCTTTAGGGACAGAAGCAGATGTTGGGGGGTACTGACTACTTTGGGGGGAAGAAACTGGTCAGGGAGGTGACTGGTTGTTTTTTTAGGGGCAATTGCTTTGGGGGTACAATGTAGATGAAGGGGTTATTGGCTGCTTTCTGGGAGAGAAGCTGGTGGGGTAATTGCTTAGTTTGAGGGGGGACTGGCTGCTTTAGGGACAGAAGCAGATTTTGGGGGAGGGGCATTGGCTACTTTGGGGGGAAGAAACTGCTCAGGGGGTGACTGGTGGGGTTGTGGGGGCAGAAGCTGTTTAGGGGGTGACTGTAGTTTTGGGGGAGAATGGTCTTGTGGCAGATTTGGGGTCACAGGCTGGTAACGGGGAGTGGCTGCTTTACAGATATAGCGAAGTCTGTTCCTGAGCATTAGATTGTAAGCTTTATGGTTCCCACATGAGGGTCTGGTTGGCATTAGCCCAGGCAGGGGCGGCAGGAGTGACTAGAAATGGCCCCAATTAACTGTTTGTGCTCTCATTCCACTCATTAGAGCCACCTTGGCAGCTGGAGTAAGGGTGCAAGTGTCTGCTGGCTGTCGCAAGTGATGGGACAAATGGCTATAAAACATGATGTCAGGTGATCAGCTAATTAGAGCCGGGGGAGGGGGAACAAAGTGATCAGTATGGCTACTCCTGCGTCTCGTGCTCACTGCCAACACACGACTAGTGGGAATACTGTGTGTGGCTAATGGAGTGGGACTGTTGCACAATCTATTCATTGCTACAATTCTGTCGCCTCCTTTGCTTGGAAATATCTCTAAACAAAATTCAGTTTTTATTTTTAACGCTTGGGTGTTGCCTGTTTCTCGTTGGTTTTCTACAAAACAAGTTTCCTATTGAATATCCCCCATACTCTTGCCCCCCAGCATCATGCCCCTGATTCCCTAGTTCAGCAATGCCTAAAACTACTGAACTTTAGTCTCCTTTTACTTCTCTCTCCTGCTCCTTTGTTCTGCCCCATCTAGTATTCAGCCTGTGCTTGAACTAGTCACCCCATAGCCTTCTGGGAATTGTAGTTCTACCTGTGGCTCCTGCATTAGAGCCTGAAAACAATATTCCAGATAAATAAAGCAAAGTATATTTGTAAAACTGGGCATGGAGAGACCTGCTCTCACCAACTGAGTGGATCATTTTTTGATAGACGGGTGGCCAGGATGGGCTGTTCCAATGATCCGATTATAATGGGGTTGTATGCGGACTTGTTGGGGCCAATGTTGTCCTATCCCAGTTGGATTTTCTAACCTGCCTGATATCTGTTATTTTATGGCTGAATACTGGTCAGGCCTTTGCGTTGGCACCATACTGGGCCCAAAAGCTACTGGAATTGGCTGAAGTCAGCAGTTTACAGCCTTAAACTTTTGCATTGGAATTTAGTGCATGCCCACCATTAGTTTAAAATTTGCCGATATCTGGATCAATTTAGCCAAAATCTATGCCGGGCAGGTGGTCAAAAGGGCCTGTACATGGGCCAATATGCAGCTTAGTCTAGAGAGTCCAGAGTTGGCACATTTTATTGGATTTTGTATTGCCAGCTTAAAGGAACAGTAACACGACAAAATAAAAGTCATTACAACATGTATTGTTTCCCTGCATTGGTACAGCTGGTGTGTTTGCTTTAAAAATATGGCTATAGATTATAGAAATAGGCTACTGTGTTGCCATGAAGGCAGCCATTCAAGGCACAGGTTATGTAGCAGATAACAGATGCACTCTGTAGAATCCCATTGTATTATATTAGAGTTTATCTGTTATCTGTGAAGTAACATGTGCCTTTTCTCCTTTTTTTTTTTACTTGAATGGCTGCCCCATGGCTACTCAGCAACCTATTTATATAAACTATAGTAGTCTAAAGCAAACGCACAACTTTTACCAATGCAGAGCAAAAGTACATTTTATTTAATTATTGAAAATGCTTTTATTTTTGTGTTTCTGTTCCTTTAAAGACATTGTTCACCTTTCAGTTCAAAGACCAGTAACATACATTTTCTTTTTAAAAGAAAAACTTGTTTCTTTTTAACGAAAAAAAAAACCCAAGACAAGTTATACTTTTAATTCGCAAAACTTATCAAGAAATTACTTAGGGATTCTCTGCATGCCCTCCTCTTCAGAAACAGCGACCGCGCTAGATTTCTCCTTCCTGCCTTCTTTAGGAGATAGCCAGGGAGGAAAAATCGCAGCAAATCGGTAAGTCATTTCTTAAAAAAAGCGTTGAGAATTAAAAGTTAAAACTGTCCTGGTGTGTTTTTTTTTTTTTTGTTAAAAAGAAACTTATTTTTTTATGTTACTGTGATGTAGAGAGCGATTTTCTGAATTTGCAATTGCTTTCGTGATTTTTGAGTTATTCCAAGAGCTCTCCACATTGCTATTTCAGCAATCCGGTTGCTAGGGTCCAAATTACCTTAGTAACCATGAACTGATTTGTATAAGAGACTGAAATATGAAAAGGAGAGCCCTAAATGGAAAGACTTGTTATGTGCATTATTTTTTTTTAAACGGGGTCAGTGACCCCCCCCATATGAAAGCTTCAGAGAGTCATAAAAAACAAGCAAATAATTAAACTATAAGAAATAATGAAGACCAATTGAAAAGCTGCTTAGAATTGGCCCTAGTTTACCCAGACACTTCAGACCCGTAACAGACAAGTTTAAATCCTGGAACAAAAAAAAAAAAATCCTACATTCCAATATCGTGGGACTGAAAACACTTCTCAAATGTCTGTTCGTTCTGCAAGGCTGAGGCTTTAGCCGTCTCATTTCAGCAGAGCTTCTGCCCATTGGAGAAATTTGATTAAATATTCCAGGGAGGAAAGTTTCCAGTTATTCCGAAAGCTGGAATGTACCACTTTCCTTCTAATTGTGTGAAAGGGAAATGAAAATCCTTTTTTGATGAACAAACTTGGGCTTGCAATCATAGCAACTGTTATTTTTGTGCTGGGCACGGGGATTAGGGAGTATTTCCGAAAGCTGCTTTCTTTGTATAGCAACGCTCATTTGGTAAAATCCAATCGGCGTCTCTTCCTACCCCCCCAAATTTCTAATCCGCCTGCCTGCCACACTGTATCCATCTGGAAAGATGTTTAATACTAGCTGTATGCGAAGAATGCCTGGAAACCAGGATGGTAGTATGAATTTCTATTTCTTTTTTTTTTTTGTGGTTCTTCTGGAATCCTGGATCTGCTTGGTCAGAAGGGGCCTGAGTAGAACTGTCTGATGAAGAGGACCAAATCCACTTGATGATATAGTCTGGGATTTTCTAACCTGCCCCATATCAGTTGGGAGGCCCCATGTACAGGGGGAGAATCTGGGCCAGACCTTTGTCCCATTCAAATGTTTTGCATGGCCTGATGATTGAGCAAACTTAAACTAGGTACAGATATGGGACCTGTTATACAGAATGCTCGGGACCTGGGGTTTCCTGGATAATGGATCTTTCCGTAATTTCAACTTCTTACCTTAAGTCTACTAGAAAATCATGTAAATATTAAATAAACCCGATAGGCTGATTTTTGCCTCCAATAAGCATTAATTATATCTTAGTTTGGATCAAGTACAAGGTATTTTTTTTATTATTACAGTGAAAAAGGAACTTCTTTAAAATTTGGATTATGTGATTATAATGGAGTCTAGGGGAGTCGGCCTTTCCGTAATTCGTAGCTTTCTGGATAATGGGTTTCCGGATAACAGATCCCATACCTGCATCGTTTGGAAATGGATTGGTTTTCCCCAGTTCTGCCTGGGCAGTCAAGGGGCAGAATCATCAATTGAGGGTGCTTTACACATATTTAGTTATTCTCCATAGACTAACATGGGAATTGCTGTGGACACGCCAGTGTACCCAATAGGGTTGACACTTTTTTTCTGGGAAAAAAATAAAAAGGCCTTCCTATATATATTTATCTTTTTTCCCTATTAATAACATTGGGATCAACCTTCATTTTTACCGACCAGGTGGCAACCCTAGTATCCAAGGGTAAGAACAACTACTCCTCGGAGGCTGCTAATTGATTGAGGCGCACCACCAGGGCCAAATAAATACCCATTTTACACTGTGATTGAGGCAAATTCATGCACTATGCTGCCACTGTGCTGCAAATCACAACAGGGGGAGCAGACCCACCATGACTGTAAGCGGTGCCTTGGGTATCATTGGGCCCCTGTTCTCTAGATCAGTGATCTCCAACCAGTGGCCCATTAGCAAAAGGTTGCTACTTTTTATTACTAGTTTTTCTATTCATACCCTCTCCTATTCATATTCCAGTCTCTTATTCAGATCAATGCATGGTTGCTAGGGTCATTTGGACCCTAGCAACTTGACTGCTGCAAATGCAGACTGGAGAGCTGCTGAGTAAAAAGTTAAATAGCTCAGAAACCTTAAATAATAAAAAATGGAAACCAATTGCAAAATGTCTCAGAATATCACACTCTACATCATACTAACAGTTAACTAGTCTTTTATTGTGTCTGTCCAATCTGGTTTTGGCATGCATCAAACCCGGGCTCCTTATGATCTCCCTACACCTGGAAACATAACCTCTCCTAGAAAGGAACTCATAGCTGTGCCTTCATTAGTAAAATAACTCCAAGGATCCCGCTGCTTCCTTATCTCTTCTTAATTCCCATGGGGCAACTGTTTGTTTACACCATGTGACTTTTTTTTTGGTGGGGGGCAAAGTAAAGGATGATGTCCTGTAAACAGTTCCCCATAATGGCCTGCAGATGTTTTATTAAACCATCTGTTTGTGTTTAGCTCTCCCTGCATGGCTTAAGAGGCTGATAACTGCTTCTGGATGGTAAAAATATATCAGACAAAATCCTTTTTAGTGTTTGTTTCAGAAACGACACATTGGGTTACAATCTGCAGGTTGTTAAAGAGCAGCTGTACAATACAGAGTTATCTGTGCCTGGTGCTGCAATATTATTTGTAGCAATTCCTATTTGTTATTTGTGTGTGTGTTTTCCAGGGTCGGACTGGGGGGCTTGGGGCCCATCGGGGCTACTGCCCCAGGGCCCCCCTCCGGCCGCTCTAGTGCACTGCGTTGCCGTGCCGGGTCTCTTCATGTGCGCACAGCACCACTTCAGTACATGTGTGTGGCGCAGCGTTTGTGCACATGCGCAAAATGTTTATTTAGCCGCGACCCCCGACAGAGGGGTCGCGCAACACCAAGAAGTGGATCTAGGCCGGTAGGGCCCACAAGAGCCCGGGTTTTTCCCGGTGTCACGCCGGCCCGGTCCGACATTGGTGTTTTCCAAAAGCAAAATATCTCTGTGCACAGTTTACGAGTTGATTGATTTTCACAAGGTGTGTGTTCATGTTCGTATGAACAGAAAAACTGCCAGCCAGGATTTATTTTGGGGTTCTGGCAAAATCCAGTACAGCTATGGGACCTGAATGTTCGGGGCCTGGTGTTTTCCATATAAGGTACCTCTCTGTAATTTGGATCTCTGTACTTTAAAGGGGGAGACTTATTAAGGTTCGAGTTGTATTTTCCCAAGAAAAATTGAGTTTGTGAAAGTGAAATTTTCTAGATTTATTATTCCCTGACCCTGGAAATAGCTTGGACCCGAAAATACACCATCTACACCCCGTTGATGTCAAGTAGGAGTCACTGGCAGAGGTCCGTTGAACTATTTGAAGATGTTAATAGCCTTCATGATGTTTCAGGTTTTTTCTGAGGGTTTTGCTGAAAACTTGAATGATTCTCAACTTGAACTCTCAGAATGTTGTTTTTTCTTAAGATACCATTCGAGTTGAGTGAGTTAATTCGAGGTATACAAAAAAAAAATAATCATCCTTTCATAAATAACCCCCTTAGTCTACAAAAGAATAATTTTAAACATTAAATAAACCCAGCCAAATTATTTTGCCTCCAATAAGGATTAATTATATCTCGGTACAAGATATTGTTTTTTTTATTATTACAGGGAAACCGGAAATCATTTAAAAAAATCTCCATACTGGTATGAGATCTGTTATCTGGGAACCCATTATCCAAAAAGCTCCGAATTAAGGCAAGGCGGTCTCCCATAGACTTCCAAATAATCCTTAAAGGGGTTGTTCACATTTTAAGTTAACTTCTACTATAAGTTATATACTTTAACACTAATTTCGTGCCTTCTTTCCACAGCGTCTCCGTTACTGCTTTATGCCAATCGCCGTGACCTGCGACTGGTGGACGCCGCTGGAATGAAGGGCAACTCCACCGTTGTGGTCAGCGGCTTGGAAGACGCGGCCGCCGTCGACTTCGTATTCTCCCGGGGCCTGATCTACTGGAGTGACGTTAGCGAAGAATCGATCAAAAGGATTAATTTTAACAAAACTGCTAGCTCGCAGGATGTCGTCATTAGTGGTCTGGTTTCGCCAGATGGACTGGCCTGCGATTGGCTGGGCGAAAAACTTTACTGGACTGACTCAGAAACCAATCGGATTGAGGTTTCTAATCTGGATGGGTCGTTGCGGAAGGTATTATTTTGGCAGGAGCTGGATCAGCCTCGAGCAATTGCACTTGATCCTACCAGAGGGTGAGTTATTCTATCACAGCTGGTTTGGAAGACTTGTGGGCCACGTGCTGTTTTTTTTAGCCTTTATTTGTCTGGGGTTTGTCTACTCTTAAAGGAGAACTAAGCCCTAAAGTTAAAAAAAACCCTACCCCCCTACCCTACATAGATCTCCCTCCCCCCAGCCTAGCTGCTACCTGGGCAAATGCCCCAAAGGCTTTACTTATACCTCTGTGCAGATTCTGTCCAACGGAGTTCATGGCAGCCATCTTCAGGCGTTTCAGTAATATTCGGAATGAGACCGGCGCTTGGCAATTTTCGTGAGTTTCGGAGCATGCACCATTGTCGCGGAACAGAAGAGTGCTCCAACTGCGCATGTGTCGTTACGCCCGCGTCATTCTAAAGATTATCGAAGAGAAGAAGATGGCTGCCGTGAACTCTGCTGGACAGAATCTGCACGGAGGGGTAAGTAACGACTTAGGGGCATTTCCCCAGGGGAACTACTAGGCTGTGGGGTGGGGGGGGGTCTATGTAGGGTAGAGGAGTAGGGTTTTTTAACTTTTGGGTTGAATTCTCCTTTAATGGAATGTCTATGAAGGTTTTCATTCGTCCAGGTCATATGGTATCTCTAGTAGATGTAAATCTAGAGCAATTGGATTTGCTGATTAATCATTGAAGTGGTTTCACTACTCATCCGAGCAGCTTCTTCAGTTCAACTGGAGCTGGAAAGAGTCCGAAGAGGAAGGCAATTCATTAAAAAGCTCTAAACTATTAATAATAAAGACCAATTGCAAAGTTGCTAGGAATTAGCCATTCTATAACATACTAAAAGTAACCTCAAAGGTGAACAACCTCTTAAGTTTTTTTTAATGACATTTTAATAGACTTGAAGATCAAAATAATGGAAAGATCTGTTATGCGGAAACCCTCTCGGGCATTCTTGATAACCGTAGAATATATAACCTGTATACAGGATTTCCCGTACTAGTCTAGAAGCTGCTCGGATGAGTAGTGAAACGTCTTCAATGATTTTTCAGCAAGTCCAGTTGCTCTATATTTACTTCTACTAGATATACTTAAAGGAACAGTATCATCAAAAAAACAAAAGTTTTTTTTTAAAGTAATACAATTATAACGCAGTGTTGCTCTGCCCTGTAAAACCGCTGTTTGCTTCAGAAACTCTACTATTGATTATATAAATAAGCTGCTGTGTAGCAATGGGGGCAGCCATTCAAAGGAGAAAGGGCTCACGTTACACATCAAATAAGCTCTGTTTAAGTCAGACTACATGTTGGCAAATGTAAAGACCATTTAGTTCAGATTCACAGTAAAGGTGGCCATAGTAATGAATTTTTGTACGATATTCAGTCTGTATGATGGGAGATGAGTCGGCCAATATCGGCAGAATACTTTGATTGGTCTGTTTGTTGACCGCGCTGGCTGGAAAATTTTGATTGGCCGATTTTGAAGGCACCAAAACATCGGCCATTGTTAGTGCTGAATCTATTGTTTCTGTCTGTACTGTATATCTGACCATTCAGCTCTACACGTTTGTATTGAAACAAACAATCTTTCTTGGAGATATTTTAATGGTCACCTTAAGTCCAACTGGGAATTGGATCTTGAGGTGTTTTCCAAGATTTATTTATGTGTGTGTGTACCTTGAAGATACATTCTTCTGCTGTATCTGAAACCTTTGGAATGTGCAGAATTTGTCTTTTCTAAGGGAATAGTGCGTTTACTAATGACCGACTCATGCAATGTTGCAGCTGGTGGCCCTATAGGGAATCCATTCAGATGCAGATGCATTTTCTATGCACCCCTTGGATAGGAAACTTGGGAACATTATTCACAGGGGGGTTGCCCAACATATTGGAACCTCCCCCCAATAAATTTACATTTTCTTATCCTTTAAAGGGAATACTTTAACTGTTAGTATGATGTCGAGAGGGATATTCTGAGACAATTTACAATTTTTTTTTTCATGTTTTATTATTTGTGGCTTTTGAGTTATTTAGGTTTTTATTTAGCAGTGCTCCAGTTTGCAATTTCAGCAGTCTGGTTGTTAGGGTGCAAATTGCCCTAGCAACCATATGTTGATTTGAATAAGGGACTGGAAAATGAATAGAAAGGAGAGTAATAAAAAGTAACAATAATGAATATGAAGCCTTTCAGAGCATTTGTTTATAGATGAAGTCAGTGGCCCCCATTTGAAAGCTGGAAAGAGTCAGAAGAAGAAGAATAAGGCAAATAGTTTAAAAAAAAAAATCTATACAAAATAAATAATGAAGACCAAATGAAAAGTTGATTGGAACTGGCCATTCTGTAACATTCTAAAAGTTAACTTAAAGATGAACCACCACTTATAAGCGTACATAACGGTGTGCAGGCAAATAGGTGGTAAACTGTCTCCTCTTCCGACCTACAAAAAATAGTAAAATGTGATGTACAGGTATGGGACTTGTTCTCCAGAATGCTCGGGACCTGGGGTTTTCTGGATAACTGATCTTCATGCCTTAAGTTTAGTACAAAATCTTATAAACATTAAATAAACCCAATAGGCTGGTTTTGCCTCCAATAAGGATTAATTATATCTTGGTTGGGATCAAGTACAAGCGTCCGTTTTATTATTACAGAGAATAAGAAAATAATTTTTAAACATTTGATAAAGTGGAGTCTATAGGCGACGGCCTTTCCGTATTTCGGAGCTTTCTGGATAATGGATCCCATACCTGTATATCGTGCTGGTTGTGTATGAGTGGAAAAGTGTGCCTAGACGAGAGATTCTGAGCATTCATCCGGAGGTTTTTCACCTGCCTTGGATTTCTTTGTTATTACAGTGCGTGTCTGGGGCTACAGGCAGTCTTTTCAACATAAAGGCGCATAAAGCATCAATTACATCTAGGAAAGCTGTGCCAGTAATTGCAGAGCATTAAGCAGTCAGCTTGTCATTTGATTGTGATTAATTGTCCTTTTGATGCTATTGTACAAATTCCTGTGAAACTGGACGGTGTTTTTTCTTTAACATGAAAGGTACTTTAATAACAGCATTCTGGAACAGAGAGCCGCCGCGCTAGAGTGGAGTTTACACATTACTGGTTATTTTTGTTAAAAAAACGTGTTTTTTCTTTTTTTTTTGGTCCAATTAAAATTTGTATTAGCTTCCTTTCTAAAGTGGCCTATTTTTGGCATTTATGGTGGTCTCCAATCCCAGCCGACACCATGTACATGTATGGTACCTGTTATCCAGAATGCTCGTAACCCCGGGGCTTTCTGGATAACAGATCTTTCTGTCTTCATGCCTTAAAGCTCCCCATAGACGCAACGATTCTGCTTGCCGATTTTAGGGAAGTCCAACCAATCCTTGAAAATTATCGTGATGTTAAGTGGGATTCAAACGATCGTACATCTTACGATTTTTCGGCCGACATCTATCAGGAAATTGATCAAAAAATCTTTGTCGGTCCCAGTGCAATCTTTCTATGTTTGCAGGGCCAAGCAGCCAACTCCCCTTTGTTTTCCTGGCAAATTGATCTTTTTAGTTGATGGTCAATTTGTACGATCGTTCCGAGAAGATCGTGGTCTCACGATGAGGATCTGATCTTTGAAAAATCTCAACATCTATGGCCAGCTTTAGTCTACCAGAAAATCATGTAAACATTAAATAACCCCAATAGGCTGGTTATCTTCCAATAAGGATTAATGATATCATAAGGTGGCCATACACGGGCCGATAAAAGCTGCCGACAGACTGTTGGCAGCTTATTGGCCCGTGTTTGGGGGCCCCCAACTGGCTTCCCCGATTGAGATCTGGCCGAAAGTCGGCCAGATCTCGATCAGATGGGTTTAAAAACCCCGTCAGATCCCGGCCGCATCTGTTCGTTGATGCGGTCCCGCGATCCGACCGCCCATTTGCGAATGCTAGGATCCGATCGTTGGGCCCTAGGGCCCACGATCGGATCTGCCCGATATTGCCCACCTCAAGGTGGGCATATCGGAGGGATATCCGCTCGTTTGGCGACATCGCCAAACGAGCGGATCTATCAATGTATGGCCATTTTTAGTTGGGCTCAAGTACAAGCTACTGCTTTATTATTATCACAGAGAAAAATGTGGATTATTTGGATGCAGTCTATGCAAGATGGCCTTTCCATATTTCAGAGCTTTCTGGATAATTGTTTTCCGGATAACAGATCCTGTACCATGAATATTTGTCAATTTGGGGATCATGCAGGTTTGAAAATTTCAACTGTCAATGGATATTGGGCAGATGTGGTTCCTTTTTGCTTCCCACACTCCTTTTGTTCTGATTGGTTCACCACAGTATGTGGCCCCTCTTATCCTCTGTGTTTATTTAGTCACTGGCCGATTGTGTGTGTTATATCAGCCCATGTCACCTCAAGCCAGCTGGGCAACCTCTTGGCACGTGTATGGGACTTGGTCACTTTAAATAAGGAAAGATGGTAAAATCAGTCAGGCAAGAACTATATTGGTCTGTAGAAAGGTCCTGTTTAGGCAAAAACCAACAATATCCCCTTGGGTGACCACATCTCCAGACATATGCTTGCTAGGCTATCTCTCCAAAAGTTTTGGTCTCCCCTTATATGAATTTTTTAAGCTTAGGGGGTTACACCTCCTAATATTCATTCATTACACAAAGTCGTGTAAATTCGTATAAAACTGTACAGGGATGGGATCCGTTATCCTAATTCCGAAAAGGCCGTCTCCCATAGACTCCATTTTATCCAAATGTATTCAAATTTTTTCAATGATTTTCCTTTTTTTCTGTATTCCTAAAACCATACCTTGTACTTGATCCAAACAAAAGTAAAGGTATGGTTATCCAGAAAGCTCTGAATTACGGAGAGGCTCCATAGACTCCATTTTATCCAAATAATCCACAAATTTTTTTTTTTAATTATTTTTTTTCTCTGTAATAATAAAACAGTAGCTTGTACTTGATCCCAACTAAGATATAATAAATCCTTAGTGGAAGCACAACCAGCCTATTGGGTTTATTTAATGTTTATATGATTTTCTATTAGACTTAAGGTATGAAGATGCAAATTATGGAAAGATCAGATGCACTATAATTAAAAATAAAAAATCCAAGGCAGGGGAAAAACCTCCAGATGAATGCTCAAAATCACACTTGTCTAGGCACATTTCTCCGGCCATACACACCCAGTGCGATATACAGGTATAGGATCCGTTATCCGGAAAGCTGCCTCCTATAGACTCCATTTTTAAAAACGATTTCCTTTTTTGTTGTTCTAATAAAACAGTAGCTTGTACTTGATCCCAACTAAGATATAATTAATCCTTACTGGAAACAAAACCAGCCTAGTAGGTTTATTTAATGTTTACATGATTTTCTATGAAGGTATGAAAGTCCAGATTATGGAAAGATCAGTTATCTGGAAAACCGAGCATTCTGGATAATAGCTCCCATACCTGTATAATTCTCTTTTTTTTTTTTTTTTTTTTTTTTTTTTTTTTTTTTTTTATTATTATTTTTGTTATAGGTTTGATTTTAAGATTGGCCCTAGGGAGGAGGTTAGATGAATCTATAACATCCAAGCACGGAACCTGTAATTTATACTGAGTTGCTATTCATGAATTTCCAAATCCCTGGTTTCCCCTTCATTTAGAATGTAGAAAAGAATGCAGGCAGTAGCTGGGGAATATGGCAAAGCAGCAATATGAAAAGAGAATTAAACCCTGGTCTGGTTAATTTCTTGGATTCTAAAGTGCTGGAAGGGACGGCTTTCTGACAGCTGGAAGAAAAAGCCAGATATTTTGGCTGAGTTAATGAATTCCAGAGATTTGGAGCAGCATGGGAGAAGGCTTGTATGTTTTTACAAAGTTTCGAAAGATAAGGAATAATCGATTTAAAGAAAAAAAAGTTTTAAAGTGATTAAAATGTTTTTTATTGGGGGGGGGGCTGTGAGTTTGAGGCTTCGTTGTTTTTCTTGTGGTATTTGTCTGAGTCATTTGCAAATGGATCTGCTTTATATTTACATCCCCCTCCCCTGCGAAAATGTTTTCTTTGAAGCCCGGCCATGCGCATACAGCAGCCTGCAACTGGATACTTCTTGTTGCCAAAGCTTCAAACCTCATCCCATGCCGACAAATTACTTGGAATTTTATCCCCCCCCACCCCCCCTACCAAACCTTAAAGGATACAGGCAGAACTTAAAGCTTTGAACAATAAGTCGACAACAGCACCATTATATATTTTTTAAATGTCTGGTGTATTGTTCAGTGTTTGAGTTCCTATACATGGTCAGCCTTTAAAGGAGAACTAAAGCTTCACTAAAGAAGTAGGTAGAAATGTTGTACATGATGTTTTGTGCTTCTGTACCAGCCCAAGGCCACCACAGCCCTTTAGCAGTAAAGATCTGTGTGTCCAAAGATGCCCCAGTAGCTCCCCATCTTCTTTTCTGCTGATTCACTGCACATGCTCTGTGCTGCTGTCACTTACTGAGCTTAGGGACCCACTCACAATATACAGTACACATAGAATAGAAATGTCACAATATAAGGCTGATTAGTAATTAATACAGATAATTACTACATGGCAGCACAGAAACCAGTGCAATTAGCATCAGAATTTAATAATCCGCAAACCTGCAGCATCAGCTTATATTACAGGGGAAGCTCATTTTCTGCTGGATAATTAGTGCCGACCCCTAAGCTTAGCTTCTCAACAGCCAATCAGAGCCCACTGAGCATGTGAGCGTCACAGACACTTTCCAAGATGGTGACCCCCTGTGACAAGTTTGAAGTCCTGGATCATTGCTGCTATTGACAAGCTCAAACTTTAGCCTCGTGCAATTAGTTAACTATATAAAGTTGGGCAGTTTTAGCCATATTCATTTTTAGTGTTTAGTTCTCCTTTAAAGGGGTGGTTCACCTATATAGTAACTTTTAGTATGTTATAGAATGGCTATAGAATTCTTAGCAACTTTTCCATTGGTCTTTTTCTTTGTTTTTTTTAAAAAAAATTCTGACTCTTTCCAGCTTTCGAATGGGGGTTACTGACCCCATCTAAAAAACAAATGCTCTGTAAGGCTATAGATTTATTATTGCTACTCATCTTTCTATTCAGACCCTCTCCTATTCATATTCCAGTCTCTCATTCAGATCAATGCATGGTTGCTTGGGTCATTTGGACCCTAGCAACCAGACTGTTCACGTTGGAAACTGGAAAGCTGCTAAATAAAAAGCTAAATAACTAAAAAAACATAAAAAAATGAAAACCAATTGCAAATTGTCTCAGAATATCACTCTCGACATCAACAGAAAGTTAACTCAAAGGTGACCATCCCCTTTAAACTAAACCTTGAAACCTCTGCATAAAGCAAGACTGTACTGTTGGTATTTTATCACGGAGGAATGTTCTATCCATTCTACCCCTAGAGTAGCACCTATTTGTCAATTCCATCTGCAGCAATTTATTATTGTCCTTTATGTAGTGTTGACATGTTACTCGGCACTTTGCAGAGACTGTTCCTCATTAACATCAGTGGAGCTTACAGCAGTGCTGGAAAGGAAATCTCCCCCTCCCTTCTTGGTACTCTTTGTACCTACACACACGAGAGCCTTGGGGAACGTTGGTATTCAGAGGTTGTTAAATTGCTTACATGTGGAAAGCTTTTAGTTCTGAGACAACACTAGCCATTGTTTCCCAGTAGCCCCCGTCCTCTTTCTGTGTTTTCCTTTGCCTTTCTCCTCCTGGCATTGTGGCTTTGGCTGGCAACTCCCAGCAACCTCAGCCTCTTTCCCTTTCACACCGTCCTCTCGTTCTGCCCTCTGTTCTTGGCCTAAAGCAACTACTCGACTTTGCAGCAAACGACAATTGGAGGCTCTCCAGCTGTTGCTTAATTATAGCTGCTATTATTGTCTTAAAGGGCGTGGGGGAGTTCTGGGAGTTGGGCCCTTTAATGTGCACTGTTTAAAGGGGAAAAAATACCCCCTCCATTTTTAGCATCCAAATTTGGATTGGTTATGTAAAATAAGAATTAAAAAAAGTGCATAAAACTCAATTCTGAATTGGAATATTTATGTGAGTAAAGCCATGGTCTGCCACTGACTCGCAAGGACCGTTTCCTGTCCTTCTACCCCTAACTCAGCTTGCCCATGTGTGGAAGTGATGGATTCTGGGACTTGAAGTAGAGTCCTGCAACGGGTCGGGTACCTACGTAATACCCGCAAAGTGTTTGAGTTTCACTGCAGAAATTTTTTTCCACCCGGCGCGGCTGCGTCCCTTCGGGCCACAGCGAGGCGTCCCTTCCAGGCCACAGCGAGGCGTCCCTTCCGGGCCACAGCGAGGCGTCCCTTCCGGGCCACAGCGAGGCGTCCCTTCCGGGCCACAGGGAGGCGTCCCTTCCGGGCCACAGGGAGGCGTCCCTTCCGGGCCACAGGGAGGCGTCCCTTCCGGGCCACAGGGAGGCGTCCCTTCCGGGCCACAGCGAGGCGTCCCTTCCGGGCCACAGCGAGGCGTCCCTTCCGGGCCACAGCGAGGCGTCCCTTCCGGGCCACAGCGAGGCGTCCCACAGTTTAGTGAGGGAAATGTGCAGGTATGGGTCGGGTAGATGTCTAACAAAATGGACCCGCACAGATCTCTAACTTGAAGTCCTGTTCCTTTCAAAGCAATCTGTCCACTGCCCACCCAGAAAAGCAGATGGACTTCAAGTTCCGGAATCCATTGCTTTCACATGGAACATGGCACTTCAGAGGGGGGGTTAATTATATAGTGAGTATAATACAAAGTATCCCCTCTTTTAAAACATAAGGGATATTGTAACTTACCGAGGAGTTCCATGGCCGTATAAAAACATGAGGCCGATGGTCATGGAACTAAGAGGTGACTTCTAATATCCTCATATTTTGCAACAGGAGACATTTATTATAATACACAAGTTTCTGTGAGTCATGTGACAAATGACATCCTTAAGCTCCGTTCGGGTCTTTTCGCCACTTCGGGAGTTCGGCTTTTAGGCACTTCCGCATTTTCCGATTCAAAAATGGCCGCAAATCTTCGACGCTCGCAAGGGGGGGGGCGGGTCCTTTCAAAAGTGCAGCACTGCCAGGCCCCCCTTCATGCCCGAGCCGGGACACTTGTCTCCCCCCTGATGGCGGCCCTGGCCTTACAGAGCATTTGTTTTTTAGATGGGGTCAGTGACCCTTGTTTGAAAGTTGCAAATAATTAAACTATAAATAATAAAAAGTTGATTAGAATTGACCGTTCTATGACATACTAAAAGGTGAACCACCCTTTTAAATGAGTAATTTAAGAGGTGCTTTATTTGTATTATAATGTGAGCACTGGGCATTTATTGCTCTGTTGTTTTGGCTCCTAATTATGTTTTGGCTATTATGTTTAAATTGACAATAAAAGCCTCACTGCTCTAATAGGCCCTAATAAGCCTGTTGTGATCTATTGCTGAAAGGAACAATCACCTCTTGCCTCTGGGTTTCTGGAATTTGTTTTCTGTAACCTTTCTGACCTTTTGTTTGGGACTCCCCTTGTTATTTCTAGCCAGAGAGGCCTCCTTTTCCTTCATAGTGTCCTAAAAGCTGAATTGTCTTATAATTTCCTTTCTGATGCACCAAGCGGGTTCTTTAGGCTGGTTTTGGCCCTGTTCTTATTGTAAAAATGTTTAATTTTAATTGTATTGACTTAACTTATTCATGATGATAATAATACAATGGGATTTCTGCTGCCTGCAGCCTGAATGGCTCTTTGGGGTGAATGCATTACTGGCTATTCGTTATCCGGAAGCCTGTTATCCAGAAAGCTCCAAATTATGGAAAGGCCATCTCCCATTTTATCCAAATTATCTAAATGTTAAAAAATTATTTAAATAAATGCAATAATAAAACAGTAGCTCATACTTGATCCCAACTAAGATATAATTAATCCTTATTGGAAGCAAAACCAGCCTATTGGGTTTATTTAATATTTACATGATTTTCTTGTAGACTTAAGGTATGAAGATCCAAATTACAGAAATATCCTTTATCTGGAAATCCCCAGGTCCTGAGCATTCTGAATGACCGGTCCTATACCTGTACCTTGTACTTGATCCCAACTAAGATATAATAAATCCTTATTGGAGGCAAAACCAGCCTATTGGCTTTATTTTATGTTTACTTGATTTTCTAGTAGACTTAAGGTATGAAGATCCGAATTATGGAAAGATCCATTATCCGAAAAAACCTCAGGTCCTGAGCATTCTGGATAACATGTCCCGTACCTGTACTGCTTCAGCAATAACATAATTGGGGGTTGCTTACATCTGTTACTTTTTTTTATTTTAGAGTAATATTTTATTTGGTTTTTGAGTTATTTCACTTTTTATTCAGCAGCTGTCCAGTTTGCACATTCAGCCATCTAGTTGCTAGGGTTTGAATTACCTTAACAACCATGAATTGACTTGAATAACAGACTGGAATATGGATAGGAGAGGCCTGATTAAAAAGAAGAGTATTAAAAAGTAGCAAAAACTATACATTTGTAGCCTTATAGAGCGTTTGTTTTTTTTACATGGGGTCAGTGACCCCCATTTGAAAGCTGCTAAGAGCCAGATGAAAAAGACAAATAACTATAAAACTATTTTAAAAAAAAATGTAAACCAATTGAGAAGTTGCTTAGAATTAGCCATTAGCCACTCTATTAGCCATACTGTAATCCAAATTACAGTAAAATCTGTTATCTGGTAAAACCCCAGGTCCCGAGCATTCTGGATAACTGGTCCCATACCTGTACTGCTTCAGCAATAACATGATTGGTTAAGGGGTTAACATAATTTTTTTTTTGTTTTTTTTTATATCGATATTAATTTTTTTATTTGTGGTTTTGAGATTGTGAAATTATTTTATTCATCAGCTCTCCAGTTTGCAGTTTCAGCAGTCTGGTTGCTAGGGTTTGAATTACCCTAACAACCATGCATTGATTTAAATAAGAGACTGGAATATGAATAGCAGGCCTGAAAAGAAAGATGAGTATTAAAAAGTATCGATAACAATACATTTGTAGCCTTACAAAGCATGTTTTTTTTTTTTTTTTTTTTTACGATGGGGGTCAGTGACCCTCATTTGAAAGCTGGAAAGAGTCGGGGAAAAAAAGGCAAATAATAAAAAAAAAAAAAAAGACCAATGGAAAAGTTGCTTAGAATTGGCCATTCTAGAACATAATGAAAAAAAAAAGGTGAATCACCCCTTTAATAAAGGAATTTCTGGATTAATGTAACCTTCATTTATCTGCAAACTGAATCCTAATTTGCATATGCAAATGAGGGAAATCACGTGACTTTGTCACAAAACAAGAAAGTAAAAAATATTTTCCAACCCCTAATTTGCATATGCAAATTCTGACTTGAATCTTTCCAGAAGGATTAGGGGTTCGGCCGATTCCAAAATAGTGGATTCGGTGCATCCCTAGCGTTAATGTTCTTCTCCTTGTTCCATTTTTTGGGATGGGGTCCGGATTTCTCGTGTTTCTCTCTCTCTCTCTCCCCGTCGCAAGCTCTACAGATCTTGAGGTTTGATGAACACGAGACGTAGGTTTTCATAGAAAGCTTTGCTAATTGACAGTGGCATAATTATCTGTTTCAACTTGTTTCTCTCGGGACTACAAAGGTTAATTGTGCATGAAGGGGTTTTTATTTGGAGACTTGTAGTCGTCATACATTTAGGATTATGTCTAACTTGCGTATTGCTCCGAGGTTAACCCATTCATGTCAGACAGTTCAGTTTTATTTTTATTGGTCATTGTAGCACCAAACTTGTTTGGCTGGAGATGGTTTATGGCCTGTGTAATTATACAGCGTGGGTGCGATAATCAGTGGCTCTCCAGCTGTTTTACAAACACAACCCCCAGCATCCCAAAAGCAAACAAAAATAGCCCCACGACTTTAAAGGGGATTTATGCTGAATCACGTGATTTTGGGGTATTTTTTCAGATATAGGATCTGTTATATGTAGGGATGCACCGAATCCACTTTTTTGGATTCGGCCGAACCCCCAAATCCTTCACGAAGGATTCGGCCGAATACCGAACCGAATCCGAACCCTAATTTGCATATGCAAATTAGGGATGGGAAGGGGAAAACATTTTTTACTTCCTTGTTTTCTGACAAAAAGTCACGCAATTCCCCTCCCTGCCCCTAATTTGCATATGCAAATTAGGATTCGGCCGGACAGAAGGATTCGGCCGAATCCTGCTGAAAAAGGCCGAATCCCGAACCGAATCCTGGATTCGGTGCATCCCTAGTTATATGCTCCAAATATGGGAAGGCTGTCTTCCATCACTCCGTTATAATTAAATAAACTTGTTAACGCATATTTCCTTTTTTTCTGTAATAATAAAAACGGTACAGGTATGGAAACCTGTTATCCAGAATGCCCGATCCTGATAACGGATCTTTATGTAATTTGGATCTTCATACCTTCATGTAAACATTAATTAAACCCAATAGGCTGGTTTTGCCTCCAATAAGGATTAATTATATGTTAGTTGGGATCAAGCACAAGGTAGAGGTATGGGACCTGTTATCCAGAATGGTGAGGACCTGGGGATTTCTGGAAATTGGATCTTCATTAATTCTGGTGATCTATCTGAAAAGAACTAGTTGTTTGAAGGTGAACAACCCCTTTTAGATATGAAGATCCAAATTATGGAAAGATCTGTTATCTGGAAAACACCAAGTTCCGAGCATTCTGGATAACCGGTCCCATATCGGTAATACAAAGTAACTGTTGCACTTCACCAAGCAGTGGGTCTTTGGTTGCCTGGGTGATTGACCCCTCCTCTGAAAGCTCAAAAAAAATGCAGAAGAGATTGGCGAATAATTAAAAAAAACGGTTTAATAAAAAATAAAGACCAAACGAAAAGGTGGTAAGAATAGGGCATCATGTAACTGACTAGGAACTCTCCCTTCCTGCCCACCCCCAACACAGACACTTATGGCAGTGTATTGTACAGGTAAAGCTTCAAAATAGAGGATGGTTCTGTCCCATAGACCCCATTTTTAAAAAAATTTTAAAAATGATTTCCTTTATCTCTGTAATAATAAAACAGTAGCTTGTACTTGATCCCAACTAAGATATAATTAATCCTTATTGGAAGCAAAACCAGCCTATTGGGTTTATTTAATGTTTACATGAATTTCCTAGTAGACTTGAGGTATGAAGATCCAAATTATGGGAAGATCTGTTATCCAGAAAACTCCAGGTCCCATACCTGTATAATATTTTTAGGCTGATGTACAGTAAGTGAGCGTGATTCTGCAAGTGATTTAATAAAGCAAATCTTTCTCATGGCAGGTATATGTACTGGACAGACTGGGGAGAAGTGCCAAAGATTGAGCGAGCTGGAATGGACGGCTCCGTGCGCTCTATCGTCATAGATTCTGACATTTATTGGCCGAACGGCCTGACGCTGGATTATGATGAACAGAAACTATACTGGGCCGACGCAAAGCTCAGCTTTATCCATAAGGCCAACATGGATGGATCACATCGGTAAGAGAAACTAGTCTTTTTGTGGTAGAGTTTGGGGGGAAAAAATTTGGGTCAACATTACTGGAATTAGGAAATTTGATTATAACAAATTATTAAAGGAGAACTAAGCGCTACCCTGGGCAAATGCTCCTAAGTCTTTATTTACCTCTCCAAGCAGATTCTTTCTAGCGGAGTTCACAGGCGCAATCTTCGGAATGAGACCGGTGTTTTGGCAATTTTCGTGAGTTTCGGCGAATGCCTAGTCGCGAAACCGAAAATTGCTCCAACTGCGCATGTGGCGCTCTGCCGGTCTCGTTCCGAAGATTACCGAAGAGAATAAGATGGCTGGCGTGAACGCCGCTGGATGGAATCTGATTGGAGGGGTAAGTAAAGAATTGTGGGCATTTGCCCGGGGTAGCAGCTAGGCTGGAGGCTAGGAGGGAGGGGGGTCTATGTATGGTAGGGTTTTTTTTAACTTTAGGGTTTAGTTCTTCTTTAAGTTTGGACATGGAAGTGTGGATAGAATATAGCTGTGCTCCACAGCGATGAGCAGTTCTGGTCTCCGTTAAAGCGGAACTCCACCCAAAAACCAATTTTTTTGCATAATGAATTAAATTGTAATTCGAAGCAACTTTCTAATATCCATCTATTAAACATTTTCAATACTTTCAACGTTATATGTAACTGTAATTGCAACTGAAAGACGCATTTAGCCCGTCTGTCAGTCAGCTACTGTCAGAGTCAGAGCCCGAAGTGCAGAGAATGTGAATATCCAGACATTGACTGCTTTTAAAGGCAAATTACGTTTACGAATGATTTTAAAGGAATTCTTCACCTTTAAAATAACTAGTATGATGTAGAGAGTGATATTCTGAGACAATCTGCAGTTTTTTGTTATTTAGCAGCTCTCCGGTTTGCAGTTTCAGCAATCTGGTTGCTAGGGTCCAAATTACCCTAGCAACCATGCACTGCTTTAAATAAGAGACTGGACTATGAATAGTAGAGGCCTGACTAGAAAGATTGTTAAAAAGTAGGTACACATATGGGACCTGTTATCCTGAATGCTCAGGACCTGGGGTTTTCTTGATAACGGATCTTTCAGTAATTTGGATCTACTAGAAAATCATGTAAACATTAAATAACCCCAATAGGCTGGATCTGCTTCCAATAAGGATTAATTATATCTTAGTTGGGATCAAGTACAAGCTACTGTTTTATTACACAGAAAAAGGAAATATTTTTAAAAAAATCTGTATTATTTGGATAAAATAAAGTCTATGGGAGACGGCCTTTCTGCCATTCAGAGCTTTCTGGATAAAGGGTTTCTGGATAACAGATCCCATACCTGTATAATAACTGTGTAGCCTTACAGAGCATTTATTTTTTAGATGGGGTCAGTGACCCCCTTCTGAAAGCTGGATAGGGTCAGAAAATAGGCAAATAATTCAAAAACTATATTTTTAAAAGAAAAAAATTGAGCCACCCCTTAAAACCACTGAAAATGTTTAAAATTGGCTTTGCTTTCATTGTGCCACCGTTTCAGGTGGACATTCCTTCTAATTGAGTAAATATGCAGCTGTGACATATTGTTTGTTCATTAAATTCCTGTAAATCTTGTCACTTTAAAGTTTGTATTTGCCTTATGCAAAGTCTATTAAATTCGGTGCATCTGCTGCTCTCATGACTTGGGTGCAGATCCTCTGGAAGAACAATGGGTGCCAGATCCAAGAGGAACGTTTCCTTGTAACAAGCCGGGAGATATTTACACAGCTGCCATTGCCACAGGTTATTACACGGCTACCAGTCCTGTTGTGATTTGCTCTACTTGTGCCTGTGGGCTATGAAATTCTGTGATTTGTTTTGTGTTTTGCCTCTCTCTCTCTCTCTCTCTCGTCTATTCCCCTTAAGAAATGTTATTTAACTCTTAAGCTTCAAAGGTTTGTTTTTTTGTTTTTTTTTTTTTCAATGGAGTTTGTGGTTGTTCTCCCTTAACAGTGCATCTATAGATACAGGTATGGGATCCTTTATCTGGAAACCCGTTATCCAGAAAGCTCCGAATTCCAGAAAGGCTAGACTCCCAAGTTATCAAAATTTTTAAAAACGATTTCCTTTTTCTGTGTAATAATAAAACGGTAACTTGTACTTGATACCGAATAAGATATAATTAATCCTTATTGGAACTAAAACCAAACTATTGGGTTTATGTAATGTTTATATGATTTTCAACTAGGGTTAAGGTATGGAGATTCAAATTACGGAAAGATCTGTTATCGGGAATGCCCCAGGTCCCGACCGTTCTTTATAACAGGTCTCATACCTGTAGTAATGTTGTCATCTGTATTCTGTAACGGGTGACAGTTTAATTATATATGTACAATTATTTGCAGTAATCTCAGGGGGGTAAATGTTAATTTTCAGGTTCTGCCGTTGTCTTTAAAGTAGGGATGCACCGTATCCACTATTTTGGATTCGGCCAAACCCCTGAATCCTTCATGAAAGACTAGGCCGAATACCGAATCCGAATTTTAATTTGCATATACAAATTCGTGATGTGAAGGGGAAAACCTTTTTTATTTCCTTGTTTTTTTCTGGCAAAAAGTCTCGCAATTACCCTCCCCGTCCCTAATTTGCATATGCAAATTAGGGTTTGGATTGGCATGGCAGAAGAATTCGGCTGAATCCTGCTGAAAAAGGCTGAATCCCGAACCGAATCCTGGATTCAGTGCATCCCTACTTTAAAGGCTACTGACCATTGTTTAGGGTGTTGTCTCCTTCCCCTAGAATATTTTGGTGCTAGGTTAAAGGGGTTGTTCACCTTTAAATTAGCTGTTAGTATGATTTAGAGAGTGATATTCTGAGACAATTTGCAATTGGTTTCCATTTTTTATTATTTGTGGTTTTTGAGTTATTAGGTTTTTATTCAGCAACTCTCCAGTTTGTAGTTTTGGCAGTCTGGTTGTTTGGGTCCAAATTCCCCTAGCAACCATGCATTGATTTGAATAAGAGCCTGGAATATGAATAGGAGAGGCCTGAATAGAAAGACGACTAATAAAAAGTAGCAATAACAATAAATTTGTACAGAGCATTTGTTTTTAGAAGGGGTCAGTGACCCCCATTTGAAAGCTGGAAAGAGTCAGAAGAAAAAGGCAAATAATTAAAATACTATAATAAATAAATTATGAAAACAAATTGAAAATTTGCTTAGAATTGGCCATTCTATAACATATTAAAAATGTACTTAAAGGTGAACCACCCCTTTAAGTACAGGTGGACATGAGGAAATGGTTGAAGTGGAAGATTGCCCATAACAGTAACTGTGTAGCCTTACAGAGCTTTTGTCCATTCAAAGAAGGCAAATAAAGTATAAAAAGGATAATGAAGGCCAATTGAAAAGTTGCTCAGAATTAGTCATTCTATAAGATACTGAAAGTTAACTTAAAGGTGAACCACGGATTTAATTCTAAGCAACTTTCCAGTATGAATTAATTCCATTGTCGCTGGATATTAAGTTCACTGTGTATTTATACATATGGGTAGGAGCTGCCATGTTGTTTCCATTATACAGTGCAAGGGTAGAGCTTAATGTCTGGCCAGAACGTTCCATTGATATTTATTGGTGATGTGCTTGATCTCTGCCTTAATTTTAACCTTGATACTAGTTCCATACCAATGATTTTGTGATGCCAATTTGGATTTTCCCTTTAACTACTGTTCCTCTGCTTCTTTTCACTCATGCCGTGCACATCTATTGGCTACATCAGCATTGCCAAAAAGTACAATCTGTGTGACCCTTTTGAGACCCACGACAGATATTGTTCCTGTGGCCCTTGTTTATTCGTTGTTACCTGAAACTTCCCCGTTTCCTCCTGAAATGCTCACACTGCAACACATAGAGATAAGAGTCCTTCCTGTATCCAGTCTCACATGAGTGGCAACCTTACTTGCCCTGGCACTTAAACTTTCTTCAGACTCTCCATAAATGATCCAGCCAAAGGGCTTGTTGGTCATCCCCCTCTTGTGCCTGTGGTAGAGTTATATTCCTATCATCACTCATTCTGTTTCTTGGTCTGCCCTTTTATCTCACGTCAATGTCATCAGATAGCTTTCCACTCCAAACCCAATCATTTCTGATAAATATGGTGACCCCCTACCAACCAGGTAACCCACTCTGAGCCCAATGATTTCTGACAATATGGGGACTCCCTAAGTACAGGAGGGAGCCAACCAGGTTCCCCACTCTGAGCGTAATGATTTCTGACTATATTGTGACCCCCTAAGTACAGGAGGGAGCCAACCAGGTACCCCCTCCTAGCCCAATGATTTCTGACTTTATGGGGACCCCCTAAGTACAGGAGGGAGCCAACCAGATACCCCACTCCGAGCCCAATGATTTCTGACAATATGGGGACCCCCCTACCAACCAGGTAACCCACGCTGAGCCCAATGATTTCTGACAATATGGGAACCCCCTAAGTACAGGAGGGAGCCAACCAGGTACCCCACTCCGAGCCCAATGATTTCTGACCATATGGGGACCCACATACCAACCAGGTAACCCACTCCGAGCCCAATGATTTCTGACAATATGGGAACCCCCTAAGTACAGGAGGGAGCCAACCAGGTACCCAACTTTGTGCCCAATGATTTCTGACAAGATGGGGACCCCCTAAGTACAGGAGGAGCCATACCACTTACCCCACTTCAAGCCCAATGCTTTCTTGCAATATGGCAACACCCCTACCAACCAGGTAACCCACTCTGATCCCAATGATTTCTGACAAGATGAGGACCCCCTAAGTACAGGTGGGAGCCAACCAGGTTCCCCACTCTGAGCCTAATGATTTCTGACTATATTGGGACCCCCTAAGTACAGGAGGGAGCCAACCAGGTACCCCCTCCTAGCCCAATGATTTCTGACAATATGGGGGCCCCCTATGTACAGGAGGGCGCCAACCAGGTACCCCACTCCGAGCCCAATGATTTCTGACAATATGGGGCCCCTTATGTACAGGAGGGAGCCAACTAGGTACCCCACTCCGAGCCCAATGATTTTTGACAATATGGGGCACCTTATGTACAGGAGAGAGCCAACCAGGTACCCCACTCCAAGCCCAATTATTTCTTACAATATGGGGGCTGAATAATCCTAATTAATTTTTCCTCTCCAAAATACATGGGTGGCCCTTCCGTAAGAAAGAGCCTTTGAAGTGGAGGTTCATCTTTAAGGTAACTTTTAGTGTATAGAATGGCGAGTTCTAAGCAAATTTTCAGTTGTTGTTCATTATTTATTTTGTATGGCTTTTGAATTAGTTGCTTCTTTCTTCTGACTCTTTCCAGCTTTCTACAAATGTATTGTTGTTCCTACTTTTTATTACTCCTCTTTCTATTCAGGCGCCTCTTATTCATATTCCAGTCTCTTATTCACAAGAGTGAATGGTTGCTAGGGTCATTTGCACCCTAGCAACCAGATTGTTGAAATTGCCAACTGGAGAACTGTTTAACTAGAAGCTAAATAACTCAAATACCACAAATAAAAAAAAAATGCAAACCAATTGCAAATTCTCTACAAATATCCCTCTTTACATCATACTAAAAGTTTGTTTAAAGGGGAACAAACCCACTAATGTGACTTCCTGCATTTAAAGCGCATCCTTTTTTTTTTCTTTCTAGTAGCAAAAGGGGTTAAAAGCGAGCCTTCCCAAAGGTTGGTGAACCCAAATTTGTTGTATTTGTAACTACCAAATGGTTCCAGCTGTGAGCGCTGCCTCCAGCCCAGATCCTTCCAGCTAAAAGTATTTATTTTAGCCGGCTGCTCACCTCTTGCCGTCTGTTTCTCATTGCTCCCTGTGTCTGATTACACTTGTGATAATCTCACCAGCTCCAGGAAGGAAATGCTAATGGACGGCAGAAACCCTTTCCTCCACTGGCTATAAAGTCCTCTTTGTTCCCCCAAATTCTCAGGCCTGTTACATAAAGAAGCCCTTGTGACTGAATTCTACCCTTTTAGCCAGATTTTTCTGCTGAACGGAGCAAAGTTTGTTCAAACTGGGGAAGTTTAGAAAGAGTAGAGGAATGGCTTCCGAGAGAAAGACGTCTGTATGTGACAAGACACCCAGTTATTATTGTTATTATAGAGATTACATATTTTACGGTGTTTGACAGTGATTATATATCATTCCTCCCTGCCCAGGTTATTTTATAGTCCCCAGCTGCAGTTGCATACACTATGGTTGGTAATATCATGGCCAGATAACCTGCCTGTATGTTTGCTATGAGTAAACCTAGGGGGCTATTCCTGCTGAATTGTTTCGCACAGTGGAATACCTATGAGCAAACTAAGGGGTCTGTTCCTGCTGAATTGTGCTTAGTACAGGGGAATACCTATGCTCCCATAGTTTTATGGGATCTCTGTACAGACTATGAGCAAACTTAGGGGCTGTTCCTACTGAATTGTGCTTAGTACAGGGGAATACCTATGCTCCCATAGTTTTATGGGATCTCTGTACAAACTATGAGCAAACTTAGGGGATGTTCCTGCTGAATTGTGCTTAGTACAGTGGAATACCTATGCTGCCATAGTTTTATGGGATCTCTCTGTACAGACTATGAGCAAACTTAGGGGCTGTTCCTACTGAATTGTGCTTATTACAGGGAATACCTATGCTGCCATCGTTTTATAGGATCTCTCTACAGACTATGAGCACATTTAGGGGACTGTTCCTGCTGAATTGTGCGTATTACAGAGGAATACCTATGCTGTTAGTTTTTATGGTATCTCTCTGTACAGGCTATGAGCAAAATTAGGGGCTGTTCCTGCTGAATTGTGCTTATTACAGGGAATACCTATGCTGCCATCGTTTTATAGGCTCTCGCTACAGACTATGAGCACATTTAGGGGACTGTTCCTGCTGAATTGTGCGTAGTACAGAGGAATACCTATCCTGTTAGTTTTTATGGTATCTCTCTGTACAGGCTATGAGCAAAATTAGGGGCTGTTCCTGCTGAATTGTGCTTAGTACAGGGGAATACCTATGCTGCCATAGTTTTATGGGATCTCTCTGTACAGACTATGAGCAAACTTAGGGGCTGTTCCTGCTGAATTGTGCTTATTACAGGGAATACCTATGCTGCCATCGTTTTATAGGATCTCGCTACAGACTATGAGCACATTTAGGGGACTGTTCCTGCTGAATTGTGCGTAGTACAGAGGAATACTTATGCTGTTAGTTTTTATGGTATCTCTCTGTACAGACTATGAGCAAAATTAGGGGCTGTTCCTGCTGAATTGTGCTTATTACAGGGAATACCTATGCTGCCATCGTTTTATAGGCTCTCGCTACAGACTATGAGCACATTTAGGGGACTGTTCCTGCTGAATTGTGCGTAGTACAGAGGAATACCTATCCTGTTAGTTTTTATGGTATCTCTCTGTACAGGCTATGAGCAAAATTAGGGGCTGTTCCTGCTGAATTGAGCTTATTACAGGGAATACCTATGCTGCCATCGTTTTATAGGATCTCGCTACAGACTATGAGCACATTTAGGGAACTGTTCCTGCTGAATTGTGCGTAGTACAGAGGAATACTTATGCTGTTAGTTTTTATGGTATCTCTCTGTCAGTGGCGTAACTTCGGATTCCAGGGCCCCCCTGCAAAAGATTTTTCAGGGCCCCCCTCTGCACAAAAAACTGGGAGAATTGAATGTATAACATCCCCAGAACTATAGAAGGATGTCACAGTTGCAATTCCATATATAAATACCCCAGAACTATAGAAGGATGGCAAAGTGTCAATTTCACATATAAATACCCCAGAACTATAGAAGGATGGCACACAGTGGTGTAACTACTGAGCAAGCAGACCCCGCAGTCGCGGGGGGACCTGGGGGTACAGGGGGCCTGGCGGGGCCTGCTTCCTCCGTAGTACATCGTACCTGCCATAGTGACACATTTCCCCAGGTACACCAAGTGCTGTAAACACATAATGTAACAGCATTTGTGCTGTATAGATTGGTTTCTGCAATTCACTAAAGTCTGGCCACTGGAGAAACAGAAAGTTATTAACAATATCATTCCCTGAAATGGTTAACCTGCCGAGGTCTCACTGCAGCCTAGAGAAGAAGCATTTCTGCAGCATAAGTCAGCGGTACCGTGACAACTTCCTGCTCCTCACAGTCACCAGGACACTCCCATCTATGTATATGGAAAAATGTGTAGTAATGGGCATGTGAGTGTGTCTCGTGTGTGTTGTATTTGAATTTGTGCTAAACACAAAATGACAGCTCCCAGAAACGAGCCACTCTTACTCATATGTTTATAGTGTTCATCATGCTATAGTCGGTATAGCTGCCAAGCTGCCACTTTATGATTGCCATGTGTTACTGTTTGCTTCATAGTTTAAGAAGTTTGTTATGAAAAATGTGTGCTTTAGTGGTAGCTGGCTGTATTATTTCCACGTCTGATGGTTTTAGTTTCATCTAATATTGTACTTCAATCCACAGTGACTTTCCTAATGCTCTACCAAATGCACTTACATGCTATTCAATTGTTTTGATCAGCTGGTATACCACTAACCCCCTTATGTAATAAAAGGAACCAAGTTTGCCCAGTAGCAGAATCCCATAGCAACCAATAAGATATTTGATTTTAAACAGCTGACCAGTGAATGCTACCTGCTGATTGGTTGCTATGGGTTACTGCTCCTGGGCAAACTTAGTGCCTTTTATTACATAACCCCCTAAGCATCTATAGGCATAATAGGCAAATAGATATTACTGGAATCCTCATCAAATTAATGTGAGGGGCCCAAAAAAATCTTTTATCAATATAAATTAAAATGATTAAATAACTAGAGCCCACAGGGCCTTCTATGCTCTTGGGTCCCCCTGCAGCCACAGGGCATGCTTCCTCTATAGCTACATCCCATCTATAGGTGCGGCATACAAAGGAATACCAAATACTTAGGTCTGTCTTGGTCGTTTTATAGTACATTTTTCCCTTGTATCTGAGCTGCTGTATACCTCAACACCTTGTGCAGATGTGGACAAGGGCTTGTGTTTAAGGGGTTGGTATACTGAGCATTATGAAAGTCACTGTGGAATGAAGTACAATATTAGATGAACCTAAAACTGTCAAACGTGGAAATAATAATGACAGTCAAGCAGCTACCTCTAAAGCACACATTTTTCATAACAAACTTCTTAAACTATGAAGCAAACAGTAACACATGGCAATCATAAAGTGGCAGCTTGGCAGCTATACAGACTATAGCATGATGAACACTATAAACATGAGTTAGAGTGGCTCGTTTCTGGGAGCTGTCATTTTGTCAAATTCAAATACAACACACATGAGACACACTCACATGCCCATTACTACACATTTTCTCCATATACATAGAACTGTATGAGGCCGGCAGCAGACAGCACTCACCTGTTTGCAGAGCTACGCGTATGTATGACTAAGCATCCGGTAGTTTCCTACAGGAGGAGGGGAGTGGGTGTGTCCGGGTGGGTGTGACTGTGAGGAGCAGGAAGCTGTCACGGTACCTCTAACTTATACTGCAGAAATGCTTCTTCTCTAGGCTGCAGTGAGACTTCGGCAGGTTAACCGCTTCAGGGAATGATATTGTTAATAACTTTCTGCTTCTCCAGCGGCCAGACTTTAGTAAATTGCATAACTCAATCTATACAGCACAAATGCTGTTACATTATGTGTTTAAACAGCACTTGGTGTACCTGGGGAAATGTGTCACTATAGCAGGTACATTGTACTACGGAGGAAGCAGGCCGCGCCGGGCCCCCTGTACCCCCGGGCCCCCCCGCGACTGCAGGGTCTGCTTCCTCGGTAGTTACGCCACTGCTCTCTGTACAGGCTATGAGCAAAATTAGGGGCTGTTCCTGCTGAATTGTGCTTATTACAGGGAATACCTATGCTGCCATCATTTTATAGGATCTCTCTACAGACTATGAGCACATTTAGGGGACTGTGCCTGCTGAATTGTGCTTAGTACAGGGGAATACCTATGCTGCCATAGTTTTATGGGATCTCTCTGTACAGACTATGAGCAAACTTAGGGGACTGTTCCTGCTGAATTGTGCTTAGTACAGGGGAATACCTATGCTGCCATAGTTTTATGGGATTTCTCTGTACAGACTATGAGCAAACTTAGGGGCTGTTCTACTGAATTGTGCTTAGTACAGGGGAATACCTATGCTGCCATAGTTTTATGGGATTTCTCTGTACAGACTATGAGCAAACTTAGGGGCTGTTCTACTGAATTGTGCTTAGTACAGCGGAATACCTATGCTCCCATAGTTTTATGGGATCTCTGTACAGACTATGAGCAAACTTAGGGGCTGTTCCTACTGAATTGTGCTTTGTACAGAGAGATCCCATAAAACTATGGCAGCATAGGTATTCCCCTGTACTAAGCACAATTCAGCAGGAACAGTCCCCTAAGTTTGCTCATAGTCTGTACAGAGAGATCCCATAAAACTATGGCAGCATAGGTATTCCTCTGTACTAAGCACAATTCAGCAGGAACAGTCCCTAATTTTGCTCATAGTCTGTACAGAGAGATCCCATAAAACTATGGCAGCATAGGTATTCCCTGTACTAAGCACAATTCAGCAGGAACAGTCCCCTAAGTTTGCTCATAGTCTGTACAGAGAGATCCCATAAAACTATGGCAGCATAGGTATTCCCCTGTACTGACTATGAGCAAACTTAGGGGATGTTCCTGCTGAATTGTGCTTAGTACAGTGGAATACCTATGCTGCCATAGTTTTATGGGATCTCTCTGTATAGACTATGAGCAAACTTAGGGACTGTTCCTGCTGAATTGTGCTTAGTACAGGGGAATACCTATGCTGCCATAGTTTTATGGGATCTCTCTGTACAGACTATGAGCAAAATTAGGGGCTGTTCCTGCTGAATTGTGCTTATTACAGGGAATACCTATGCTGCCATCGTTTTATAGGATCTCGCTACAGACTATGAGCACATTTAGGGGACTGTTCCTGCTGAATTGTGCGTAGTACAGAGGAATACCTATCCTGTTAGTTTTTATGGTATCTCTCTGTACAGGCTATGAGCAAAATTAGGGGCTGTTCCTGCTGAATTGAGCTTATTACAGGGAATACCTATGCTGCCATCGTTTTATAGGATCTCGCTACAGACTATGAGCACATTTAGGGAACTGTGCCTGCTGAATTGTGCTTAGTACAGAGGAATACCTATGCTGTTAGTTTTTATGGTATCTCTCTGTACAGGCTATGAGCTTTAGTATCTCCACACTATAGTGCCCGCTAGGTTATACTCTCTCTGGATTCTAATGGGATTCTAACACAATTGGAGAGTACTATGGCAAGTTTAAGAAAGTTGTGCTCCAAAACTTGCTCAAAGCAAGACTCAACTTGCAGAAACCCTGTCAAAAAATGGTTGAAGCTGTTGTAAAGTTCAGGGGGAGAGGGATCGCCCATGCACTACGGCCACAACACAATAGTAGAATAAATGTCCTTTTATTCCATATGCAAACAAACAAGCTGTATCTTCAGCACGTAACTTAAACAAGCTGTATCCGTAGCAGGTAAAGTAAGTCAACTTAAACATAGTCTTCAGCATAAAGTAACAATCACTTTCATGCACAGCAGAATTGAAAGAAACAGTTCATGTTCCCATTCAGGGATCAGGCTCACCTAGCCTTGCAAAGCTTTTGATTCCCTGTCAGGAGAGCAGTTTCCAAACACACTTCTCTCTTGCAGAGCTCACATGTGTCTACCAACCCCCCTCTTGAACTCTCAGGGCTCTCTTAACTCCTGCAATTAGCCCTGCTGTGCACCCTCCAGGTACCTGAATAAAGGGGAAATATGCCTGCTGTCCAGGACCTACCCCTGTACACTGTATATAATTTTACATTTTTATTATTTCCAATAAAATCTAGAATGACCATAAAAGCCCCACTTTATAAATACTTACACAAGAAAGTGCTCTGTTATTGTACAGTTACTCTGGATATTGTGAAAGGTGCAGACAAGCCAACATCTTACTGTATTGCTTTGTGTCACACCACCCAAAATATGTGGTTTGAGAACCCTCGGCTTAAAGGGATTCTGTCATGATTTTTATGTTGTATTTTTTATTTCTTACACTGCAGATAATTCACTCTACAATATAAAATGTCATTCCTGAACCAGCAAGTGTATTTAGTTGTAATATTGGTGTGTAGGTGCATCTCGGGTCATTTTGCCTGGTCATGTGCTTTCAGAAAGAGCCAGCACTTTAGGATGGAACTGCTTTCTGCCAGGCTGTTGTTTCTCCTCCTCAATGTAACTGTGTCGCAGTGGGACCTGGATTTTACTATTGAGTGTTGTTCTTAGGCTATGGACACACAGGCTGTTATTAACTTAATTGGGCTGACAGTATACAGGCTGATCTGATTCAAATCAATGGAGCAGGGGGCACTGAGCAGATCTGCTTCTCTCAGCCTGCAAAATTACTCGGTCTGAAAACAGCCGCTGAACAGCCACTGAAAAGCCTGTGTGTCCATAGCCTAAGGGCAAGGCCAGACATGGCGTTTTTATGTTGCCTTTTTAAAAAAAACTCTGAAAATACGTGAAAATACGCCACTGAAACTACACACGACCGTCAACATGCGTTTTTCAGCACATAGGTTTCTTTTCCCAACATGCACTTCTCATTGTTCTCGTTCCCCATAATTCCGCTGGCTGGAAATATAACATAGAAAAGCTATTTAGAAATGGAAAACTATTTACATGCAAAATGGAGCAGGAATGATCGTCAATACGCAATGTAATTACGTCATCAGACGTAAAAACGTATATGCTTGATAATTTATCTTGCGAGAATTTGGATGCCATATTTAAAATACACTGCGTATTTACGTAAAGTGTGGTTTCAAACTTGCAGATCCCATAGCCATAGTCTATTGATTTGGTTTCTTGACGTATTGGCGTTTCTGCTTAAAAAAAACAAAAAAAACCCACGCCATTACTACCATCCCATGGTGGATTTCAGCTTGCAAGCGCCCTGTGAGAATTGCCATAGTGCGTTTTCCATTTGTTTCAGTGGTAGTTCAGTTTATGTGTATTTACGCCCGACTGAGCTTTTTTAAAAACACAACCTAAAAACGCCATGTCTGGCCTTTTCCTTAAGCTGCCAATAGATGTGCAGATTCACCTTCATATCGGGCGAACGATCGTTGGGTGCCATCTCCCAACCTGCCATTAACCATTCAGATCAAATAAAGTAGTAAAGGAACAGATCAAACGATGTTCTGCCTAGGGATGCACCGAATCCACTATTTTGGATTCGGCCGAACCCCCCGAATCCTTTGCGAAAAGATTTGCCGAATACCGAACCGAATCCGACCCCTAATTTGCATATGCTAATTAGGGGGGAATGGGAAAACATTTTTTACTTCCTTGTTTTGTGACAAAAAGTCACGAGATTTCCCTCCCTGCCCCCAATTTGAATATTCAAATTAGGATTTGGATTTGGATTCGGTTCAGCTGGGCAGAAGGATTCGGCTGAATCCTGCTGAAAAAGGCCAAATCCTGGCTGAATCCCGAACCGAATCCTGGATTCGGTGCATCCCTAGTTCTGCCCCTGACCGCAATTGTACAAAAGTTATGTCTGACAAAAGCTGGTGACCTTCTCTCATTGATATCGTCAGATCGGCAATACATGCAGAGATATTATCGGTAGCCAAATTTTCTAACCTGTCTGAATGACCTGTCATCATGGCACGAAAAAAGTCGGGGCACTCCACACGGCCTGAAAATCGTAAAAAACTGAAATTCGTACGATCAAATCTTTGCGTCTATGGCCGACTTTAGGGTAAGGGCACACCTGGCGATTTGAGGAGATTTAGTCGCCTTCTTTTGGGCGACTAATCTCCCCGAACGGCGTCTTGCGCAGGCTATAATGAAAAATTGTCTGCGGCATGGCACACGCGGTGCTTCGTATTCCGAAGTTGCCCGAAGTTTCCTTGTGAGGCAACTTTGAGCGACTTCGGAAATCCAAGCTCCGGAAGTGCATTGGCACTGCCGTTTCTCGTTATAGCAGGAGGCAGGCAGGGGGAAGGCAGATTGGGGACATTGTCGCCCCGCAGAAGTGGCGATTAATCGCCAGGTGACTACATTTCCCCTGAATCTGCCCAAGTGCATAAACCCTAAAGAGTGACTGAAGTTTGTCAGAGCACAAGTCACATGCCTGGGGGCAGCTGAGAAACTGCCCATATGTCTAGCCTCATGTCAGATTTCAAAATTAAATATAAGAAAGTCTGTTTGCTCTTTTGAGAAATTGATTTCAGTACAGAATTTTACTGCAGCATCACTATTCACTGATGCGTTTTGAAAAAAATGTTTCCCCCCCCCCCCCCATGACGGTATCCTTTTAAATTAAAGAAATGCAGGGTTCAGCCTTACTCCCAACATTCTTAGGAAAGTATCAGATCCGGAATTAAATCCTTCACGAAAGGGAAACTTGGCAGATGACTTGGATGATTTTTTTTTAGTGTTTGTAGAAAGTAAAATTAAACATTTCCGATAAGGTGTTGATTCCTTTACTTAAAGATATGAAATCAGATTTAAAGTAATAAGTGTAACCCTTTCCCTGCTGAGAAGACTTGGATAACTAGCAGTTTGTGCGTTGCAGCTTGTTTATTCCTGCACAGCCTATGATTGCAACAAATCTCTCCCAAGGTTACTGATGATAGAAAATAGCGACTATTATTGGTTGATAGTGGCCTATGTGTGCCATTAGCCCAGTGATTCCCATTATCTATAATAGTAAGAGATATGAGACTGTTGCCATGGTATCATCCTAATGCTGCCCTCTTACCGGCAGTAACCAAGCATTACCAGATATTTGTGCAGCCACATCACAGGCCTGTAATTGCACCGCTGAGATTATTTTTCTATTTGTCTGTATTTATTGATGTCGAATGAAAGCTGCCGTGCGGCGCCAAATTTTAGGGTAGCGAAAATATCCATCTTCAAAGAACGGGTGCTCTCAAGTGGCAAAACTATTGTGGAAATTGGTATTATTATTTTTATTATGGTTAGTAAGAAAGCAGAGTCTGTATTCATCAGCGAGAGAAATACACAACGTCCTGTCCTTGTAATCCATCCTAATGTGCCTTGTTTCTCTGTCTCCTCAGGCAAACTGTTATTAAAGGGTCCCTTGCTCATCCTTTTGCCTTGACGCTGTTTGGGGACACCATCTACTGGACCGACTGGACCATACGCTCGATCCTGGCCTGTAACAAGTACACTGGAGAGGACCGCCGAGAGGTGGACACAGACATCTTCTCCCCCATGGACATCCATGTTTTTAGCCACCTGAGACAGCCAAACGGTCAGTACCGGTACTTGTTGGGCAGTTGTCTGATATTTTCACAAAGCATTAGCACTGGCCTAGCCACACTCCAGTTAGAGGGGAACTATCGAGAAAATTAAAATGTAATATTCGCTTCAGCATACTGAGATAAGAAACTTTTCAAATACAATCAAATAAAAAATCTGTTCCGTTTCTAAAATAATCAAGTTATCCGTATAGCCGTATCTTCCACTTTTCCTCTCTCAGC
Organism: Xenopus petersii; assembly: GCA_038501925.1. Lineage (NCBI taxonomy): Eukaryota > Metazoa > Chordata > Amphibia > Anura > Pipidae > Xenopus > Xenopus petersii. The sequence goes on along the minus strand of CM076676.1, from coordinate 6,820,062 downwards.
ATCTTTTTTTCTTCATTCTGTCTTTATTCAGTAGTTGGGTGACAGATGAATGATCCAATATATCCTGCCAAAATCACCAGAAATCCCTCTAGTCTCTCAGCCATTCAAGCACAGGATACACCATAGATAACCGATGAGGTCTGAAGATTCCCATTGTATACTACAGCGCTTATCTGTTATCAGTAGTGTATCCTGTGCATTTTTCAGCTTTGAATGGCTGCCCCCATTGCTAAACAGCAGCTTGTTTATATAAACTATAGTAGTACTTGTAATCTACTGTGTATCCTGTGCTTGAATGGCTGCCCCCATGGCTACACAGCAGCTTGTTTATATAAACTATAGTAGTACTTGTTATCTACTGTGTATCCTGTGCTTGAATGGCTGCCCCCATGGCTACACAGCAGCTTGTTTATATAAACTATAGTAGTACTTATCTGTTATCTACTGTGTATCCTGTGCTTGAATGGCTGCCCCCATGGCTACAAAGCAGCTTGTTTATATAAACTATAGTAGTACTTGTTATCTACTGTGTATCCTGTGCTTGAATGGCTGCCCCCATGGCTACACAGCAGCTTGTTTATATAAACTATAGTAGTTCTTATCTACTGTATATCCTGTGCTTGAATGGCTGCCCCCATGGCTACACAGCAGCTTGTTTATATAAACTATAGTAGTACTTGTTATCTACTGTGTATCCTGTGCTTGAATGGCTGCCCCCATGGCTACAAAGCAGCTTGTTTATATAAACTATAGTAGTACTTGTTATCTACTGTGTATCCTGTGCTTGAATGGCTGCCCCCATGGCTACACAGCAGCTTGTTTATATAAACTATAGTAGTTCTTATCTACTGTATATCCTGTGCTTGAATGGCTGCCCCCATGGCTACACAGCAGCTTGTTTATATAAACTATAGTAGTACTTGTTATCTACTGTGTATCCTGTGCTTGAATGGCTGCCCTCCATGGTTACACAGCAGCTTGTTTATATAAACTATAGTAGTACTTGTTATCTACTGTGTATCCTGTGCTTGAATGGCTGCCCCCATGGCTACACAGCAGCTTGTTTATATAAACTATAGTAGTACTTGTTATCTACTGTGTATCCTGTGCTTGAATGGCTGCCCCCATGGCTACACAGCAGCTTGTTTATATAAACTATGGTAGTACTTATCTGTTATCTACTGTGTATCCTGTGCTTGAATGGCTGTCCCCATGGCTAAACAGCAGCTTGTTTATATAAACTATAGTAGTACTTTTCTGTTATCTACTGTGTATCCTTTTGTAGAATTTCTGTAGGAAACACACCAGTTTTACCAGTTCAGCACAACCATACATTATATTTTAATTTTTTTACTGTTCCTTTAACTTCTAGTAAGTTACAGAATGACCTATTCCTAGCATCTTTGCAAATAGTTTTTATTATTATTTGCCTTTGTCTCCTGACTCTTTCCAGCTTTCAAATGGGGTGGGTCAGTGACCTCAGAAGCCAAAAATATTGCTCTGTGCGGCTACAAATTATTTGCTAATGTTACTTTGAATTGAAGTATATTTCTAGGCAGGCCCTCTGCTATTCTTATTCCCATCTTTCAAACCACTACCTTGTTGTTAGGGTAAATAAGACCCTAGCAACCACATAGCTGGTGAAATGCTAACCTGTAGAGCTGCTTGAAAAAAGCTAAATAACTGAAACCACAAAAAAATGAAAACCATTTGCAAAATACTTAGTATATCATCAATGTCTACATCATACACCTTAGCTGTAGTCTCTTGGGAGTTGTTATCCTCCAAAGAGTAAACGAGACAAATTTCAAACTAAATTCCATATGCCAACCGAGTTGTGTGCTGTTTGTACAGTGTAGGTCCTCCGAAAACGATTCCCCCCAAAAGTAAGCAATATATATGAGTTTACGTGTTTCAAGTAATGCCAGGGCCGCCTGCAGATATCATGGGGCCTTAAAGAGGTGGTTCACCTTTCAGTTAACTTTTAGTAGGTTATAGAATGGCCAGTTCTAAGCAACTTTTCAATTGGTCTTCATTATTTTTTTTTTTTAATTTGCCTTTTTTCTGACACTTTCCAGCTTTCATCTAAAAAACAAATGCTCTCTAAGGCTACATATTTATTGTAATTGCTACTTTCTTATAAAAACGGTACACATTTTTTAATTCAAGTATATTGGAGATAGGATCATTTTTCATTAAAGAAAGTAAAAATGGGATTTTATTTTTTGCCTTTACATGCCCTTTAAACACCCTTCTTCTCATGATTTATTTGTATGGTTGTATGTTCTTGTTTTCACTCTTTCTTTTCTCTTGCAGCTACCAATCCCTGTGCAGCCCACAATGGGGGTTGTTCTCATTTATGCCTGATGTCTCCCATGGAGCCATTTTATCAGTGCGCTTGTCCCACGGGTGTCCGTCTCATGGAGGATGGAAAGACGTGCATGCATGGTGAGTGCCTTGGGTCGAAATCACTCCAGGCCTGTATATATGCATGGATTATCAGTTAGTCTAGTGCAGTGATTCCCAACCAGTAGCTCGCGAGCAACCTGTTGCTCTCCAACCCCTTGGATGTTGCTCCCAGTGGCCTCAAAGCAGGTGCTTATTTTTGAATTCCAGGCTTGGAGGTAAGTTTTGGTTTCATAAAAACCAGGTGCACCGGAAAACAGAGTCTCAATGTAGGTTGACAATCCACATAAGGGCTACTAAATGGCCAATCACAGCACTTATTTGGCACCCCAAGAAATTTGTTCATGCTAGTGTTGCTCCCCAACTGCTTTTACTTCTGAATGTTGCTCACGGGTTCAAAAGGTTGGGGATCCCTGGTCTAGTGTGTGCAGCCTTAGAGGGACTTGTCAGTGGTGCTCGGCAGAATTTAAAGGGATATCGTCATGGCAATTTTTTTTTTCTCCCAAAATGCATCAGTTAATAGTGCTGCTTCAGCAGAATTCTTCACTGAAATCTGTTTCTAAAAAGAGCAAACAGAGTTTTTTATATTTAATTTTGAAATCTGACATGAGTCTAGATATATTGTCAGTTTCCTAGCTACCCCTAGTCATGTGACTTGTGCTCTGATAGACTTCAGTCACTCTTTACTGCTGTACTGCAAGTTGGAGTATTTTCACCCCCCTCCCATCAGCCTAACAGGACAAAGGGAAGGTAAGCAGATAGCAGCTCCCTGGTAGATCTAAGAACAGCATTCCGTAGTAAAATCCAGGTCCCACTGAGACACAATCAGTTACATTGGGTAGGAGAAACAACAGCCTGCCAGAAAGCAGTTCCATCCAAAAGTGCTGGCTCCTTCTAAAAGCACACGAACAGGCAAAATTACCTGAGTTGCAACTACACACCACTTAAATACACTTGTTGCTTCGGGAATGAAATTTTATATTGTAGAGTGTACTGCAGCTGGAGTTGGAAACCGTAAAGGGGATGTAAAGGCAAAAATAAAATCCAATACAAATCTCTATACAGTCGCCGACTGCTCTACAGGGAAACAAACAAAGCTGCTTGAGTTCTGCATGGCTGGGAAGTAAGGCGGGGGCTCCCCCTGCTGTTCATAAGTATGATTGTTTCCCTGCAGAGCAGTTAGGGACTGTCTGACAATTCCTATCCACAGCAGTAAATGAAGGGAGAATTTCACTGCATACAGACAGGTTTCATATATATATATATATATATATATATATATATATATAACTTTTCAAGATGGACCAGCACTCCAGTTTGTTCAATCAAACGTGAATATTTATTTGAATAGTCACTCTCGTGTCCAACGTTTCGGCCCACATCTGGGCCGAAACGTTGGACACGAGAGTGACTATTCAAATAAATATTCACGTTTGATTGAACAAACTGGAGTGCTGGTCCATCTTGAAAAGTTGCATAATACCATTTGACCGGGCACCCACCACGAACCGAGAGGGTTAAAGTGCAGGTACTTTCTGAACATATATATATATATATATATATATATATATATATATATATATATATATATATATATATATATATATATATATATATATATATATATATATATAAAAAAAAGTACACATTTTTTAATTAAAGTATATTGGAGATGTTTTTTTTATTAAAGAAAGTATGGATTTTTGTTTTTGCATTTACCTGCCCTTTAATTTACCTTTTTGTATAGTGTGTGAGTGATATCCTGAGACAATTTGCAATTTAAATTTTTTTGAGTTATTTAGCTTTTCATTCAGCAGCTCTGGTTGCTAGGATCCACATTACCCTAGCAACCATGCCTTGCTTTGAATAAGAGACTGGAATATGAATAGGAGAGGCCTGAATAGAAAGTAGAAGTAGAGTAGAAATAACAATCAATTTGTAACCTTTTTTTTTTTTTTTTTTTTTTTTTTTTTAGATGGGGTCAGTAACCCCAATTTTGGGAGCAGGAAAGAGTCCTTAGAAAAAGGCAAATAATTCAAACACAATTATTATTCTATTCTGTAGCATACTGAAAGTTTAAAGTAAAGGTGAACCACCCCTTTAACTATAAAACATTGGAATCTATATAGGAAAACTGCTAAGAATTCTTTTTTTTTTTTTTTCTTGATGGATTTATTTTCCTTTTTTGGCCAAACATGGCCGCCGCTGAGCTATGATAATAAAAAAAAAAAAAACAAAAAACCCAGAGGCTGAATAAGGAGGATTTGGTCGGCCCCAAATTATCCCTGCGGGAGGAGAGAGAGAGAAAGCTGTCTTGTCTGTCTGTCTAATGTTTACTATGCAGATAACATTCACTCTGCAGGTGTGCACAGTTGACATTTGTCTGGATTTTCTCACGCAACCTCCGTCTCTTCTTAGTCACAGAGAGACTTGCTTTGGGGCTTCGCTGCAAACTCTTTCTAGCAACCACGAGTCTCGTCTTCCCTCCCTCCAAAACCCTTTTCAGTTGTTTTGGTTCCCCCCCCCCGCTGGAATGTTGGTCCTGCCCTTGAACCAACAGGAGGCTGCGACTACCTGAAAGCAGTAATTTTAGTAAACTGTAGAGAAGAAAAAATCCCTAGACTAAACATAGATTCCCCCCCTTCCCTTCGGATGTGGACCGCACCGAGGCATAAAAGTGGGAAGCTTTGCGCTATACACACACATGTTATATAATCATTTCTGGATAATAAAATGCAGATTTGGATAATGTGCCAGACATAAAATACACCATTAATGGAAAACATACAGATTTACTGCTATTAGCTCCATATGTTGATTTGGCAGCTGATTATTTAAAAAAAAAAAAAGTATTGTGCAGCCCTCCTGCATATGATCTGCCCGTCCTTGGGTTTTTTTTCTTTACTTGCTGCTTTAAACATTTAATTTTACTGTCCCCATGTGGTGTAGTACCTAACTGTCAGCTACTTCATTTGGGTTACCAAACAGATGTAGATGTACAAAGGGATAGGTACTTTGCCAACCTCAGCTGCTGCTGTTTTCACTATACAAAGCTGGAGTTCTGATGTAAACACAGGTATGGGATCCCTTAATCGGAAACCCGTTATCCAGAAAGCTCAGAATTATGGACAGGCTGTCTCCCATAGACTCCCTTTTATCCAACCAATCCAATTTTTTTCAAAATTATTTTTCTTTGTAATAATAAAACAACTAAGATATAATTAATCCTTATTGGAAGCAAAACCAGCCTATTGGGTTTATTTCATGTTTACATGATTTTATAGCAGACTTAAAGGCAGGTTTTGCTTCCAATAAGGATTAATTATATCTTAGTTTGGATCAAGTACATGTATGGGACCTGTTATCCAGAATGCTAGGAACTTGGGGTTTTCTGGAAAACACCACCCCTTTTAAGGTATGAAAATCCAAATTAAAGAAAAATCTATTATCCGGAAAACCCCAGGTCCTAAGCATTCTGCATAACAGGTCCCATACCTGTACTTGATCCAAACTAAAATATCCTTATTGGAAGCAAAACCAGCCTGTTGGGTTTATTTAATGTTTACTTGTTTTTGTAGTAGACTTAAGGTGCGAAGATCCAAATTACGGAAAGGTCTGTTTTCCAGAAAACCCCAAGTTCCTAGCATTCTGGATAACAGGTCCCATACATGTACTTGATCCAAACTAAGATATAATTAATCCTTATTGGAAGCAAAACCAGCCTATTGGGTTTATTTAAAGTGGTTGTTCACCTTCCAAACACTTTTTTTCCCCCGAAATAAAGATTTTTTTTCAATTACTTTACATTATTTATTTATTTTTTACTGTTTTTCCAAAATCTAAGTTTTTAAAGTTGAATGTTCGTGTCTCTGGTGTTTGAGTCTGACAGCTCAATAATTCAGGCGCAGATTCTGAACTTAGTTGATCCATTTCTCAGCAGCATTTCTGGAGTATTAGCAACTATTGTATCAATTCTAACAGCTGCCTGTAATGAAACCCAGAGATTCTGCTCAGCAGGGACAAAGATAAGAAATGTATCCACTAAATGTATCAATTTAGAACAGTTTACAGGGTCAACGACCCCCCTCTCCCAGAGCTGCTTTAGAAAGAGAAAAATGACACTTTACACTTCAATATTAGAAAAAAAAAAATGGTGACGCATAGAAAGTAATTGGGGAAAGTCGTTCTTTCTGGTGATCTATCTGAAAACAACTAGTTGTTTGAAGGTGAACAACCCCTTTAATGTTACCCAATTACATGATTTTCTAGTAAACTTAAGGTATGAAGATCCAAATTACGGAATGATCAGTTATCCTGATAGCCCCAGGTCCCAAGCATTCTGGATAACCAGTCTTATACCTGTAGTATCTGCAGCCTATCAGATCCTCGTTCTGCACACTGTAGTAATGGTTTTTCAGAGCGCTAATTAAATAATCAGAGTCGAGCAATATGGTGTTTCGCACTACTCGATGTGAAAGGGAATTACATGTGCACTCTATAATCCGTACCCAATACTACCTTACTGCCTAAAGGGAATCATATAGTGAATAAAGTACCCCCTATTGTAAAATATAAGGATATTATAAGTCACAAGGAGTTCATAACCATTAAAAGCACGAGGACGAAGGCTATACAGGTCGTGCAGCTCCGAGGTTACTTCTAAAAACCTCATATTTTCCAACAAGCGATACTTTATTAGAATACACAAGTTTTAGTGAGTTATGTGACAAATTAGATCACTTCTCACCGTTTATAAGGATATAATTTACAAGCTATTCATGGCTTTAATGTATTATATGCTGATAAAAAAAAAATGTTTTTAGAGCCCCATGTAACTTGAGCTGAACTCTAACATTAAAAACCTTTCCATTTTCGCAGGTGCTACAGAGCTGCTGCTGCTTGTCCGCAGGACGGACCTTAGGCGAATATCGCTGGATACGCCCGACTTTACGGATATTGTTTTGCCACTGGACGATATCCGCCATGCGATCGCTATAGACTACGATCCCGTTGAAGGTTACATTTACTGGACGGACGATGAGGTGAGGGCCATACGACGCACGCAGATCGATGGCTCTTCCAGTCAATACATTGTCACCTCCCAGGTGGCCCACCCAGATGGCATCGCTGTCGATTGGGTGGCTCGGAATTTATACTGGACTGACACGGGAACAGACCGCATTGAGGTCACTCGGCTGAATGGAACCATGCGCAAGATTCTCATATCTGAGGACCTGGATGAACCTCGTGCCATAGTGTTAGATCCTATAAATGGGTAAGCCTCCCCCCCCCAAGCAGTCATGGTATACTCCATAGCTTGCAATAAAAGAGCACCCTTACTAGTCATACCCAGCTACATTCTACATATGCTTATGGGTGTTTTGCATGTATTCCCCTAGGATAAATACAAATCCATACGACTGTACTGGAGAAACCAAAAAGCATACATGTAAACGGAGCATAGCATGACAATGGGGCTCATTTATAAACACTGAGCAAAGTTGCACATAGGTAGTAACCCATAACAACCAATCAGTGATTAGCTTCTTTCAGCCTGCTTCACGTTTGACACTGAAAGCAATCGCCTGATTAGTTGTCATGGGTTACTGCCCAGGTGCAAATTTGCCCACCGTTTATAAATAACCCCCAGTATGTTCTTATGGAAACTGCATTTTATTTATTTATCTTACAGGTACATGTATTGGACTGACTGGGGAGAGATCCCTAAAATAGAGTGTGCTGCAATGGATGGTTCAGACAGGATTATATTGGTAAACACCTCCCTTGGTTGGCCTAATGGGCTGGCCCTGGATTACACGGAAGGAAAAATCTACTGGGGAGATGCCAAGACTGATAAGATAGAGGTGGGTGGCAGCATTTGTGAGAATATACTATTCCTATTTGTTGGTGATTTGCCACAAACATCCATGGTTGATGAGCTTTATAAACTACAGCTATTGGCTTGTTGCTGCAGTTTTTTTCACTTTCCGGTTCCTTTAATGGTCTGTGAGCTGTGTGAGAGCACTTTCTTCCAAAGGTTGCAACGTCTGCATTCAGCATTACCCTGAATACATTGTAACATAGTCAGTTGGGTTGAAAAAAGACACATGTCCATGAAGTAAAGCAGCGGGTTACCCGCAAACACCTCCGGTACCCTGCGGGTTGCGGGTAGAAGTTTTGGGTGTGGGTAAAGAAGCCGGTCGGCCCGCGGGTCTTCTCAATAGCGATATTTACTCCTTTTTTCTGGTCCCGTCTACTTCCGATGATGTAATTTCCGGTTTACAATGACAGCACTTCCTGATTCTTGATGGTCAGTGGGTCCGGTCCAGGTTGCGGATAAGGTACTTGAGGGTAGGGTCGGGTAACTGTTCCAAGCGGGTAAGAATGCGGGTCCGGGTTGCGAATTGCAGGTTGTGGGTACGGGTCCCAAAAAATGAACCCGCGCAGGACTCTACCATAAGTTCAACCTTTTTAATTCTATTTTAAACTGCCTAACTGCTAGTTGATCCAGAGGAAGGCAAAAAAAAAAAAAACCCCCATCTGAAGCTTCTCCAATTTGCCTCAGAGGGGGAAAAATTCCTTACTGACTCCAAAATTACAATGGGACCAGTCCCTGGATCAACTTGTACTATGAGCTATCTCCCATATCTCTGTATTCCCTCACTTGCTAAACACCATCCAACCCCTTCTTAAAGCTATCTAATGTATCAGCCTGTACCACTGATTCAGGGAGACAATTCCACATCTTCACAGCTCTCACTGTAACAAACCCCTTCCCAATATTTAGCCGGAACCTCTTTTCTTCTAATCAGAATGGGTGACCTCACGTCTGCTGGAAAGACCTACTGGTGAATAAATCATTAGAGAGACCAAAACTGTACACCATATTCTAGATGGGGCCTTACCAATGCTCTGTACAGTGGAAGAATGACCCCCTCCTCCCGTGAATCTCTGCCCCTTTTAATACAGCTTAATACTTTATTTGTCCTTGATGCTGCTGAGTGCCATTGCTTGCTACAGCCAGGTTTATCATCTACAAGGACTCCAAGCTCCGTCTCCCTTATGGATTTGCCTAGTGCAGTCCCATTAAGGGTATAAGTGGATATTGTTACATCCCAGGTGCAGGACTTTACATTTATCAACATTGAATCTCATTTGCCACTTAGCTGCCCAGATTGCCAGTTTGTCAAGATCCTGTTGCAAGGATGCCACATACTGGATGGAATTAATTGGGCTGGATAGTTTTGTGCCATCTGCAAACACTGATACATTACTTACAATACCCTCCCCTAAGTCATTAATGAACAAGTTTAAATAAAAGTGGACCCAATACCGAGCCCTGAGGGACCCCACTAAAAACCTTACTCCAACTAGAGAATGTACCATTAACAACCACCCTCTGTACCTGATCCTGTAGCCAGTTTCCTATCCATGTTCAAACAACTTCATTAAGTCCAACATGCCTTAGTTTAGAAAGCAGTCATTTGTGGGGCACGGTATCAAACTCTTCCAAATAGATTTGCCCACTAAAGTAAGCCTGTAGCACTTCCCTGGTGCTGAGAGAGCAGCACATGCCCAAGAGGTGCTTGCTGTGAGTGAAATAAAAGGGCAGGCTCTGGAAAACTGAATTAATTGCGTTCGCCTGTTAGTCACGAGCACGTATCTGTATTTTTTTCATTCCTCAGTGTAGCCTTTTACTATGTGGGTTCTTTGCCAACCCCCGAGACAGCGATAAGCTGACTGCTGCAGTTAATGGAGCTCAGTGGGGGGTTCAGAAGGAGTCTTTGTTCCCCACTTTATCTGGCAGACAGGAGCTGACTGTCTGCAGTTTTGACATTAATCTCACTTGGGATATTTTGTGTTAAAAAAAAAAAAGTGAAAGGCTGCCTTGCATTGTCCTGATGTCTGGGTGGTAGGGACAGTTTTCTGTAAGCCACAAACCATGGTGCACTCTCAACCTTGCTTGATTAGTAGAATCCGCTCCTAAATATATAAATCTGTGGGTCCTGTTGCACGTACCCTGGATGGCCACCTTCCAATCCTCTTGCATAAAGTACAGCACCACAAATCTTTCTAGAGTAAAAATGGCTTTATTTGGAACACTGTCTTAAAAAAAGGCTCTGTGTAGCCTGAAACATCGCTTCAGGTCCTGCCAAATAAAGGCTTTTTTACTCAAAGATTTGTGGTGCTGTACGTTTACCAAGTTATGCACTCTCAACCTTGTCTATAGTAGAATCCATTAATAGCAGTCCGTTCCAGATTAATCCTGATAGGCTGAGGGAAATGAGTACCCACAATGAAAGATTTGATATAACTGTTACGGTAAAGGCCCCCATACACTGGCCAATAAAAGCTGCCGACAGACCGTGTTGGCAGCTTATTGGCCCGTGTGTGGGGCCATCTGATGGGCTTCCCTGATCGATATCTGGCTGAAAGTCTGGCAGATCTCGATCGGGCAGGTTAAAAAATCCCATCGGATCGCGCATCTGTGCGTTTATGCGGTCCCACGATCTGACTGTATCAGATGCATTATGATACGATCGTTGGGCTCTGGGGCCCACAATCGGATCAGCCGATATCGCCCACCTCAATGTGGGCACATCTGGCAGAGGTCGCCAAACAAGCGGATCTCTACATCTATGGCCACCTTAACATCCCCTAAAAATGTTTTGGTTCTTCTGGCTCTGACAATTGAGCTTTAAGACCCTGGAGGTGTATCGTGCCCTTTCCCTTCCAGTTCTTAACAAGTTCTAATACAGTGGATGTGGTTGAAGCCACAACGTGTTTCCTGCTGCAGACTTTCTCCCCTTCTGCGGTTTACCCCAGTGTTTAGATATTGACCCAGAATGTGAACACCGCAGAGTTTTTTTCCGAATGCACAAACCACTGGAAGGTTCTTTCACACTCAATGCAATGACTATGGCTTGAGACTTTAAAGACCTATCCCTTTAATTTTACTGAGAATCCCCTTGCATTGTATAGACCAGGACAGTTACCACCTAACATAGCTTTGTAATTTGCTGCCATATTTATATTTTTAAGTGGTCGACGTTGCTAGTCTGACATACGGTTTTGTTGTGAGCTTAATTTATTTCATATTAAATATTTTCTCCCCTAGGTTATGGCAACAGATGGCACAGGCAGGCGAGTTCTGGTAGAAGACAAGCTGCCCCATATCTTTGGCTTCACTCTTCTCGGCGACTACGTGTATTGGACCGACTGGCAGAGACGCAGCATTGAAAGGGTTCACAAACGCACCGGAGAGCGGGAGGTTATTATTGACCAGCTGCCTGATCTAATGGGGCTGAAAGCCACCAACATACATAAACTATCCGGTAAGTTATCCCTGTTTTTATTAGGGATGCACCGAATCCAGGATTCGGTTCGGGATTCGGCCAGGATTCGGCCTTTTTCAGCAGGATTCGGATTCGGCTGAATCCTTCTGCCCGGTCGAACCGATCAGAATCCTAATTTGTATATGCAAATTAGGGGCAGGGAGGGAAATTGCGTGACTTTTTGTCAGAAAACAAGGAAGTAAAAAATGTTTTCCCTTCCCGCCCCTAATTTGCATATGCAAATTAGGGTTCGGTATTCGGCCGAATCCTTCGTGAAGGATTCGGGGGTTCGGCCGAATCCAAAAAAGTGGATTCGGTGCATCCCTAGTTTTTATATTGATGTAGTAATGCCCTGATACTGTGTGATGTCCTTGAGTAATATAAAAATAAGCCTAAAGCAAACATTTAGGGGCAGATTTATCAAAATGTGAGAATAGAATTTGCCACTGAAAAACTCACTCACTTTCTATTCATTCCTATGGGATTTTTTGAATTGCTCTTCTCAAATGGTGAACTCCATTGGTAAATACAAATCCCATAGGAATAAATAGAAGGCGAGTGAGATTTTCTGTGGTGAACGATATTCTCACATTTTGATAAATCTGCCCCGTAGTCTGGTTTTCACTAAGGCAGCTAAAGCCACCCCCCAGTTAATTTGAAAAATATTCCCTCCCATGATCTGTATAATGTGTTGATTTGTGTGACTGTTCTAGGTACAAATGGCTGTGCTGAAAACAATGGAGGCTGCAGTCACCTTTGCCTGTATCGACCGCAGGGACCTCGCTGTGCCTGTCCCATTGGCTTGGAACTGATCAATGACATGAAGACCTGCATTGTCCCCGAAGCTTTCCTCCTGTTCTCCCGCAGGGCTGACATTCGCCGCATCTCCCTGGAGACTAGTAATACTCATGTGGCCATACCCCTGACTGGAGTGAAAGAAGCCTCTGCTCTCGATTTTGATGTCACGGACAATAGAATCTATTGGACAGACGTCAGTCTCAAGGTGAGTTTCGGAATGCATGATCCAGGGAACAGTTCGATAGCCAGGAAGGAATTTTTTTTCCCCCTCTGAGGCAAATTGGGGTTTTTCGCCTTCCTCTGGATCAACTGGCAGTCAGGTTAAAAAAAGTAAAAAGGTTGAACTTGATGGACGTGAATTCAGCAGAAATAATATAAGTTAATACCAATTACACCGTTACTTGCCTGCGCCACTGCTTCTGTCCCACTTAGAAGCCAATAGACTGCAATTTCTGTAAAGGTTGTGGACAAAACAGGCTCAAAACAACATGTTTCGAGCATTGTCACTGAACACGTGATAAAGAGCCACAATGCTCGAAACATGTTGTGTTGAATAAACCTTGCAGCAAAGCTTCTGCGGTTTTGAGCCTGTTTTGTCCACAACCTTTACTGAACTTGATGGACGTGTGACTTTTTTTCAACCTAACTTACTATGTATTAGTGCTAGGCCTTTCCTACAATGTCCTTCTTGGAGTCTAATGAAGGGTTTATAGGGTTTTATTATACCGGTGCCATAATACCTCTATTTTCAAACCTACCATATGTCTGAAATTCTAATAAATGCATAATTTGGGGAAGTATTTTGGTATTACTCTAGATAAATCAGCAATGGCCGTCTCTTATCCTTACAGACCATCAGTAGAGGGTTCATGAATGGCAGTGCTCTAGAACACGTGGTGCAGTTTGGACTGGACTACCCAGAGGGCATGGCAGTGGACTGGTTGGGGAAAAACTTATACTGGGCAGATACTGGTACTAACCGCATTGAGGTATCAAAGTTGGATGGACAGCACAGACAGATTCTGGTGTGGAAAGACTTGGACAGCCCACGAGCCCTGGCTTTGGACCCAGCAGAAGGGTAAGCAGTAATGAATGCATAGAACACTGGATTCCACCCTGTTGGCCAGTTAATTGGTTGGTTGTCAGATGGGGCAGAGATCCAGTTGTTTGGGGGCCTTGCCTGCAGATCTACTGCTCATACAGCAAAGTTTCCCATGTTTTCTTACTTATGGATAAAAATGTGAGTTTTCTGTGAGGTTTGTTTTCAATCCGTGCCTTAGAGGTGCAGGATATTGCAAAAATTGGGTCTGAAAAGCTGGGGTTTTTTTTCGGTGAGTTTATTTCTGTACTTCGTTTACTTTAGCAGTAGAAATATTTCTGTGATTTTGCAGTCCGTGCAGTTGGTTTTACGAGCAAGCATGGGATTATTTTTTTCACTGTTTTACCTGGAATTGAGCCTGCGGGCAGCTGGTCCATATCCTCAGCACGGGCCGAGAGGGAGTTGACTGGCAAACTACGCACATTCCACAGATAATTGATAAAGTCCCACCTCTGCTGCTGGGCGTCCCGCCTGTGCTTTTAGCCTGTAGTTTTCCAGATGCGGGACGGAACTGAATCCGGATTTTAGTAAACTCCAGGGAGGAATGGAAGTCGGCTCCAGGCTGCTGCATAAACATTCACGCTGCCTTGAATTGTCTACATCTGGCCCCCTCATCCCAAAAGGCTTTTAATTACAGCTGCAAACCTCTCCCCTTCCCTTTCCTAAGAGAATCTGTTTCTATCCATTATATTGTCTATTGGTTTTTAGATACTGGCCTCAATTAATGGCCTGTGACCCTCTCCTACAACCGAATTCTAGCTCATGGGGTATACACGATTTCAACAGCAAAATGTAGATTTTTTTTTTTTTAAATATTCATTTTAGCAATAGGGACAGAAGAGGCTGTTTTTGTGGACCAGAAACCATATGTGTGATATATACACAGTGTCGGACTGACCCACGGGGATACCAGGAAAACTCCCGGTGGGCCAAGGTGTCAGTGGGCCCTCCTGCTTCTAAACATTTGGCCTATTTCATGGTCATTGCCTGTTTCTATGAGAATAAAGAGGCTAAATAGATGGAATGATAGATTATAGTATGTAAAGAAAAGAAAATAGGAGAATAAAGGTTGAGTGAGGAGAGGAAGAAAATATTAATAATTAGAGTGGGCTCCTGGTCTAAAGGTTTTTGGGTGGGCCCCTGATTTAAGGGTTTTTGGTGGGCCCCTGGTGTACCAGTCCAACACTTTATGTATGTGTATATAGATCTACACACATGCACAAATACAAAAGTCCTCTGCACTCAACCCATTATCAATATGTTTAAGACAGCGACAATTTGTGCATACTGCTACTGAAAAATGTCTTACCCTTTAAACAAAACAGGGATTGTTTGTCCATGTATTGCAATATATTTAAGCTGGCCAACTATGTCAAATCATCCCATATCTGGCCAGTCCTACGCTCAATTTATGTGTGTGTGTTTTGTAGAACCCCTATTTTATGTCTTTTTCTTGAGTTACTGAAAGGATATAAGCAAAGGGGTCCGTTTTACTTTGAGATACAATATATATATTTTTTTTTTTCAAAGTTTTATTTATTACTAGTGCAAGGTCCAATAAACAGGGTTACACACTTGTTGTACAATAGTAAAAGCAGATACAAAGGACACATTGCGCCAGTGATTTTTCATTTACACCCTGGGAAAACAATTAGTAGCTGGGAAGAGAGCAGAAAGAAGATAGAAAGAAGAAAAGTAGAAAAGAAATGAAGGCTTATGAGAAGGAGATCCAGTACATAGAACATGCTTATGGTACACAATGACCCAGATGACTCCAAGCGCAAAAACGTATATACCCACATTCAGACACATTCGATGAAACACTCTGTCATTATGTCCTCAGAGCCCAAGACTCACGGACATAATATTTAGTGTGTTAATAACAAGGGTTAAATATTGTAGTGTTAATGTTACACTATGGGGGGCAAGTTCAAGAATCTCTGTCAGTCACACAACCTAAAGCAACAAGTGATTGGTGCAGGTCTGTATAAGGGGGAGACTTATTGGAATTTACCATTTACAGGCAGAACCCTGGCAAAATATCAGGGGTGCACCGAATCTACTATTTTGGATTCGGCTGAACCCTTCGCAAAAGATTCGGACAAATACCCAACCAAATCCAGATCCTAGTTTGCATATTAGGGGTGGGAAGGGGAAAACATTTTTTAATTTCTTGTTTTGTGATAAAGAGCCGTGTGATTTTCTCCCCCCCCCCCCCCAATTTGCAGATTCGGTTAGGCCGAATACGAATCCTGCTGAAAAATTTGCTGGATTTGGTTCATCCCTACAAAATATACATCTGGTTAGTATTTTAAACCTCTAACATTCATAGAGGGGGAAAAAAAAGCAGTTTTTGGGCACATCAGGACATAATTCTGATGTAAAATCCAGGAAAACATTACTTAAAATCAGGGAAATGCACCCATAGAAATCCATTATAAATTGATGGGACCACAAATAAAAATTTAAAATGCGGGAAAACTTAAAATCAGGGCACTTAAAATCGATGTTTCACTCTTATTTGTTTGTCAGCCCTCGGGAGCCCAGTGTGGGCTTTTCTGTTGCCCATGACAAAGGCACATTCTCAGCGCAGGCTACAGTCTGGCATCGTTAATTATACACGGTGGGAACACAAGGATGAAATATGATCGGGTAATTGAGCCAGACAGACCTGGATCCTATCCCATTTCTCTGTTAGCCGATATCCAGCTTAAAGTAGGACAGGGCAGTTCTATTGGGGCAGAACATAGTGAGAGTGAGAAGCGTCTGTTAAATCACTGCGTATGAATATGCAAGCATAGAGAGTGAGCCCCCGAATGTTTTAAGGAATAAAACTGCTGCATTGTGATAAATGCCCAACTTTTTAACATTATGCTTCATTATGTGGCAGATAAGACTTAGCACAGTTCCGTTTAAAAATGTAGAGGGTAATCGACTTCATATCACCAAGACATTAACATGCAGTGAAGTATGCTGCGGCTTTTAATTAAAGCGATACCGACACATTCCTATAAAAATCACAGGAACGTGTCCGTATCAAGGAGGTGCTGCACGCCGAATAGTTTCCTCTAAACCTTCGTTAAGCCGACCCTCTGGCACCACTAAATGATCTGGGTTGTTTCAGTGATGCTGGGCTTGGGCGGAGCGATCCTTCTATAGGCTGCAGTCCTGTTTTCATTTGTAAATTAGTAGGGATGCAACTAGGAATGGGTGAATTTTTTGCGCCTTGTTTCGCCGGAAAAATGACGCCCATAGACTTGTATGGCGGCGTGCATCAAAACAGTTTCGCCGCGCGACAATTTTTTTGACGCCCATAGACTTTAATGGGCGTCTGCGACATTTTGCCGGCGGAGAATGTTTGGCGAAACGGGTCAAATTCACCCATCCCTAGATGCAACAAATCCAGGATTCAGTTCCAGATTCTGCCATTTTCAGCAGGATTCAGATTCGGGCAAATCCTTCTGCCCGTACCGAATCCAAATCTTAATTTGCATATGCAAATTAGTGGCGGCAGGGAAATTGCGTGACTTTCTGTCACAAAATAAGGAAGTAAAAAAATGTTTTCCCCTTCCCATCCCTAATTTGCATATGCAAATTTGGTTCGGTATTCGCCGAATCTCTAGTGAAGGATTCGGGGGTTCGACCGAATCCAAAATAGTGGATTCGGTTCATCCCTAGTAATTAGCCTACGGAAGAATCACACCGCCCCCAGCCCAGTGTCCCGGAAACAATGCAGAAGATCATTTAGCAGTGTCGGAGGGTCGGCTTAAGGATCAAGCACACGGGCAGATTCGGGGATATTTAGTTGCCTGACGACTAATCGTCTTTTCTGCGGGGCGACAATCTCCCCGAACTGCCTTCCGCCTGCTAAAATGCAAAAACGCCAGCGCCAATGCACTCGCAGGGCTTCTATTTCCGAAGTCGCCCAAAGTTTCCTTGTGAGGCAACTATTCGACGTGCCGCACCTCGGCGCAAGCCAGAAACATGTTGTGTATCTCTACCCCCCAATAAAGAGGTTTTTGCAGTCCAGTTGCTGCCTTGGATTTGTCCCACACCTTTAAACTTCTACAGATTGACTTAATTGTGACATCAGACACCGGATAACCCGTGGGAAAATCCGATAAACACGTTTGGTGAGCTCCATTTATAATTTAATTTGCTATAATATGCAAGTCATGTCTGATGTGTTATTCCTTTACCCTGTAGGTTTATGTACTGGACTGAATGGGGTGGGAAACCGAAGATAGACCGGACTGCCATGGACGGAAGTGGGCGCATCACTCTGGTGCCGGATGTAGGGCGGGCCAATGGGCTCACAATTGATTATGCGGAGAGGCGGCTCTACTGGACGGATCTGGATACCAATCTCATCGAATCTTCAAATATGCTGGGTGAGTTCTTGTTGCACCTATAGGTTATACAGATCCATTATCCGAGAACCCGTCTCCCGTAGACTCCGTTATAACAAATAATTAAAATTTAAAAAAAAATATTTTCTCTGTGATAATAAAACAGTAGCATGTACTTGATCCCAACTAAGATATAATTAATCCTTACTGAAGGCAAAACCAGCCTATTGGGTTTATTTAATGTTTACATGATTATCCAAATTAAGGAAAGATCCGTTATCTGGAAAACCCCATGTCCCGAGCATTCTGGATAACAGGTCCCATACCTGTAGTTGCTGAGTGCATTGGTGGTCCTAGTGCTTCCTCCAAGCACTTCATGAACCAATAAGTGTGTTTTTTTAGTTGTAATATTGGTGTGTAGGTGCATCTCAGGTAATTTTGCCTGGTCATGTGCTTTCAGAAAGAGCCAGCACTTTAGGATGGAACTGCTTTCTGGCAGGCTGTTGTTTCTCCTACTCAATATAACTGAATGTGTCTCAGTGGGACCTGGATTTTACTATTAGATCTACCAGGCAGCTGTTATCGTGTGTTATGGAGCTGCTATCTGGTTACCTTCCCTTGGTTAGGGCAGAGACACACGGGCAGATATGGGGAGATTAGTCACCTGGCGATAAATCTCCTATTCTTCGGGCGACTAATCTCCCTAAACTGTCTTCCCGCCGCTAGAATGAAAATCGCAGGTGGGATGCTTCTCTGAGCACTTTGTTTTCCGAAGACGTCCTAAGTTTCCTCGTGAGACGACTTCAGCAACTTCGGAAAATGAAGCACTCTGAGTGACATCCCGCCGGCACTTTTCATTCTAGCCGACGGGAGGCAGTTCGAGGAGATTAGTCTCCCTGAAGAAGAGATTTGTCGCTGGGCGACTAATCTCCCCGAATTGCATTGTGTGTCTCTGCCCTTAAAGGGATACTGTCATGGGAAAAAAAAATTTTTCAAAATGAATTGGTTAATAGTTCTGCTCCAGCAGAATTCTGCACTGAAATCCATTTCTCAAAAGAGCAAACAGATTTTTTTATATTCAATTTTAAAATCTGACATGGGGCTAGACATTTTGTCAATTTCCCAGCTGCCCCTGGTCATGTGACTCGTGCTTGCACTTTAGGAGAGAAATGCTTTTTGGCAGGCTGCTGTTTTTCCTTCTCAATGTAACTGAATGTGTCTCAGTGGGACATGGGTTTTTACTATTGAGTGCTGTTCTTAGATCTACCAGGCAGCTGTTATCTTGTGTTAGAGAGCTGTTATCTGGTTACCTTCTCATTGTTCTTTTGTTTGGCTGCTGGGGGGAAAAGGGAGGGGGTGATATCACTCCAACTTGCAGTACAGCAGTAAAGAGTGATTGAAGTTTATCAGAGCACAAGTCACATGACTTGGGGCAGCTGGGAAATTGAGAAAATGTCTAGCCCCATGTCAGATTTCAAAATTGAATATAAAAAAATCTGTTTGTTCTTTTGAGAAATGGATTTCAGTGCAGAATTCTGCTGGAGCAGCACTATTTTAACTGATTCATTTTGAAAAAAATTTTTTTTCCCATGACAGTATCCCTTTAAAGTGGCCACACACGGAGAGATCTGCTCGTTTGGCGATGTCTCCCCGATATGCTCACCTATAGGGCCCACGATCAGATCCTAACGGTGGCTTTACATGCGGTCGGATCGCGGGACCGCATCAACGAACAGATCCGACGGGATTTTTAGTCCCATCTCGATCGAGGAAGCCCGTCGGGGGGGGGGCCCATACACGGGCCAATAAGCTGCCGACTCGGTCTGTCGGCAGCTTTTATCGGCCTGTGTATGGCCACCTTTAGGCTTCTGGGGGGGGTAAGGGAGGGGGGTGACTTGCAGAAAAGCAGTAAAGAGTGACTGAAGTTTATCAGAGCACAAGTCACATGACTGGGTGCAGCTGGGAAACCGACAATATGTCTAGCCCCATGTCAACTGAATATAACAAAATCTGTTTGCTCTTTTGAGAAATGGATTTCAGTGCAGAATTCTGCTGGATCAGCACTATTAACCTATTCATGTTAAAAAAAAAAAAAAAAAAAGTTTTCTCCCATGACATTATCCTCTTGCAAGTGTGTATAATTCTAAACATGAATAAGTAGTGGAGTATAGTTTATCAGATTATCTTTGTCTGCAAAGTGAAAGGACTGTGCGCTTAGATTTGCTTGGAGGCAGTGTAATAAGGACTGCAGGAATGTAGTGCAGGTGAAGCAGCTGCCTCCCAGCTGTGCTGTTCATTCCTCAGTCTGTTGTACAGGCCTGATGGCTGGCGCTGAAGTCTGTCTGTACGTGGAGAGGTGCCAAGCTCCGCTTGCTGCGCCGAGTCAATTTGCATTAAAAAGGATTTATCTGCAGGGGGAAATGTTTAACATCATGTTTTCAGTAACTGATCCGCTTTGTACAAAAGCCTCCTTTCTATCCGTATCTTCCCGATGCCTTTTCACATCTCCTACGCCGTGACGTTCGACGCTTTGTTTTTAAAGGGAACGTCAACCCAAAAAAAAAATGTTTTTGCCTAAAACAAGAAAACCTAATCCTGAGCAACTTTGCAATATATATTCATTACAAATTTTCTATGGTTTTTAAGTTATTTCTAGATGTATTGATATTGAAAGCCGCATTTCTCCGTCCCCTTTCTTTTCTCTGCTTAGGAGTTCAGCAAATGTTGCTTTCAATGGCAATTGTTTTTACAAATAATTTTAAAAGCACTGGAAATGTTTATTAAATGTATATTGGAAAGTTGATTAGAATTGTGTGTTCTTTTATAAGGCATGTTTATTTTGCGGTTGACTAGCCCTTTAAAAGTTTTTCGTTAAAAACAATTGCTATTGAAGCAGCATTTGCTGAACTCCTGGTTTTTACTTTTTAAACAATGTTGCAAAAGTCTTAGATCCCCGGCTCTGTTAATCAGCTGATTTGTTTAGGGCAGAGACACACAGGCAGTTTTGGGGAGATTAGTCACCCGGCCTCCTCTTCTTCGGGCGATTAATCTCCCCCACACCGCCTTCCCCTGCCGTCTGCCTTCATCAGCCTTCCGTCGTGAAGCAACTTAGGGCAACTTCGGAAAACAAAGTGATCAGTGATCCGAGTGCCTTCCCACCAGCGATTTTCATTCTAGTCGGCTGGAGGCAGTTCGGGGAGATTACTTGCCCCATAGAAGACTAGATTTGTCGCTGGGCGACTGATCTCCCCGAATCTGAGAGTGTGTCTCTGCCCTAAGGGTTTTTTTGTGAGGCGACTTTGGAAAACAAATCGATCAGAGATCATTTTAGCCGGCGGGAGGTAGTTCTGGGTGATTAGTCGCCGCCAAAAAAGAGCTTTGACGCCGGGCGACTATTCTTCCGAATCTGGAGGCAGTTCAGGGAGATTACTCGCCCCAAAGAAGAGGAGATTTGTCGCTGGGCGACTAATCTCCCCCAATTTGAGAGTGTGACTCTGCCCTAAGGTTTCCTCGTGAGGCAACCTTGGGCGACTTCCGACAAGAGAAGCTCCGAGTGCCATCCCGTTGTGATTTTTATTCTAGCTGGTGGGAGGCAGTTCAGGGAGATTACTCGCCCCATAGAAGAGGAGATTTGTCGCTGGGCGACTAATCTCCCCAAATTTGAGAGTGTGTCTCTGCCCTAAGGTTTTCTTGTGAGGCATCTTTGGGCGACTTCGAAAAGCGAAGTGCTCAGAGTGTCATCCCGCCCGCGATTTTCATTCTAGCTGCCGGGGAGGCAGTTCAGGAAGGTTAGTCGCCCCCCAAAAAGATGAGATTTGTCGCCGGGCGACTAATCTCCCCGAATTTGCCAGTGTGTCTCTGCCCTTACATTGTATCTGAGCCATCAGGGCAGACAAACACTGCTTTTAATAACAATTCATATACAAATAACATAAAAACCATGGGAAAATTATAATGAATGTATATTGCAAAGTTGCTCAGTATGTATGTTTTCTTTTATTAAGCAAATTTTTATTTTGGGATTGACCTCCACTATAAAGGGCCAGTCGGTTTTTTTTTTTTGAATCAGACTTGCAACCCCCCTCATGAATACCGATGCTTGTTCTAGTTTTATTGTTTTTAACTATTATTAAGGCACAGCATTGTCAAAGCGGCTGTTGATATTGTATTGTTCAGTAGCCTATGGCACACAGCCCCCCCCCTTGTTTGTTTTTAACTGAATGCTTAATTAATTAATTCTCTTATACCCATAGGATTGGATCGTGTGGTGATAGCGGACGACTTGCCCCATCCCTTTGGGTTAACCCAGTACCAGGACTATATCTACTGGACAGACTGGAGCCGACGAAGCATTGAAAGAGCCAACAAGACTAGTGGGCAGAACCGAATTATGATCCAAAACGACCTGGACTACGTTATGGACATCCTAGTGTTTCACTCCTCCCGGCAGGCCGGTTGGAATGAGTGTGCCTCCAGCAATGGCCACTGTTCTCACCTGTGCTTGGCCACACCTATCAGCGGCTATACCTGTGGCTGCCCCGTACACCACACCTTGAATACGGACAACAAGACCTGCAGCGGTAAGCCAATCATATTCTGTGACTATATTTTATCTACGTGATCTGTAATGAATTGATGGACTGATGCATGAGTTTCCTTATACACCAGGCAGCTAATGGCCCAATATCTCCAAAATGACTTAGGGGTTGTTCACCTTTTAATTAACTTTTAGTATGTTATAGAATGGCTAATTCTAAGCAATATTTCAAGTGGACTTATAAATATAATTTGTTTTTAATAGTTTTTTTAAATATTTTCTTATAACTCTTTCCAGCTTTCAAATGGGGGTCACTGACCCCATCTACAAACAAATGCTCTGTAAAGATACAAATGTATTGCTATTGCTACTTTTTATTACTCATCCTTTTTCTCCTGGTCCTCTCCCATTCATATTCTGGTAGCTTGTTCAAATCAGGGCATGGTTGCTAGTTTAATTTGGATCCTAGCAACCAAATTGCTTCAATAGCAAACTGGAGATCTGTTGAATAAAATTCTAGATAGCGCAAAAACCCACAAATAATAAATGAAAACCAATAGCAAATTGACTCAGAATATCACTCTCTACAATACATCATACTAAAAGTTAACTCAAAAGTGAACAACCTCTTTAATGGGTTGTTAACTTTTAGTATAATGTTGAGAGGTATATTCTGAGACAATTTGCAATTAGTTGTCATTTTTTATTGTTTGTGGATTTTGAGTTATTTGGCTTTTTATTCCAGCAGCCCTCTAGTTTGGTTGCTAGGGTCCAAATTACCATAGCAACCATGCATTGATTTACATAATAGACTGCAATATGAATAGGGGAGGACCTTAATAGAAAGATAAGTAATGAAAAGTAGCAATAACAATACATTTGTAGCCTTAAGGCACAGAAACACGGTCAGATTCTGGGAGATTTGTCGCCTGGCGACAAATCTCCTCTTCTTCAGGGCGACTAATCTTCCCGCCGGCTAGAATGTAAATTGCCGGCGGCTGGCACTCAGAGCACTTTGTTTATCTTTGTTTATTCGAAGTGGCCTTGTGAGGAAACTTCGGGCGACTTCGGAAAACTTTGGATTTACATTCTAGCTACTGGTATGGCAGGGGAAAGCAATTCGGGGAGATTAGTCACACCGAAGAAGAGGAGGTTTGTCGCTGGGTGACTAATCTCCATGAAATCTGATGGTGTGTCTCTGCCCTAAAACATACTAAAAGTTAACTTAAAGGTGAACCACCCCTTTAACTGCAGTAAAATTAATCCGCGATAGTGCAGGTGAAATATCTGAAATTAACGTCTGTTTATTAAATAAGATGTGCATAAAACTGACATGTTCTTGTATGTTTTAGCTCCCAGTTCCTTCCTGCTCTTCAGTCAGAAAAATGCCATAAATCGCATGGTGATCGACGAGCAGCAGAGTCCTGACATCATTCTGCCAATTCACAACTTACGCAATGTCCGAGCTATTGACTATGACCCCTTGGAGAAGCAGCTCTACTGGATTGACTCACGGCAGAATATACGCCGGGCTCAAGAGGATGGCAGCCAGGTAAAATTAGCATGATGGTGCATATCTTTATGCTGTTTGCAACTGGGCTTTATTTTTTACCACTATCTTGTAGAGAGAGCGTTTAGTTTATTCAAGCAACAGAAAGCAGTTAGTTATACAGGTATGGGACCTGTTATCCATAGGGTTTTCCGGATAAAAGGGATTCTGTCATGGGAAACCGTTTTTTTCCCCCCAAAATGCATTAGTTAATATTGCTGCCCCAGCAGAATTCTCAACTGAAATCTGTTTCTCAAAAGAGCAAACTGATTTTTTTACATTTAATTTTGAAATCTGACATGGGGCTAGACATATTGTCAGTATCCCAGCTGCTACTTGTGCTCTGATAAACTTCAGTCACGCTTTACTGCTGTACTGTAAGTTGGAGTGATATCACCCCCTCCCTTTCCCCCCAGCAGCTGAACAACATAACAATGGGAAGGTAACCAGATAGCAGCTCCCCAAAGAAGAGAAGATTTATCGCCAGGCGACTAATCTCTCCGTATCTGCCCATGTCTCTCTGCCCTAACCAAGGGAAGGTAACCAGATAGCAGCTCCCTGACACAAGATAACCGCTGTCTGGTAGATGTAAGACCAGCACTCCATAGTAAAATCCAGGTCCCATTAAGACACATTCAGTTACATTGAGTAGGAGAAACAACAGTCTGCCAGGCAAAATGACCTGAGATGCACCTACACACCAATATTACAACTAAAAAAATACACTTGCTGGTTCAGCAATTACATTTTATATTGTATATTATTTGCAGTGCAAACAGTGTAATTTAGAAATAAAAATCATGAGAGAATCCCTTTAAGCATTTCAGCATTAAATTACACTATGGGGGGCATGTGCAAGACTCTGTCAGTCACATACACAACCTAAAGTAATAAGTGATTGGTGCAGGACTGTTTAAAAGGCAGACTTATTGGAATTGACCATTTACAGGCAGAACCATGGCGAAATATACATATGGTTAGTATTTAAAGCCTCTTTATTTCACAAATAATAATTATATAATAATAAGCAATTTTTAGGTACATGAGGACATAATTTTGATGTAAAATCCAGGAAAACATTACTTAAAATCAGGGAAATGCACTCATTGAAATGCATTATATGGTGGGACCCCAAATAAAAAATGTAAAATACGGGAAAACTTAAAAATCAGGCTACTTTAAAATCGAGGTTTCACTGTAGTATGATGCAGACCATGATATTCTGAGACCATATGGAATTGGGCTTTATTTTTAATGACTTAGCCGCTATCTGGCACAGAGCGAGTCTAGTTTACCCTAGCAACGGGAAAGAGGTTAGTGAATTATGAGACATTGGAATATGAGTAGTAGTAGCCTATAATCTATAACACTGTATCCTCACAGAGCAAGTGTGTTACTGTGATTGTAAGCTCGACAGCTCAGCGGCCTTATGGTTTGCATGTCTTATCTGTGTGATGTATTGTAAATAATGCTCGGCAATGTGATCAGCGTGTTTTTCACAAGGTCATGAAGCTGATCAGCAGATTTCAGTCTGCATCATAAACTGCATAAAATAATCTCATGCTGTCAATATCCTTTTATTCATTTACTGCCCTTTTCACAGAGCATGACTATAGTAGCGAGCACCATCCCCAACCAGAACATGGACATGCAGCCATACGATTTGAGTATTGACGTCTACAGTCGCTTGATTTACTGGACCTGCGAGGCTACCAACATCATAAACGTCACACGACTGGACGGAAGAGCCATCGGGGTGGTTCTGAAGGGAGAACAGGAACGTCCCAGAGCTATTCTCGTGAATCCCGAGAGAGGGTAGGAAATGCTGAGCAGCTTCTGAGCATACATTTATTCTTTGTTCTACAACTTGGCAGATCTGTACAGGCACGGGATCCGTTATCCAGCAAGCTCCGAAGTACGGAAAGGCTGTCTCCCATAGATTCCATTCTGTCCAAATAATTCAGACATGCTCCTATTTGGGGAGATTTAACGCGTGGCGATAAAACGCCTCTTCTTCAGGACGACTAATGTCCCCGAACTGCCTCCCTTCGGGTGACTTCGGAAAATGAAGCTATTCAAGTGCCATCCCGCCGGTGATTTACATTCTAGCCGGCAGATGGCACTTGGATAGCTTTGTTTTCCGAAGTCACCCGAAGGTTCCTCGTGAGGCAACTTCCGGTGACTTCCGAAAACGAAGTGCTCCAATTGCCATCCCGCCAGCTATTTACATTCTAGCCGACGGGAGGCCGTTCGAGGAGATTAGTCGCCCCGAATGAGAGATTTGTCACTGGGCGACTAATCTCCCCCAATTTGAGCGTGTCTCTGCCCTCAACAAAACTATTTCCTTTTTATCTGTAATAATAAAACCGTAGCTTGTACTTGATCCCAACTAAGATATAATTAATCCTTATTGGAAGCAAAAGCAAAAACCTATTGGGTTTATTTAATATTTAAATGATTCTCTAGTAGACTTATGGAAAGATCCGTTATCAGGAATACAACAGGTCTCTTATCTATAGTAGAATTCTGCACCAGTACCTACAGGAAACTCACAGAACAGTCTGAAAAACAAGGATTATCAGCCCCAAACCCAGACTGTGTGTGGTCTGCTTACTTGGTATTGGGTAGATGACATTTGGAGCGAAAAAAAAAAAAAACTGCAGTAGGGCAGTTGGTCCTACTTGCAGTAAAACTCCAATTGCTTTGATCTTCTAGGTACATGTATTTTACCAACCTCCAGGAGAGATCACCAAAAATCGAAAGAGCTGCTCTTGATGGGAGTGAACGAGAGGTGCTGTTTTTTACCGGCTTGAGCAAACCAGTTGCCCTCGCGCTTGACAACAAGATGGGGAAACTTTTCTGGGCGGACTCCGACCTGCGGAGGATTGAAAGCAGTGACCTATCCGGTAAATTTGAAAATTCTTAGAACCCTACGGGAACATGCAACAGTGTGATTGGGTAGAGAGTGCTTTGTTTTTCATCCCAGTGGCACAGTTCAGGTTTTCCAACTGGAATTTTGTTGTGTATTTTAAGTATTTATATACCCAATATTGCTTGTTACGGTCTTCTTGAATTATGTTCTATTTAGAGGCACATTTATCAAGGGTCAAATTTCAGATTCTGAAACTCGAAATGTATTAATAGAATCGAAATTTTACAAGTTGGATGAATAGAATCGACCTGAAAACTCAAAATTGAATTTGAGTCATGTTTTTTCTCCAAAAAAAAAATCTCGAATGTCAAAATTGATCTCTGGATGGCTCCCACTGACTTAAAGTAGAAGGAAAGCCACGGAGGCATTTTATTGCCAATAGATTAGCTGCAATAGTGCAAGCTAGAATCCTATATTTATTCTGTAGAATGTTTTACCATACCTGAGTAAAAAGCTCTAGAAAGTTTCTGTTTGTTTAGGATAGGAGCTGCAGTATTAATGTGGTGTGACATCACTTCCTGCCTGAGTCTCTCCCTGCTCTGGGCTCAGATTACAGTAGAGAAGGGAGGGGTAGAGGAAGAGGAGCAAACTGAGCATGCTCTTGCCCTGGGCAATGAGGTATAAGCTGAAGGCAGGAAGTCTGATACAGAAGCCCATGTGTACAAAATAGAAGGAAAGAAACGCAGTGTTTCTTTTGACAGGGGACTCAGAGCAACATTACTTTGGGGTTTACTGGTATATTTAGATGGACCTTTCTGATAAGGCTTACTTAGTTTTAACCTTTCCTTCTCCTTTAAACATAAATTTGGCAAGTTTTAGGTGGCAAATAGTCAAATTTGAGTTTTTAAAGAAATTCTGTCATGGATTTTATGGTGTAGTTTTTATTTCTAAATGACACTGTTTACACTGCAAATAATTCACTCTACAATATAAAGTTTCATTCCTGAACCAACAAGTTTATTTTTTTTGGTTGTAATATTGGTGTGTAGGTGCATCTCAGGTCATTTTGCCTGGTCATGTGCTTTCAGAAAGAACCAGCACTTTAGGATGGAACTGCTTTCTGGCAGACTGTTGTTTCTCCTACTCAATGTAACTGAATATGTCTCAGTGGGACTTGGGTTTTACTAGTTCTGCACCCAATCCAGGATTTGGTTCAGGATTCTGCCTTTTTTCAGCAGGATTCGTCGGAATCCTTGTGCCGGGGCGAATTCCAGTTTGCATATGCAAATTAGGGATGGGGAGAAAAATCACGTGAAGTAAAGAATGTTTCCACCCCTAATTAGGGTTCGGAATTCGGTCGAATCTTTCGGATTTCGGAGGGATTGGGGGATTTTGGCCGAATCCAAATCATGCAGCTGTAATCTTATGTTAGGGAGCTGCTATCTTGTTACCTTCCCATTGTTCTGTTGTTAGGCTGATGGGGGGGGGGGGAAAGGGAGGGGGTGATATCTCTCCAACTTGCAGTATAGCAGTAAAGAGTGACTGAAGTTTATCAGAGCACAAGTCACATGACTGGGGGCAGCTTGGAGATTCACAATATGTCTAGCCCCATGTCAGATTTCAAAATGAAATTGAAAAAAATAAGTTTGCTCTTTTGAGAAACAGATTTCAGAGCAAAATTCTGCTGGAGCAGTGCTATTAACTGATGCGTTTAGAAAAAAACACGTTTTGAAAAAAAACTCGAATCGTATTTCAATAATTCCCTAGTCGAATTTGACAGTTTTGACCCTAAAAATTGATCATTTTCAATTTGAGCCTTATTAAATCTGCCCCTTGGTGTTGTGGTTAACGCTTACAAAAGTCTCTGGTTCTTTCCAGGTGGCCATCGCATAGTTCTGGAAGATTCTAATGTGCTGCAGCCAGTCGGGCTCACTGTCTTTGGCAATCACCTGTATTGGATTGACCGGCAACAGCAGATGATTGAGCGCATTGAGAAAACCGGACGCGTGGGCCGCACCAAGATCCAAGCTCGTATCCCATTGCTGACTGATATCCATGCTGTGACTGAACTGAGCATGGATGAATATAGTTAGTATCCACATAGTCCTACTTCTTCCTGCTTTACTATATAGATATGTTTTGAAGTTAAGTTACAAGCACCTACTGCAAATTATTATTATTATTATTATTATGTATTTTTAGATACCGAACATATTGCGCAGTGCTGATATTGGTATTACAGATATGAGATCCTTTTTCTGGAAACCTATTATCCACATTACAGATAGGCCATCTCCCATAGTCTCCATTTTATCCAAATAATCCAATTTTTTAATAATTTCCTTTTTCTGTGTAATAATAAAACAGTAGCTTGTGGGGGCACATGCACGGTGCAATCAGAAGAAGACGCACCTGATGTGAGCTCCGTATCCCTGCCCGCTTAATTTAGCAACCAAAGCTATAAAAGTTTCCAAGTCTAACCTATATTAGGGGTGACTGATATCACTATGCCACAGCAGGCGACAAAGAGAAGAGGGGGTAGAGCTGAGCACACATACGTTTTTTCAGCAAACGAGCCCAGGCATGCCTCCGCCATCTTTGCAGGCCTCAAAAGACGCGGAGCTGACGCACTCCCAATCAGAACAACAGGGACCGTCCTCCGAGGTTTCAGAAATTTTAAATACTATACAGACTATGTTCAAATCTAAACAAATCCAAGAATTGGGCAATCGGACGAGTGCCTTGGAGGACTGCACAGAGGCGCTTGTAGCGGCTATACATGCTGGCAGTGACGCTATAGAATTCCAAAAGGAACAGATAGTGGCAATGGAGGAAAAGATTAAAGACCTTGAAAACAGATCCTGAAGGGCTAACATCCACTCACGCAGGGTCCCAGAGACTGGGATGGATCTAAAGCAATTCACGATGAATCTCTTTACTACTTTACTCCCAGAGGCACCGCCTGAGAGACTGTAGATGGTGAGAATACATAGGGCGTTAGCCAGGCCTCGCACTAAAGATACGCCTAGGGACATAGTCCTACAACTACAGCATGAGGCGATCGGAGATCAAATATTGCAGGCGGCACGCCAATTTACAAAGGATAAGGATAACAAGCTATCGGACTTGGCACCTACTACCTTGCAGAAAAGGAGGCAGATGAAGGACATTACTTTACAGCTTCAAAAGGCACGTATTAAGTACAGATGGGACTTCCCCTTTGCACTTCTTTGCACCATCAATAACCAATTGTATTCCTTTAAGACAAAGGAGGCAGCCTTGCATGTGTTACGGAAAGAGGGCCTTCTCACTCCCTCACCGACGCCATCAGCAGGGAGTAGCCCGAGACCTCAAAAAGAGTGGCAAGTGGTGGCTGGCCCACACTCACCTTCTCACCTTGGTCGAAACTCCGGTATCCCCAAACCACAAAGACTTCAATCCCAAATGATACCAGATAAACCACCTTAAGGTCGGAAAAGCACTGGGCCCTGATGGCCTATCAGCTAAATATTATAAAGTATTTGCAGATATAATAATTTCTCACCTTAAATCCCTGTTTGACCATATCCATCCCCCAAGAATTACTGTCAGCACATATCACACTGATCCCTAAACCGGATAAGGACCCCTTACAGCCAAAACATTATCGCCCCATTTCTTTATTGAACATTGATTTAAATTTTTTTAACTAGCATACTATACTAGCACGGAGGTTATCATCTCTTTTGCCAGAAGTAATACATAAGGATAAGGTTGGATTTATTCCATTTAGACAGGCAGGAGATAATGTGAGAAAGGTTCTTAACATCATACAACATGCCAAATCTACCAAAACACCACTGGGCATATTAGCCTTGGATATAGAAAAAGCATTTGATTCCCTTGATTGGCAATATCTTAGAGCAATACTTGGCTCTGTTGGAATCAGTGAACCCTTTACTACTATACTCTCAACATATTACTCTACCCCATCAGCCTCCCTGAAACTACACACTTCTTCCTATCAAGCTACTGCAATACAAAGAGGTACGAGACAGGGGTGTCCATTGTCCCCGGCCCTTTTCGTCCTTGCAATGGAACCGCTGGCAGAGGCTATTAGGAGTAACCAGAATGATAAGGGCTACACTATAGCCAATACTGAACATAAAGTATCCCTTTTTGCAGACGACTTATTGCTTACTGGTAACACAGCCTCTAACCACGTTGCCCAATCTTCTCCAAATTATTCTAGAATTCTCGAAGGCTTCGGGGCAACCAGAATAAGAGTGAATTTCTGCCTTGTGGCATCCCCAAGAGTACCAGTAAGCTTAGTGAGCTCAACTTTGGGTTCCAAATTAAAGAAAAATATTTATCATATCTAGGTATACATCTCGCTACTAATCTAGAAACAATGTATAAAAGTAATTACCCTCAATTGTATAAGAGACTGACACAGGAACTACAGGGGTGGAGGCTGAAGCAGATTTCATGGATAGGGAGGATAAATTGTATCAAAATGATGACTTTGCCTAGGTTGTTGTATTATTTCAGAACTCTGCCCATTGCCATTCTGAGGAGGGATTTGATAAGTTTCCAACAAACACTTATGGCCTTCATATGGGGCAACAAGAGACCAAGGACCAAGCACTGGGAGTCCCAAATTTACTCCATTTTGACAGAGCAGCACGTTGTGCCCAAATTCCCACAATACATGGGGGACCTCACGCACCTTTGTGGGTGACCATGGAAACAAACATGGTGCAACCCTTCTCATTACAGAGCTTACTCTGGAACCCAAACTCAGATATCAAAATTTGCAGAACTGTGCCTCATTGACCTATATTATGCTACAACTATGGAACATACTTAAATTCAAATATCGCTTGGCATCTAAACCTTCTGGACTGGTACCAATACATGGAAACACCCTTTCCCCCCCCCCCAAGTCGGTCTGATTCAGCCTTTATCTGGTGGAAAGACAACCGCTCATCAGCTTATTGACGGATCTAAGCCACTACATATGGCAGAACTTATCCAGAAATATGATGCCCCGACTACTGAGACCTACCGGGCGATACAACTGTCACACTTTGCTGCACATTTCTGGAATAAAAATATGGTCACTAGAACTTTTTTGGAAGCTATCTGCATGACCTCCCCGATGAGTAGACCTGTTTTATCGGCTATTTACAGCCGTCTGAACCATGCTGTTGTACCGAAGAAACTCCAACACATGCTGGAAGACTTGGGGAAAACGTTCTCTCCGGAAACATGGCTCAAAAGCTACTTGAGAATTTTCAAAGGGAGCTATAATGTCACCATAGTGACAAACCTCGCTTAAACTCTTTCACAGAGCATACTATGTTCTAGAGCGACTTCATTGTATATATCCAACTGTCTTCACCTCAATGCTTTAGGAACTGTTCAACTAGAGGGACGGTATTGGCATACCTGGTTGAGATTTCCTACGGCACAAACCCTATGACAAAGAATATCTCGGGTATTATCTAAACTCTTCTATACCCCTATTGATCCATGTCCGGAAGTCCTGCTCCTTGGACATAAGCTTGAAGGCCTGAATCAGTCGGCACAACATTTTCACACAACCTATCTGTATGGCAGCAAGGATTCATATTGCGTCACAGTGGAAATCACCTTGTCTCTCTTTCCCTAAAGTTTTGGAAAAGATAGATGCTGAGCGTTTGAAATACCAAATTGATAACCAGCTGGAGAAATATACAGAGATATGGGACACATGGATTCTTAATAGAGAGACTTTTATACTCCTATGAGTTGGAACAGGGCAATGGGCAGAGTTAATTTTATCAGAGAATATGTTGATCTGATATCTGGGGCCTATGCCAATAGTTTTCAGTTAAGGTAAAAGTTATGACTGACTGAATGATATACCTCGTACACACAGTGGATCGATTTTGTTTATTACTTGCTTTCTCCTTTATTTTTCTTTTCGCTTTTTTTTTCCCCTTTCCTTTATTGTATCTTTTCCCTTGTAAAGCAATGTACAGTACCATGCATTCATGTGTTGTGCATTACGATGTTATTGTAAACAATCGTATGGGAAAAGTGAAGAACGATTGAAAATTTAAGTTGACAAAAAAAACAGTAGCTTGTACTTGATCCCAACTAAGATATAATTAATCCTTATTGGAAGCAAAACCAGCCTATTAGGGTTTATTTAACATTTACATGATTTTCTAGTAGACTTAAGGCATGGAGATCCAAATTGCGAAAAGATCCATTATCTGGAAAGCCCCAGGTCCCGAGCATTCTGGATAACGGGTCCCAAACCTGTGTTTGTTAAAATGTAAATATGGAAGCGTGACCTTTTCGCCTCATTGTTCTCTTCCAATTTCTGTTTTAAAGAGGAACACCCTTGTTCTCAGGATAATGGTGGCTGCTCCCACATCTGCATTGTGAAAGGAGATGGAACCACCCGCTGTTCTTGCCCACTGCACCTTGTCCTTCTCCAGGAGGATGAGCTGTCCTGTGGGGGTAAGTGCTTCCTTTAATTTAGAATAATTCTGTGGTGTTGTGGATCATATCACTAGAATCTCGGCCATAAAGCAGGGCAAGACTGCTGCTTAAACTATAACAATGCTATCTTTATGAGATAGTCCTTAAAAATAAGTAAATATAAAATTGATGAGGGGTTATTCTAAGAACATTTGCACTGTACATTAATTTTTTTATTTTTTTTTTAATTCCAAGATTAATGTACTATTAAAGTCAACAAATTTTGTTACAACAGCACCACCTGCTGGTCATTTTTCAACCAGTCTGACCAGCAAGTAGTCAAAGTTTGTCAGGAGAAAGAAAGAGTCTGCTCTGATGTTCTTCTGCTTAGGAAAGGTTTGAAGAAAGGTTTTTAATTTTTTCCTAAGCAGAAGAACATCAGAGCAGCCTCTTTCTTCAACTTCAATAACCTGGTAATGTGGGAGGAAAAAACTTGAAAGTTTAATTTATTTAACATTGATTTTTGGCAAATGTTTACACTTCAGGAACAAGCTGATTTGTGAACAGACAGCAGTTTTTTTTTTTTTAGTTTGCTGCTATGCGACTTGATAACCTACAAAGCCAGCTGAAAGTTACACAACCCCCGTGATACTCTGTCTTGTTGGCTGCTTCCACTGCCCGAGGCTTTTGTTGTAACTGGCCGGCTCCTTACTCTGAGCCACATTCCCTCTGTTTTGCTTGTAGGTTACTAGAGGTCAGGGCACTAACTGAGAGCCATTGTTTGTGCAACAGAATATTCGTGCTTGTGGTAGACCGAGTTTATTTGGAAGGGATTAGATTCTGCCTATTATAATACCTAGGGCATAAGGTAAAAGCAAAAAACACACCAGAATTTTACGTTCAGTATTCTTTCCTTAAAGGGATAGTCATGGGAAACCATGTTTTTTCCCCAAAACACATCCGTTAATAGTGCTGCTCCAGCAGAATTCTGCAATGAAATCCATTTCTTAAAAGAGCAAACTGATTTTTTTTTTTTTTATATTTAATATTGAAGTCTGACATGGGGCTAGACCAAGGGTGCCCAAAAGGTAGATCCGGTTCTACCAGTAGACCTTTAGCTGGTGATCAGTAGACTGTCAGCAAATACCGTATATACTCGAGTATAAGCCGAGTTTTTCAGCTCCCAAAATATGCTGAAAAACTCTACCTCGGCTTATACTCAGGTGAATAGTCGCCGGCGTCCAAGAATAGTCGCCGGCATCCAAGAATAGTCGCCGGCATCCAAGAATAGTCGCCGGCATCCAAGAATAGTCGCCAGCATCCAAGAATAGTCTCCAAGAATATTCGCCAGCCTCCAAGAATGGTCGTCGGCATCCAAAAACGAGACGCCAGCACTTCCAATGGGAGCAGAAACCTTCAATTTTTTTGATTGAAACTTACAGAAGCTGCTGCATTTCTCACCCTAGGCTTATACTCGAGTCAATAAGCTTTCCCAGTTTTTGGAGGCAAAATTAGGTACCTCGGCTTATACTCGGGACGGCTTATACTCGAGTATATACGGTAGCTTGACTAAATTACCTTCCTATTTCATGCTTTTCATTCAGATATTTATTATGTTTAGATTACAGGAATCTAGTTGTTTGTTAAATATAGCAATAAAAATTATCTCATAAATCAATATATTTTAGTAATATTTTCCATGGAACAGAATGATAACAATGCTTTTATGGATGTAGATCATAATGGCACAACATCGCTAAAAGTAGTCCTCGCATTATTAAAGTATGGGCACTCCTGGGCTAAATATTGTCAGTTTCGCTGATAAACTTCAGTCACTCTTTACTGCTGTACTGCAAGTTGGAGTGATATCACCCCCCTCCCAGCAGCCAAACAACAGAACAATGGGAAGGTAACCAGATAGCAGCTCCCTAACACAAGATAACGGCTGCCTGGTAGATATAAAAACAACACTCAGTAGTAAAATCCAGGTCCCACTGAGACACATTCAGTTACATTGAGTAGGAGAAACAACAGCCTGCCAGAAAGCAGTTCCATCCTAAAGTGCTGGCTCTTTCTGAAATCACATGACCAGGCAAAATGACCTGAGATGCACCTACACACCACTATTCCAACTAAATACACTTGCTGGTTCAGGAATGAAACTTTATATTGTAGAGTGAATTATTTGCAGTGTAATTTAGCAATAAAAACGACATAATAAAAATCACGACACAATCCCTTTAAAACAAACAGTGCTGGTTATGTTCCAGCTATACACAGAATTCTCATATTGTATTCGCTAGATAAAGCATGACTAATTTATTTGTTGAACATTGCCCTATAGTGTTTACAGTAAGGATACAGTTAATTGCCTACGCTTACATTCTTTGCAGGGTAGATGTACCCTAAGGGCAGAGACACACGTTCAGATTCAGGGAGATTTAGTCGCCCGACGATAAATCGCCTCTTCTTCGGGCGACTAATCTCTGCGAACTGCCTACTGCCAGTTAGAATGTAAACCGCCGGCGGTGTGCCACTTGGAGTGCTTAATTTTCCGAAGTTTCCTTATGAGGCTACTTTGGCCGACTACGGAAAACAAAGCGCATCGATTGCCATTCCGCCGGCAATTTAATAACATTCTAGCTTGAGGCAGTCGCCCCGGAGAAGAGGAGATTTGTCGCTGGGCGACTAAATCTCCCTGAATCTGAGCATGTGTCTCTGCCCTTATGTCTAATATATGCAGTCTTACAGAATTTTTTTCTTAAAAGACATTTTCCTTTGTTTTTCCTCCAGAGCCTCCCACCTGTTCCCCTCTACATTTCACCTGTTTCACTGGCGATGTTGATTGCATCCCAGCAGAATGGCGCTGCGACGGATTCACGGAGTGCGATGATCACAGCGACGAGCAGAACTGCCCCATGTGCTCAGACATGCAGTACCAATGCACCAGCGGCCAGTGCATCGACTCCTCTCTACGCTGTAACGGAGAGGACAACTGTCAGGACAAGTCTGATGAGAAGAACTGCAATGGTATGGTCTTGTTTCTGAAAATTGTTACTTAATCTTATTATAAATTTTATCCCACAGATTCCTATATGTTCCATGTTAAACATTTCCCTCCTCGATATTAATTACCGTATAGGCTTTCATTGATGCTTCCTATATACTATGACAGAACTATCCTAGAGTGAGCCAGGGGGCAGAAACTATAGAGCAATCAAAACCTGCGGCTGCAGGGTGGCCCAGGAGGTCCTAATTCATATACAATTTAAATATTGGTAAAACTGGAAAACCTTGGGGGCCTGAAAAGTAACCTGCTGTGCGACCCAGAAATATCTAGTTACACCAGAGCAGAGCATTCACTGCAAGTCTCTGCTCTGAATTTTATGTACACTCTGCTCATGCAATAAATCAGTCTCTGCAATAAGAATTTTTATTGGTATAAATTTTTTATTTTTTTTTTTTGTCTCTTATGCTTAGTCATCTTTTACCTTGAATACTTTGCTTCCATTATTACCGTTTTGTCTGAACTGCCACAGGTCAGCATTCTCATATGGCAACCTAGTCACCTTAAAGTGGCCATATATGAGCTGATAAAAACAGCAACAAACTGAGTAGGCAGCTTATTGGCCCGTGTGTGGGGCCCCCCTGATGGGCTTCCCCGGTCGTTATCTGGCAGAGAGTCGGCCAGATGTCAATCGGGCAGGGGTAAAAATCCTGTTGGATCT
Organism: Xenopus petersii; assembly: GCA_038501925.1. NCBI lineage: Eukaryota > Metazoa > Chordata > Amphibia > Anura > Pipidae > Xenopus > Xenopus petersii. Next base: position 6,782,936 of record CM076676.1, on the reverse strand, counting down.
CGGACTGCATCTGTTTGTTGATGCGGACCCGCGATCCAACGCCCTTTATGATGGCCCACGATCGGATCAGCCCTTTTATCTCCCACCTCAATTTGGGCATATCGGGGGAGATCTGCTTGTTTGGCTCAATCACCAAACGAGCAGATCTCTGTGTATGACCACATAGACTAGTGGTTGACAGATATAATTGATTTAAGCCCCTACCCCTCTGATGCCCAAAATTTAGACCATGTATGAAAGCAATAGGCCATATGTCGAAAAAGTGTCCCAAATCTTCCTTTTAATTGACCTCCAGGTTGTTAGAAATAGGGATGCACCAAATCCAGGATTCGGTTCCGGATTTGGCCTTCTTCAGCAGGATTCAGATTCGGCCCAATCCTTCTGCCTGGCTAAACCGAATCCTAATTTGCAGGGAGGCACAATCATGTGACTTTTGTCACAAAACAAGGAAGTAAAAAAAAAAATGTTTTCCCCTTCCCATCCCTAATTTGGGAAATTTGGTTCGGTATGCGGCTGAATCTTTCACAAAGGATTTGGGGGTTCGGAATCCAAAATAGTAGATTCGGTGCATGCCTAGTTAGAAATAAGTAAACCGTTTGGGCCCCTCCAGCCAGGTGAGTCAGCACTACAGTTTGGGTATCACTACAATAGGGAATAGTTATAGATGCTGTGTTTAAAACTGTAGATGCTAAAGGAAATTTACAAGGTGAGTAGGCAGTTTTTTTTTTTTTTGGTGTACTTACCAATATGTCCTCACTCATATCTCTGCAGAAGTCTGTGCACCTGACCAGTTTCACTGCGGCAATGGACAATGCATCGGGAAACACCGGCGTTGTGATCTCAGCCCCGACTGCAGTGACAGCTCAGATGAGCAAGCTTGCTGTAAGTGATATAATTCTAACAACGTCTGACCTGAATCTCAATAACAACGTCTTCTTGCCAGCCAGCAGAAAGCCATACAGCATCTGGTCTGTTACAAACCTGACATGTCACAGTCAAGGCCCAGCAGAGATTTGGGTTAACCGAACAGCGGCACTGGTTTCGATGCTGCCGCCTGTAGTTAAGTTGCTGGAGAGTCTCATGCCTGCCATTTTTGATTCCTCACCCCTTAAAAGAGTGGTTCACCTTTAAGTTAACTTTTAGTGTTTTATAGAATGTCTAATTATAAGCAACTTTTTAAATTGGTCTTCACTATTTTTTTTTTTTTATAGTTTTTGAATTGTTTCCTCTTCTGACTCTTTCCAGCTTTCAAATGGGGGTCACTGACCCCATCTAAAAAAACAAAAGCTATGTAAGTCTACGGCAGAGACACATGTGGAGATTCGGGGAGATTGTCACCCGGTGACAAATCACCTCTTCTTCAGACGACTAACCCCCCCCGAACTGCCTTCCCGTCGGCTAGAATCGAAATCGCCGGCAGGACTTCAGAAAACGAAGTGCTCAGTGCCATCCCACCGCCGCTAGCTGGTGGGAAGGCAGTTCGGGGAGATTAGTCGCCTGAAGAAGGAGGCGATTTATCGTCGGGCGGCAAAACCCCGAATCTCCACGTGTGTCTCTGCCTTATAAATGTATTGTTATTGCTACTTTTTATTACTCTTTCTATTCAGACCTGTTCTATTCATATTCCAGTCTTTAATTCAAATCAAAGCATGGTTGCTAGGGTAATGGGGACCCTAGCAACCAGATGGCTGAAATTACAACCTGGAAAGTTGCTGAATAAAAAGCTAAATAACTCAAAAACCACAAGTAATAAAAAAATAAAACGTATCCCTCTCTACAGCATACTAAAAGTTACCTCCAAGGTGAGCAAGCCCTTACAACTCCCAGCATCTTCAGACAGCCACATGGTGTTCTGGGAGTTGTAATTTAACATTTGCATTAATGCATGTTGGGCATACCTCTCCTAATCGGTGAACAGGTTTTAGATAAGAGTATATTTGGGGTGCTCGGATTTTTTTTGTTGAGGTATGCTTTCTGCCTTCTCTTCCCGCTCTCAGTACAAATACCTTGTTACATTTTTCAGATCCCACAGAAGAACCACCTCCTCCGTCGACCAACACCATTGGCTCCATCATTGGAGTGATCCTCACAGTATTTGTGGTAGGGGGGGTGTATTTCATCTGTCAGCGAGTTTTGTGCCGTCGCATGAAAGGCGATGGAGAGACCATGACCAATGACTATGTGGTGCACGGACCTGCCTCGGTCCCATTGGCTTACGTCCCGCACCCGAGCTCCCTCACTGGATCCTTGCCTGGTGAGTCTGTCCAGCACCAGTGTGCTTCCAGCCTATCTGTTTTGTATTCCCAGGATGTTACTTTTTGTGTATAGAAGGCTGCGATAGATCTAATGCTGTGGTTGGAGGAACCTAATGGTTCATTTCATGTGGTTTTGTGCATTCTGCAGCTCACATACAAAGTTAAAGGGGAACTAATGTTAAAATGAAAGTGTAAAAGAAGCTTCCTCATACTGAAATAAGAAACTTTTTAAATACAATCAATTAATTCTGCATTGTTTCTGAAATCAAGTTTTTTCTTCACTATCCCTCTCTGGGCATCTGTTTCTCTTCATTCTGTCTTCATTCAGCAGTTTGGTGTCAGATGAATGATCCAATATATCTTATAGGGGGCTTCCTTTTCTAGCAGATGTATTCGAGCTCAATCAAATAACTGTTTCCAGTACAAACAAAATCTAACATTTGCACAATTCCTGCACGTAGAGAGACATGTCTGGTGATTTTAATAGTGAGCTCTAATACATCTTCTAGGCAAAATAATCCTCCCTATAAGATATATTGGATCTAACTGTCAGTGAATATCTGACACCCAACTCCTGCATGCAGATAAAATGAGGAGAGACAGATGCTGAGACAGGAATAGTGAAGATAAACTATTTCAGAAACGGTACAGAATTTTTAATATGATTGTATTTAGAAAGTTTCTTATTTCAGTATGCTGAACCTTATTTAAAATTTTCATTTTCATGATAATTCCCCTCTAAACATAAAAAATATAAGGTAGGAAAAAAATCCCCTGCAGCTTGGCTCGTTGTGTTTTTTCCCTTTTGCTTCTCGCACCTCTTTGTTGTGGGATTTTTATTCTCCCGCTGCCTTTAATGCGAGGATGCAGCAAGTTTCCAGTGCAATTAAACAGAGCATCTTGCTACATTGTGTGCATAGTGGTGTCATGTAACATCAGAACAGCTGCAGGCCATCGTGGGGGGAAGATCACAGAAATGTACTTTCCGTAGGCCATTCATTAGTAAAAAAAAAAAAAAAAACTATTAAACTCTTGTTTGAATGAAACCGGCTCATGTAACAGGGATCCAACTGCCCCTCCAGATCAGGGTAAATAAAGCTTCTCAGTGGAATATATAGGGCATTGCAGTCAGAATCAACTGATTTTATAATTTTCCATGTCTGATGATGCAAAAAGCAGTGATCTAAATACTATGCTCTGTCTTACAGGTATGTCACGTGGCAAATCCGTTATCAGCACTCTCAGCATTATGGCTGGAAGCAGTGGGCCACCGTATGACCGGGCTCATGTCACTGGAGCGTCGTCCAGCAGCTCCTCCAGCACCAAAGGAACTTATTTTCCACCAGTAACTATCCTTATCCTTAATAACCGTCCATCATTAGAATGTGAAATATTGTTGTGAGTAGGGATGCACCGAATCCACTATTTTGGATTCGGCCGAACCCCCGAATCCTTCACTAAGGATTCGGCCGAATCCGAACCCAAATTTGCATATGCAAATTAGGGATGGGAAGGGGAAACATTTTTTACTTCCTTGTTTTGTGACAAAAAGTCACGTGATTTCCCTCTCCACCCCTAATTTGCATATGCAAATTAGAATTCGGATTCGGTTCGGCCGGACAGAAGGATTCGGCCGAATCCGAACCCTGCTGAAAAAGGCCAAATCCTGGCCGAATCCCGAACCGAATCCTGGATTCGGTGCATCCCTAGTTGTGAGCAATTAAACAACTTTATATTCCTTATCCTTTGTTTATAGATCTTAAACCCACCTCCCTCCCCAGCCACTGAGCGTTCCCATTACACAATGGAATTCGGTTACTCTTCAAACAGTCCTTCCACCCACAGGTCGTACAGGTGAGTACAGAGTTCAGACTTTTTTTTTTTTTTTAACCCCCTCACCACCACCATATTTAGCGGGCTTGCTGTGGGCTGCTACTACAGAGGGCAGTCACAGCGCAGTATTTCTACACAATCATTTCCTTAAAGCTACAGAAATAACGAATTTGGGATTTAGATTCCTAATGATTTTCCTGCAAAAAAGATTTATTTGTATCTCTAGTAATAAACTTATTCTTCTCTTGAGTTTATTGGGTTGACATGGGTATATTCCTTAGTTTTTCCCCAGCATAGAGATGCTGTATAAATTTTCATGTACATAAAGCCTACACACTAAAAGATATTAGAACGTCCTGTCATACCTTTCCTCCGCTCTATGGCAGTGCTATATACCCTTGTATTTAGGTGGTTAATCAGCACCATCAGACCTGCCCAACTGGACCAGTGCCCTAATTTTAGGCCCATCCCGGGACCTGTGTAAACCAGAAGTGATGTCACTCTGGACCAGTGCCCTAATTTTAGGCCCATCCCAGGACCTGTGTAAACCAGAAGTGATGTCACTCTGGACCAGTGCCCTAATTTTAGGCCCAACCCAGGACCCCTGAAAACCGGAATTGATGTCACTCCGGAGGCGGATCAACCAGGTCTGGGGAAATAGTTACATTTAACTGCAGGACTCTTAACAGGAAGTGGGGGGTGGGGGCAAATGCGTCTTGCATTCGTCCTGCAATCGTCCTGAGTAACAGGTTCACGGGACAGTGGTCTTTCCACCCAAAACCCGAAAACCCCTTTCAGGTATTCAGCATGTACCTGCGCCAATGCAGGACCCTAGTCTGATGTATTTACTAATGTCAGTCTGTCCTTTTTCAGCTATAGGCCATACAGCTACCGACATTTCGCCCCTCCTACAACTCCCTGCAGCACGGACGTGTGCGACAGTGATTACACACCCAGCCACCGATTAACCTCCGCCGCTGCTAAAGGCTACACCAGCGACCTCAACTACGATTCAGAACCCGTCCCTCCTCCACCAACTCCCCGCAGCCAGTACCTTTCAGCTGAGGAGAACTACGAAAGCTGCCCGCCCTCTCCCTACACGGAACGAAGCTACTCCCATCACCTTTACCCCCCGCCTCCATCTCCTTGTACAGATTCTTCCTGAGACCCCCGCTCTGTAAATACTGTATGAAGAGAGGACTTCCCAATCCACTCCCCAGTTGTGTACAGTTTCCAGAACCATGAAGGGTCCAGAATGGTCTCCAACAATGGACATTTGTACAGAGACAATTAAAAAAGATATATTTATATTTTCTTATCCCTTTTACACCTCATCATACTTGTGCCATAAATATAACACTACTTTCCCATCCTTTCCATTTTCTCCCCCTGCATTTGTATGAAAAAATCCCATGACCACAGCAACAGTAATTTGTACAAATAAATAAATATATATATATATATATATATATATATATATATATATATCCTATATAAATATCTATTTTTGCAAATGGAATACACAAAATGCCTTAAATAGATTGTTAGGATAGGAAGAGGACTTAATACCAAAAAAAAAAAATGCACAACCAGCAGATTTTAGCAAACTGTTTTTTTTTGTTTGTTTGTTTTTAACCCTTCTCTGCGTTCAGCTGGTGCCACGCAAGGGGTGGAGCAAGCTCGCCCCCTCTTGGCAATAATGGGGAATCTCTGCTCCCATATTCCACCATGTTAATTGAAATCTGTGGTTCAGCCCCTCCAGCTGCCCTTTAAGTAAACCTTATAAATAAGTGTAAAACTGATGAGAGGGCTATTCTAAGCACTTTTGCAATGTACATTCAATATTTATTTATTTTTAATTCCACGATATTAAGGTATACATGTGCTGTTAAGGATCCCTAATCCGGAAACCCGTTAGCCATTCCGTAATTCGGAGCTTTCTGGAATTCTCCCATAGACTCCATTTTATCTACATAATCAAATTTTTTAAAAATGATTTCCTTTTTCTCTGTAATAATACAATAGTAGCTTGTACTTGATCCCAACTAAGATATAATTAATTTTTGGAAGCAAAACCAGCCTATTGGGTTTATTTAATGTTTAAATTAATGTCTAGTAAACTTAAGGCATGAAGACCCAAATTACGGAAAGAACTGTTATCCGGAAAACCCGAGGTCCCGAGCATTCTGGATACCTGTATGAATGAATTTTGTTACAACAGCGCCACCTGCTGGTCATTTTCCCACCAATCTTGACCACCAAGTAGTCAAGGAAGTTGTCAGGAGAAAGAGGCTGCTAAAAAAATTAGAAACCTTTCTGAAATCTTTCCTAAGCAGAAGAACACCAAAGCAGCCTCTTTCTTTCTCCTGACAACTTCCTTGACTACTTGCTGGTCAGACTGGTGGGAAACTGACCGGCAGGTGGCGCTGTTGTAACAAAATTCATTGATATTAACAGTACATGTATCCCTTTATATCTTGGAATAAAAACAAAATAAATAACGAATGTAAATGACAAAATTTCTTAGAATAGCTCCCTCATCAATTTTATATTGATTTATTTTAAAGGTTTACTTGTCCTTTAAGCCTTGTCTGGTAAGATCTCCACTATAGCCCGGGTATATGTTCCATACTGTGCTGTATGGCAGCTCCGTTAGTGCCTCGAGCAGTCATGGGCTTATATCATTGGTCGAGACAATGTCTGTTTTTAACTTTTTTAATTTATACTTTATGGTTTTATCAAGCAGCCAACTGTTTGACCCCCCCCCCATGTAACCACTACAGTGTAGCCAAACCACTAAGCCCAGCGTTACGGATACCACTAGGGGGCGCTACTGGGAAGACAATAGAGGTGCTCCTGTCTTCATTATCGGTTTGATCACCAAAGTAGCGTTTTATTTTTTAACCTTCCTACTGCCAGAGGTGGGCCAGAGTCTTCGGCATCTGGCAGTGGATGGGTTAAGTCTGTTTTTATATTGTATTTATAAAATATAACTGTACCTTTGTTTTTACTTCCATCATTGTTTATGGATCATATATATATATATATATATATAGATATATATATATATATAGATATATATATAGATATATATATATCCTTGCAGCGCTTTTACGTAAATACTTTCACACTATACAGGATTGCATGCCTTTTCTATACTAGGTGGCAGGGACAGTTGTTGTGGAACTACAACTCCCTGTTGACTGGGGGGTGCCTAAAGTTGCTCAGTCACGTTTGACACCCGCTGCAGGTTGGCAGTAAGAGGGCTTCACGCCATTCCTTATAGTATATACCACTTTAAGGCTCAGAAGTAAGTCTGTTTTATGTGTTTTTTGAAGTTTGTCCCTTTTAAATTAAAGTGATAACGACACCATTTATCAGGAATGTTTCCCTCTACTCTTCTTCCCCAGTGTATCTGTAATTGGCGACTGGCTTGGGGAAACGAGACGTTCTGATTGGCTGCAGCACAGTTTACATTTGACTTTGACCCACCCTCCTAGCACATCATCTACTAAGAAATTAGAGGGTATGGGGGTCTGCGGGAAGGTAGCTGCATGTTTTATTAAAGGGATAATGGCCTGTTCTTGATAAATGTCATTATCTCCTTAAAGGACCAGTATCATCCAATGTTTTTTTTTTTTTTTTAAAAAAATTACTAACGAAAAAAAAACCCCACCATTACAAATTAAGAATTTATTAAGAAATAACTTACAGAAACTCCGCTTCCGCTCCTCTTCAGAAAAGGCGACCGCGTGCGGTGCTCGATTCCTTCTCCCTGTCTATCTCCTATAAGGAAGGCAGGGAGGAGAAATCGATCGCCGCACAATGGATCGTCATTGCCTTTTCTGAAGCGGAGCTTCGGTAAGTTATTTCTTAATAAAGATTTTAAAGTTTCATTTGTCTTGGTGGTGTTTTTTTTTTTGTTTTTTTTTTTTTTCAATGTATACTAACGAAATTTTTCTAAAAAATAGGTTGATGCTACTGGTCCTTTAAGGTGAGAACCTTTTTAGACAATCTACAATTTTTTTAAATTTATTTTTTTTTTCTTAAATCATTGAGTCGTTGAACTGTATTCGTTTAGTTCAAGGACTGTTTACATTTTTCATTTTGGTGTGTATGGTGCCAGTACCCATTTTGGGTTCTCTTCAGATATCCTGTTTATAAGGACTAATTAAAAGAGGTATTTCATCTTTAAAGGGGTTGTTCGCCTTTGAGTTAACTGTTAGTATGATGTAGAGAGGGATATTCTGAGACAATTTGCCATTGGTTTTCATTTTTTATTATTTGTGGGTTTTTTTTAACCATTGAGCTTTTAGCAGCTCTACAATTTCAGCAATCTGATTGCTAGGGTCGAGTTTACCCTAGCAACCAGGCATTGATTTGAATAAGAGACTGGAATATGAATAGGAGAGGGACTGAATAGAAAGATGAGTAATAAAAAGTAGCAATAGTAATACATTTGAAGCCTTACAGAGCATTTGTTTTTTTTTTAGATGGGGCCAGTGACCCCCCATTTGAAATCATAAGAAAAAGGCAAATAATGAAAAAACTATAAAACAAGAACAGTTGAAAAGTTGCTTAGTATTTGCCATTTTATGCCAACCCTTTAAGTTAACTTATAGTATGTAGAATGTCCTACTCCTGATTCTTTCCAGCTTTCACAAAGGGGTCACTGACCCTGGCAGCCAAAAAGATTATCCGTATTCCTATCGTTACTTCTTATCCCGTAGCCGATTCATCTTCCTGTATGTCGTTGATGCCAGTCTGGTTGCTTGGGTATATCGGTCCTAGCAACCAGAGCTGCTGAACAAAAAGCTAAACTAGTCAAAATTTGCAGATTCCAAAATTGCCTTATAATATCAGTGTACATCATAAGAGTTATTTTAAAGGTGAACAACCCCTTTCATTGCCACGGGATATGATTTTTTAATGTTGTTACTTGCCCTGCAAGGCTTAACTCCTGGAATTTACTGCATATGAAAATGTCAGATTTTGACTTTCACTGTTGGTTGGAAATAGAATGATGACGTCTTCAAGCTGTTGATTCAGGGGGGCAGCCGTGGAATGGGTGGAGCTTAATGCAACTGCTCACACATTTGATTGGGAAAATACTGCAGCCTCCTGATTGGTTGATAGCAGCGTATGAATGACCAGTGGGGTTTGTAGACTCCCTATGCTGATACTGACTATAACTCTGAATGGATAAGGCCCCTAACAATCTTATTGGTAGCAGGAACGGATTTCTTTTATTGGTGGGGGTTTTGATTATAGGAATGCTGCTGTAGCTTTAAAGCCTCATTCCCCATTTAGGGCAGAGAGATTAGTTGCCCGACGACAAATCCCCTCTTCTTCGGGCGACTAATCTCCCCGAACTGCCTCGCTGCTGGCTAGAATCTATATCGCTGACGGGATGGCCCTCTAAGCGCTTCTTTTTCCGAAGTTTCCTCGTGAGGCAACTTCAGAAAACGAATCGCTCAGAGTGCCATGCCGTTGTCGATTTACATTCTAGCTGGCGGGAAGGCAGTTTGAGGAGATTAATCACCCCGAAGAAGAGGGGATTTGTCGCCGGACGACTAATCTCCCCGAATCTGACCGTGTGTCTCTGCCCTTAGAAATCGTGAAAATCTACAGCATTCCCTTTGTGTTTAAACTACAGCTCCCAGCATCCCTGGCTGTCTTTGGTCGGTAGGAGATGCAATGAATATTTGTTTACTCAATAACAATATACTCGTTTCTGAGTAAATGAACCCCAACCTTCCCTTTCCCTGAAAGTAATTACCCTCTAAGCCTTTTGTTGCCCCAACTGCCACCCCTAGCTGGCGCATTCAGCTCTATAGCTCTTTATTTGTATGTATATACATATGTATATTCTTCATTCAGTCCCTCAGCCATAGAGTTTAATTGCACCCATGCCTGGTAAGGGGGTGGCATGGACCCTAAATACAATAGAGATCAGTAAGTGCTGTGACTTTATATCTGAAATAGGAAACCCTTTGATATTAATAGCATTGCATCTCCCGGCAGCTTCTAATTGGGGCCTTGCGCCCCCCAACAAACACATGGGCCTGACTCCCACACGGAGGCCCCTGCAACCCGGTCTGTACCGTTTTTTTTTAGGGATGCACTGAATCCAGTATTTGGTTTGGGATTCTGCCTTTTTCAGCAGGGTTCGGTATTCGGCTGAATCATTCGGGGATTCGGCCGAATCAAAAATAGTGGGTTCGATGCATCCCTAGTTTTTTTTTTTTTTTTTTTTACAAAGTGAAGGAAATGCTATATATTTGTTTTTATTTTGCCCAATGTTCCAACCCCGCCACCCCCGTTTCATTTGTCCTACCCCTCCCCCCGGTATGACAGATTTGCACAAGGATGTATTATTGTGTAACGACCAACATTTGGTCAGCTCAGAGCCACTAAATACACTATTTCATTTGTATGTAAAATAAGTGCTTTACTTTATAAGCTGTGTATTATAAAAATCAAATGACCATGTAAAAAAAATATTTCATAATTACTATTACCTTGCGTTGTAACAAAAAAGAAAAAATTGATTTTTATAATAAAACAAGATGGCAAAAATTTCAATTTCTTCATTTGTTTTTAGGAAAATGTAAGCCTTTCAGTGGCCCCTGGACTTAAATTAAATTATCTTTTTAGAATGATGTAGAGAGTGATATTCTGAGACAATTTGCGATTGGTTTTCATTTTTTAATATTTGTGGTTTTTGAGTTATTTCGCTTTTTATTCAGCAGCTCTCCAGGTTGTAATTTCAGCCATCTGGTTGCTAGGGTCCAAATTACCCTAGCAACCACACACTGATTTGAATATGAGACGGGAATAGGAGAGGCCTGAATAGAAGGGGGAGTAATAAAAAGTAGCAATAGCTATACATTTGTTTTTACATGGGGTCAGTGACCCCCATTTGAAGAAGTCAGAAGAAGAAGGCAACTCATTTAAAAACTATTAAAAAAAAAAAAATGAAGACCAACTGAAACATTTCTTAGAATAGACCATTCTTTAACATACTAAAAGTTAACTTTAAGGTGGACCACCCCTTTTTAATAAGGTAAGTAATCCAAGGTTTCCATGGCACCTGTCTTTAGGCAGAAGCTTGTAGGTGAGATCCATGCTGATTGGTCCCAGTTGTTGGGGAGTTCGGCTAATGTATAGGTGCTGTTGTTTAATAGGGTGATATTAACTGCGAGTTCCATGACCCACTGGCAGCCGAAGGGTTACATTATATAAGTATGAGCTAAAGATGCCCTGGGAAAGTAATGTCACTGACCCCATCTAAAAAATAAATGCTCTGTAAGGCTACACATTTAGTCATTGCTTTTTATTATTCCTCTTTCTATTCAGTTCTCTCCTGTTCATATTCCAGTCGCATTCAAATCACTGCATGGTTGCTAGGGTAATTTGGACCCTAGCAACCAGATTGCTGAATGAAAAGCTAAATAACTCAAAAACCGCAAAACCAATTGCCAATAGCTACGCCCTGTGCACACTGTCCATTCTCTGGCTCTTGTTGTACTATAACTCTCACAGTATACTGGTACCATCTTGCCAGGCTGGGGGGCATATTGCTTTGTAGTGTTGCCTGTAGGGCCGCCATCAGAAATTACGCGGGCCCTGTACAGCAAAATTTTCTGGCCTCTTTGGTCCAAGCCCCACCGCAGATCCAGCCTACACCACAGTAAAACGTCCACACCAGCGCTAAAAACAGTAAACCCCCTCACTCACAAATTATAAAAAATCATTGGTGGTCAGGGACCCCATAAAAGTTAAAAAATATATATATATATTGGTGCCAGGGACCCCATAAAGGTCAGGTCACACAGGCAGATTCGGGGAGATTAGTCGCTCAGTGACAAATCTCCTCTTCTTCGTGGTGACTTTTCTCCCCAAATTGCCTCCCCCTGCATTCCCGTCAGCTAAAATGAAAATCGCTGCAGGACGGCACCCGGAACGATTCGTTTTCCTAGGAAAAACGAATCGCTCCAAGTGCCATCCCTCCGGGAGATTTGTCACCGAGCGACTAATCTCCCCGAATCTGCCTGTGTGTCCTGACCCCTAAAAGTTTTTAAAAAAAACATTGGTGGAAGGGGCCTATAGATTATTAAAATAATACAGTGGTGGCCAGGGGTTTAAAAAAGTTTAAAGAAAACACACATTGGTGTTCAGTATTATTGAACTTTGTCTATTTTCGCCGCTTCGGGACATCAACTTTGGGGTTTTTTTTGTGACTTTGGTTCTTTTCATCGCTTCGGGACTTCAACTTTGTCTATTTTCGCTACTTTGGGTCTTTTCGCCACTTCGGGACTTCAACTTTTTTTTTTTTTTTCATGACTTCGGGTCTATTTGCCGCTTCTGGACTTTGGCCATTCAGCTTTTCGGAGGTTCGGGACTTCAGAAGAGGCGCCACGGCTTCAGTGCTATCAAGGGGGGTCCTGGCTCTTTATAAAAGTGCAGCACGGCCAGGCCCCCCTTAAGGCCCAGTACAGGAATACCCCCCTTAGGGTTGGACTGGGCTGGCGTGACACCGGGAAAAAATTCGGTGGGCCCCCCTAGTGTGATCCACACCCAGAAACAACTTTGTGCCATAATTGGGTGGTCGCGGCAAAAACATAGCCGCATGCTTGGCGATTTAGCAAGGGGGCCCTGGGACAGTGGCCCCAGTTAGCCCAGTCCGCCCCTGGTTGCCTGTGTCCCTCTAGATGAGGTTGGGGTGTATTTTCTTCCTCTCACTTTAGAGACCTGACCTTGCCACATGGGAAATCTACATTAAGAAAAACCACCAAAATCTGCTATACATTATACTCCTCTTTCAACAGTAAGCCCCTCCCACCGCTTACCTTGATTTTGACTCCTTCGGTCCCCCGCTTTATGCCACAAAAGCATGTGCCTGACTACATAAGATATAGTGCTTTGCACACGGAACTACAATTCCCAGCATGCCTCAGCCATCAAAACACCAGAGTAAACTATGCTGCGCGCGCAGCATCCGGCGTACGCGCGTTACATTCACTGCGCTCTGGAACGCCCTCAAAGCGCTCTGCTATTGGTTGGTAGGCGTGATAGATGCAAATGAATGCAGAAGGTAATCTTTCTAAATCATTTACTGGTTATACAGCGGGATTTATATACAGGGCAAGTGGAATCCTCTCTATAGAATATACTGCGACAACTACTGCCAGTTACTGTGCAACTTGGTAGCGCAACCACTTTGTCGCCACAAGTTCAAGAAACACTTTCTACTGGGTGGTGGGCGCTTGTTACAATGTATCAGTAAGACTATACTTTCAGGGATCATTTCTATAGGTTGTACCTGGTGAAATGTGCTCGAAAGTGTCTGAACTCACAAACCACGAGGAAGAGCGTCAGTGTTCTCTCCTGAGCGTGAAGTGAGCTCACAGTGCTGCTTCATTGTGGCTGCTGTTTGCTATTGATGAACGTTCTGCTCCCCTTTATTATGGGGGAGATGGAGGGAGAGAACACAGGCTGAGTGGTTTTAATTTGACTGTAAATAATAGAATTCAAACAAAAAATGTGTTGAAGGTCGCGGTGGGATCTGGAATTTGGTGATGTTCCCCGACATGTTAATGCTGGTGTAAAAGTCGTTTATCCTATAAATTCCAACACAATCAATGTCTCTGCAGCACTAAAATTTGCTGCAAATTGGTTATTTGATCTTATTCGCTGATCTTATTTCCCAAAAAATTCACGAAAAACGGTTTTGGACACCCGTGTAAATTTTAACACCGGCATTAAAATTCAATGGGCGTCCGAGAAATGCTAACCAGCAATGTATTTGATGCAAGTGACTTTTCCGACGCGCAGCAATTCCGTGAATTTAATCTCTGGCTGTGAAACGTGGAAATTTGCCGTGAATCGCGTCTAATTTATTCGCCCATGACTAGTTCTAGATAGTGATGGGTGAATTTGTCCCAATTCACTTTGGCGAAAAAAATTCCTGCGAAATTTGCAAAACGGGCAGAAATTTGAGAAACGTGAATTTCGACGTCCGTGTCAATTCTGACGCTCGCGTCCATTTTGACGCCAGCGTTAGTCGATGGGCGTCCGAGATACTTGATGCGAGACGGATTTGACACGTGACTTTTTCAACGCGCGTCCAGAATTGCTTGATGCCGGTGAATTTTTGCAGAAAAACTTTGCACTTGGTGAATTTATTCGCCCATCACTACTAGCTCTAGACTCTCTTTGGTAGAATTTTTGAGTGTAGTACTCCTTTTCCACCAACAGGTGTCTCTGCACAGACATAGAAACTAATAAGGAAGAGGCACTTCCACATGTGACTGTAGTTCTCCTTTTCCACCAACAGGTGTCTCTGCACAGACATTGAAACTAATAAGGAAGAGGCACTTCCACATGAGTGTAGTTCTTCTTTTCCACCAACAGGTGTCTCTGCACAGACATAGAAACTAATAAGGAAGAGGCACTTCCACATGTGAGTGTAGTTCTCCTTTTCCACCAACAGGTGTCTCTGCACAGACATAGAAACTAATAAGGAAGAGGTTCTTCCTCATGTATTAGTTACAGGAACAGGGTAAGGGGTGTGGGGTTGTACAAGTCATTTGGGTGGGGGAATAGAGTCCGCGTAAGTCCAGAAACTTATCAGCCTGTCCTTGAGTGTAGAACAGGGTGCCAGTGGGTTGGGTTTGGATTGGGTGCAAGTCAGGGAATATCTACCTGGTAACAAATACGATTCCTAGTTCTTACACAGGCAAACACAGAGCTGTCACCCTTGGGAATAAGAAATCCAGGGGACCTTGCTGCCAGGTTTGCCAGGTCCAATTTTCAAAACCAGCCCAAGTTGGCGACAAAATCAGCCCAAAACTAGCCAAGAGGCACTTCACAAGTAGCCCAAAAATAGCACAGTATGTGCAGTGAAAAAAAAAACAATAAATGAATATATATGAAAATAGGCCTTTTTCAAAATTTTCCATGAAGCAAAATGGGACAGATTCGCCCATCACCAGGGGAGCAACTACAGAGGGGACCCAGGAGGTATAGGGGCCAAATAAGGCCCTACTTCATATACAATTTCAATCAATATTGGTAAAACAGGTCAACATCTAAACGTTTTGGTGGCCAGCAGAATTTTGCTCCAAAATAGTCTGAAATTGAGAAAAGTCACCGGAACATGCGAGAATGTTTAAAAGTAACTGGAGACTGGGATACAAAGCCCAAAATCTGGTAACTCCCGACTTCTTCACAAGTCGGTCCCATTGCATGTTGGGTATTGTAGTCTTACATTCAACTTGGCAGTCGGCAAATTGTTAAACAAAAACTACATTACCCAACATGCATTGGGAAACACAGACTTGGCCACATTAGGGCAAGAAATAACTTTCCAAAATACAAACCAGCCAAAGGCCCAAAAAGTAGCCCACATCTGTACCTTGGTTACTTTGTACTTTCAAAACCCGCCTTGGCTTTAAATTAGTAGCCCAATTTGGCTGGAAAACCGCCAACCTGGCAACTCTGCTTGCGGCACATGCAACATGCGGGGTTGCCATATTTTCATAACATTTCTACCGGCTGGTGGTGGGGGCAGGAGCAAAAGGGGCGGGTTGTGATGTAAAAGGGGTGGGTTGATGTAAAAGAAGGTGGAGCTATGGTGCGCGATGGCCAGAAGGCGGAGAAGGATACGTTTTGAGCGGATTAGGGGTGGGCCAAGGGCTTTTATAAGGGGTATTACAAATTTACCGGCAGCTACATTGCCATTAAATTTGTAATACCGGCCCTGGCCTTGGCAGGTGTTTTGCCGGCTAGGCCGGTAAAATGCCGGCCGGGTGGCAACCCTAAACGTGCTGCTGAAATTTTTTTTACCCGCAGCCAGGAAGTGACATCACACATATACAAACGTGAACCCAAAATACTCTACCCACTCGTATACAATTGCTTTTCCTGTGATGTCACTGAATGTTATTGCACATGGTCGGACTGGCCCCGACCCACTCCCCATGTCTCTCCCTGACCTCCGCCTGGCCCTGACCTCCTTGTATTTTGCAGGAGGAAAGGTACACACACTGTGGGGGTGTCGGAGGGGGTTGCACCTGGTACTCCCTGGACCCTCTGTCCAACACTGCTATTGCACCTGCACACCATGGAATTTACAGAAAACCTTGAAAATTTGGGAGAAATCAGTAGGGTGACAGGAGCCTGGGAAAAGATTCCTAAAATCAGGTAAAATAGGACTATTTTTATTTAGCACATTCCTTTTGTATATAAAAGAGTATAATGCGCTGTATAATGTACAGTCTTGTTTCTCACACAAAATGCATTTTTTAAAGTGCCATATGTGACTCCAAGTTGCCAGGGTCGAGACACTGGGAATAAACCCCGCGGCCCAGGACCGATATGGTGTAGGGCCCCCTAGTCTGACCCTAATAATTACATTACTGGTATTTTAACTCAAGTAGTAGGGCTAGAGCAGTTAGCTGTTAACAGGGGGAGAAGTGGGGAGTCTGTGACTCAAGCAGTGGGTGGGACTAGAACATTGATGGGAGGTTAAAGGGGGAGGGACAGGGAGTCTGTGACTCAAGCAGTGGGCGGGAATAGGATACTATGATGGCAGCTCACAGTGGGAAGGGGGCAAGAAGTCTAGAGAGAGAAAAATGTGAAAAACAATTCTTTTGTTCAGTTTGAGCTTTATTCATGAATATCTTATTTATAGAATTGTGATTCACATGTATGTTGGTGTAACCCCCTTATCACAAAAACAGAAGTGTCTGCAGCCTCCAAATGACAACTATGAGCACCCCATTAACAGGCTGCTGTAACTACAAACATGCAAAGTAATAAGACACATTTATTCCAATAGCAATGGCACAGTCTGAGGTTGGGGCCCCAATGAAATGGCCTTTCTGCTCGGCCCTAAAAGACGTTAAAGGATAAGTAAACCTTAAAAATAAGTGAATGTGAAATTGATTGAATGTTTCCAATTGTTTTCCAAAGCAGAAGAACATCAGAGCAGACTCTTTCTTTCTCCTGACAACTTCCTTGACTACTTGGTGGTCAGACTGGTGGGAAACTGACCAGCAGGTGGCGCTGTTGTAACAAAATTCATTCATATTCACAGTACACATTTCCCTTAATATCTTGAAATAAAAAGCAAATAACTAATGAATGTAAATTACAAAAGGGCTAAGAATAGCCCCCTCGTCAATTTTACATTGGATTATTTCAAAGGTTTATTTATCCTTCAAAGAGCAGCAAAGAGTAAAGAAATGTCGTTAAACGCCCCCGGGGCGGACTTGATTATCTATTCTGATTCTAAATCCTATTATTTAACCACTTCCATGCCACAGGCTGCATAATGTCGAGGAAATACAAGCGTGGCAAACGCCATTGCGTCTACATTTCTGCTTCACATTCATTTCAATCCATTCCGCTCCAAACCACTGGCAGGGAAAGGGTTAAATGAGCCAAATGCTCAATTTCAACAGTCACTTTATACCTAGAACAACAATAAACATAAACATAAATATTCTATAGTTGCTTGTAGGGTAGCAGCAGTTTCTCTGTGATCGCAGGAGTTGCCATGCTGCCGGTTACTTTCGGCTGTAATATCCTACAGCGACCAGCAGATGGAACCCACCAATTGCACATGTTCCATTGACTTGACGTCCTCTTGGCGGAAGAGTTGGCTCAGCAGAGTAGCAGGGAGTCGGGCAGGAGTATAATCATTTGCTCGCCTGAGCTCATCTTAAAGAGACAGTACTTTTTTCTTTAATTATTGCTTCTGTAACATTTTTTGTTCACGCTCTGTGGCAGTCGCACCAATGTATTTTGATGAAGGTGATGAGTGCTAGTTTTTTTGGCAATGTTGGATGGTGGTGATTCTTAACATGATTACATAGAGCTTGATCACAGCGCCCCCTACAGGCATAAACATGGTACCAGGGAAGAGCACCAATACATCAACTGCTGATCCAATGCTCATCAGTCTCAGCTTATTCATTAAACCGGGCACTTGCATGATCCTATATCTACATTTCTCCTATATATATATATATATATATAGACACATTTATTCTTTATCTGCTGAAACCCATATTGCTGCCTTTAGTAGTTAGCTGTAGTAATTATTTCTCGTCGGTAATAAAAGATTCAGCGTTCCCTTCGTCTCCATCGTCCAACAGTTCAGCACGGGGTGAGTTTAGTCGCTCGCTGTATATCTACAGTCCATCAGTCTAGTTCCTCTTCTATCCCCAATGCCTTTTCCTGGATAAGAGAGACACAGCAGGTTTTGTGTTGTGACAATATCCAAAATAACACAATACAAGGCTGGTCGGTAATGAATTCACATTATAGAAGTGCAGTCTGCATCAGAATGGATTCATCAATCAGCTTCTATGACAGATGAACCTCACTTTCAGCTGGATGATTTCCCCCGACCCCTAAGCTCAGCTTCTCAGCAGCAGCCCAGAGCCCACTGAGCATGTGCAGTGCCGCTGACTCACAAAAGATGCCTAATAAGATGGGGAGCTGCTGGAGACAACTTAAAAGTCTTAAATTACTGTAATAGGTCTGCTGCACCTCTGGGTTTGTACCGTGAGTTTAATATATAAAATTTAGTTTATATATAATATAATATTTATATAATATAGTACAGGGGTCCCCAACCGCCAGGCTGAGGCCCAGAACTGGCTCTTGGACAGTCCTGAACTGGATCGCTGAGCCTAGCCGAAACTGAGGCCGGCACGCCTAATTGGCCCTCCCGACTCCGGTCCCTGGGCCAAAAAATGTTGTGGACCGCTGATATAGTATACTATATATAACATAGTCTGGATATAGTTCTCCTTTAAAATTGAACCTCATTTTGCATCTCCAAAACACATAGGGGCAAATTCACTAAAATCCGAAGTTGCGCACAGGGGTAGCGTAAGGTTGCGAAGTTGCGCTAGCATTGATTCACTATATAAAGCGAAGTTACGCTAGCGAAGGCTAATTTGCATACGGCGCGAAATTCAAATTTCAATGGAGGAACACGTATCTGCACTACAAATGCCTAGAAAACCTTCAAATCAGCAAATAAAAATTTATTTTGCCCTACACATGTGCCCACTGTCTAGGTAAGTTGCCATGAGTCAGGAAATGTAGGGGGGGAGGAAGGGGAGCCCCAAAAAATTTTCGATCTTTTTCAGCCTATCACCCATCATGTAGAAAACACGCCAGCGTTTTTTTGGACTTAGAAAAAAAATTGCGCTCTATTGCGCTTCGCCAGGTCTGAGGTGGCGAAGGAAGTCTAGCGTAAAAGGTAGCGTTCAGTACACTGCGCAAGTTAGTGAATTTGCGTAGTTTCGTCGCTAGCGAAAATTCGTCTGGCGTAAGGGTGCGAAGTAACACTAGCGAAACTACGCCAGCGTTCGTTAGTGAATTTGCGCAGTAGCGAAAATGCCAAACGCTAGCGAATTAACGCTAGCGTTCGGCGATTCGCATCTTAGTGAATTAGTTTTTCCTTCTAACTTTGCTATTCCCTCCTTCCCTTCCACTTACCCATCCTCCTTGCTCTTCAATCCAATGGGTATATTTTTCCTTCAGGTATCTCGCCCCATATACCATCACCTTGTTGGCGGGCAGGCTTTCCAGGGCAGTCAGCCTTGTGGTGGCATCAATGCAAAGCGCCACCTTATTGCTCTGTGTCTCAGGCTCTTGCGTTTCGCCCGACGTAGAACTATGCAGGTAAAAATCCGCCAGTCTCCGGAAGAATCCATAATCCCACACGCCACCGATCTTCTCCTTCTGTTCTGCCTTTATCTGGAAGAAAACAAAAAAAAGGTCTCAGGGTAGAGACTGGCACATTGTTAGACTGGGGGGATGCCAGGGACCCGCCAGTAAAACGTTCCCAGTATAATCTCCCTATGTTACATAAGTGCAACTTTACCATCATTAAAGGGGTTGTTCCACTTTAAATGAACTTTTAGTATAATGACAAAAGTAATATTCTGAGTCAATTTGCAATTGGTTTTCATTTTTTGTTATTTGTAGTGTTTGAGTTATTTAGCTTTTTATTCAGCAGCTCTCCAGTTTGCAATTTCAGCCATCTAGTTGCTAGGGTTCAAATTACCCTAGCAACCATGCATTGATTTGAATAAGAGACTGGAATATGAATAGGAGAGGGTCTGAATAGAACAGGGAGTAATACAATTTAACAATACATTTGTAGCCTTACAGAGCATTTGTTTTTTTTTAGATGGGGTCAGCGACCCCCATTTGAAAGCTGGAAAGAAGTCAGACAAAAAATGGAAATGACTCAACAACTATAAAATATAACTAATAACCAATTGCAACAACTAAATCACTTGCCCATTACCTGGTCATTCAGTTGGTCGCCAGAAGACCGCAGAACGAGCGCAATTTCCCGTATCAACTGTTCATAGTTGTCATCTGTGAAACAAAATGTCGGGAATGAAAGGCAGGCTCTGGGCCCATAAAGCGGTGGTTCACCTTTAAGTTACATTTTAGTATCTTATAAAACAGCTAAATTTAAGCAACCTTTCAACTGGCCTTCCTTCTTTAGTTTCTTTAGCCTTCTTCTTCGAACTATTTTCAGTTTTTAAATGTGGGTCACTGACCCCATCTTAAAAATCAAATGCTCTGTAAGGCTACAGATGTATAGTTATTGCTACTTTTTATTACTTATCTTACTATTTGGGCTTCTCCTATTCATATTCCATTTGCTCTTGAAATCAATGCATGGTTGCTAAGGAAACGTGGACCCTAGCAACCAGAATGCTGACACTGCTGAATAAAAAGCGAACTAACTCATATTTTATAGTTGTTGAGTAATTTCCCTTTTTTTTTTTTTCTTTCCAGCATTCAAATGGGGGTCGCTGACTAGCACGCAGAATATCACTCTCTACATTGTACTAAAAGTTAATTTAAAGGTGAACTCCATTATGTCATAAGCAGAACTACCCCTACTGAGCAGCAGAGGTCACACATTAGCAGAAACAGATTCTATTATGTTGCCCTGAGAGCTGCCATATTGCTTATATCACCCAAGATATAGTGCTGGTATATATATATATTATATACCCCCTAGAACCATGAATAGATGATATTGAATCATCCTTTCCGAGTCCTACCTGAAGGCATGGGCTCCTATACCCAAGTGTCCCTGAAGGAACAGCATGAACAGTTGCTGAAGCTAGGGTGAGCCCCATCCCCACCCCCGAAGGGGTTTAGGGCCGCTTGGACTCCCCTTCATCTTGCGGCTACGGGGAGTCTCGTCTACCCTGGGTTCTGCCAAAGCTTACCCCAGGGCGAAAGTCATGACACCCATCCAGGGTGCTCTAACCAAACACAAAAAAGGTGCTGGAGTGAGCGGTGCAATGCCATTGATTGCCTTGCTAAAGCTCCAGCTGGCGGCCGGAAAAAAGAAAAACAGCTTCCCCCCCCCAAAGGCCCAGTGGGACAAAACCTGGTGTTAGCCAGCCAGAGGACCAAAATTGTACCTAGCCAAATGGCCCAGCAGCACTACACTTGATCTTAGCCAAAAGGCAGAGAAGCGAGTGGCCATGAATAGATACTGTGTTCAAAGCTAATGTTTATGATTGAGAAAAGAAGTTTGGGTGCTGTCAGCATTATATATTGCACACTGGTCTGATGATGGGCTATTTGGGGGCCCTGGGGGTACAAGGTTCTACTTAGTATTATAGGGCCCGATGATTACGGAGGGTGACCCAGGCCTTATGTAGAAATACAAATACAAGAGGAAATGTTCTACATGATAATGTCAGCTGAACACTGTGCCATATCCCACTGATAAACAAGGGTGGTCTACAGAACCTTTCAGTCCAGCGGTGTAACTAGATGTTACAGGGCCCCCAAGATATCCAGAGGTTGTTCTGTTTTACCAATATATGTTGGAATTGTCCATTAGAGGGCAAGTAAAGGCAAAATAAAAAAAAATCCCATTTTTACTTTCTTTAATGAAAAAGAAACCTATCTTCAATATACTTCAATTAAAAAATGTGTACCGTTTTTATAAGAAACCTGACTGTACATACAGTGAAATTCTCCCTTCATTTACGGCTGTGGATAGGAATTGTCAGACGGTCCCTAACTGCTCTGCAGGGAAACAATCATACTTATGAACAGCAGGGGGAGCCCCCGCCTTACTTCCCAGCCAAGCAGAACTCAAGCAGCTTTGTTTGTTTCCCTGTAGAGCAGTCAGTGACTGTGTTGAGATTTGTATTGGATTTTATTTTTGCCTTTACATCTCCTTTACTGTTTCCAACTCCAGCTGCAGGGACAAAGATCATGGAGCCAGATTTAAACAGATAAACTGGGATTCTATTTGGAGGATTATTTTGCTGCAGCCGCTGGTTCTGCAGAGTTGGAGAAAGTTTGTATTAAACAATACAACAACTATAAAATCCACATTAGATAATATGACAACACAGGACCCAGTACAGTCTGTATATTCTGATTATTAATCAGTCTTGCTGTATCGGCTTCTGGCAGATATTATTTGTCTTGTGCTGTTTTGATCATTTAAGACGATCCCTAAGCAGCCCAGACTACACTGAGCATGTGCACAGTCTTGGTCTTGCAAAGACGTATAACAAAGTTACAAGATGGTGACCCCCCTGTGGCCAACTTTGAAAGCATAAATCATTTGTTTGATTAGGTTTGTGGTGCAGTAAGTTTGTGTTTATATTTAGTATACAAAGTACAGCATTTCTAGTTTTAGACTTTACTTTACTACCCTTTAATTAGAGCCTCATGGGCACCTATACCTCCAGGGCCCCCCTGCAGCCGCAGGGTCTGCTTCCTCTGTCGTTATGCCCCTGTTTAAGTCCCATTAACCTCTGTGCTCATTTACCTCCGTCCGCCTCGACACTTGTTTGCCGGGTGAAGCTTCGGAACTCCAGTTCGTTGGTCTTGGAGAGCGACTTGATGATTTTTTGTAGGCGCCGGGCGATTGCATTTGCGTGTTTGGTGTCCGAGTCCACTGTCACTGCATCTACTTGTCATAAACACACAAAATATTATATATATTCAGTATATACATCAGGGATTCCCCCCTACACTCCCCAGTAATCAGTCAACCCATGGCTTCCCGAGGTTCTTAGAATTTGTAGGGTGGGAGATTCCACTCTTTAATAACAGACGGGTCAAGTCTAGACACTTAGGGTGACTCATCCCAGTGACTCAACTAGTGTCTTAATACTACCCACCCCCCAAATTGGGGGGATGTGGACAAGTCCATAATATTCTAGCAAGGGTGCTTCCCCCTCTGCCCCGTGATGTCACTATTAATAGCCCACCTTCTCCAGTTATGTTACTACTAGCGATGGACGAATTTATTCGCCAGGCATGGATTCGTGGTTATTTCTGGATTCCAGAATTTTTGGCGCAAAACTGCAGCAAAAAGTCACTGCGAGAAAATTCGTTGGGACAAAAAAATTGTCGCTTTCCTAAAGTGACGCCCATTTGGATAAAAAAAGTTGCGGGTATAAAAAATTGTTGCTCATGTCAAAATTTTTGCGCGTCAAAATAAATTTGACGCCCGTTGACTTCAATGCGTTTTCATATATTTCACTGCGAAGCGAAACGTGAAAGATTCGCCCATCACTAGTTACCACCAGAACCAGAGAAACCCTCCTGACTGACTGGAGGGCTCAGGTGTGGGGTTTTAAATGGGTTGTTCACCTTTAAATTTAATTGTTAGGGCTCTTACAAACGAGAGTTTTTACTTACGCTCCCCTGCATTGCGCTGTTCAGCCGCAGGCGAGTGCAGGATTAGACGCACTGAATTATTGTCAATGCGGCTGTACTCACACAGACGCATGTATTCGCCAAACGCAGGTGGGACTCAGCATGTTGCATTTCACCTGCGTTCGGTGCATAAATGCGTCTGTGTGAGTACAGCCCCCTTCAAAATAATTGACTGCATCTACTCCTGCGCTCCCCTGCGGCTGAACGGAAGAAAATGTAACGCAGAGGAGCGCAGGTATAACCTCTCGTCTGTAAAAGCCTTAGTATGATGTAGAGAGTGATATTGTAAGACAATTTGCAATTGATTTTTATTTTTTTATTATTTGAGTTATTTAGCTTTTTATTCAGCAGCTCTCCGGTTTGCAGTTTCAGCCATCTGGTTGCTAGGCTCCCAATTCCCCTAGCAACCATGCACTGATTTGAATAAGAGACTGGAATATGAATAGGAGAGGCCTGAATAGAAAGATGAATAATAAAAAGTAGCAATAACAATACATTTGTAGCCTTACAGAGAATTCGTTTTTTTTAGATGGGGTCACTGACCCCCTTTTGAGAGCTGGGTAGAATCAGAAGACGGTGGCAAATACTTAAAAAAACTAAAGACCAATTGAAAAGTTACTACTAAAAGTTAATTTAACGGTGAACTATCCTTTTAACCCCTTCTATAACTTCAGGAAAGTGGGGCAGGTTAGTGAAACCAATCAGAAATGAGTTTAAATAGCGTTGGTGCCAATAGAATAATGAGAGCTGCCAGTCGTCTCACCTGCAGGGGCATTTTCTTTCTTCTTGCCCATCTCCTCTTCTGCCCTTATGCAGCTGGGCATCAATCGGCGCCAATGTTTCTTCTTTTTTCCCTTTTCTTTCTTGTCCGCCTTGGACTGGATTCCTTCACTCCCCGTGCCATTGCTGGTGGCCCCTTGCCGGGCGGCTCCTTCTGTGGGTGCAGCGTTGCCATTTCTCACTAGTCGCTGGTACCTGCTGTCAGAGAGTTGGCGCTTGGCATAAGCCATTAGCACTTTGTATTCAATGCCATTCTCCTCGTCACTCAGTGGAACGTCCTCCATGGTGCTGTCCTGTATGATCGCCATGTTGGCACCTCCTGCAGGGGATACGGAATAAATAAATCATTAGTTTAGGTGCCAATCATACAGGGCGACATCCTTCCTTTCCAAAACTAACTTATCAAAGGGGCACTGAAACATTGTTAGCAAATGAATATATAATGATAGCGATTTCCCTACACCAGACATAGAGGTGCTGCAGACTCTGCTTTGCAGTAGAGATCTATTGTTCTATATGCGGTTTCCATAACTCCAGTGCAGTGAGACACCCATTGCCTTGGATACACATTATGGAGTCTCTTTGATACCCTGTAAGATCTCCCAAAAGCCAGGATGAATTCTATTAATGCAAGCAGAAAATTGGAAGACTAGAATAGCATTGTAGTATCTTTGAGATGTTGCTGGACTACAAGTCCCAACATGTTTCAGCCCCTGATGCTGCAGAGTGTTTTAGTCTGGCAATGCAACACTGCTTTGGAAGGTTCAGGCGCTTTAAGATGATAAAGGGCCACAGGTTGGACTATGGGGCCCGTAACTCAATCATTATTGCACTTTCAAAACTTCCTTGTAATTCAAGTGAAAAACAATCTCAAGGTTAACGGTGGAGGACATTATAGATTTTAGGAAATCAAGGTTCATAAGGGGGAAGAAGAGTTTGTGCGGGGGCCCTATGATGATTAAGTGTGTTTAGTTCTCCTTTAATCCAATCATCTATCCAGACAGGGACATTTCCGTAACCCCCCCTTCCCTGTCCTGAAGAGCTTACAGTCTTGACACACAGTTAAACGTGACTCATTTATGGCCATTGTCTCACAATCCAAACCCTGTGACTTAAGAGATCTGAGCCACACCTTACCCAACCCGGAACTAACCACGAGGGAAACGTGTCGCACTTCTTGAAAACAGGAGCAAAAACACACTGAGAGATGTTTCCCGAACCCCAATTTATATAGGGAATAATGTACCCCGTATTAGAGACAGCCAGTAGTTCGGTGACAATATAAAGGCACAAGTTTATTCTTTTTATAATTCCCAAGTTTGAGTGTAAGCTTTTGTTTCAAGAAGCATTCATGTTGGGGCGAATATTAGATTTTCAGAGCTGGGGTTATTGTTAGATTGCAGGACACCCAGGTTTATTCCTCAGTGGTGTAACTATAGAGGAAACAGAGCCAACAGCTGCTGGGAGTTATAAGGGGTTCAGGAAGTATAGGGGGTTCAGGAGGTATAGGGGGTTAAGGAGGTATAGAGGGTATAGGGGGTTCAGGAAGTATAGAGGGTTTAGGCGTTATAAAGGGTATAGAGGATTCAGGAGGTATAGGGGTTCAGGAGGTATAGAGGTTCATGAGGTATAGGGGGGCAGGATAGTGACTGGTGAGCAGTTTTAGTATAATTACATGAAAAATGTCTTGTCCCTAAAATGATTTAGGTATGAGGCCCAGTAATTTCTAGTTATGCCACTAGGCCTAACTATAGACCCTACTACTACTGGGGTGCCCAGGGGGTAAACACACACATATAACACGATTTTCACGAAAAACTTTGGAGTGCGGGTCCATTTATCATGATGTATCATTAAGCTTTTGACCAACGCACCCACTTCTATTAAACTTCTATTAAATCCGGTGCGTTCACCTATATGTATATATATTCACATTAGATCTAGGTCTGGACTGAGAAACATAATAGGCCCTGGCCATTCCGTGCTTCCTACTTTGTGGAACAGTTTTGGGGGGCCCTTTCCTGTTTCAGCACAATAATGTCCCCCCCATGCACTGAGCCAGGCCATACAGAATGAATTTGCTGATCAAAGAAGAACCTGACGGCACAGAGCCCTGACCACAACCCAACTGAACCCCAGTGGGATGAATTGGAACCCCCAATTGTCAGCCAGATTCCCAACATCACTGCTCGACCTCACTAATGCTCTTGTGGCTGAATGGAAGCAACTCCCAGCAACAATCTTCCAACATATAGTGGGAACCTTCCCAGAAGCACCGGGGCAGTTAGTGGGGGGGGGGGGGAGAGGGGGTAGCAGCATTGTAAATCCCCTTGTTTTGGAAATGAGATGTTGGGGGCAGGTGTCAAAACATTCAGATGTAGTTAGAGATCATCCAGCAGTAGCCAAGGTATTTTTATAAAAGTAAAAAAATCTTTATTAGGACATATGTAAGCCTGACACATTTCGTGCCAGAGGTGGGCACTTACTCATAGGCTACTCATAGGCTACTCATAGCTGGGGGGCAGATGACCCTATATTTATGTATATACAGTGTACAGAGAGCCCCGCCGGCTGCTGAGACTGTTATGTGAAATAGGACATTTAGGAAGATTTACTTAAATCCCCAAAGGGGGCAAAATATGAAGGGCTACAGATAAAATTCACACACATACATTGGCACAACTACAAGTTACTGCAAAAATCATTTTAGGGCCCCCCTAAACGTTGCTAATTACCCATATACCCCCTAGCCCCCCCAGGAAGTCCCAGCCCTGTCCATAGACCCCGTGTATATGCGCATGTATGTATCTATGTACGTAAGTATGTGAGTGTACATATATGTGTCACTTTAACAGCAAACAGTCCTATTTTTACCATTTCACTTGCAATTCCTCTCTGCCCCACCCCCGAAACTTACCAATCAACTCGCTCTCAAGCCACTGACGGGTTAACGTGGAATGAAAAGGGGGTTAATCGGATCCTTGGAGGGTTACAACAACAACAACAACAACTCCTGGACTGTTTCAGCTTCTTCAGGTAGAAACAGTCTTTCCTGTTGGTTATAAAGCCCCTCGCAGCTCCGGCTTCCTGGTCGGATTCAAAGTCTGAACCTGCAGTGTCAAAGGCAATTTTGAAACAGAATTCTTTTCAAAAGGGGGCGGAGGAAGGGGTGGGGTTTAAAGTTTCCTAACTCTTCTCTTGGCTGGTCTCAGAAGGGCTAACAGTACCCTGCTGACTGTTTCATATCTTCCAGGGGATGAAAATAATCTCCCTTGGCTTATATAGAGGAACCCACCACTGTGATGATGTCACAAGCCCCTCCCCCCCACCCCGGGACAGTAGCACCCAGTGTTGGCAGCAGAAGCTGCTACTGACAAATGAACACGTGACTCTGACTCAATAGCAATAAACAGTCACCCTCCTTCCTGGGAAACTCCTGCTTAGGGACCGTGGATTCCCCCCTGTTTATTAGAATAATATTTTAGGAGGATGGGGCCCTTAGGGTGTATGGGGGTCCATAAAAAAAGGGGAGAAACCAGGCAGTTTCATAAAAGTTTAGTATGTTATAGAATGGCTAATTCTAAGCATGTTTTCAATTGGTCTTCTTTGTTTTTTGTATATAGTTTTTTACTTATCTGCCTCCTTCTGACACTTTTCAGCTTTGAAAGGGGGGGTCGCTGACCCCATCTAAAAACAAACTTAAAGGGAGCATAAACCCTCCATAGCCATGTTGCTTCATCCAAATATTGTTGGACTACAACTCCCAAGAGCGGGCGTACAGGGAGCAGGTGGAGAATCCTCAAGAGCTGAAGACAAGTCAATAAATATAATAAACATACACAGTACACAGAGCTCATATAAGGACACAATGGTAAGAGACACAGTAGAAAGGAGGTTCCTGCCCCATAGAGCTTACAGTCTAAGTTTACATTTACAGTATTGGGACTATTTCTTCCTCTAAGGGAAAGTACAGAGACAGAGGGATTGTCACACATTTCATTATTTGTTGTTGTCGAAAACCCCCCGATTTCAACTATAGTAAAAGGGACTCTTTCTAGACCGAATATTGAGAAATAGATGGTCCAAAAAAGAGTGTAACAACTCACTACATTAGGGAAGAGGTCTGAGCCTTCAGCAGATGGAGCGGATCAAAGCGGATATCAATTGAGCACTCAAAGTAATTCAATCTTCCACCAAGTGAATAAAAGTGAAGACTTTATTTATGTCACTGACAAGTAGCCTTACTCGTTTCATGTTACACTTAGTCATAGGCTGTCACCCAAATATTCCCAATATAATTGTACTTTCTTTTCTGACTTCCTCTGTCTGGTGGAGAAACAATGGAAATACCAAAACCTCACAAAATGAAATCTTTATAAAATCATCCGAAGCACAATTCAGCAGGAACAGCCCCTTAAGTTTGCTCACACCCCGGTACAAAGAGATCACATAAAACGATGGCAGCATAGGTATTCCCCTGTACTAAACACAATTAAGCAGGAACAGTCCCTAAGTTTGCTCATAGTCTGTACAGAGATCCCATAAAACTATGGCAGCATAGGTATTCCCTGTACTAAGCACAATTAAGCAGGAACAGTCCCTAAGTTTGCTCATAGTCTGTACAGAGAGATTCCATGTAACTATGCCAGCATAGGTATTCCCTGTACTAAGCACAATTCAGCAGGAACAGTCCCCTAAGTTTGCTCATAGTCTGTACAGAGAGATCCCATAAAACTATGGCAGCTAAGGTATTCCCTGTACTAATCATAATTCTGCAGGAACAGCCCCTTAGTTTGCTCATAGTCTGTACAGAGAGATTCCATGAAACTATGGCAGCATAGGTATTCCTCTGTACTAAGCACAATTCAGTAGGAACAGTCCCCTAAGTTTGCTCATAGTCTGTACAGAGAGATCCCATAAAACTATGGCAGCATAGGTATTCCCTGTACTAAGCACAATTCAGCAGGAACAGTCCCCTAAGTTTGCTCATAGTCTGTACAGAGCGATCCCATAAAACTATGGCAGCATAGGTATTCCCTGTACTAAGCACAATTCAGCAGGAACAGTCCCTAAGTTTGCTCATAGTCTGTACAGAGAGATCCCATAAAACTATGGCAGCATAGGTATTCCCTGTACTAAGCACAATTCAGCAGGAACAGTCCCTAAGTTTGCTCATAGTCTGTACAGAGAGATCCCATAAAACTATGGCAGCATAGGTATTCCTCTGTACTAAGCACAATTCAGCAGGAACAGTCCCTAATTTTGCTCATAGTCTGTACAGAGAGATCCCATAAAACTATGGCAGCATAGGTATTCCCTGTACTAAGCACAATTAAGCAGGAACAGTCCCTAAGTTTGCTCATAGTCTGTACAGAGAGATTCCATAAAACTATGGCAGCATAGGTATTCCCTGTACTAAGCACAATTCAGCAGGAACAGTCCCCTAAGTTTGCTCATAGTCTGTACAGAGAGATTCCATGTAACTATGCCAGCATAGGTATTCCCTGTACTAAGCACAATTCAGCAGGAACAGTCCCCTAAGTTTGCTCATAGTCTGTACAGAGAGATCCCATATAATTAAGAGATGTTACATTTGCTGTAAGTATGGAGACCTTGGGTTGGCTTTGGGAAGTTGTTATCTGGGTTTGTCTGTGTTTATATAAATATATATATAAGGTCATGTTTGCTGCTCAGGCAGCCGCTTACTAGAAGTGGTTTCCGGGAAAAGCAAAATACACGATACGACACAGAGAATTGGAATTTGGACTGTGTGGATACTTATACTAGGGAAGTGAGTGCAAGCTCCTATGGTAGCTTGGTGCTCTGGTGTGCAATTTTAAGGCAAGGCTGAAAACAGCAGAATTGTTGCATTTGTGTCCATCCTGTGTTTTGTTCCAGCAGCTGCAAATCTCCACGTGAGACGTGATCGTCAGCTTCTGTGTCAGATGAGCCGGAAAGTTTGTTCCTAATGTGAAGCTGGGTGGGACCCGTTGTTGTGCAAACAGATTCCTTTGCAATATTCCCTTCCTGCTCTGTGTCACTTTATCAGCTCCTCTTCTTATTCTCTATATCACCTGCTCCTGTTG
The DNA here is from genome assembly GCA_038501925.1 of Xenopus petersii. Lineage (NCBI taxonomy): Eukaryota > Metazoa > Chordata > Amphibia > Anura > Pipidae > Xenopus > Xenopus petersii. Next base: position 6,752,230 of record CM076676.1, on the reverse strand, counting down.
TGTGCCACAAATATACTCTGGGCTATTAGCATGGACAGATGGATGGACAGATAGATAGAATAGATAAATAGATAGATAGATAGATAGATAGATAGATAGATAGATAGATAGATAGATAGATAGATAGATAGATAGATAGATAGATAGATAGATAGATAGATAGATAGGGGATGTCCAATATGCGGCCCTTCAGCTAATGAAATACTACTCCCAGACCCAGCTGAGCTGAAGGATGGGGCCAATAACATTATTGAAATAACTTGTCTTCTTTCAATAATGTTATTGGCCCCATCCTTCAGCTCAGCTGGGTGCTGGGAGTAGTATTTCATTAGCTGAAGGGCCGCATATTGGACATATTGGGAAGGGAAAACTCCCAGGTGTAAGTATGATGGACTTACTGTATCTAAAGATAGAGGGGGCTTGGCAATACCGGCCACTTATCTATACTATATAAATATAAAGCAGGACAAGATTGAAATGTCGGCCTGGGAAAAAATATTGGATTGAAATAAATCAAAGAATAGATCTATATCTTTTGCATACAAGCTCTTACTTTCAAATAAGAAACCATCCTATACTAAATACTTTGATGCATAGGAAAAGGAAATGGAGATAGAGTTGCCCCCACAGGTTAGGAGGAAAATAATGAAAAATATACAGAAAACTTCCAGATTCAGAGATACTCAAATATTAGGTTATTACTGTTTCATATAAACAGCAGCCAGAACAAAACGCTAGCAGATAGATTAACACTACATCTCTTACATGCAGCAATTGCTATGATACCAAAACGATGGAAGGAATACACACCTCCTTTAGAAACGGAATGGATGAATTTAGTGGGAGAAACTAGAAAACTAGAGGAAAATTACGAGCCTACGGCATAATAACACATCACAATATCTCCAAATATGGAAACCAAAGTGGGAATTGGTCGAAAAAACAGGACAAGATATAAGGGGTTAGTCTAAATGGGTCTGCTAACCAATCAGATAAAGGTGTCTAGATGTGAGGAATTGAATTAAAGAAAGTTATTACTCTGTTTTGCTTTGTATTTATTCCCCTTTTTCCCCTTTTGTACCCACTTTACCTTTTTTTTTTTATATAAAGTAGGGATGCACCGAATCCACTTTTTTGGATTCGGCCGAACCCCCGAATCCTTCACGAAGGATTTGGCCGAATACCGAACCGAATCAGAACCATAATTTGCATATTCAAATTAGGGGTGGGAAGGGGAAAACATTTTTTACTTCCTTGTTTTCTGACAAAAAGTCACGCAATTCCCCTCCCTGCCCCTAATTTGCATATGCAAATTAGGATTCGGATTCGGTTCGGCCGGGCAGAAGGATTCGGCCGAATCCGAATCCTGCTGAAAAAGGCCGAATCCTGGCCAAATCCCGAACCGAATCCTGGATTCGGTGCATCCCTAATATAAAGAAAAAAAAAATCAATAAAGAGAGATTTATTAAAAAAAAAAAAAAAAAAAAGAAATAGCTTGTCTTCTCGTTCCTGCATTGAAATCAATGAGTGTGAAAATGTAAATGTAGATGTTATCTGCTTCCCTGCAGCGAATTCCATTGGTACAATTTGCCAGCAGTGCAGATCCCTATCTCCCGGGTGGGGGGGGGTTTGTTTACACAAGTTTAGGCTCTGAGCAGATTTCAGAATTCTTGGAATTTCATGGGCCAACTTCTATGGCTTCACATGGGGACTTTTATAAAAAATAGACAAAAAGTCACTTCTTACAATTAGGGGGTTACACTAGTTTTGGGCCCCAAATCATCCTGCGCGCCAGGACCATAAATGTAAAAAATACAAACACGACTCTCCAACACTGCCCACTGCAAGGGAACTGTGTGTTGTGACTTATGAGCAGATGTAGCTATTGCATACTGTGTGTTGTATACTGACACCTAGTGGTGAAAAGTGGTATTTTATTAGGTGGCTCAGGAAACAAAATGATTATTGTACAATTGTATCAAATACAAGAAAGACTTTGCACTGCTGAAGAGTTAGTGGTGCATCTGACACTGATCCAGGGTGCTGGCTGCGACTCCCAAAAAATCCTTCTGTCCTGCAAAGTCCAATCATGGCTGCCCTGGGCACAATCCCGGCCTACTGGGTTGGCATGGGCATGTAATAGGTCTCAGCACCAGAGTAAGGACTTGAGTTGGACTCATGAAAAGATTGCCCTCTCCATTTCTCGGGGAGAGGTGGGGTTGGTCTATGAAATTAAAACTAGGAACCCCTTAAAGGAGATCTTAACCCCAAAAATGAATGTGGCTAAAAATGCCATATTTTATATAGTGAACTTATTGCACGAGGCTAAAGTTTCAGCTTGTCAATAGCAGCAATGATCCAGGACTTCAAACTTGTCACAGGGGGTCACCATCTTGGAAAGTGTCACTCACATGCTCAGTGGGCTCTGATTGGCTGTTGAGAAGCTAAGCTTAGGGCTCGTCACTAATTATCCAGCAGAAAATGAGCTTCCCTGGCTGTAATATAAGCTAATTGCACTGGTTTCTGTGCTGCCATGTAGTAATTATGTGTATTAATTACTAATCAGCCTTATATTGTGACATTTCTATTCTATGTGTACTGTATATTGTGAGTGGGTCCCTAAGCTCAGTAAGTGACAGCAGCACAGAGCATGTGCAGTGAATAAGCAGAAAAGAAGATGGGGAGCTACTGGGGCATCTTTGGACACACAGATCTTTACTGCTAAAGGGCTGTGGTTGCCTTGGGCTGGTGCAGAAGCACAAAACATCATGTACAACATTTCTAGCTACTTCTTTCTTTAACTTTCCTTGTCCTTTAATCCCCTCCTGTCTCAGAGACCCATGTGCAATGCAAGAGGAGTGGGGTATTTGGCTGAATTTCTGCAGTCTCTTAGAATCTGATCCTGAATTTAAGGGGGTGACTGTGCCTCCACTTCCTTCCTATCCATCTTGTTGAGGGGGGTCCTTTGTTATTAACAGTCTTCTCATTTGGTGTCCGTTGAATCTGGGATCCCCAAGGCTTTATCCTAAGAAAGAAAGAAGGGGTGGGAAAGAGTTTAAATCCAGTGTGTGATGTCAGTGGCTCCTGGACTCCTGTTGTCTGACTCCCCTGGGTGCTTTTGTTATCTCTCCAGGGTGCCTATTACCTTTCATCTATAATGTTCCCATCTACTTTAATACTTGGCAGGGTATTTGTCTCATTTACCCTCTCAGGTGCCATCAGTATTTTGAGGTCCCATATAACTAAGTCCTAAATCCTTTTCAGGAGGTATTAATAACAATTAATAACCCATCTGTCACCTGGACTACCTGGGGGGGTGTACCCCAAAAAATGTATCCCTTAAGAACAATGTATATAGGGGTCAATCAGTCGTACCCAACCTCCTTGGCTCTGGATCCAGGGGCTGAAGTTCTCCCGCAGATATTTCACACCGAACCCCAATACCCGGTTCATGGGGTGATTATCGACGGCGCTGAGCTGGGAAGTAAAGTGAATGCACAGAGCCAACCTGCGCCGCTGCTCCTCCACCTCTTTGTCCCACGGGAGAACCGAATCGTGCAGGAACCGCTCCGCTGTCTCTTTAAATCTGCTGTAAGTCATGTCTGCCATCATACTGAGCATCAGGTCTGGGTCCTGCGTGATCTAAATAAGTCACAGGTGCTTTGGTATATGAGTCTGTTACAGATGGGCTTATTGAAAGCAACTTTTCCATTGGTCTTCATTATATTTCTAAGGGGTTTACACAACTTTGTTTCTAATCTTCAAGCTCAAAAGCTGCTCATCTGGATCATATAGGGGGTCCCCTACACCTATGACTGCAGAAAATAAATCCATGGCCCCTACACATAAAGAATATGGGAATAAAGGACAAGGTACAAGTTCTTGTTAATAACCAAGATCCCCCCAGGAAAGAGAAACCTTACCCTCTTGTTTATTTCATCCCCCGATGTCTTTAGGATCTCGACCAACTGCCGGATCAGCCTGTCCTCATCTGCATTGCAGCAAACAAGGGGTTAATCAGGTACAGTCAGCATTAGAAGCATGATTGTCTCTTGTGTATTATAAGATTATAGGGGTATATATATATATATATATATATAGTGAATAAAGTACCCCCTATTGTAAAATATAAGGATATTATAAGTCACCGAGGACTTTCATGACCATATTAAACCACGAGGCCAAAAGCCGAGTGCTTTTATACAGGTCATGGAACTCCAAGGTGACTTCTAAAATCCTCATATTTTCCAACAAGCGATATTTTATTTATTATAATACACAAGTTTTAGTGAGTCGTGTCACAGAAATGACATCACTACTCACCATTTATAACTGATGACATCACTACTCACCATTTATAACTGATGACATCACTAGTCACCGTTTATAAGGATATAGTTTACAAGCTATTCATGGCTTTTGTGTATTATATATATATATATATATATATATATATATATATATATATATATATATATATATATATAATACATAATAATATATATAATATATAATCATCTGTCTGTAGGAGTTTAACTGTGCCTTTAATAAACAGAGATGTATATGGGCCCCCAGTGGTGTAAGTACCAGGGGTGCGGGGTCCTTGTGTGTGAGTATAATGTGTCCTGCACTGCCTATAATTACTACAATAAAGGTAATTCATTAAAGTGGACCTGTCACCCAGACACAAAAAGCTGTATAACAAAAGTCCTTTTCAAATTAAACATGAAATCCAATTTCTATTTTTTATTAAAGCATTCATAGCTGTTGTAAACTCATTTAAAGGAGAAGGAAACCCCCTGGGCGCAAAATCCCTCCCCCCCTCCCCTGTGTTGCCTCCCCTCCCTCCTCCCCCCTGGCCTACCTGTCCCCCTGGGCAAATGCCCCTAACTTGTTACTCACCCCTCTGCGCAGGTCCTGTCCACGGAGTTCACAGTCGCCATTTTCTCCCATGCGCGTCTTCTTCCTGCTCTGACCGGCGTCTTCTGGCGCATGCGCAGTAGGAACAGTTACCGGTACAGCTCTACTGCGCATGCGCCGAATGTCACAAAGTGAAATCGGAAAACTTTGTGATATTCGGCGCATGCGCGGTAGAGCCGTACCGGTAACTGTTCCTACTGCGCATGCGCCAGAAGACGCCAGTCAGAGCAGGAAGAAGACGCGCGTGGGAGAAGATGGCGACTGTGAACTCCGTGGACAGGACCTGCGCAGAGGGGTGAGTAACAAGTTAGGGGCATTTGCCCAGGGGGACAGGTAGGCCAGGGGGGAGGAGGGAGGGGAGGCAACACAGGGGAGGAGTTTTGCGCCCTGGGGGTTTCCTTCTCCTTTAAAAATCTCAGCTGACAATCAAATATTGTCTGCCCTTCTCGTCACCGTTTAATTGTGTAATCAGGGCATGGGGATGGACATCAGGTCCCTCATTCTGGTGCACAAACAAGATTCTGAGATGATACAAGGCTTGTCTTAATAACAGTGTGTAAATGAAAAAACTTACTGAAGGTTTGTGTTGTCTTGGCCTGGTCCCCTCTGCCCATACAGCAAAGCATCCGCCCCTTCCTTCTGGTGTGAAGAGTGTATTTCATTAGGATCCTGTACTCCAAGCAAATCTGATCCACCTCCTCCATCTCTTCAAGTTCCTCCTCTGCACTCATTGTATGATATCTACAGGTGAGAAAACATAGGGGCTGTCTCTGCTGAATTGTGCTTAGTACAGGGAATACCTATGCTGCCATAGTTTTATGGGATCTCTCTGTACAGACTATGAGCAAACTTAGGGACTGTTCCTGCTGAATTGTGCTTAGTACAGGGAATACCTATGCTGCCATAGTTTTATGGGATCTCTCTGTACAGATTATGAGCAAACTTATGGGCTGTTCCTGCTGAATTGTGCTTAGTACAGGGAATACCTATGCTGCCATAGTTTTATGGGATCTCTCTGTACAGACTATGAGCAAACTTAGGGGACTGTTCCTGCTGAATTGTGCTTAGTACAGGGAATACCTATGCTGCCATAGTTTTATGGGATCTCTCTGTACAGACTATGAGCAAACTTAGGGGCTGTTCCTGCTGAATTGTGCTTAGTACTGGGAATACCTATGCTGCCATAGTTTTATGGGATCTCTCTGTACAGACTATGAGCAAACTTAGGGACTGTTCCTGCTGAATTGTGCTTAGTACAGGGAATACCTATGCTGCCATAGTTTTATGGGATCTCTCTGTACAGACTATGAGCAAACTTAGGGGACTGTTCCTGCTGAATTGTGCTTAGTACAGGGAATACCTATGCTGCCATAGTTTTATGGGATCTCTCTGTACAGACTATGAGCAAAGTTAGGGGCTGTTCCTGCTGAATTGTGCTTAGTACAGGGAATACCTATGCTGCCATAGTTTTATGGGATCTCGCTGTACAGACTATGAGTATACTTAGGGGGCTGTTCCTGCTGAATTGTGCTTAGTACAGGGAATACCTATACTGCCATAGTTTTATGGGATCTCTCTGTACAGACTATGAGTATACTTAGGGGGCTGTTCCTGCTGAATTGTGCTTAATACAGGCTACTTGGGTTACAACGCCCTGATATTACTAGAGAACATGAATAATAGATCTGGTGCATGCTTTAGGGATCAGAGTACAAGGGGGATGGAGGGCCCGGCCTGCACAGATCTTAATCGGGAAGAGATTTATATGAAGGACAATAAACGTAATAACTAATGTTTATCACCAGCTTTGAGATACCAAATTGCCTGTTCACATAAACAAGCCGAAAGCTCTTCAGTCGAGGCTACGTACATGCCAGAGGAATGGGATCTGGGACCCTACAATTAAGAAATGGGGAACACTGGGAACCAATCAGAAAGGAATACTTACAGACAGCTTGGTGTGCGTTTACTTTGTCTCCTGCTTGTGTGCTGAACCCACCCCTGACATAAACCAGCCCGGTCTACACAGAGTCTAAACAACTGACCCTGATATAGGGCAGGACTACACGGGCAATTCCGCCGCGATCCGACGGATGCGATGGAAATAAGGTAAGTAATTCAATTGTCAGATCGTGTCGCATTGTTGATGCGACGCGGCAGACTGTCGGATGCAGATGCTGCGTCTGCATACGACAGTCGTGTCGCTTCACATCAACAATGCGACACGATCCGACACTGCCATTACTTACGTTATTTCCGTCGCATCTGACGTGACGCCAGCGATTTTGTGATCTCGGCTGGAATCGGACGTGTAGTCCTGCCCTTACTAGTAGGAGTAACAGGATCTCCCTCACTTGGAGAATCCAGAGTGAGCGTTAACCATACAAGTGCTAGAGCAGTTTACAGATGGGGAATCACCCCCAGAGCTGACACTCACCTGCGCAGTTGGGTTGGTGGGGAGTTGAAATTCCAAGTGATACTTTAATAACGTCGTTTAGCGGGAGCACGAGTTCTGGGAGTGTCTGGCTGCAAAGCTTCACTCCTTGGCAATAATTAACTCACTCAGGCCCGGAGTGATGAGCGGCTCTGATTGGACGGAATCGTGACCCTAAAATGAGCCCAACAGCTTCTGTGCTAGTTACAAGAAAAGTAAAGGGATCACTAGAAACATAAGTGAAAATAGGAAGTGACAGGAGGAAGTGATGTGAAACATTTAATTCTTATAAAAGCCTACTGGGGCACAAATTTGGGAAACACTGACCCTTAAAGGGCACCATACCTGCACCACTGCTTGTTTACTGTTATTAATGACATAATGGTTATTGGGGTCAGACCACTGGGCACTTTACCCTTTTTTTTAAAGGAGACCTCTTCCCCCTTTGTATCCTTGTACTGCGCCATCGCTCTGTATTGTCTCAATATTGAACTTCTCATCCCTTCTCTCTCTCTGGCAGCTCTTTCCGGTTGGAGACTTCTCACATAACATCTTAAAGGGGCTGTTTACCTTTAAAGAATAAGTAAACCTGAATGTAAAATTGATGAGGGGGCTATTCTAAGCACTTTTGCAGTGTACATTCATTATTTATTCTTTTTAAATTCCAAGATATTAAGGGATACATGTGCTGTTAATACGAATGAATGTTGTTACAACAGCGCCACCTGCTGGTCAGTTTCCCACCAGTCTGACCACCAAGTAGTCAAGGAAGTTGTCAGGAGAGAGAAAGAGGCTGATGTTCTTCTGCTTAGGAAAGATGTGAGAAAGGTTTCTAATTTTATTCCTAAGCAGAAGAACATCAGCCTCTTTCTTTCTCCTGACAACTTCCTTGACTACTTGCTGGTCAGACTGGTGGGAAACTGACCAGCAGGTGGCGCTGTTGTAACAAAATTCATTCGTATTAACAGTACATGTATCCCTTAATATCTTGGTATAAAAACAAAATAAATAATAAATGTACATTGCAAAAGTGCTTAGAATAGCCCCCTCGTCAGTTTTCCATTCATTTATTTTTAAGTTTACTTATCCTTTAAATTAACTTTTAGTATGATGTAGAGTGTGATATGCGCAATTGGTTTTCATTTTTTATTATTTGTGGTTTTTGAGTGATTTCACTTTTTATTCAGCTGCTCTCCGGTTTTCGATTTCAGCCATCTGGTTGCTATGGTCCAAATTCCCCTAGCAACCATACACTGATTTGAATAAGACACTTTAATATGAATAGGAGAGACCTGAATAGGAAGACGAGTCATAGAAAGTAGCAATAACAATAGATTTGTGGCCTTATGGAGCATTTGGTTTTTTTTAGATGGGGTCAGCGACCCCCATTAAAAGCTGGAAAGAGATGGCGGCACATAATTCAAAAAATATAAAAACAATGAAGATCCAATTGAAAAGATGCTTACAACTGGCCACTGTATAACATACTAAAAGTAAACGTTAGCCTGATACAGATACAGTCCTTTCCCAAGTGGTAACTCCAGGCAGGGCAGTGATATAATGGGGGTGATAGATTGCGTGGTGGGGTGGGCCATTGATGTATTGGGGTGGTCTGGTGATGTCTGGGATGGGGCTATGACATGGCAACCAATGATTGGCCAATCCCCACGTCAATCTCGTGGAATCCTGCCCGGTTTTTTACCTAATTTGGCAAACCAGGCAGGCCATTTTGAGCTGGACAGTCCTTCAAAAACCTGGGCTATCCGAACTGGACAGATGGCAACCCTAGATACATACTTGCAGGGCCGCCATCAAGGGGTCACAGGGGCCTGCAGGATTTTGTGTCTAAGGGGGGCCCAGCCATGCTTCAGTTACTTGATTAGCTGGGCCCCGCTGTCTTCAGCTTGCTACACAGCAGCTCTGTGCACTGAAGATTTTCTCCTGTTACGATTTCCTGTAACCTCATTGGTCCTTTAAGAATAAGTCCCGGTAAATCTGCATTTGGATTGGATCCCCTTATCCAATCCCTGTACAGCTTTACCGGGATTTATTCTTAAAGGACCACAAGGGTACAGGAAATCTTAATAGGAGAAAATCTTCTGTGCACAGAGCTGAAAGAATTTGGGGGGATCTGGCCAATTTTTTTTTATATTTGCAGGGGGGCCCCTGATCACCAATGACTTTTTATAACTTGTGGGGGGGGGGGGGGCAGGCCATCAATTTTTTTTTTCTTTCAGGGGGGCCCTGATCACCAATTATTTTTTTTTTTACTTATAGGGGGGCCCTGATCACCAATTATTTTTTTTAATGTTTAGGGGGGCCCTGATCACCAATTATTTTTTTTTTTTACTTATAGGGGGGCCCTGATCACCAATTATTTTTTTTAATGTTTAGGGGGGCCCTGATCACCAATTATTTTTTAAAAAAAATTATGGGGGGGCCTGGCACCACAGTTTTTTTTTAACTTATAAGGGGGCCTGACCATCAATAGCTTTTTATAGCTTTGTGTGTGTGTGGGGGGGCTACCTTTTTTAGCACTGATGTCTATATGGTCTTTTAACTGTAGTGTGGAGTGGGCGGGATCTGGGGTGGGGCTTGGGGGCCAAAGGGGGCCCTGAACATTTTGTTGTACGGGGCCCCTGGTTTCTAATGGCGGCCCTGCAGACTTGCACCCACACTACAATCCCCAGCACTCAGGACCAGCGCTGCCAGGGTCACTGACCCCCAAGGACAGCTGCAGGCTGGCTTGTAGTCTATACTCCCCTCTGTCTGGATGCAGGCGCATATGTATAGTGGCAGCGTGACGCATGCACCTTCTGCTCCAGGTCATTGCTGTCCTCATAAGCATTGGCTACACAGCACCACCGTGTGGGGAGCAAAAGGAATAGCACATATTAGAGATTATTACAGGGTAAATTGGAGGCAGGAATATAGAATTCCGTGTCTCTCATATACAAGGAGGGAACATAAATTCTGAGACTTCGCTTAGCCGAAGAAAATAAAAATGTGGCTTTAAATAGAGAAACCACGGGGGCAGCTGCATTCATTTTTCTGATGAACAAGTAAGTGATTGACTAGTGATTTATTTGCCATGTCTGTTCTGCATTGAGGCCACATTTATACATACAGGCACGTTTCAGGGGCTGCTGCCGCCTGAGGCAGCAGCCCCAATGCCGCCCCTCCTCCTGCTCCGCTCTTCTAACTACCAGCGTCGGAGCGGGTGGAGGAGGGGCCGCATCGCTAGTGCAGTGAGCGCTATTGCGCTCGCTGCGCTAGAAGAGCCAAATTTCCGTTTTAAAAAACGGAAATTCGGCTCTTAAAGTTCCAGAGGCGGCTTTTTGCCGCCCCTGGTAACTGGCCGCTCCGTGCCGCCTGAGGCAAGATTCTCACCTTGCCTCATGGCCGGAGCGGCCCTGTATACATAGTTATCATATCACCCCTTAAGCGCCTCTTCTCCAGTGTGAACATCCCCAATTTGGCCAGTCTTTCCTCATAGCTAAGATTTTTCTTTTACCAGCTTAGTTGCCCTTCTCTGTACCCTCTCTAATACAATAATGTCCTGTTTGAGTGATGGAGACCAAAACTGTACGGCATATTCTAGATGGGGCCTTACAAGTGCTCTATACAGTGGGACCCCCTCCTCCCGTGAGTCTCTGCCCCTTTTAATACAACTCAAGACCTTATTTGCCCTTGATGCTGCTGAGTGCCATTGCTTGCTACAGCCAGGTTTATCATCTACAAGGACTCCAAGCTCCGTCTCCATAATGGATTTGCCTAGTGCAGTCCCATTAAGGGTATAAGTGGATATTGTTACATCCCAGGTGCAGACTTTACATTTATCAACATTGAATCTCATTTGCCACTTAGCTGCCCAGATTGCCAGTTTGTCAAGATCCTGTTGCAAGTGCCACATCCTGGATGGAATTAATTGGGCTGATAGTTTTGTCATCTGCAAACACTGATACATTACTTACAACACCCTCCCCTAAGTCATTAATGAACAAGTTAATTAAAAGTGGCCCCAATACTGAGCCCCGAGGGACCCCACTAAGAGCCTTTCTTTGAGCAGAGAATGTACCATTAACAACCACCCTCTGTACCTGATCCTGTAGCCAGTTTTCTATCCATGTGCAAACTACTTCTTCGACTGCCCCCCCACTGTCCAGCATCTTACTTACCACATCATAAAAAGCAATCAAATTCGTCTGACATGACCTATCCTTCATAAAGCCATGCTGATTGTTGCTCATAATGCCATTCACTGGGACAAAAATTTGAAAGTGATCCCTTAACAAACCTTCAAATAATTTGCCCACCACAGATGTCAAGCTTACTGGCCTATAATTGCCAGGCTGAGATCATAATCCCTTTTTAAATATTGGACTGACATCAGCTTTTCTCCAATCCATAGGCACCATACCAGATGAAAGTGAATCTGAGAAAATCAGAAATAAGGGCTGGTCTAAAACTGAACTAAGCTCTCTTAGAACCCGGGGGTGTATGCCATCAGGCCCTGGAGCCTTGTTACATTAATTTGTATTAAAGCTTTATGAATCATATCCAGAGTCAGCCACTGACTAGATTGAGCTGAGCCATCAGTGCAGCTATGAAGTGAGCCTGGGAACTCATACTCCTCTATTGTATACACCGATGAAAAGAACCGATTTAGCCCATTTGCCTTTTCTGTATCTGTTACAACCATACTGGTACCATTATTTAAAGGAACAACACTCTCAACCCACATCTTTTTAGTATTAATATACTTAAAAAAAAAACTTTTTGGGGTAAGTCTTAGCCTCAGCCGCAATGAGCTCCTCATTTCCAATCTTTGCCTTCCAGATTGCCCATCTACAACATTTATTATAGTGTTTATATTCATTAAGTGCAGCTTCTGTCCCAACAGGCTTGTAGTTTATAAAATCCTCTCTCTTCTTTCATATTAACTTCTTTACTTCTATATTAAGCTCCAACATTTACTCCTTAAGGGAATAAATTGAGAACAGTAACAATTTAATATCATTTTAAATTATAACCATTTCTGTTCTGTGTTTTTAGCTGAAAACTTAATGCCCCAATCAATGCTCTGAAGGGCAGCCCTCAAGGCACTAAAATTAGCTTTTCTGAAATTCATGGTTTATGTTGCCCCAGTGTTTTTTTGCACTTTTTCCCCCTAGCAACCATGCATTGATTTGAAGACAACGCAGGAATATGAATAGGAGAGGCCTGAATAGAAAGAGGAATAGTAAGAAGTGCAATGATAATAAACATGTAGCCTTAGAGCGCATTTGTTTTTTTTAGATGGGGTCAGTGACCCCCATTTAAAAGCTGAAAAGTGTCAGAAGGCAAATAATTAAAAAAAAAAAAATAATGATAAAAAATAAATAATAAAAACCAATCTAAAAGTTGCTTAGCATTGACCATTCTATAACATACTATAAGTTAATTTAAAAGTGAACCACTCCTTTAAAAGGTACCAGAAGGACATTAGGGAAACTTAGCCTTAAAGTGAACCTAAAACTCCCCACTTGTAGCTTCAACTCTCCAAAGCGATGCCCGAGATTTCTTAAAGTGGTTTCTGGCTGGGGCCCTCGGGTAGCTCCTTTGGGAGGTCAGTCTGACCCTGACTTGTCTCCGGGTAGGGTTGCAACCCGGCTGGTATTTTACCGCCCTAGCCGGTAAAACACCCGCCAAGGTCGGGGCCGGTATTACAAATTTACTAGCAATGTAGCTGCCAGTAAATTTGTAATATCCCTAACTAAAGCCCTTGGCCCGGTCCAATCTGCTCAAAACTTCTCAAAACCATCTGGCCAATCACATGCCGGGGCCCTCCCCCTTTGACGTCACACCCCACCCCTTTGTCTGTCAAGCCCCACCCTTTTTTAACACCCCCCTGGGATCGTTTCCACCCTACTGGAATCACCATGGTAACATGTTTTTTTTACAATACAAATTCATTTCATTTCAGAACAAATTAACTATTTAAAAACCAAACAAAAAAAAAACACCTTAGAAAGACAAGACCATAAAGGAAAACAATAAAAACTTCCATAAAAGAAAATACCCTTCACAACCAATCAAATTTACCCCTTCTATACATTGTCATTTCTCTGCAGTGGTCTTTGTATTTAAAAAAAAAAAAGTAAAAACAAACCAAAAAAGAGTCGATTTTATCAATGACCAGGAACTATGGCGCAGCCTGTAAAAGGTAAAGGAAGTGATGCGTTTAACGATGATGTCACCATCAGAGGGTGATGCCATAAAGGAGGTATTGATGTAGGAAGTTTCAATCCACAGGAACGGGAAGTGGTGTCAGAGCTTGAAGTGGCATCGGAAAAGCTTAAGTCACAGACCATAGTTCTAAAGTCTCTAGTGCAATTGCGGGAGCCGGAGGAAGTGATGTCATAAGGCTGGCACAATGATGTAAGAAGATAAGGAAGGGATCTGGAACTCCAGGTTGGTTCTGAATCCATCCACAGAGTTTCTCAGACTGGACCTCTGGATGAATGGTGCTTCGGGATACACCTATGCTCTTGGGGTTCAAGTAGAAAGTAGCTATTTCCAAACCCATCCTTCTCTCGCATCTGATTGGCCAGGAGCCGTTGCCTCTCTCTGGGTATGACACTCAGCACTCATCCTCCTGGTACATCTGCTCATCCAGCTCCTGAGATTCCAGGTGCTCAAGTCTGTCTGTTCTCCCACTCATGATCTCCTCCGGGGTCTTCATGAACCTGCAGAAAGACCATCACATCATCTTGAAATGGTTCTACCAAGTTAATGGGGGTGTAAACCCAAAATGCGCCGACACATTTAAACAGGGCGTTCACATTTACAATACATTTTAATATGTTCTAGAGGAACGTAAGCAACTTTCAATTATTCACTATCAATGGTCTTTGAATTATTAGCCTTCCTATTCTGGTTAAATCCAGCCTGCAGCTGTAAATGCTGTCTGATTGTTGAGGGTCACTGACCCTGGCAACAACAACAAAAAGAAATAAAAAACAGATAACCAGTTAGGCTTCAGCTTTACTGCTATTCTACTACTTATATTTTCAGGTTCCTCTACTACTCATCTTCTGTGGATTCCAAACGAGCTTCCTGGTTGCAAGTTCAACTAACGCCTAGCAACCAGATAATGATCTAAAATTCCAAGCTTCTTAGCTTATGAACAAGACATATATATCATTAAAAAGCTACACAAAATAAAAAAAAATTAAGACCAACTGCAATAAATAATAGAATTTTGCAGCTGTCAACGTACTACAATTAAATTGTAAGGTTAATAACCCCTTTCATTTTAAACAGTTATCCAATATACATTCATTTAATTGTACTGAAAAATGTTTGTATCTTTTCCTTTTCACTGCACTGCTGGTCCTGACTACATCTACTCTTGAAGCAATGTAGCAGTAGTCAATTCCCCTTGTCTGTCACAGTTTATTAGGTATGCATACAAGTTTAACCAATCACTAACCACAATGTCTGCTAATAAGAAATGTAAAGCACTGTTATTTTCTAATTGACAGGCATACAGGCTTGTGATTCATTACGACTATCCTATCGCTCTTGATTATGGGCAGGAGCCATGGGGTCCAGAAATAGAGATTAGTGCACCATATACAAACACTTTATTAACCTAAAATATATATATTTATTTAATTGACCCTTAAAGGCAACAAAGACCCAGACAAAGCACTGAATCTGGTGATATAATCACATTTAAAGGGGAACAGACCCTGTTATGTCTCTGCAACATAGATGATACCAGTGATTGCCAGCAGGGGGAGCCCAACATTGCTCTAGATCCCTATTAGGCAGACATACAGATTTGTGTGAATGGGTTTATTGTAAGTACACAAAGGAAAAATGACAGTGTTTGCTATATATTTCATTAACCAAAAATTATGGTCCATGGTTTCTACCCCACTTTCTCTATAGGCAAGAAGAAGCGGCAAGTGAGTGTGATTTGTTACCTAAAGAGCAGCCTCTGTCCAGGTTCCTTGCGGATAATATTTAATTTGTAGTAGTGGCGCAGAGCCCGTGACATCTTCTCATAGGTCATGTTTGTCCTGTTCTGTGGTGTTTACCCGAGGGGGGGAGAGAAGGAGAAACATTAGCAGGGAATAGGAAGAGCAGGGGGTACCCTGGGAGTGGAGAGCAGGGGTACCGGGGAAGGAGAGCAGGGGTACTGGGCGGGGGGAGGAGAGCAGGGCTACCAGGGGAGGAGAGCAGGGGTACTGGGAGTGGAAAGCAGGGGTACCAGGGAAGGAGAGCAGGGGTACTGGGCGGGGGAGAAGAGCAGGGCTACCAGGGGAGAAGAGCAGGGGTACTGGGAGTGGAAAGCAGGGGTACCAGGGAAGGAGAGCAGGGGTACCAGGGAAGGAGAGCAGGGGTACCGGGGCAGGGGGAGGAGAGCAGGGCTACCGGGGGAGGAGAGCAGGGCTACCGGGGGAGGAGAGAAGGGGTACCGGGGATGGAGAGCAGGGGTACTGGGAGTGGAGAGCAGGGGTACCGGGGAAGGAGAGCAGGGGTACCGGGAGGGAGAACAGGGGTACAGAGGAAAGAGAGCAGGGGTACAGAGAAAAGAGAGCAGGGGTACCAAGGAAAGAGAGCAGGGGTACCAGGTGGGGGAGGAGAGCAGGGCTACCGGGGGAGGAGAGCAGGCAAGGAGTGAATCAGAGGAAAGGGGGATCAGAATAATTGAGAAGCCAGGTAGGTGGGAAGTATAATACAATGATAAAGATACAGTGGGAAGCCATGATTTATACCTTGTGGTTTCCCCATAGGCGCGCCAGCCCGTTGGGGTCCATGATTCGGAACACCATGGACTCTTTATCCTCCCAGCGGATGAAATTCTCGTATCGGCTGTCAGACAGGAGCTGGTACACGTAATCCCAGAGTAGGCGGCAGTCTGTGCAGAAAAGAGAGTAGACGTCAGGGAAAAAGCTACGCAAGCTCCGGCTGCCAATACTCTGCATTTGCAATTAGCACAAATGAAGGGAGAAAGGCTGCGATGCTCTGCTCATCTTGGTTAAAGACACTAACAACTTTTTTATGAAGATACTTTTATATCTAAATTTTAGCCCAACCCATAACTTACAAATATGTAGAGATTCTGCCTTGTGCCACTAGGTGGAGCAGCCAGTGGAAATGAACAGAACAGAAAGAAAGTTCCGCTAACATCCTCAGAAAATGGCATTGCAGCAAAGGCAGTCAACAATTCATTCATCCCTCTCAGCATTCATACTGCTGCTTCGTTGCTATGGGTTACTATAGCACGACAAATGTCTACCATTTGATTCCCCAGAGAGACAGATAAGACCACGTACCCGCTATCCTGCCTATGGGCATGCCATGATCTCCAGGGGGGGACACAGATACCATCATGTGGTTCAAATAAGCCATATCTTCCCGGTGGGACAGGTTCATGGGCTTTCCTTCTCGCTGTTGCCCCTCTTCTTGCGTGAGTCGTGGCTGTTTGAACTCCATGCTGTGCCGCGGGTTGAGGAGCAGCGGGTGCATAATGGGACTTGGCATCAACTGTATGACCCGTGGGGTTTCTTGTCGTGGGCTGTTGGGTTTATTGATGAGCTCTGAGGGGCAATGGTTGGCTTCAGCTGGAGATACAGACAGAGGGTAGGACTCTTGCGTGTGATGGTTGCTTTCACTTGCATGGCGGTGCAAGCGATCCACAGGGGACGGTCGACCTAGGGGGGTTTCCATTGGTGACCGCAGTGGGCGGGACTCTGGATCTGGGGAAGAATGGTGATTGGCAAGAGGAGATCGGGAGCGATGAAGCAGCTCTATAGTTGGGGTATTCAGCGGGGTGCTGTGGGAGGAAGTTCGAAGAGGTCTAGTTGAATGGTGATCTGTAGCAAGAAAGACAGCAATGATGAATATATTCAACTTCTCTCTTTATAAAACAACCAAAGTCATATGCTATAGTGACATACAATATATCTAACTAGCTTTGATCATACGTTCATAAGATCATAGGTCATGTTAAAATATAATAATGGTGAATATTAGAGAATCTTTGCAACGTGGTTTATGACCTTCCACCTTGATATGATCAGGGACACACTGAACTCTTTCTACCCTCTTCTTAACATTTACAACAGGGTTTGCAACTTTGAAAACCAGTTGGGACTGCAGCACTCCCTGCAATTTTTTTTTATAACCATAGCCTGCCCTACAGCTCCACCCAAAACAGGTTTTTCCGATATAGATGAACCCTAATGAGTTGGTTTCGTTCCTGATGCTAAGAACAACAGCAAGATGGCAGCTGGATGGGAACGGTCCTGGACCAATGAGACTCACCATCATGGTGGTTCTGGGAGATCAAGGCTTCCGACTGGTCATGAAGGGAGTTTCCAGTGTGAAAAAGAGAGGAATGAATCAGTCGAGGTTTTCTCTGCTTCGGGATGTGCTGAAGAACCTCATAGAGGACATCACCTGCAAGAGTAACCACCATGATACCTCAAGTCATGACTCTCATGAATATGAGTAGGATTAATAAAAGGAAGATCGATCACTGTGTAGATAGGTAGGGCTGCTAAACCCATTCCTTTACAGCTGGAGAAAATATAATTGTCCAGGGTAATGTTGATGATACCCAGTAGGTAATGCCATCCACAAGGTACAATAGTTTATCTAAAGGGTTGGTTGCCTGGAGCCTTAGTTTGATGTCACACCAGGTGGGCAAATTTCTACCAGCAAATAAATGGGTTTCTTCACCCAGGGCCTCTCTAATAAATGGGAAATAGAGGCCAAGGGTGGACTGGCCTGCCAGAGAACTGGAATGTCTCCTCGTGGGCCAGCTAGCCTGGATACATTCATATTAGTCCATTCTTAATTCCACCAGAAGCTTCTACAACCTGCATACTATGGCATTGTGGGCTCTGACTGTTATGTTCTCTGGTGAGCCCCATACTGATACTAAACGTGGCATTTGTCCAGGGACCATCAAGACTTGGTGACCCACCAATAGGACCTTGTGAGTGTATAATATTGGATTATGGTGGTACAGACATCAAAACCCACCGGTACCTTAAGGTGGCCTTGTTTCTGTGATAGTATACCTGGTTAGAAACCTCCTGGTGTAACGTTAGCCTTAGCATTTATATGTTGGGATAATTATATAAGTAGATAAAAATAACTGTAAATAGTACTAATTACCGGAGTGTGGGCAGCGGTATCGGAAATCCTCCTTGGTTAGCAGCAGCAGAGCTTTCCCGTTCATCTCGAAGGTGTTGCTTTCAATGGGGCGCAGAGAGAACTCATTTTCAGCCCAACGCAGCCACTGGGACACGTCCTCCCTGCTCCAGTGCACAGGGGGCAAACCTAGAGGAGACACAAAAATTAACATTAGTGTCACACGGTGCAACAACTTGTGCAATAGCACAGTGCGTTTATCCATATTTTTACCCTTAATTATCCCTTATTCCAGTGTAGGGGCTGCAGGTTGGGCAACACAGATATTAAGAGTTAGTTCCCCCATCTTTGCCTTGGGCTTCCATCTTGCCCTACTGCATCTGCAGTCACCTCACTCTTCCTACCTCAGGTAGCCTGAGCGACCAGCCAATCAACAGCTCACACTTATTTTAATAAATATGTAGGACCTGTGAAGAATAACCCATGCCCATGTATTCTATTCCTTGAAAAACAAAGTGTAATTTAATCCTACCGTTACTTTCCCTTTAATCATCTCACCTATATCTAAATTCATAGGAACATAATGTGCCACATGCAAATACTGACAGACGGTTTTCACACAGGAACACTGATTTCTACACCTAGTTTTTTGGATGTAAACGTGAGCTAAGTTATATATAACCAACAGGCCAAGTGTGACTCAGGTCTTGGCTAGGATATATTTTTGGGAGGTCAGAAAACCAGCAAGATTCAAGCAACTACATTCATGAATGAATCGCAACCCATCTGCATTCATGATCCAACCAGTCATGCTTACTAATAAGTGCCTCTCAAGAAGAGTCCAAGCCATGTTCAAGAACGAGTCTCTTACAAAAACATCTAGACTACCACATTGACCTCACAAAAAAAGATCCAACCAGCCATGTTCAAGAATCAGTCTCTTCCAAAAACATCTAGACAGCCACATGTTCATGAACAAAACTTTTGCAAGACGATCAAGCCAGACTCATTCATGAGTGTCTGGTAAACTAGCCATGATCAAGAATGAATTTCTTCCAAGAAGATTTGGCCAGCCACATTAAGGGGCATCTCCCAAGTATGTTCAAGAACAAATTTACACGTATTAGAACATACAGTAGTGTTCGCGATGGAATGTCTCCCATGTTGATCCTACCAGCCATCTTTTAGTCAAAGTATGAATCTCTTTGAAAAAGATCTTTCCAGTCAAATTATTTTACTGCAATAAACCGTAGATGCAAGCAGATCAAGATCAAGCCAGCCATAGTCATGGAGGTCTCCCAAGTAGATCCAACCAACCATTGTCACGAGAGAATGTCTCCCAAGTAGGTCCAACCAGCCATACTCATGAGTAAGCATATCCCAAGATGGTACAACCAGCCATGTTCATGAGTAAGCATATTCCAAGAAGGTCCAACCACTCATGCTTATCCAAACAAGGACCAACCAGTTATGTTTATGAGTAAGTATCCACCAAGAAGGTCCAACCAACCATGTTCATGAGTAAGCATATCCCAAGAACGTCCAACAAGTCATGTTCATGAGTAACCAAGCAATGTTCAAAATACTTCATGTTTCGTGCAGTGGGTGAGTTGACTTATTTTTTTCCCCAGATTTCATTGATTTTCTTCTGAATATTTAAGCTATGCCTTCCTCTGTGAAATAAATGTTCTTTATATGAGAAATCTTAAGGATATGGCAAAAACATCTTGGGGTTGCCTTCAGAAAACTGCTTTTGTTTAGTAGCTGGCCAACATTGACTCAATAACATGTAGGGTTAAACATCAGCAATGCATTGCATCTTCTACAACATATTTCATCTCCGCAGGAAGATTGTGACTTCAGTGCAGGAAATTTCCTGTGGTCAAACAGACACTGTTCCAACATGTTATCACACAGTGCAGGTCTGGCGTTGTGGTTGCGGGTTTCCTGAGCACGGTGTTGAGCACTCGCGAGCGTTTGCATGCCTGACGCTCGTCTCTGGACAACAATACGGCAGATAACTCAGAAAGCGATACCTAATTATCATCAATTATTCTGGAGCAACTATAGTGGAATTCCTTATTGCTACCGAATGCAGCGCCCCTGTCTCTCCTCTGCACTGCTGCTTCTGGCTCTTGAAACAATGCAGCAGAAGAGCTGGAGGAGAGCTGGCTTTTTCCTACATTGTTTCAAAAGTCAGAATCAGCAGTGCAGCAATTACTTAAATGATTCCTTTGCAATTATTTATTACTGAAAATAAATAAATATTGGAAAGTTGCTTACAATTTCCCCTTTGAACAGGAACGGAGAACACTTGTGTGGCTTTAGCAAACAATAAATATTCATAACAGAACAAAGTGATGCCCTTGTTTTACAATAGAAAATGGCTGCAGGCAGGGAATGGTGTTTTGACTGATGTGGCCATCCCTTGCTATTGCCCCGGGGTTCTTTAAGCATTGGACAGGGGTATAAATAACTGTCCCATTCTGCCCAGGCTCCTGTGGGCTTCTGCAATTCATCCTATTTGCCTAGAAGTAAAAACTGTGTCAGTCTGTTGTAAAAATCAAAGACAAAGGGAAGCCAACAGAAGAGCCGCTTCCTTTTTGTCACAACATAGAACATTTCTTGACATTGAAAATTCCCCTTTTAAACAAAAAAAAAAACAGTAGCCAGTACCCACTGTGTACTATGATCAGCCCAAGCCTCCAGGGATTTATTTCTTGTCCCCAAAAGGTGCTCCCCATCCCCCCACGTAGGATTTGGGCTCATGCGCATGCATTCAAAATCCAAGGCCCCTGATATGTTCATCGAAATTTGGGGAGACATGATAGATAAGACGGTTGAAGGGAAGGGTAGAAGGGCACAACTAAAAATACAATTCCTTTAAAAAGGGGGCAACCGAAGCAGTAACTCAGCTCCTATAATCGAAGACTGGCAAATGTGATTAATGTGAGAAAGGGCCCACCAGAGAACCTGATGTCAAGGGCCTATCAGAAAACCTGACATCAAGAGCCCACCAGAGAACCAGACGTCAAGGGCCACCAGAGAACCTGACATCAAGGAGCCACCAAAGAACCTGACGTCAAAAGTCCACCAGAGAACTTGACATCAAGGGCCCATCAGAGAACCTGACATTAAGGAGCCACCAGAGAACCCGACATCAAGAGTCCACCAGAGAACCAGACGTCAAGGGCCCACCAGAGAAACTGACATCAAGAGCCCACCGGAGAACCCGACATCAAGGTCCCACCAGAGAACCGGACATCAAGAGCCCACCAGAGAACCCCACATCAAGGGCCCACCAGAGAACCTGACATCAAGGGCCCACCAGAGAACCTGACATCAAGAGTCCACCAGAAAACCAGACGTCAAGGGCCCACCAGAGAACCTGACATCAAGAGCACACCAGAGAACCTGACGTCAAGGCCCCACCAGAGAACCTGACATGAAGAGCCCAAGTGAAAACGCAACATCAAGGGCCCACCAGAGAACCTGACATCAAGAGGCCACGCGAGAACGCAACATCAAGGGCCCACCAGAGAACCTGACATCAAGAGCCCACCAGAGAACCTGACGTCAAGGGCTCACCAGAGAACCTGACATCAAGAGCCCACCAGAGAACCTGACGTCAAGGGCCCACCAGAGAACCTGACATCAAGAGCCTACTCTCACAACGATAACATGTACCCAGTGCAACAAGTATCAAAAGGGCCACCATCAGAGGGTACTGCCCATGGCAGTGGGAGCCCCAAGAGACATGAAATGTCATCTATGAGCTGTGAAAGGCAGGTTTGTGAGAGAGGGGCGTGGTTTGTGAGAGAGGGGCATAGGTTGGAGTGTGTGGGCATTTTTCCTATTGGGGCCCCATTCTATTTATTGATGGGACCCTCCTGCCAGCTGACCAGGTAACCAATGGGGCTGCCTGTTGGAGTGCCCTGGTAACCAGCTAGTATGGAGCCCCATGTTTTCTGATGGCAGCTCTGTGTATCAATATAGAAAAAATGGGTTGACAGAAACTGCCACAGGCTGGGGCCCATCTGAATACACTCTGGCAGACACGTCCGACTCTTTATGTGAGCTGGCAATTTGTGCCATGAGATTCTTATATATGTATGCCAGCATGTTAGTTACTAGGTCATAAAATGGTTTCTCTAACCCAGTGTTCCCCAACCAGTAGCTCGTGAGCAACATGTTGCTCTCAGTGTCCTCAAAGCAGGTGCTTATTTTTCAATTCCTGGCTTGGAAGCAAGTTTCAATTACATTAAAACTAAGTATAGTGCCAAGTAGACTCTTGTTGGCTGCCAGTCAACATAGGGACTACCAAATAACCAATCACAACCCTTATTTGGCATCCACAGGAACATTTCTCATGCTTGTGTTGCTCCCCAACTCTTTTTACATTTGAATGTGGCTCATGGGTAAAAAAAGTTTGGGGACTCCTGCTCTAACCTATAGCCCTGAACAGAATTTAAGGGTTGACTCATCATCCTTCTTATCACTGATCACTTCTGATCAAAACAACACATAGGAACCATTGTTGTAGTTGCACTTTGCTATTCTGTCCCTTGGCTACAGGACAGTATTTAACCCCTTCAAGCTAAGGAGCCATTCATCTTTTTATTTTACAAAGTGAACTTTCCCTTTAAATCTTTTTTTTTTCTATAGTGGGAGAAAGTAATAGAGTCGCTTTCATACATGTGATGAAATGGACAGAATGTGTCATAAATCAACTATTTTCCTTCTTCTATAAAAAAAATTATATTTCGGACAAAGAGAGGGGATATATAATCCTTGAACTCTGGTTAAAGAGACACAAGGAGTCACACATAGTATCTATCTATATAGATAAATGTAATGGACATATTTCAATCCTGCAGTGATGTGACAATGGGGATCGGATCTGTGCAGCCACTGGGACAGAACGCTCTGTTATACAGATAGCTAGAATCTCAGCTGCCATAAAGCAGGACAGGACTGCTGCTTACATTGGGGATCAGATAGGATCTGTGCAGCCACTGGGGCAGAATGTTCTGTTATACAGATAGCTAGAATCTCAGCTGCCATTAAGCAGGGCAGGACTGCTGCTTCCAATGGGGATCAGATAGGATCTGTGCAGCCACTGGGACAGAATGCTCTGTTATACAGATAGCTAGAATCTCAGCTGCCATAAAGCAGGGCTGGACTGCTGCTTACAATGGGGATCAGATAGGATCTGTGCAGCCACTGGGACAGAATGCTCTGTTATACAGATAGCTAGAATCTCAGCTGCCATAAAGCAGGACAGGACTGCTGCTTCCAATGGGGATCAGATAGGATCTGTGCAGCCACTGGGACAGAATGCTCTGTTATACAGATAGCTAGAATCTCAGCTGCCATAAAGCAGGGCTGGACTGCTGCTTACAATGGGGATCAGATAGGATCTGTGCAGCCACTGGGACAGAATGCTCTGTTATACAGATAGCTAGAATCTCAGCTGCCATAAAGCAGGACAGGACTGCTGCTTACAATGGGGATCAGATAGGATCTGTGCAGCCACTGGGACAGAATGTTCTGTTATACAGATAGCTAGAATCTCAGCTGCCATAAAGCAGGGCTGGACTGCTGCTTACAATGGGGATCAGATATGATCTGTGCAGCCACTGGGACAGAATGCTCTGTTATACATATAGCTAGAATCTCAGCTGCCATAAAGCAGGACAGGACTGCTGCTTCCAATGGGGATCAGATAGGATCTGTGCAGCCACTGGGACAGAATGTTCTGTTATACAGATAACTAGAATCTCAGCTGCCAGAAAGCAGAGCAGGACTGTTGCTTACAATGGGGATCAGATAGGATCTGTGCAGCCACTGGGACAGAATGCTCTGTTATACAGATAGCTAGAATCTCAGCTGCCATAAAGCAGGGCTGGACTGCTGCTTACAATGGGGATCAGATAGGATCTGTGCAGCCACTGGGACAGAATGTTCTGTTATACAGATAGCTGGAATCTCAGCTGCCATAAAGCAGGACAGGACTGCTGTTTACAATGGGGATCAGATAGGATCTGTGCAGCCACTGGGACAGAATGTTCTGTTATACAGATAGCTAGAATCTCAGCTGCCATAAAGCAGGGCAGGACTGCTGCTTACAATGGGGATCAGATAGGATCTGTGCAGCCACTGGGACAGTATACCCTGAATAGTAGACTACAGAATGGAAAAACCACCCACTATAGCAGTGTAGCAATGTATGGGTTAAACTATGGGGGGGGGCTACATTTCTGATTCCGTTGGCTCCTTCCAAGAAGATGATGACAGGAAACCTCAGAGACCTACGCAGGAAATTCCTTCTGCTCCCAGTTCCTCAAATAGGAAATTTCCCCCAAGCTCAAAGGGCAAGGCAGTTTAACCCATGTTTAGCTGCAGGACAACGAAATACATTTTGAGGCTACTGATCTAATGTAAAGGGGAACTCTGCCCTAAAGAAAAATATAAAACATTATGTAATGAAAGAAAATTATAAGCAACTCCCCATTTTACACTGTAAATGTAATTATTATAAAAAGTACTGTATCTGTGTGTGTTTAACAATTTATCCACTGCTTGTCCTGACTACAATTCAGCAGTAATAGACCTCCAGTTGCCGCTTCCATATGGAGGACTACAACTCCCAGCATTCCTCTGCAAGCTCATAGGGATGCCTAATGGGGAGTGCTTTAGAAGAATCTTATGGAAGCCTCGTTTCTCTTTAATGTCGATACATACTGCAAGACTATATTGGTTTCTGTACGTCCATGCATTATGCATCTGGTTCTAAAGGAGTGACGTAGCAACACAAGTCAAGGTAACCCAAGCTGTAAAATGCTGTAAATAAATCCACCCACGTACATTGGTACGAGCCGGCCAATACTGCAATGTGTGTATCAGGGCAATTAAAAATAATAACAGGGTGTCTCATTTATAGCTGACATTTATTTCTGCCATAAAATAAAGGTAGTGAAAAACAAACCACACACATACTGTATATTTTATTACACAGATTGGCTCCGTGTCGATCAGGACTTTAAATAAACAGGGACAGATTTATTAAAAAGGTGCAGTAATTTCTATTACCGGGAATCCCCTACAATAAACTCCAGAATCAGTTTATTGACTGTTTATTGGGATCAAGGCATAAATAGATTTTTTTTTTCCCAATTTCTGCACCCCCTTTCCCCAATTACAATTATAATGAAGTAGGGATGCACCGAATCCACTATTTTGGATTCGGGCGAACCTCCGAATCCTTCGCAAAAGATTTTGGCCGAATACGAATTTGCAGGGGTGGGAAGGGGAAAACATTTATTACTTCCTTGTTTTGTGACAAAAAGTCACACGATTTCCCTCCCCGTCCTAATTTGCATATGCCAATTAGGATTCGGTTCGGCCGGGCAGAATCCTGCTGAAAAAAGCCAAATCCTGGCCGAATCCCGAACCGAAACCTGGATTCGGTGCAGCTCTAATTGGGATCAAGGCATAAATAGATTTTTTTTTTAAAATTTCTGCAAACTCTTTTCCCAACTACAAATTATAATGGAGTCTAAACCCATCTGCACAGCGAGGAGTTAACCAAAATAATACAAATGTGATGCAGAAAATTTCCCATGGGGTTGTGCAATGTGATTTTTTTTTTGATTCATGAGAAATCCCCTGTTTATAGAAGCTCAGCTGTGAGAAGCTGGGAGTTTTAGCCGAGAGCACCATAGTAACTATATGGGGGGGGATACTCACAGGCACACAGACAGGGATCATGTTGGGGCAGGTCAGGGTAGGGGGGTTGAGACGGTGTATAAAATCAGACCTCTGAGTGCAGCTGCGAGTGGGAAAATCCACCAACTGCCTAATGTAGTTGCCTGAATCTGGTCTTAATTTAGCAACTCTTCCTTTTAATTACTGGCAATTTAAAAAACATTAAGGTGCAGGGATGTCCATAAACATAAGAAGCTTAAAGAAGCAGGCTCCTCTGCATCCCTTGTATGTGGCGATATACCGCCCTGCAGAATATGTGGGATAATAATATAATAAAATCATTTACTACTTTCCTTAGGGTGTTGTACTACACCAAGTCATCTGACCATACCAAAGGATCTACTGGGGTATTTCGGAGTATTAATTACTCAAGTATGACACCGCTGCTTTACACCCAGTCTCGTACAGAGACTAGAATTTCAGGTTCAGGCTTTAGTGACCCTGGCAGTAAGATGCAGGGAGTTGCAAGGATACGATAAATACTAATATTAGTGGTTATTACTAGTGGCGCATGGGCCAGCCCACAAACACACAGGTAGGGCGATGACAATGACATCAGAGATGGGCCGGTGCAGGTATATAAGTAATTGTAGCGCATGGGACAAGTTCTAGTTGATAAGGGTCGGCATCACTAGTTATTTGGCCAGGGGCCAAAGCATCATGAAAGCCATAGATGTAGTGCCCCCTACATGTGGGATGGCATATGCACTTGCACTTTTAGTTTTGGTGCCCTGGGGGAAGCTTCGGCAGAACCCAGGGTTAAAGGGACTCTCCCTAGCTGTGAGGCGAAGGAGAGTCTGAAGACCCTTGCACACCACCTTTTGTGCCAGGGGGATTAGGGATTTGGGGGTCTCATTTTCCCCTTCGGGTGAAGGTGAACCCATCTTTCTGGTCACCTTTAGTGCCTTTTGGCCTGAGGCTTTTGGATATTGGAGCCCATGCCTTAGGACTCATTGGGGCACCCACACTTTGCACTTTTTTGCACTGTGCACTTGGGTGTATGAAAGCACGACCTCGGGCTTTCAACAAAAGAAAAAAAGTTATTACACAATGAGAAGTGGGGAAGTCAGGTCTGGACTGAGATTCAAAATAAGCCCTGGCATTTCAGGTACACAGAGACCCAAACAGCCCAATAAATAATGACTGTCAATGGCATCTTACAGCAGCCCCTTTGGCGTTTGTCAGAAATCACAGATTGCCAGTCCGACCCCGGGGGGGGGGGGGGAGAAGGTACTTACGTAGGTGCGCTGGCAGCTTGACAGTTTCCTCTTCCATCTTGTACCTACGCGGCCCTGAGGCATGGAGTTGGGAGGGCGAGGAGGTGCTGCAGTTCTGCACAGGGCAGTCTGGGGGGGAGTACGATATTTGCTCCTGCTGAAACACACAAGTCACAAGAAAAACAGAGTTAAAGCTAAAGTATAGACCTTAAAAAACAAGTGAGATTCATTTCCTTCCCTGACACTGTGGGCAGTCATATCCATTGTCACATACTGCCAAGATTTGGATTTGGCACAAGTTATTAAAAAGTGGCACAAGTTAGACCACACCCCTGATCTACCCCAAGCCATGCCCTGTCATAACCAGATAGGCCCCTTATCTGCCACAACTCCGGCTGCATTCTGCAAAGGCCTGTCCTGTTAAAGGAGAAGGAAAGGCTTAGTGCACTTGGGGGTGCCAAATGTTAGGCACCCCCAAGTGATTGCATTGACTTACCTGAAACCCCGGGCTGGTGCTCCTATCAGCAGAAAACTGCACCAGCCCCGGGCTATACCAGCGAGCACCATGGAGCGATTCACTTCCCGTCTTCTTCTTTCTTCAAATTTCCTGGGGCAAACGCATGCGCAGTTGAATGAAATAGACGACTTTTTAGTTAAAGTTCAGCTTTTTGTTCTACTGCGCATGCACGCGAAGACAGAGGAGGATCGCTCCGTGGTGCTCACTGGTATAACTCCTGGCTGGTGCAGTTTTCTGCCGATAGGAGCACCGGCCCGGGGTTTCAGGTAATTCAATACAATCACTTGGCACAGCAAGCCTTTCCTTCTCCTTTAAGAGAGTCGCGGGATTGTTCTTACTAAACTACAGACCTTTGGGAGTCACCTGAATTCTTTACACCTAATTGGGGTGGAGCTAGGGTCGCCACCTTTTCTTGAAAAAAATACCGGCCTTCCTATATTTTTTTGAGGATGATGCTCCCTGCTAGAATGACTTATTGGGGCAGAATCTTAATGGGTGGGTTTCCAGTGCAAGCAGGCAAAGTATGGGCCACCTATTTTGCGACTTCCCCGGGTCCCTGCTTACAGGAAGACCCACCCCCTCAAGTTCCTGCAGGAAGTTGTTTGTTTCTCATAGGCTGGCCTGACTGGCTGTCTGTTACAACAGCCAATAGCTGCTAAGCATGTTAGATACTTGCTTTCAAACAGGTTACAAGTATTGACCAACACCCATCCCTCTCTCAGTTATGTCCAGACTTGCCCCCTGGCCCAGCCTGAACCCCCTATTCAACATCTGCTATAACCATGGACTGTTATTCCTAAATTAGGCTCATTCTTCACCATAATATCAAGGGTAAAAGCATACTGGGAGTTGTAGTCCAGTAATATTTGCTGACCCACAGTTAAAGGGTTGTTCACCTTAACTGTTAGTATGATGAAGAGAGTGGTATTCTGCGACAATTTGCAATTGGCTTTCATTTTTTATTAGTTGTAATATTTGGGTTATTTAGCTTTTTATTCAGCAGCTCTCCAGCTTGCAATTTTAGCAATCTGGTTGCTAGGGTCTGAATTACCCTAGCAACCATGCACTGATTTAAATAAGAGACTGGATTTTTGAATAGGCGAAGGCCTGAATTGAAAGATGAGTAATACCATACCAATAAGTACCAATAGCAATACATGTGTAGCTATACGGAGCTTTTGGTTTTTAGATGGGGTCAGTGACCCCCGTTTAAAAGCTGGAAAGATTCAGAAAAAGAAGGCAAATAATTCATCAACTACAAAAAAAAATAATGAAGACCAATTGAAAAGTTGTAATAATAGTCCAATTAGATTCATATTAATAAAAAACACATTTCTATAGATCAGGCCTGGAATAATGATAATAAATCATGTTTGATCAGAGGACGTGGGGGGGGCCCTAATTGCTCCCTGGCTTGGAGTGTGGGATTTTGGTCCCTAGCCTGTGCCCCCCTTACCAATGTACCTGCCCCCTTGGCTCTCGCCCTGTACTTTTCCCGGGTGGAATAATTTAATTTAAAACTTGTTTCTTTCCTGGTATTTTAATATTGTGGCAGCTGCCAATGTGGCTTTATATAGACTCCTGATGGTTCCCTTTACTTTTTAACCCTTTATAGGCACCTCCCTGATGCCCCACTCACTTCTCAGTGGCTGCTGCCATTCTGCATCATTTAAAGGGGAGATAAACCTTCCATAACTCCATTGCTCTACCATCGGTTTACCGAATGTTTCTGGCCTACAACCCCGAGCATTCCCATCTTCTACTGTAAGGTTGATCACATATGGCTCTACAGTTGTGTCTGAACTACAATTCCCAGCACCTCCAGTCATCTTAGAAACTGAGATTCAGCAGCACCTGTTTTTGCTTCCGAAACCTCACTGTAACCCAGGGATCCCCAACCTTTTGAACCTGTGAGCAACATTCAGAAGTAAAAGGAGTTGGGGAGCAACACAAGAATGAAAAATTTTCTTGGGGTGCCAAATAAGGGCTCTGATTGGCAATTTAGTAGCTCCTATGTGGATTGTCAACCTACATTGAAGCTTTATTTGGCAGTGCACCAGGTTTTTATACAACCAAAACTTGCCTCCAAGCCTGGAATTCAAAAATAAGCTCCTGCAGTGGCGTAACCAGATATTACTGGGCCCCACAGCAAATTATTTTTCAGGCCCCCAAATGTCTAGAGGTTGACCTGTTTTACCAATATTTATTGAAATTGTATATGAATTAGGGCCTCATGGGGCCCCTATACCTCCTGGGCCCCCCTGCAGCCGCAGGGTCTGCTTCCTCTGTAGTTACGCCCCTGAGCTCCTGTTTTAAAGCCACTGGGAGCAACATCCAAGGGGTTGAAGAGCAACATGTTGCTCATGAGATACTGGTTGGGGATCACCGCTGTAACCCAATCAGACTCTGTAGCTGTGACCCTCCCACATTTCACTTACCCTTCCGTCACTACAGCACATTTTCTGCCTGACTACTCACCCTTCCTACTTTATACATCCCAGCTTCCTCCTCCTCCCCCTGTAAAATTCTTTTTTCCCTAACATACAATGATCACACAACCAGTTGCCAATGGTGATCTGCACGGCAACTGAAAGGGTCAATTTGGGAGAGTCTATACTCCACCCCGGTACTGGATCCAGCCCAAAACAGGAACTGACCAAACTGGTTGAACAAATATGAGCCCGTGCAGAAAGTATCAGAAACAATTAGAGTTGGTGCCTATTTGCTCATGTACTAATGCATTTGAACTTGAACTAAACCTGAACCTCCAAGTGTAATTTGATTGGCCAATACTTTACAGCTTGTAAAAAAAAAAAATTAACATTATTATGATAATATGGTTGTAATTATGTGATGACACTATTTAATTTTAGCAGGAGCATCCTGTTTGTCAATGATAAGGGTTCCATGTGAACTTTAATATACAAGTGATATATAGATCATTTTTAAAAATTTGGATTATTTGGATACAATAGAGTCTATGGGAGGCGGCCCTTCTGTAATTTGGAGCTTTCTGGATAATGGATACCATACCTCTATGTATGTATATATAATAATGGTCATGGGACAGAGGGTCATGCTGAGCAGCTGCAGGTGGGTTGCATTATTTTTCCTGCGCAGTAGAAGTAGGCCTTAAAGTTTACCGTGCAACTCAGTAGTAAGAAATAACAAACGACGCATCCTAGCTAAAAATAATTACCCCTCCCAGCTCCCTGGTGACATTTTGCGTTTAAGACGGCGCACATTACAGAGTGGGAAGGGGTAAACACAGGCATGGTTTAAAAAATGTCTAAGTTTAAACCATTTACCTGCCACCCATTGTAGAATCTACAAATCTAGGACTTGACTTCCACATGCCGTACATTCTGCATTACCAGATTTAGTCTTAACTTGCCCTTGCATCCTGTTCAGAAGGCAGAGTTACGGTGCCCAAAAAACACAGAAGGAAGTGAGAAATGCAAAAATTCATAGAACCATGACCAATGGCCCAATCGGCACATTCTGCTAAATACTATACAGGTACGGGATCCACTATCCATAAACCCATTAGCCAGAACGTTCGAATTATGGAAAGGCTGTCTCCTATAGACTCCATTATAAATAATCCAAATTTTTAAAAATGATTTCCTTTTTCTCTGTAATAATAAAACAGTAGCTTGTACTTGATCCCAACTAAATATCATTAATCCTTACTGGAAGCAAAACATGATTTTCTAGGTATGAAGATCCAAATTACAGAAAGATCCATTATCTGGAAAACCCCAGATCCCAAGCATTCTGGATAACAGGTCCCATACCTGTACTATCCCTCAAATTACTACATTTTTCTTTCAAAAACTCATTACAGGTAAGGGACCTGTTATCCAAATTGCTCGCGACCTTGGGTTTTTCGGATTAGGTGCCCTTCTATAATTTGGATCTCCATACCTTATGTCGAACTTAAAAATAATTTAAACATTAATCAAACCCAATAGGATTGTTTTGCTTCCAATAAGGGTTAATTATATCTCAGTTTGGATCAGGCGCAAGGGACTGTTTTGTTATTACAGAGGAAAAAGGAAATGTTTAAAAATGCAAATTATTTCATTAAAATGGAGTCTATGGGAGAGCCCTACCTGTTAAACTAAGCTTTCTGGATAACGGGTTTCCAGATAACAGACCCATACCTGAATTATATAGTGTGCAATTGGCAAGAGATACACCAAGGGAGCCCAAATTGTGGAGAAATGAAAGTAAGACCTGGAGGGAGGGCTGCCAGCAGGAATACAATTAACTGCTGAATTAACTTCCCCTTATCTGTTGAATTTAGGGAAGAAAGGGTAGCATTTCCGGCAGAAGGAACCGGTTATGAAACATCTACGCTCTTCTCGGGAAACTGTTTCAAATGAAACCAATATAAACAACACACCAACCGCAGCTGGGTTCCCCTATTGGCTAGAATTGCCCCGACTGGCTGGTGTAAACAATAGTAACTTAAATAAAAGGATCCATTTGGGGAAGCTGTGCTACAAATTTATTGCAAGCCTATAACCAAAATGTTTGCTTTCAAACAGGTCAGTGGTACCGTATATACTCGAGTATAAGCCGACCCGAGTATAAGCCGAGGTACCTAATTTTACCTCCAAAAACTGGGAAAGCTTATTGACTCGAGTATAAGCCGAGGGTGAGAAATGCAGCAGCTTCTGGTAAGTTTCAATCTCGTTTTTGGATGACTATTCTTAGGCGCCGGCGAATATTCTTAGGCGCCAGCGAATATTCTTAGGCGCCGGCTACTATTCTATGGCGCCGGCGAATATTCTTAGGCGCCAGCGACCGTTTTTGCGCTTGACCCGAGTATAAGCCGAGGTAGAGTTTTTCAGCATATTTTGGGGGCTGAAAAACTCGGCTTATACTCGAGTATATACGGTAAATGCTATCCCCTTATTGGTGGCTATAGGTTACTAGACTTTATTATTTCATTCCTGGTGTGTATATAAGATAAGATTATATTATCTGGAAATACAGGTTGCTGTGCTTCTAAGCACAAGCAATGACTGGATCTTTCCCAGATCACATTTTTCCCAAGACTCTAGCCACATACCCAGCGACATTCCAGAATACAAATTTGGGATGTTATTGGTTACACCCGATCAGCCCAAATCGCTTCCAGATCCATCCAATATGACTATACCCTACAACAAGGATCCCCAACCTTTTTCACCAGTGAGCAACATAAGCATGAAAATAGTTTCTGAGGATGCCAACGAAGGGATGTGATTGGCCATTTGGTAGCCCTTATGTGGACTGGCAGCCTACAGGAGGTTTGGTTTGGCAGTACAACTGGTTTTAATGCCACCAAAAGCTTTATCCGAGCCTGGAATTCAAAAACCAGCTCCTGCTTTGAGGCCACTGAGAGCAACATCCAAGGGGTTGGGGAGCAACATGTTCCTCAAGAGCCACTGGTTGGGGATCACTGCCCTACAACCTCTGCCCTAAACTGCAGGGCTGTCCCAGAAATCGAAGAACTAATGGCAGATATTAGCCAATTCTACCACTTTTCAATTGGTTTACAATATTAATTTCTTTTCAGTTTTTTAATTATTTGCTTTCCCAACTCTTTCCAACTTTCAAATAGGGGTCACCGGCCCATCTAAAAAACAAATGCTCTGTCTTTGCTACTTTTTATTGCTCATCTTTCTATTCAACCCCTCTCCTATTCATATTCCAGTCTCTTATTCAAATCAATGCATGGTTGCTAAGGGAATTTGGACCCTAGCAACCAGATGGCTGAAATTGCAAACTGGAGAACTGCTGAATAAAAAGCTAAATAACTCAAAAACCACAAATAATAAAAAATTAAAACCAATTGCAAATCGCCTCAGAATATCCCTCTCTACATTATACGAAAAGCTGACTCAAAGGTGAACAACCCCTTTAAAACAGTCTTTTTTTCCCCATTTAACACAACATTGGGACACGTGCTCCTTATTGAAGCAATTGAATAAATTGGTAAATCCTCTGTAACAGGATAGTGCTTTAAAAAAAACTTGGCACCTCTTCGTGAAAATCTGCTCCAGGCTGAGTGGGAAATTCCGCTCACCAACAGTAAAGTGTTTTCCTTTGCACAAAAAAGCTAAACAGTGAACGGTTATTCACCTTTAAATTGACTTTTATAGTGATATCCTGAGACAATTTGCAATTGATTTTCATGTTTTATTATTTGTTGTTTTTGACGCTTTTTATTCAGCAGCTCTCCAGTTTGTAATTTCAGCCATCTGGTTGCTAAGGTCAAAATTACCCTAGCAACCATACATTGATATGAATAAGAGACTGGAATAAGAATGGGAGAGGGGCTGAATAGAAAGTGGAGTCAAAAAAGTAGCAATAACAATAAATGTGTAGCCGAAGGGCAGAGAGACGCGGTCACATGGGCGACTAATCTCCCCGAACTGCCTTCTTGCCGGCTAGAATGTAAATCGCCGGCGGCCTGGCACTCGTACGCTTCATTTTCCAATGTCGACCGAAGTTTCCTCACGAGGAAACTTTTGGCGACTTCGGAAAACTAAGCACAGGGAAGGCAGTTCGTGGGGGAGATTAGTCACCAGGCGACTAATCTCTCCGAATCTGACCGCGTGTCACTGCCCTTACAGAGAAACTGTTTTAGTTGGGGTCGGTGACCCCCTTTTTGAAAGCTGGAAATAGTCAGAAGAAGAAGGCAAATAATCATCCTTCCGAGTCCTACACGAAGGCATGGGCTCCATTGCCCAAGTGTCACCAGGTGACTAATCTCTCCGAATCTGACCGCGTGTCACTGCCCTTACAGAGAAACTGTTTTGGTTGGGGTCGGTGACCCCCTTTTTGAAAGCTGGAAATAGTCAGAAGAAGAAGGCAAATAATTTTAAAAAAGGCCAATTGAAATGTTGCTTAAGATTAGCCATTCTATACTTAAAGTTCAGTCACCAGGCGACTAATCTCTCCGAATCTGACCGCGTGTCACTGCCCTTACAGAGAAACTGTTTTAGTTGGGGTCGGTGACCCCCTTTTTGAAAGCTGGAAATAGTCAGAAGAAGAAGGCAAATAATTTTAAAAAAGGCCAATTGAAATGTTGCTTAAGATTAGCCATTCTATACTTAAAGTTAGCTATGAATTCCAATTCCGGGGGGGCGAATGGGAATGCTGAGCACAGAACTGTACCACTGCTATCTGTAAATGAAAAAGGGATTGTGAAAAGGATGGGAGGTGTTGGGGAATGGGTAATTAACGGGGTCCCCTCTGTGGACCATGGGGTCTGCACTCTCCAGCACCTTTTTTGTGCCTGGTTTGAGCACCCTGGATAGGTGTCCTAGTCCCTTCGGCTGGACCCAAGGCCATGACTATCCCTGGGGGAAGCTTCTACAGAACCCAGGGTAGACGGGACTCCCCCTATCTTTGGCGAAGGGGAGTCCAAACCCCACCCGCTCATGCTGTCCGCGGGCGGTGCCTGGGACACTTGGGCAATGGAGCCCATGCCTTCGTGTAGGACTCGGAAGGATGATTCAATATCATCTGTTCCTATCGGTTTAATAACTGTGGTCGTGCCACTGCAAGCAGCTCTTGGGCACCGATGGTTTCTTGGGTGTATGCTGAAGGCTTGAAGCATATTAAAGGTCCCCTAAACCACTTTAAGAGAAAGCAGAGGGGTCACTGACCCTGGAGACCAAAGAGCATTTTAAATGTCAAACTTGATGTAGAATCACTAAAAAACGATCACCGCGGCACCCAGATTTCAAATTTGTGACATCCTGGAATGTTGTGAAATGTCAAACGATGTCATAAATAGGAATAGTAACATTTTTAAAATAATTGTGACACAGTAGAATCAATACAGGCACCAGATTAGCCATAGATCTGTAGCTTGTAGGGATTCACCGAATCCACTCTTTTGGATTCGGCCGAACCCCCGAATCCTTCGCGAAAGATTTGGCCAAATACCAAATTGAATCCGAATATGCAAATTAGGGACGGGAAGGGGAAACATTTTTTACTTCCTTGTTTTGTGACAAAGAAGTCACGCAATTTCCCTCCCAGCCCCTCATTTACATATGCAAATAAGGATTCGGATTTGGTTCAGCTGAATTCGAATCCTGTCCAAATCCCGAACCCAATCTTGGATTTGGTGCATCCCTAGTAGCTTGACAGTTGCTTGGGGGGTCAGACAGCCTGAAATCAAGTTTGGATTTGAGTTAAAGTCAGTCTCCTGTACGGCACCACATGTGAGTGTAGCAGCAATATACCGAATAAATTACCATTATTATAGCCTCCTACCCATGGCAGTCAGCAGGCTAAGGCTACGGGTGGCTCATCTGCATAGGCCTTTTGGCTAAGATCAAGTATAGGACCTTTGGAACCACTTGGTCCTCTGGCTGGCAAGACCAAAGAGGATTATCTGTTCTAATGATCCTATCTGAAGAACAGAGAAACCATTGGTGCTCTGGACTAGGCTGACAAGCAGAAGCTTGATGAAAGCTGGGTCGCTGTGCTCCCATGAGGGTGGCCCCTGACTTGCCTTTTGAGTCAGGGGAGATGCACATGCACCCATGCTTAATCAAAGCTTCTCTTCCTTTGCCCTTGCCATTAGGTGGGCGGGAAGTCTTTTCTTTTTCTGGCTGCCAACCAGAGCCTTGCAAAAGGCAACCAATGGCCTTGCACCGCCCACTCCAGCACCTTTTTTGTGTCTGGTTTGAGCACCCTGGATGGGGTCACGGTCTTTTGGCTGGACTCGCAGGCCATGACACGCCCTGGGGGAAGCTTCGGCAGAACCCAGGGTAGACGGGACTCCCCCTAGCTTCGGCGAAGGGGAGTCCAAACGTCCCCAAACCCCTTTGGGGGGGGCGGTGGGCCCTCCCTAGCTTCGGCGAAGGGGGACCCACCCGTTCGAGCTGTTCGCTGGCGGTAGCTGGGAACAGCTTGGGCAACGGAGCCCATGCCTTCGGGTAGGACCCGGAAGGATGATTCAATATCATCTGCATAGTAATCCCAGATATTTGCTAAACCTGCCCCCTTTCCTCTCTGCCTACACCGCAGCTGTGCTCCTTGCACATAAGGAGAGTGCCCACACAAGATGATTGCACTTGGCAGGTGGGAATTTCCAAGTTCAAGTCATGCCTTTAGCCACAAACGATGGCTGTGTAACGCGCATGCAGGATACTCTAGTCAGGACGCTGTATGACATCACAGGTCCCAGCTTCGGAAAATGCTTTCTATTAACCCCAGCCTTAAAAGGGGTGGTTCACCTTCAAGTTAACTTTTAGTATGTTATATAATTGCCAATTCTAAGAAACTTTTCAATTGGTCCATTATTTATTTCTTATAGTTTTTTTAATTATTTGCCTGACTCTTTCCAGCTTTCAAATGGGCACCTGACCCATACCCATTTAAAAAAAAAACAAATGCTCTGTAAGGCTACAAATGTATTGTTATTGGCTATGTTTTATTTCTCATCTTTCCTATTCATATTCCAGCCTCTTATTCAAATCATGGATTGGTTGCAAGGGGAATTTGAACCCCCTAGCTACCAGATTAAAACGCAAATGGAAGAGCTGCTGAATAAAAAGTAAAAATAACTCAAAAACCTTAAATAATTAAATATGACAACCAATTGCAAATTGTCTCAGAATATCACTCTCTACGTTATACTAAAAGTTAACTCAAAAGGTGAACAACCCCTTTAACTACTACTTTCCCTTCTGCAGCTGGAGGCTATGCAGGTTACTCTTTGGTACCCACCCCTTGTAGTGGACACTCGGCTGCATGGCTGGACTGAGAGTCAAAATAGGCCCTGGTATTTCAGGTACAAAGAGGCACAATCAGCCTACACAGTGGCCCAAACAGACCCCACCAGCCCACTAAATACTGACTTTCTATGGCACTTTATAGCAGCCCCTCTGGCATTTGCCAGAACCCACAGATTGCCAGTCCGGGCCTGCTCGGCTGAGCCCACTCATTGGGTGACATTAACCAATGAGAACCTCTTGCCTTGTCTGCCCTGATTATCCTCACTATAGCAGGGCACAGCAGCACCTATATTACATTTTATGGGTGAGGAGGAGCAGATCATGTGACACTGCATCTCCTGCTGTATCTGCATTCCTATCACACCCAGGTCTGTGCTTACACACCTGGATCATGTGATATCTGCCAAACAACAACAACTTCCTATTGTAGCCCTTAACAATGGATTGGTATTACAAGGCTGAATCTGCAAACGTAGGCAATATCAGATTTATGGAAGCTATGGGAAGAAAGCAGAGATGGAAATATCAATAATACGTGTCCAACAGATAAATGCACAGATGGGATATCGTTGGAGGGATAAGCAAGCGCATCTCAAGCAGAGTAACCTAAACTGCTTTACTTTTACAATACAAAAATAAAAAGGGGCTCTTCCTAAACGTGTGTAAAAGAAAAATCAGAGATAGCTCAGTAAAACAAATAGATATTTACCATCCCAGGAACGGCATTTTTATGTCCTAGTTCTAAGGTTCAACAAGAATGGAAAGTTTTATGGCCTCTGCGAGATACAGCAAGACGCACAGTCATGTATTATAAGGGATAATGCACCCTCTACTGTAAATGATAAGGATATTAGAAGTCACTGATGGGTTCTGCAATCATATAAAGGCACAAAGCTGTGGGCTGAGTTATACAGGGAACTCTGAGTATCACTCGTGTATTATAAGGGATAATGTACCCCCTACTGTAAATGATAAGGATATTAGAAGTCACTGAGGGGTTGTTCTGTGACCATATAAAGGCACAAGGCTGCAGGCTGAGTTATACAGGGAACTCTGAGTATCACTCATGTATTATAAGGGATAATGTACCCCCTACTGTAAATGATAAGGATATTAGAAGTCACTGAGGGGTTGTTCTGTGACCATATAAAGGCACAAGGCTGCAGGCTAACTCAGGGAACTCCGAGTATCACTCATGTATTATAAGGAATAATGTACCCCCTACTGTAAATTATAAGAATATTGGAAGTCACTGTGAGGTTCCGTGCCATGTGGACCTGACCAAGGCCATCAGCTACTCGTGCAAACTTTAATTATGACCTTGGATACGCCCCTAGAATTAATTAGGTACCTTATCTCCTTCTCACACTTCCTATCTGGGTGCTGGACCGGGTGCTGGAGTAGGAAAATCCCACAGGAGTTAGTAATTAACCTGACCCTGCGCCAATCTGGCCACCATGCCACGGAAACTCCCCTACAGGTCAGCGGATGTTTTGAAGATGTTAAAGGCAAAGTTATTTATTTATAGAAACTGGGCAAGTCCCATCAGCTCCAACCACCCCTTCAATTCACAAAGCAAAGGCTCAATGATTTGGCAGAGGTGTTGCACAGGCCGTGGTGCAGTTCAGTGGGAACTGGAAGGAAGTAGAACCCCCTGATGTATAAAATAAGGATAAGAAGTTGCCAAGTTGTTGGTGGAATGAGCATGGAAATGGAAAGTTCTACACCACAAATGTATTAGAAGATGAAAAACAGGGGTGTAACTATACACTAAGAAGGCCCTGTGACTGTCAGGGTGGCCCTGGGGGTATATAGGGCCCAGCGGGGTCCTGTCTGATAAGTAGTTAATGTTTATGACAAATGTCCTATTTGCAATGTTTTTGGGGGGGTGTCCCTCGGGTGACTATATAAAAAAAAAAAAAAATTTAAAGAAAAATCAAAACTCTCTCAAGCCACTGCCAGAGAGTACCTGAATTAATCTGGTGGGGGTCAATTGTCAAACGCTGGTCACTGTGATGTCACTCATGGCTGAAGTGACATCACACATAGAAGCAGTAACGTAATTTGCAACTGTGCGTGTGACATCACAGTGCGCAGTGAGGTCCAGTGCTTAGGATGCCATCTGACTTAAATACAGTACTGCCAGGAACGTTGATCCTCACCAGACAGGTCACCATATCCGGAAAAAAAAGTGAGCCTGCCCCTGACCCTAATAAGTCAAGGTCCCAAATAAATAAACCTTGGAGAAAATGATCCCCGATGGGGCAACAGTCTATAGAGAAAGATTGTTATGTCCAACCTGCAGCCCTCCATCTGTTGCTGAACTACAAACTCTCAAAATCTAGGCCCCTGTGGCCCTGGGTAGTCAGAATAAAAGTCCCTTTACTTACCCTAACACAGCCGAGAGAGAGAGTAATTACACTTCAACAATAGAATAGGTGG
This sequence comes from Xenopus petersii, assembly GCA_038501925.1. Taxonomy (NCBI): domain Eukaryota; kingdom Metazoa; phylum Chordata; class Amphibia; order Anura; family Pipidae; genus Xenopus; species Xenopus petersii. The sequence goes on along the minus strand of CM076676.1, from coordinate 6,712,027 downwards.
AAATCTCTTTCTCTGTGACATAAATGTGCCATAGGCTTAACTCTTTCTGGCGCAAATCTAATCAGATGTCCAGCTTTTATTGTCTCCTAATTAGGGAATGATGGCCTCTGACTGCCAGGGGATGCTGGGAGATGTAGTTCAGTAAAGAAGGAAAGCAGGTGATGTGACTGCTGTGCGCCATGGTGGGTAGTAAAGGGTCCAGACAAAACTATAAAGGGGGGAGGGTCTTAAACATATTTTGTTTTGGGCTCCTGTCACTTCTAATTACTACATCATTTAATGGGATATAAGTCTCCCAAGCTTGTCTAACTCATTAACAAGAACACTTTTTTTTAAACCGCAAGCTCTTGGGGTTAGAAACCTCTGCTCATGCTGCCCTCACTGTTGTATGTACTGATTACTGATCAATCCTTTAACACAAAGCATATACAGTACTACCCTTTCCCAAACCCAAGCTAAACCTAAAGAAACCCACTTGGATAGAGGGGCGTCGTAGGTATTGCCCCCCAAGGTGCTCAGTCTTTTTAATCCTTTAGCTGCCCCTCTGGCCGCTCCACTCACTTAAAGGCCTAAAGCATTTATCCATCTCGGAACAAACACGCAGAACAGGAAATAAAACCTAATTAGTGTCATGACACTTTAAAGGGGAATGCCCCCCCTCCCAAATTCAATTAATTCTATGCAACTTTCCCATATACTTAATAAACATGTTAATGGCTTGAAATGGATGTAATTGCTATTAATGCATCATTTGTCTGGCTGTTTTTATACCTTCATTATGCAAAAAAAAAAATGTTTTTTAGGTGGAGTTCCCCTTTAACAGCAATGAACAAGTTAAAAAAAAAACGGCTAAAGGTAAAAAACCATAATACATATACATAGAGAATACTGTTAGGGTATATCAGAGACCACCTGTGCTAGGAAGCCAAGCATTGTATTTACTACTTTAGTGCTGTTTTATATCAATGAAGCAGCTTTATCCACACACCACTCACTATACCGCATAGTAAGGGTACATATGGGTGTTATGGGAAAAAGTTTTTCAGCAGTGCAGGACAAATAAGAAAACAGGTGATACACGTTGTGTGATGCCTGTACCAGCGGTTAACCCTCAGCATAATATTTAGCCCATAGAAATGTGTAAAGGGTGTAAGGGTGCTTGGGGCACAGGCTTCCCAACCTGCAGGCACAGAGACTCTCGTAGAAACACTGTGCATGCTGGGAAGGGAAGAGGAAGAGACAGAGGGAGAGAGTGACACTCACCTTAATGTAAAACTGGGCTGAAGACATTTCCAGGAAACAGAGTCGCTCTTTTAAGGATTAGAGGGGGGTGCAGCGAGGGGGGAGCCCCCTTCCCCCTCTGGGAAACAAAAACTTAGCACATTGTAGTCCAGGGGGGGCAGCTGCTGGGAATTCGGGGGGCTCTCCTTGCACTTCTCCCAGCAGGACAACTGGATCCTGTTGCTTTGGGCAGAGTGGAACTGCTGCTACTGCCTCTGCTTCTGTCTCTGCTGTCTCTGCTGTCTCTGCTGCTGCTCTGGGGGATTTCTTCCTCTGTTTTCCTTCCTGGAAGAGAGAAACTAAAGGCAGAAGTGAGTCTCCCCCCTTCCTCCCTCCGGCTCATTGATCTTAAAGTGTGCAAGTCCTGAATCTGACGTGAATTCCCAGCACTCAGCACTGCCTCTTAAAGGGACAGGAGCACCAGGAAGCAGACAGAGCTCATACAGGGAAATGCCTTGGAGAGAAAAGAAAGCAGGCTGCAATGAGATGGGGGATGGGAGAAGGGTAGGGGGAATGAGATGGAGGAAATGAGAAACAAAAAAAACACAAAAATGGGGAATGCAGCACAAAGCGTGTAGGGGGATTGGGAAGGGGCAGAGGAGGAAGGGCACAGTGGGATTGGGGAAGCAACCAGGAATGGGACGAGGGGTAAAGAGTAAATGCAGCAGGGGGGGAGGGAATACAATACTGAGTATATGGGACAATGGGGGAACTGGGAAGAAAATTAGGAAGTGAATAGTTATGGTGGAAAGGTGAGAGGGGGGCTTAGGGAAATAGGAGGGGGGCACTTGAACTGCAAATACCAAATATGCATTTGGGGGGCATTGTTAGGATAAGAATAGCAAGGGGATTAGGATCTAAATAAAGTGCTAGCTTTTGGGTTCAGAGCAACATATAGAACCCATTGTAGTGGCCTAACAAAAATATTTTACTTGTTTATGTCATGTCTGATGAACGGGGGATGGGCCCTTTGTGACAGACCCTCTGCCAATGTATTCTGAGTCATTTCCCAGGCCTCAGGGCAGCTGTGCATGCTGGGAGATATTTAGTTGCACGCCTGTTCCTTCCCCAGCTGCGAGGAAGCGGAGACATTGCTACAAGTGTTTTAGTAAAGAACTTGATACATTGTTACACCGTGAGCAATGACGTCACGCACCGGCAGTTACAGCACAAAATGGCGTTTCTCTAGTGTCATGATGTTGTTGGCTCCTAAGGGACACATTGAAGCTTTAAGGGCAAGTGTCATTATTTAACTCTTGGTCTGCCTCTTACTAATAATTCTGCCTACTAGGCACTCCAGGGGGTTAATGCCCTTTAAATTGTTAACACCATGACCACGAGACCAGACACAGAGCAGCCGGGAGTTAGGCTGCTGTGTCATTCTCTGAGACAGGATCATAGAGAGGCAGCTGTGTGGCTCCTTTAAGAAGATGTACCCGGAAATAGCTCATGTTACACAGACTGTGTTGGGAAATGAGGAAGGAGGAGAAAGAGGGAGGGGGAAAGAGAGAGAGGGGGGCGGAAGGAAGAGAGGGGGAGGGGAGTTGGCAGGTAGGGGCGGGGGAGGGGGAAGGAAGAAAGACAGGGGGGAGAGAGGGAGGAATAGAAAGACTGGGGAAATGCACAACTGAGGAAATGGAACAGGACATGGAGAGAAAGGGGGGGGGAACAAAGGGACATTAGAAACTGAAGCACAAGGTGAACAGGGGAGTATTTGGAGGTGCAGGTAGAATTTGGGGGTATAGGCACACACATTATTATTATTGTTGCTATTTTATTGTGAAAAATGTTAGAATAAGAGCTGGGAGCCAGTTGGGAGGGAGGAACAGAAGAAGGCTCTTCATTCTAAATAAGGGATTTGGGGGACAGAGTAAAGGGGGGAGAGCTAGGGGATGGACTGAGTCTTATTCCAACTATGGGGGGCTATAAAAAGACAAGGGGAACCAAATTCCAACAGACAGGGAACTGTCTATAGAGAGAAGGGGCTACGACATTCCAACCGAGGGTGAGATGGGGATATTTGGGCGTAAGAGAGGAATATTTCTCTCAGAATGCAAGGCTGATAATAAGGAGGCAGATTAAATCCATACTGCAAGTTCTCCAGTCCTGTGTGTGTGTGTGATAGTTGTACCACTTACTGGTTGTCAGTCCCTATTACATTCCAAACCATATATATATATATATATATATATATATATATATATATATATATAGCTTAGCTATGGGGGAATACACTTGTTGGGTGGTGTTGCTAGAAACTAAGAAGGGACTCATGTCAGGTGTTTTTCCCCATGCCGGCACCTGTGCACATAAGAATATAAGTCCAAATAAATAGGGGCCATGACATATTGACTTTTCCAAAGGATCTTTAAGGAAGAACTTGAATTCCAGGATACAAAGAAACTATGGGCGCCACAACATAAAATTACACATTCTTTTAAGTTTCAAGGAAAGGAGCTTGATGCCATCTTCCCATAATGAATAATATATATATATATATATATATATATATATATATATATATATATATATATATATATATATATATATAAATCATTTGAAACTCTTTATAGTTTAAAATGATGGTAGTCTGGCAGATAAAGAATTTAGAAAGCAGTAGGGTATGGCTTGTTACTAACATCATGTAACAGGTTTAATGGTCTACTGTTTCTCCGGGAAGTGTTATCCTCTGGAGAGGAACTTAATTTATTTCTTGAATATCCCTACTTGCAAACGAAATGAAGCTTGGCCAGAGTATGAAAATTTGGGGCCTTCTTGTCTGGGGTCCCTATATGAGTGTACTCCTAATATTGGGCTGCTGGGAGGTGGACATTACCTGATGGATAACATCTGAAAACAGCAATTTCATAAATGTGGCTTATTTAAGGGAATAAAACCATTATAGCTTCAAGGCCAAGCACAATCTAACAGCACAAAGCACAATACCAGTATTTGTATTGATTTAACCTGTGGCCAGACTGGATAGCTGGAGGCAGGCCCAGACTGGCAATCTGTGGGATCTGGCAAATGCCAGAGGGGCTGATATAAGGTCCCATAGAAAGTCAGTATTTAGTGGGCTGGTGGGGGCTGATTGGGCCTCTGTGTTCCTGAAATACCATGGCCTATTTTATTTCTCAGTCTGGACCTGGCTGGAGGTACCCTGAAATAGGTGAAGGCAGCTGTGTTGGGCATCCCTAGTTATAACCTTTCACAACATTGAAATGTGTGAGCCTCACAGTCTGATATAATTATTAAACCCCAAATTTACCGCTTTTAAATGTTTCAAGCTTACTCAAGGTAACTGCTCATCAGACTGGTGTATTGACTCAGGAGTCACATGACAAGTGATAACCATTTCTTTTATTAAATAGACAAATGAGAACGTGTTCCTTGCATATGGGGACAGCATCAATGTAAAAGGAACTGGTCAAGGCTATGTGAACTGTGTCACAAGCACGGGACAAAAACGTAATATACTTGTGAAGAATGGACTGTATGTTCCAGAATTAGAGGGGAGCCTCCTATCAGTGAAATGTTTAACAAATGCAGGGTGCTCTTTTCATTTTAAAGGCAAAGTATGCACAATTCAGAATGGTTCAGAAATGATAGCTGAGGGGACACCTGTATGAACTCAAAAGTGGAGAAAACAAGGCTGAATTGCCACTCAATCAGGCATCTGGGACACAGACATCCAGATGCAATACATGAACTTTTAAACAAAAATATGACTTCTGATATGGATATCTCACCATGCAATACAATCATGAAATGCATCTGCTGTATCAAAGCAAAGGCAACAAGGTTACCACTACCTAAAACAAGTCAGAGCCAGGCAAATCGACCCTTAGAGTTCATCCAAAGTGATGTGTGTGGACCAATGAGAACACAGACCCCAGCTGGAAACAAGTATTTTGTGACTTTCATAGATGATTACTCCAGATACACAAAACTACAGTATATCTAATGAAGCACAAAAGTGAAACACTGGATAAACTCAAGAAGTATATAGCAGAATCCAAAAACAAATTCCAGCGCAATCCTGTGACACTAAGGGGCAGATTTATCAAGGGTCGAATTTCGAAGTAGAAAAAACTTCGAAATTCGACCATCCAATAGAATCCTCCGACATTCGGAGGATTTTATACATCATACGATCATATTCCGATCGTACTTTCAATCGAACGATTTTATTGTATGATCATACAATTTTCCCAAAAAATCCTTTGACTTGAAAAAACTTAGCAAACCACACAGGAGGTCCCCCATAGGCTAAACAGGTTCGGCAGGTTTAAGTTGGCGAAGTATTGAAGTCAAAGTTTTTTTTTTAAAGAGACAGTACTCCGATTATCGAATGGTCGAATAGTCGAACGATTTTTATCTAGTGTAAATCACTTGAGAACATTTGGTTGCCAGGCATATGTGCACATAGCTTACAGAGTTCTAAATCCTAAAACCTGCAAAGTGACTGTAAGCCACAGCGTATATTTTAACGAGTCTTTATCAAAAACCATGATACCTGAATCCTCTGAAGAGACAGTGTCTATGACAGGAGGGGTAGAACCACGTGCCAAAACAGGTGACTCTATGAAACACATGATGGAAAATTCACAAAGTACATCTCAACAACCACAGAGGAAACAACTGTGAGGGTCAACCTGCTTCCAGATACTCTTACAAAGCTTACACACAAGAAATATTTGAACCAAGCTCCTGGGAAGAGATCAATCCGCTACCAAAAAGTGAAGCCAAAAAATGGCAAGTTTCAGCACAAGAGGAAATTGATTCCTTGAACAAAAATGAAACATGGACTTTGATTCAGTTTCCTCAGGGTCACAAAGCAATAGGTTGTAAGTGGATATTTAAAGCAAAATAAAATGCAAATGGAGAAGTTGAGCGTTACAAGGCGAGATTAGTCACCAAAGGGTACTCACAAAAATTTGGTCAGGACTATGGTGAAACTTTTGCTCCAGTAGTGAAACATACAACTGTGAGAACACTCTTGTGTATGGCAGCCAGCAAAGGTATGCAAGTAAAACACCAAATTCACTAAGATGCGACGAGCTTCGCCGCACTTCGCCAGGCGTAGTTTCGCCAGCGCTCCGCAAATTCACTAAAATCCGAAGTTGCGCTCAGGGGTAGCGTAAGGTTGCGCTAGCGTTGATTCGCTATGTAAAGCGAAGTTACGCTAGCGAAGGCTAATTTGCATACGGCGCGAAATTCAAATTTCAATGGAGGAATACGTATCAGCACTACAAATGCCAAGAAAACCTTCAAATCTGCAAATAAAATTTTTATTTTGCCCTACACATGTGCCCACTGTCTAGGTAAGTTGCCATGAGTCAGGAAATGTAGGGGGGGAAGGAGGGGAGCACCAAAAAATTTTTCAATCTTTTTCAGCCTATCACCCATCATGTAGAAAACACGCCAGCGTTTTTTGGGACTTAGAAAAAAATTTGACTTTTTTGGAAACAATCCCTATCTACTCTATTGCGCTTCGCCAGGTCTGAGGTGGCGAAGGAAGTCTAGCGTAAAAGGTAGCGTTCAGTACACTGCGCAAGTTAGTGAATTTGCGTAGTTTCGTCGCTAGCGAAAATTCGCCTGGCGTAAGGGTGCGAAGTAACACTAGCGAAACTTCGTTAGTGAATTTGCGCAGTAGCGAAAATGCCAAACGCTAGCGAATTAACGCTAGCGTTCGCGGCTTAGTGAATTTGCCCCCTAGATGTGAAAACTGCATTTCTTTATGGTGAAATTGATGAAGACCTATACATGGAACAACCACCTGGTTTTGTGAATCCAGAGACCATAGATTTGGTATACAAGCTTCAGAAGGGCCTGTATGGGCTTAAACAAGCTTCCAAAGCCTGGAATGAGAAAATAAATCCTTTTACATGGAGGATTTTCCAGAAGCAAGGCAGATCCATGTCTTTATAGTAAGAAAAAAACCAACAGATGGATATATATATTGATCTATGTGGATGATATGCAAGTTTGTTATGAGCAAGAAGGGGAGAGTGATGTTATTGTTCAAAGACTAAAGGCAAACTTTGAAATGAAGGATTTGGGAAATGTCACATATTACCTTGGAATACAAATTGAGAGAGACGAGGATGGAAGTTTCCTATTTCATCAGAAAAATAAAATTCAAGAACTGATAACCTATTGTGGAATGGAGGAATCAAAGGAAATGAAAACTCCTATGGAAGTTGAATTGTTGACTGACAACCACCAATATCGAAAAGGTTATTGGCAAATTGTTGTTCATAGGGACAGTGACAAGACCAGACATTGCAGCAGCAATAGGAATACTTTGCAGAAGGGTTTCAACTCCATCACATCGTGATTGGAAAAGCGTATCATAAAATACCTGAAAGGGACTATCAATAAGAAGATGTAATTGCCAGCAGTACAAATAGAAAAGTTAACTGGTTATGTAGACGCAGACTGGGCAGGTGATGTAAAAGATCGCAAGTCAACTACAGGATTTTTGTTTCAACTTGGAAAAGGCACCATATGTTGGACCACTAGAAAACAAGCCACAGTAGCCTTACCATCATATATTACCGCAGCACTAGCTTGTCAAAAAGTTGATGGACTTGGGTATGGACATATACATACCAACCCAACTCTTGGAAGACGCCAAGCATGTATTAAGTTGGCACAAACAGAAAAGGTGAACCAGCGTAGAAAACACATTGAGGGACTCTCAAGACTCAAGGGCATCATGGAATTGCAGTACTGTCCAACAGAGACTATGGTTGTAGTCGCATTAACCAAACCATTGCCAGTGGATCATTTTGAGAAACTGATTGAAAGAATGAATCTTGTGGAATAATCTCCATACTGTTGAGAAGGGGTGCAGGGAGGGCCTATTGTTGCTTAGCAATGTGTTTATCTTCTTCCTCTTCCTGTGTATGCTCTCTATGAAACGTTCCTGTTGCAGAAATGTTATGTTATGCTGAGTTCTATAAAACAAACTGTTCACACATAAATTGGTGTGTCTGTGCTCACTTACAGATAGGGTTGTCCCCTGGCCGGTAAAAATGTTGCATGATTGCAATGTAAAGTATAGGGAAAAACCATAAAAACATAGGAAGGCCGGTATTTTTTTCTAGAAAAGGTGGCAACCCTACTTACAGAGAAGCTGCACATGCAGTTCAGATCAGCTCTCTGATAACAATGCTGAGTGTTCAGAATCTGATGATGGGGAGATAGGAAATGGTATTGACCAGTTGTTACACATATGAGATGTCCGAGAGTAAATTGACCAAGTGCAGGACATGCTTATGCTACTGGAAGTGATGTTTTAGCTCAGTGCTGTCCAACTTCTGTGGTAGAGAGGGCCGGAATTTTTCTGGCCTACATGGTGGAGGGCCGATAATGGAAGCCAGTGTTGAGCACTCCCAGTTTTTAAACCACACCCACTTTAAACCACACCCATGTTACCACAAGACCATGTCCACATTAATTGTGGTAGCACACCAAAAAACAAATGGTTGGTGCTCACTGCAGAGATATCACTCATCACACGTGAAAAAAGGTTGTCATATGAAGACATACCCTTAAATCCATATGTCTCATCCTCCCCTGTGGATAACACAACCCCCCCAGCACATATTAAACACCTTAGGGGCCCCCTAACAATTCTTTTCAAATGCTAACAAACCCCCAGAACGAAAACCAGGCTTATATTTCACAGGCAGAGAAGGACACACACAGGCAGAGTATGGCACACTCAGGGAGCATAGGACAGGCAGAGTATGGCACCTACAGGGAGCATAGGACAGGTAGATTATGGCATACACAAGCATAATATGGCTCACCCAAGGAGCATAGGGCAGACAGAGTATGGCACACTCAGGGATCATGGGGCCAGGGCCGGATTTACATAGCGGACGCCCCTAGGCCCACTGCAATTTGTCGCCCCTGTCCCCTCCCCTTTATTCGTGCAAATTTTAATGGAGATTGTATCTCCTGTGCATCCCCAGTGTTTTTGAACCAATGTGGGTGTGTTTGGGCAGCATGCCGCCCCCCTAAAATCCTGCCACCCTAGGCCCGGGCCTAGGTGGCCTTCCCACAAATCCGGGCCTGCATGGGGCTGGCACAGTATGGCACACACAGGGAGCATAGAGCAGGCAGAACAGAGCAGGAGACAGGGAAACCTATCAGGACCACTCTAAATTGTACTATATACAGTGACAAAGTGTTGGTGCCCCTCCAGCAGTTTGTACAAGTGTGAACAGGTGAACAATGTGGTCAGTTTCAGTCTGGGTCTCAGGTGTGAACAGTACAGGGTTTTAGGGGTATAAACAATAGAGTTGTTACAAGTGTGAACAATACAGGGGATTACAGGGTGAATTTGAGGTTTCTTGAATTGGGTTTTCTGGGTCTGGGATTTGGGAGGTGATGGGATTATGTTAGATGCCAGAGAAGCAGTAGGATTGTGGCTAAGGATCCCCCACTTGCGTGAGCTTTACAACTGGGACATTTTCCCTACGACGCTTGATTAGGGACAAATCACAGAGACCCTTATGAACTGATAGATCAGACCCGCTGGGTAACTAGAGCAAAGACTGAGAGCAATGGGATGCATGGCCGTTCCTGAGACTGCAAAGGTCCAGAAATGGCCCGATTTGCTCCGTTAGATAATTGCACTGGAGCACTGGAAAGACCCCTCTGTGCAATACTCAGTACTATAGATGCAAACTAAGGAATTACCATGTATGATGCAGGGGTGCTGCTGGGCCAGACCAAAGAACTGTAGATAAAGGGGGGGGGCAGGAAGGAAACCAGGATTTGAGTCCGGTAGTGACGTTAGAGGCAGAACTATGGCTTGGCGATTGGCTGATCGCTACGTCATTTACTCACAGTCCAGAATTCCAAATCAGGAAAGTTTTCACCTGAAAAACAAAAATCAGGCTCTCTGGACTGATGTAGAGAATGATTTTCTGAGACAATTTGCAATTGGTTTTTATTTTTTATTTGTGTTTTTTGGCAGTTATTTCTCTTTTTTATTTTGTTCGGCTCCAGTTTGGAATTTGAGCAGCTATCTGGTTGCTAGAGTCTTTACCTTAGCGACCAGGCAGTGTTTCGCCAACATGAATAGGAGAGGGACTGATTAGAATGATAAGGAATAGAAAGTAAAGATAACAATATAATTGTAGCCTCAAGGAGCAATACACTTTTGGCTGCTGGGGTCAGTGACCCCCTTCATTTAAAAGGTGAAAAGACGTATAAGAGGAAGGCTAATCAAAAAAAAACTACTAAAAAAATGAAGACCAACTGCAAAGTTGTCTTTCTGATAGGGGCGTTCTCTGGAAAAAACATGTCTTGATGGACATTGAAAAAGATATTTGGTGGTAGGAACATGATTTTATCCAAACAAGTCTTTCTCCTCCAGCTTTTCTCCCACAATATAATGAAGCACCGATATGTCATTGAAATGTCCACCACATACACATGTCCCAGCATACACCCAATATATATAATCAATGGTTTGGGCATGCTGGGAGCTGTAGTCCAGCAACATCATGGTTGTATCCTTAAAGCAATATTGCTCAATAAAATGAAAATGCTTGGAATCTTCCACTTCATATTATGGCAAGAGGCTGAACCCATGGGTGCACTCATGGGTCTGGTGATTGTCACTAAAAATGCATCAGCCAATCAATAATCAGCCAACATGCTATATGTATATAAAGACCCCTTACGCAGAACCCACTCAGGCCCACGCCTTCTGCACCCTGTTTCACACCAAAAGGCATTTATTATGAGAAAACTGTTTCGGACAGAACAGAGATTTTATTTTAATACTTTTTAAAATATATACAGCAGATATATTTTGAAAAAAATAATTATGAACAGATTCTTTGTTTATTTGCTTATTTTATCCTGAGAATTTGAATCCCACAGTTTAGTCCCAGATATTTTTTTTTTCACATTTAAGTAAATCTTTCCCTTCGCTGTCAGTTATTTATCGCGTTTATAACATTGCAAATCAATGGGTCCTTCCCAAAAGCCAAGTCTGAGGTTCTTTTAACTGATGCAGCACGACTTTTCCTCTTTCTTTGGTTCATACTCCAGGAGATATTCCGGGTAAATCTGATCCTTTTCAAACACCACAAAGATGGAAGGATTGAGCAAAGTATCCACGCAACTGTCATAGAATTGGGTGGAGCTGCCAGGTCTCAGCGGAGGCCGTTTCAGGGCAGAGTTACCAGTCACGTAGTCTCCCACCAGCACCCGCGCCACAAACATCATTCTCTTGCCTGTAGAATTAGGGAATGAGTAGTTATGGGAGTAGGAGGCGTCTCTGGCAAAATAACTCCCTGCAGAGAATAGAGAGAACGGTTAGTAAGAAGAAGGGTGGGCAAATGCTCCCATCATGTTTTAGCCTGGGGAATGCACTGGGGAATTCTGGGACTCGTAGTCCAGCAGCATTTGTGTTGAGCAAACCCTGTGTGCACGGTTTATTTCCCCTTTAATTCCTCTAGCTTTAGCATAAAGCCCACCTTCTCCATATAAAGTTCCATTGGTGCCGCACATTCGCCAGTCAAAGTTCTGGTGACAGATGGCAATGACGTGAGATGGGTCGGTCCCATGAAAAAGCTGCTTCTCTTCTACTCCCTTCCCCGGGTTTGCTTTCTGCTTCTGCACCTTTTCCCTAAAACACAGAATAGTGGATGATGAGTTGGTTGCCATGCGTTACTGCCCAAGGAACCCCATCTACCATTGACCTAAGGCTATCTTTCTTTTGGGGGGCTGACTTCTGTAGGAAAGGAGGTTGGAGTGGGTACAGTGGGTGCCCTAGTTGGTAGTGGGCAGGTCCGGACTGAGAATTAAAATAGGCCCCCAGGGACACAGAGGCCCAATCAGCCCCCACCAGCCCACTAAATACTGACTTACTGACTATGGGACCTTATAGCAGCCCCTCTGGCATTTGCCAGAACCCACAGATTGCCAGTCCGGGCCTGGTAGTGGGGTGGGGGGGGTACGTACCATTGGTAGAGCGCCCAGAGAGACTTGTTCTGGATTCGCTGGATCTTCACTGTTTGGCCAGACATAGTTTTATTAAAGAGGCCGAGGATCTGTGTGTACTCAGGGGAATTCTCAGAAACAGGCACAGACTGTGCAGAGAAACACAGAAATGTCTCTATTATATCAATATAATACACAAAAGCCATGAATATCTTGTAAATGATGTCCTTATAAATGGTGAGTTCTGATGTCATCAGTTATAAACGGTGAGTTCTGATGTCATTTCTGTGACATGACTCACTAAAACGTGTGTATTATCATAAATAAAGTACCCCCAGTTGTAAAATATGAGGATATTAGAAGTTACCTTGGAGTTCCATGAAACTCCTCGGTAACTTATAATATCCTTATATTTTGCAAGAGGGGGTACTTTATTCACTATATCTACAGTATACTATATCAATATAAATTACACCTGCTCTTGGATCATAATGATTCATGCTTCTACTTCTCTCATGTAAACATGATTATTTGTAGCCCAAATAAAGGGAATTCAGAAATACCTTATATCCTATATCAGGCAGAGCAGAGGTGTCCCAATCTGACGGGTAATATCTGCTCCTTAGAGGAGAACGACTTGGTACTTCTTTTGTGCTGCAGAAATAAAAACAAAAGGGTTCACTGGTAACTAAGAGATTTTTTTACTCCACTTATTAGACATTTTAATTCCACTCATGCCTAACACTGTGCTGTAGGATAGCAGGTATAGTAGGGAGAGATGATGTCTATAGTAACAGTGGATAATAGTCTCTGGGAAGGGAGTGTGACTGTGGGATAGCAGGTATAGTAGGGAGAGATGATGTCTATAGTAACAGTGGATAATAGTCTCTGGGAAGGGAGTGTGACTGTGGGATAGCAGGTATAGTAGGGAGAGATGGTGCCTATAGTAACAGTGGATAATAGTCTTTGGGAAGGGAGTGTGACTGTGGGATAGCAGGTATAGTAGGGAGAGATGGTGCCTATAGTAACAGTGGGATAATAGTCTCTGGGAAGGGAGTGTGACTGTGGGATAGCAGGTATAGTAGGGAGAGATGGTGCCTATAGTAACAGTGGGATAATAGTCTCTGGGAAGGGAATGTGACTATGGGATAGCAGGTATAGTAGGGAGAGTTGGTGCCTATAGTAACAGTGGGATAATAGTCTCTGGGAAGGGAGTGTGACTGTGGGATAGCAGGTATAGTAGGGAGAGTTGGTGCCTATAGTAACAGTGGATAATAGTCTCTGGGAAGGGAGTGTGACTGTGGGATAGCAGGTATAGTAGGGAGAGATGGTGCCTATAGTAACTGTGGATAATAGTCTCTGGGAAGGGAGTGTGACTGTGGGATAGCAGGTATAGTAGGGAGAGATGGTGTCTATAGTAACAGTGGATAATAGTCTCTGGGAAGGGAGTGTGACTGTGGGATAGCAGGTATAGTAGGGAGAGATGGTGCCTATAGTAACTGTGGATAATAGTCTCTGGGAAGGGAGTGTGACTGTGGGATAGCAGGTATAGTAGGGAGAGATGGTGTCTATAGTAACAGTGGATAATAGTCTCTGGGAAGGGAGTGTGACTGAGGGGTGGTAGTGGGATAAGGGGCCCCTGCAAGGAGGAAGCAGACCTGGGGCTCCTTGCAGCTGTTTATAATGCTTAAAGTGCAGTTCAACAACAGCTTAATATTTGTAGGTTATGTATCACTTGTTAATATTTATAACAAAGTCTGAAACGCCTGAGAAGTGAAGAAGTATCCAGTTGCTGTGGGCACATACTAACAAATTCCCATACTGCAATTGTAATACTGCAAAGTGGTGGCAGTGTCCCCAAAATTACTGTACAATAAACTTGCAGTGAGACCTTGCAGCCAACAGATATCACTGTTCTCATGTCACTTTAGGTGTATTTCCAGCTTTTACCAATAGATGTCCCTACTAATAAAATAAATGGATCTTTATATGGCAGTATCAGGGACAGGGACATCTTTTGGTTGTAAGAAGCAGTTACAGTTTGTTGGAATGGACGGCTCAGACACAGCGCTCTCTGTTGGTTGTTTGGCAGAATTACAACTAATACATGGATTTAAAGGGTTGGTTCACCTTTAGATGTATTTTTAGTAAGATGTAGAGAGTGATATTTTAAGACAATTTGCAATTGGTTTTCATTTTTTATTTGAGTTATATAGCTTTTTATTCAGGCACTCTCCAGTTTGCAATTTCAGCCATCTGGTTGCTAGGGTTCAAATTACCCTAGCAACCCTGCATTGATTATATAGAGGCTGGGATATGAATAGGAGAGGCCTGAATAGAAAGCGGAATAATATAAAGTAGCAATAACAATACATTTGTAGCCTTACTGAGCATTTGTTTTTTTAGATGGGGTCAGTGACCCCCATTTGAAAGCTTGAAAGAGTCAGAAGAAGAAGGCAAATAATTAAAAAACTAATAAATAATAAATAATGAAGACCAGTTGAAAAGTTGTTTAGAACTGGCCATTCTATAACATACTAAAAGCTAAGTTAAAGGTGAGTCACGCTTTGAAGGGGATACAGTATAAGCTTTTAGAATTGGTGTTGCCTTTATAAATGTTGCAGATTGGCTCAGCCTGATTGGGGCCCAGCACTTGGGTTGCCAAATGGGCTCCAAATCTGCACTGGTTACTGGTGGTAGCTGTAGGGGCTGGCAGTGGGTGGGCCCTAGAGGGGGTGTGATGACCCCTGGGGTAGCCTTGCACACCCCAGTTTGACCCAGTTTATTTGGATCTTGGATGGGGGTTTAAACAACAGGCATATCACTCCCAATCCCCCCTCTTCCAATCCCCCCATTGATGGTACTTACGTCCCCTTGAGTTTCTGTACATCTTCAGGCGACTGGTACTTGGGTCTCCGGCGGATTCGCCTCTCGGTCTTGTATTTAATATTTTTCTGAATCATGTCTACAAGACAAATTGCATCGACAGACAACTAATGACCAATGAAAGTTCCAAAATCAACTTAAAGGGCCACTACACCCGGCAGCACTGAACAGCTCAGCCACAGTTTTGCTGTAGAGTTGAAGTCCAAGGGCGTTAAAAGGATACTGTCATGTTTTTTTCCCAAAACACATCCGTTAATAGTGGTGCTCCAGCTGATTTCTGCACCGAAATCCGTTTTCAGAAAAGCAAACTGTTTATTTTATATTTTATTTCAAAATCTGACATGGGGTTAGACATATTGTCAGTTTCCCAGGTGCCCCCAATCATGTGACTTGTGCTCTGATAAACGTTAGTCACTTTTTACTGCAAATTTAAATATCACCACCCTCAGCAACCAAACAACATGGGAAGGTAACCAGATAGCAGCTCCATAATACAAGATAACAGCTGCCTAGTACATCTAAAAACAGCCCTAAATAGAAAAAATCCAGGTCCAAACTGCAATTAAAAAAAAATATCCTTCAGGAATTAAATTTAATATGGTAGAGTGAATTATTTGCAGTGTAAACAGTGTAATTTAGAAAAAAAAAATCATAAAAATAATAAAGGGAACAGAATCCCTTTAAAGCAATATAAAACTTTCCTACAGCTCTCTGGGCTGCCTGCTTGGATTTAGATCCCTATAAAATGATGGCAGTTTCTCTTGTGCAGGGAAAAGTGGAATGTACTCCTCACCTTTGAAGCTAATCTCATAGCAATGACCTCCAGCCTGGAACTGAACCACGGATTTCGGATCAGTGAGATACTTGGACTCCAAGTGCAGTGATGTTATTGAGGCGCTCGTCTGCTTTGTGTTCTGTGGAAAGAAGACAAACGTTTCCCTGATGTGGTTAAAAGACACACATACATCAAACTCCCAAAGTGGTAAGAACTCTTACCCTAGTCTTACCCGTGGGCATACAGCCATGATGCCAGGCTTGGGGGCAACGAGTCAAAAGAGGCTGGAGAACACAGAGTTCTCATAGGAACATAGTATTCAATTCAATGTTGAAGACCAGGTCTGGACTGAGAGTCAAAATAGTCCCTGACATTTCAGGTACACAGAAGCCCAATCAGCCCCCACCAGCCCACTAAATACTGACTTTCTATGGCACCTTATAGCAGCCCCTCTGGCATTTGCCAGAACCCACAGATTGCCAGTCCGGGCCTGTTGAAGACTGAAGTGATGTCGCATCCTTTTTACTTACGGATTTTCTGTACTCAATCCATGTTCCATGTTCGTCCTGCCAGTACCAGATCCACTCCGTGGTCAGGACAAACTCGGGGGATCTCGTGGCCGATGAAGGCGTGGACAGTCGGCGGATGTGGGTCTGCCCATAGGTCATTGTTGCAAAATCAAACCCCAAATAACTGCAAAGACACCAGGTGAGAGGTAGGAAATGCCATTTCCTGTTCAACAAACACACATCCTCTGCTTAGTGTATTGGCATAAACTTCTACCTGTCGTTCTGAGGCTGGCAGAATGCCCTCTCTATAGCATCCATGTGGCAAGCATCTTGCCACTCAGCCCCCAGTTTCAACTGCCAGCGGTAGGGCAAATGATAATGCATCTCACCACACCTGTCTGTAACAATGCAGAGACACAAGATGGTTCCGTTAAAGCGATACTGTCATGGGAAAAAATGTTTTCAAAATGCATCAGTTAATAGTGCTGCTCCAGCAGAATTCTGCACTGATATCTGTTTCTCAAAAGAGCAAACAGATTTTATTATATTTAATTTTGAAATCTGACATGGGGCTAGACATATTGTCCGCTTCCCAGCTGCCCCCAGTCATGTGACTTGCGCTCTGATAAACTTCAGTCACTCTTTACTGCTGTACTGCAAGTTGGATTGATATCACCCCCCTCCCTTTCCCCCCCAGCAGCCTAACAACAGAACAATGGGAAGGTAACCAGATAACAGCTCCCTAACACAAGATAACAGCTGCCTGGTAGATATAAGAACAGCACTCAATAGTAAAATCCAGGTCCCACTGAGACACGTTCAGTTACATTGAGTAGGAGAAACAACAGCCTGCCAGAAAGCAGTTCCATAGTGCAGCACTGGCTCTTTCTGAAATCACATGACCAGGCAAAATGACCTGACAACTAAAAAAAAAAAAACACTGGCTGGTTCAGTAACGAATTTTTATATTGTAGAGTGAATTATTTACAATGTAAACAGTGTAATTTAGAAATGAAAACTATATCATGATAATTTCTTTTAACAGTAGGAGGGAAGAACTGCCCTACAAGGTCCCTTCCATCTACTGTTGAACTACAACTGCAAGCCTGTTGGTGGCTGAGAGAGGATGCAGGTAGTTGTTATCAGCCACAGCATCTAACCACTGAACTAGTGTATAGATATAACAATAAGAGCAATTGGTCATTCTGTTCCGTAAACGAGCAGGGACACAAAGTGACGTCACTTACTCCCGAGCCTGCAGTAATTCCAGATGTGATGGAGACAGATCTCGCTATATTCAACATGCCGGTCGGGTTCCTTCTTACTGATGGAAACAGCTGAATTCACTGTGAAAAAAATGAATAAATAAATGGCTCAAGGGAGCTAATAAGGAATGAAGTTTGAAGTGATGTCACAAGTGGCAACCATGCTACAGTACATATTGCAGAACACTGCAGCTTTGTGGCCCTTAATTTAAATAGTAAGCTAGTTACATATTAAACTAGGTTAAAAAAAAAAGACACGTCCATCAAGTTCAAACTTTTAACTCTATTTTAACCTGAGTAACTGCTAGTTGATCCAGAGGAATGTAAACAAACCCTTTTGATTGAAGCCTCTCCAATTTGCCTCAGAAGGGGAAAAATTCCTTCCTGACTCCAAAGACAATTGGACTAGTCCCTGGATCAATTTATAATTTAAAGACTTCCCTCTTGTTCGACAGTCTTCCTAATGTCTTCCTCTGACCACTTTACTCCACTGCATCTGCTTTCCTATTGTCTCCCCAATATCAGGGAACATGTTTTGTTGTTGCAGGTGAGATAAACCATATCTCTGTCTGGTCTGTGGGCTGATCAGAAAACATAAACTGGCCTGGGTAGGGCCACCTTAACTTAGCCAAAAATTATTTACAGACCGTGCCCACTTGGCCCAAAAGACCATGAAAAGGTTGGATCGTTCTTGTTTAAGGATGTTATGTACATGCCTGGACTGCTGGTAGTAGAGTTGACACCAGATGTAGTACAAGTGGTTGCATACATGCCAATGGTGGTGGCGTTGACGTTCTGTGCCACAGATGTAGTTCTAGTGGTTGTAGCAGATATGCCAGGATTGGTGGTCATAGAGTTGGCTTTCTGCTCCCTAGATGTGGCACCAGTGGGTATGTACTTGCCAAAATTGGTAGGGTTAGAGTTGAAATTCTGTGCCACAGATGTAGTACCCGTGCTTGCAGACAAGCCAGGATTGGTGGTCATAGAGTTGGCTTTCTGCTCCCTAGATGTGGCACCAGTGGGTATGTACTTGCCAAAATTGGTAGGGTTTGAGTTGAAATTCTGTGCCACAGATGTAGTACCCATGCTTGCAGACAAGCCAGGATTGGTGGTCATAGAGTTGGCTTTCTGCTCCCTAGATGTGGCACCAGTGGGTATGTACTTGCCAAAATTGGTAGGGTTAGAGTTGAAATTCTGTGCCACAGATGTAGTACCCGTGCTTGCAGACAAGCCAGGATTGGTGGTCATAAAGTTGGCGTTCTGCTCCCTAGATGTGGCACCAGTGGGTATGTACATGCCAAAATTGGTAGGGTTTGAGTTGAAATTCTGTGCCACAGATGTAGTACCCGTGCTTGCAGACAAGCCAGGATTGGTGGTCATAGAGTTGACTTTCTGCTCCCTAGATGTGGCACCAGTGGGTAAGTACATGCCAATATTGGTAGGGTTAGAGATGAAATTCTGTGCCACAGATGTAGTACCCGTGCTTGCAGACAAGCCAGGATTGGTGGTACTAAAGTTGGCGTTCTGCTCCCTAGATGTGGCACCAGTGGGTATGTACATGCCAAAATTGGTAGGGTTTGAGTTGAAATTCTGTGCCACAGATGTAGTACCCGTGCTTGCAGACAAGCCAGGATTGGTGGTCATAGAGTTGACTTTCTGCTCCCTAGATGTGGCACCAGTGGGTAAGTACATGCCAATATTGGTAGGGTTAGAGATGAAATTCTGTGCCACAGATGTAGTACCCGTGCTTGCAGACAAGCCAGGATTGGTGGTACTAAAGTTTACTTTCTGCTCCCAAGATGTGGCACCAGTGGGTAAGTACATGCCAATATTGGTAGGGTTAGAGTTGAAATTCTGTGCCACAGATGTAGTTCCAGTGCTTGCAGACAAGCCAGGATTGGTGGTCATAGAGTTGACTTTCTGCTCCCTAGATGTGGCACCAGTGGGTAAGTACATGCCAATATTGGTAGGGTTAGAGATGAAATTCTGTGCCACAGATGTAGTACCCGTGCTTGCAGACAAGCCAGGATTGGTGGTACTAAAGTTGGCGTTCTGCTCCCTAGATGTGGCACCAGTGGGTATGTACATGCCAAAATTGGTAGGGTTTGAGTTGAAATTCTGTGCCACAGATGTAGTACCCGTGCTTGCAGACAAGCCAGGATTGGTGGTCATAGAGTTGACTTTCTGCTCCCTAGATGTGGCACCAGTGGGTAAGTACATGCCAATATTGGTAGGGTTAGAGATGAAATTCTGTGCCACAGATGTAGTACCCGTGCTTGCAGACAAGCCAGGATTGGTGGTACTAAAGTTTACTTTCTGCTCCCAAGATGTGGCACCAGTGGGTAAGTACATGCCAATATTGGTAGGGTTAGAGTTGAAATTCTGTGCCACAGATGTAGTTCCAGTGCTTGCAGACAAGCCAGGATTGGTGGTCATAGATTTGACTTTCTGCTCCCTAGATGTGGCACCAGTGGGTATGTTCATGACAAAATTGGTAGGGGTAGAGTTGAAATTCTGTGCCACAGGTGTAGTACCAGTGCTTGCAGACATGCCAGGATTGGTGGTACTAAAGTTTACTTTCTGCTCCCAAGATGTGGCACCAGTGGGTATGTACATGCCAATATTGGTATGGGTAGAGTTTATCGCCTGCCCCATAGATTTAGTACCAGTGGTGAAGTACATGCCAGTTTTGGTAGTGATAGAGTTGACCTTCTCCTCCATTGATCTAGTAGTAGTGGTTGTGTACGTGCCAATATTGGTAGGGGTAGAGTTGAAATTCTGTGCCACAGATGTAGTTCCGGTGCTTGCAGACAAGCCAGGATTGGTGGTCATAAAGTTGACTTTCTGCTCCCTAGATGGGGCACCAGTAGCTAAGTACATGCCAATATTGGTTTTCAATATGGAACCAGCTGGGGCACGGTTTTCTTGACTGCTGGTGACTTTCTGCCCACTGGATATTGATAAATCATTTATATTCAGTGATCTTGATGGTATTTGAGGTAGGGTATTTGGGTTGGGATGTGATGCTGAGAAATAAGATGTAGACACAGCAGTTGACCTTGGACCAGACATTGGAGTTGATTCATCTTGTTTCTCTCCTGAAATAAACACTCCGTCTTCATCATCACTATCCAATTCATCTGGTGTACTGCGCCGACTGTCACCCCTCCCTGGGGTACTGTGGCTTCTGGACCCTCTACTGGGACGGTGCCCTAATAAATATAAAAAATCAGAAATATAAAATTCAGAAACCACTGAAATGAGTAACATTGTTCATTTATACCTGATCACGTGAGATATGGTACAGAGAGAAGAACCCCCCCCCCCAACAATGACTTCAACCTGAAATATGTTGTTCTATGAACATAGAGACGCCGGGTATATCTTGAAAGGGGTGGTTCGCCTTTAAGTATGTTATAAAATGGCCCTATCTAAGCAATATTTCAATTGGTCTTCTTTAATTAGTTTTTAGAATTTTTTAATTATTTGCCGTTATCTTCTGACTCTTTCCAGCTTTCAAACGGGGGTCACTGACCCCATGTGATAACCAACGCTCTGTACAGCTACACATTTATTGTTATTGCTACTTTTTATTCCTCATCTTTCAATTCGGGCCTCTCCTATTCATATTCCAGGCTCTTATTCAAATCAATGCATGGTTGCTAAGGGAATGTGAATCCTAGCAACTAGATTGCTGGAATTGCAAGCTGGAGAGTTGCTGAATAAAAAGCAAAATAACTCAAAAACCACAAATAATAAAAAATGAAAACCAATTGCAAATTGTCTCAGAATATCTCTCTCTATATCATACTAACAGTGAACTCAAAGGTGAACAACCACTTTAAGCAGAGATTAACAAAACATACTGAGGCTCTATACTGCCAAGGTGCAAATTTGCCCACTGTACATAAATACTGTATATAAATACAGGACACAATTGGGGTAGTTCTATGGGTCTTCGCTGCCCCTCTACAACCACAATGCTGCCAAACACAAGAGAAACAGAGTGGACAGCAGGGTAAAAAGTGCTCGTTTTTTGCACTTTGCACCCTGCCTGCCACTTGATAAATGGGTCTGTAAATCAGAAGACTTCAGCTACATTGTATTAGGAATCAGAACTAGCAGTAGAGTTTTGCCAACGAGTCACTGTTTTCAATGACAAGTATTTGCATAACTAGAAAACCCTTGAGAACGAAAATCGTGAAGATGCTAGGAAAGACATTTTCTTTCATTAGGCAAAAGGTTTTTTTTAACCTAGTTTCCTTTAATAATGGCATATAGTATATTGTATACAGGAACAGTAACAGTTATATTGAAACCAGGCACAACTGACAAAGAACACAACAAACAAAATCAGCTGGAGAAAGTCAGTGGCATAACTACCATAGGAGAAGGGCAGGCCTTACACCCCTAGTGTAAATAATAAGGATATACAGGGAACTCTGAGTATCACTCGTGTTATAAGGGATAATGTACCCCCTACTGTAAATGATAAGGATATTAGAAGTCACTGAGGGGTTGTTCTGTGACCATATAAAGGCACAAGGCTGCAGGCTGAGTTATACAGGGAACTCTGAGTATCACTCATGTATTTTAAGGGATAATGTACCCCCTACTGTAAATGATAAGGATATTAGAAGTCACTGAGGGGTTGTTCTGTGACCATATAAAGGCACAAGGCTGCAGACTGAGTTAAACAGGGAACTCTGAGTATCACTCATGTATTATAAGGGATAATGTACCCCCTACTGTAAATGATAAGGATATTAGAAGTCACTGAGGGGTTGTTCTGTGACCATATAAAGGCACAAGGCTGCAGGCTGAGTTATACAGGGAACTCTGAGTATCACTCATGTATTATAAGGGATAATGTACCCCCTACTGTAAATGATAAGGATATTAGAAGTCACTGAGGGGTTGTTCTGTGACCATATAAAGGCACAAGGCTGCAGGCTGAGTTATACAGGGAACTCTGAGTATCACTCATGTATTATAAGGGATAATGTACCCCCTACTGTAAATGATAAGGATATTAGAAGTCACTGAGGGGTTGTTCTGTGACCATATAAAGGCACAAGGCTGCAGGCTGAGTTATACAGGGAACTCTGAGTATCACTCATGTATTATAAGGGATAATGTACCCCCTACTGTAAATGATACGGATATTAGAAGTCACTGAGGGGTTGTTCTGTGACCATATAAAGGCACAAGGCTGCAGGCTGAGTTATACAGGGAACTCTGAGTATCACTCATGTATTATAAGGAATAATATACCCATAACATTTTGCAATGTCCTTTTTCTTAATCTATATGTAACTAATACATTTACTCACTACCGCAATAAACGTGCAAGGAGACCCTTGCTTACACTAAGCTGTGTGCCGTGGATACTTTGTACTTCTAACAGATTGTGAGGTTGCCGAACCTCTACCACTGAGCACCAGATATCCAATTGAATTGAGGTGTGCGAGAGCTAGTCATATTTTGTCTACTAATACATTTAAACCATTATTACTAATAAAATTAACCAGTACCTGGCCTGGCTCTTGTTCTCTGGTTTCTGCCCCGCCCTCTTCCCCTGCCTCTTCCTGCTCCTGAGGGGCCACACTGTGCTCCATCTTTAGCCTCCTCCTTTTGCAAATTGAGAACCTCGTTGCACTTTATAACACAAAGCATCTGGAAATTTTCGATGGAGACAAGAGAATGGCGGCTCTGTTTCATTATTAATTCTGTGCTCGATTCCAGGAGACAGTGGGAGTGTTTGCAGTTGTGCCGGTTGCACTCGCCGCGAGTGAAGAAACCGCAGACATGGAGCCGAGTGCAGCCGTTTCCTTGATCACATTTGCTATGCAGATTTTTCACACACACCTAGAGAAAAGAAATACCTATGAAGAATATCTGTGCTGCCATAGATTTATGGGATCTCTCTGTACTCTGGACTATGAGCAAACTTAGGGACTGTTCCTGCTGAATTGTGCTTAGTACAGGGGAATACCTATGCTGCCATAGTTTTATGGGATCTCTCTGTACAGACTATGAGCAAACTAAGGGGCTGTTCCTGCTGAATTGTGCTTAGTACAGGGAATCCCTATGCTGCCATAGTTTTATGGGATCTCTCTGTACAGACTATGAGCAAACTTAGGGGGCTGTTCCTGCTGAATTGTGCTTAGTACAGGGAATACCTATGCTGCCATAGTTTTATGGGATCTCTCTGTACATTGTTGATATGTTGTTAGTATATGCCTTTTTTAAAAACAAGATTAACAGGAACTTTACACAAGGGAACTATACAAATACAAAATCATGCTACAATGGAGAGTAAATCATAAATGACTGCATGTTATTGACCCAAGTAGCAGATGGTACGCGGACTTTTTTTTCCTACATTAAAGCTTAGTATAATCTTCAGGGAATAATAATGTTTGTTTACCCACCAATTTTCATGAAATAAAATGGGCTATGAGCTGAAAATTCTGGCTACCAAATCACATGTATGAATGAAACAAGAGCTTCTCCCCATTCAACAATGAAGATAAGCAAATTATTCTGCTTTATTCTCCAACAAGCACTGGGACAGAATGCTCTGTTATACAGATAGCTAGAATCTCAGCTGCCATAAAGCAGGACAGGACTGCTGCTTACATTGGGGATCAGATAGGATCTGTGCAGCCACTGGGACAGAATGATCTGTTATACAGATAGCTAGAATCTCAGCTGCCATAAAGCAGGACAGGACTGCCACTTACAACAGGGTTTCCACTATCATGATATCTTGAGGTAGGATAGTCACTGAAGTAAATTACAATATACAGCTAAAATAAGTTTATATGAATTCTGTTAATTATTTGCACCCTTTCTCTTACCTCAGGCAGAAGTGAGTGATCATTCTGGAGAAGAAGGACCTTCAGTGTATCATCATCAAATCCAAAATACTCGTGCGCCTTCAGCACGGCCTTGTTTTGTTCTGAGCCGGTGTCATGAGAAAATCTGCATGGAGGCCTGAGAGAAAAGAAATTCATTTCAGTACTGTGTAAAAAATAGACAATAATCAATCATCATCTTTCAATAGAATGACATTTTCCTAAAGCTTTCATGCTGAAAATTGAAATACTAGGAACTACCAAACAGCAGAGAGGGACTGTATTCATGTTTGGCCACAAGGGGCGCTGGTGTCGGCATATGAGATTTAAAGTGGAAGTTTATCCCCTTGTTCAGCATGAGTCCAATTAATTGAGTTTCTAAGCTGCTGCTTACAGTGGCGTAACTACCGAGGAAGCAGGCCCCGCAGTCGCGGGGGGGCCCGGGGGTACAGGGGGCCCGGCGGGGCCTGCTTCCTCAGTAAAAAAATCCAAAGCTGATAGCATTAGCACTGTCCCGTTTTTCACTCTCGCCCTTTGGTATTGTAGCACAGCACTGCGCATGCCTCTTTAAGCTAAAGCAGGATGTACTCACTCCTCCCAAACCGGCAACCAATCACAAGCTGCAAAACCTTCTGTTCTGACGCGTTCCTTTGTGTGTGGGCGGCAGGCTTGAAGAGGAATCCTGTCACATGGTGCTGATTATCTGGCAGCAGTTGCTTTAAATCTGCGCGCCAGACCTTCAGGCAAGCGTCCCTGCTATTGCACAATGCCCTTTGACTTTAGGAGGTGAGTGTCAAGCAGCTGTACAAGTGAAATGAAAATGACTTTTTCTAGCAGAGGGAAACAAATGGCAGCCAGTGTTACTTAATCCCATATACAACTGTCACAATGGCACTGGTTTAACTGACACCTCTGACTTTTCCTTTGCACTGACCAGTTCTCCATAGGCTATATACTATTTTATATTTATCAAAATCATTCTATAGAAATTAATTGCTGTGTTGTTTTGTATTTATGCATTACTGGGAGAAAGAGTTTCTTCCAGGACAGGCTTTAGGTTTGAGTTAATGTTTTAGTACATAGGTGGCTGAAGGAGGATGGCAGCATTGGGTCCCAGAGATTCTGAGGGGAGGGTTTATTGGGGGTAGAAGAGATTCGGGCCTGCCACACATGCTGTCAAGTAGTCTAAGGGCTCTTACTCACGAGCGTTTCTTCATGCGCTCCCCTGCGCTCCGTTTGGCTGCGTTCAGCCGCAGGGGAGCGCAGGTCTAGACGCTGTTAATATTTTTCTATGTGCCTGTACTCACACAGGCGCATGTAAGCGCTGAACCATTGAAAAACGCAGAAAAATGCAGCATGCTGCATTTTTCCTGCGTTCAGCGCTTACATGCGCCTGTGTCAGTACAGGCACATAGAAAAATATTAACAGCGTCTAGACCTGCGCTCCCCTGCGGCTGAACGCAGCCAAACGGAGCGCAGGGGAGCGCATGAAGAAACGCTCGTGAGTAAGAGCCCTTAGGATCTGCTTGTTTGGCCCTCCAGCCAGGCTTACATGTAGGCTGTAGTTAGGCTGATAGAAAAATCAGTAAAGTGAAATCAATAGGCAATATTTAAGCAGCCTCCTATAAACCTCATTATTACATGACTGGCACTGGTGCTAGGGAAATGTCAGTAGGACAGATATTACTTTTTAAAGGGAACCTATGAGGGTAAATTTATAATATAAATAATAAAATGCTCCCAACCAGCACAATTTGGGCAGCATGCAAATTAAGCTTAGTATCCCAGATTGCTGATTATGCACGAGTTGGAGACTCTCTTATTAAGCACAAACATGTGATGAAGCCTGGCTGCCAGCATCGGGAGCTCCCTCCTGGTGCGGACAGCATGGTACTGTTGGGGGGCAAATTGTTTCAAAAATAGTATTGTTTCCCCCAAAGGTAGAGCAGGCTCTGACTGTGTTTATTCTGCTAATATATTTAATATTTCTACCATAGTGGGCATGGTCTAAATTCTGCAGTAACAGCCCCCAAGTTTGCTCATAGTCTGTACAAAGAGATCCCATAAAACTATGGCAGCATAGGTATTCCCTGTACTAAGCACAATTCAGCAGGAACAGTCCCTAAGTTTGCTCATAGTCTGCACAGAGAGATCCCATAAAACTATGGCAGCATAGGTATTCCCCTGTACTAAGCACAATTCAGCAGGAACAGTCCCTAAGTTTGCTCATAGTCTGTACAGAGAGATCCCATAAAACTATGGCAGCATAGGTATTCCCTGTACTAAGCACAATTCAGCAGGAACAGACCCCTACGTTTGCTCATAGTCTGTACAGAGAGATCCCATAAAACTATGGCAGCATAGGTATTCCCTGTACTAAGCACAATTCAGCAGGAATGTTGTTTATAGCCTGTACAGAGAAATACCAGCATAGGTATAACCTTGTACTGTTTACCATACAAATAGGATGGTTTAAAGGTAGTTCTTTAAACAATCCACTTGCCAGTGACATATACTGTAAAATGTAATTCCTGTGCTGTGTATGCAGTTAAGCTCAATAAAAATAAATTAGTGACATATGGTGAGTAATTATAATGGGTCATAGGGAAAGGCAGTCACTAGTTGTCATCCAGCCTTAGAATCCTGTGCCAGACAGAAAAACTCTGTCTAGGGGGCCCCACCAAAATGGTTCCAATTGCTGAATAGCAGCCTCTCAGTGCAAACTCCTGGCCTCTAATCCTGTGTGTGACCTCGGGTCACGTGAAGCTTTACCAGTAGCTCAGAAGCAGGGAGTGAGAAATACACCAGCCGCCACATGCCCCCCTCCGTTTTGAAACAGATTGTGACAAGACAAGTTTGGGAGGAGAAGGGCAGCAGAAGATAGAATATGAGTGCAGAGGTAAATGCAAAGCTAAAAACCAATGTGTGGGACTGTGTGGAGAAGGTTACATTAACACAAAGTGAAAGGCTTAATTGTCTTAATCAGAAGAATATTGAGGTCAAAAGTAAGTGATTTGGAAAAGTGAGTGTGTGATGATATGGCAAAAACATCCTACTATGAGTTCTCGGGATATTATACATGAAATTCTCCCACTATCTTGTGCAGAGGGGGCCCTGAATTTTTTTTTGCAGGGGGGCCCTGGCATCCGAAGTTACGCCACTGGCTGCTTAGGATTTGTCTGTAAAAAGATAGACAAGGAGCTCTGGACAAATTACCCTGTAGTAACAGTGGGATAATAGTCTCTGGGAAGGGAGTGTGACTGTGGGATAGCAGGTATAGTAGGGAGAGATGGTGTCTATAGTAACAGTGGGATAATAGTCTCTGGGAAGGGAGTGTGACTGTGGGATAGCAGGTATAGTAGGGAGAGATGGTGCCTAAAGTAACAGTGGATAATAGTCTCTGGGAAGGGAATGTGACTGTGGGATAGCAGGTATAGTAGGGAGAGATGGTGCCTATAGTAACAGTGGATAATAGTCTCTGGGAAGGGAGTATGACTGTGGGATAGCAGGTATAGTAGGGAGAGATGGTGTCTATAGTAACAGTGGATAATAGTCTCTGGGAAGGGAGTATGACTGTGGGATAGCAGGTATAGTAGGGAGAGATGGTGTCTATAGTAACAGTGGATAATAGTCTCTGGGAAGGGAGTATGACTGTGGGATAGCAGGTATAGTAGGGAGAGATGGTGTCTATAGTAACAGTGGATAATAGTCTCTGGGAAGGGAGTGTGACTGTGGGATAGCAGGTATAGTAGGTAGAGATGGTGCCTATAGTAACAGTGGGATAATAGTCTCTGGGAAGGGAGTGTGACTGTGGGATAGCAGGTATAGTAGGGAGAGATGGTGCCTATAGTAACAGTGGGATAATAGTCTCTGGGAACGGAGTGTGACTGTGGGATAGCAGGTATAGTAGGGAGAGATGGTGTCTATAGTAACAGTGGGATAATAGTCTCTGGGAAGGGAGTGTGACTGTGGGATAGCAGGTATAGTAGGGAGAGATGGTGCCTATAGTAACAGTGGGATAATAGTCTCTGGGAAGGGAGTGTGACTGTGGGATAGCAGGTATAGTAGGGAGAGATGGTGCCTATAGTAACAGTGGATAATAGTCTCTGGGAAGGGAGTGTGACTGTGGGATAGCAGGTATAGTAGGGAGAGATGGTGCCTATAGTAACAGTGGATAATAGTCTCTGGGAAGGGAGTGTGACTGTGGGATAGCAGGTATAGTAGGGAGAGATGGTGCCTATAGTAACAGTGGGATAATAGTCTCTGGGAAGGGAGTGTGACTGTGGGATAGCAGGTATAGTAGGTGGAGATGGTGCCTATAGTAGAAGTGGGATTCTGCACTGTGGATACAGGTTATTTAACTTGTTTATTTGACCTTGTATGATTAATTGATTAATTGGTTCTTAATATATATGTACAAAGCATTAGCCCTGAACAATTATTTTACTCTTGGTACTACTAGCCCATTACTAATCCTGATCTCTGGATAGTACTTGCTTAAGCACAGCTGCTATTTGGACTATGACATGTTACTCATCCTTTACTATTCCAGCACAGTAAGCATTTTCTGTTCCAGTTACCAAGCATTTACTAGTAGATACAAGTCACTAGCTCTGAGTATAACTGGCAGGTGCTAACACTTTACACTGGACATTCATTGCCCCAGTTACTCACCTCCTGTCCCTGCATTTTCCCTGCAAGTAGTGGCGACAAAGATGCAGCTTGTCGCACTCTTCCTCTTCTTTTTCCTCTCGCAGATACTGGGGACAAATGCGCAGGGGGGTCCGGGCCAGAACCAGGTCCCCCGATACAGAGAATCGCTGCGGCTCCTCTTGGAGAATCTGCTCGATCTGTTCAGGCGGCAGTTGCAGGAGGTCGCTCAGTTGGGAGCGGCGCAGGCGACCCTCATGGTTACACAGCAGGTTGCTAAGGTACGAGCTGACCCTGGGGTCGGACATGGTTCTGCCAGCGGGGAAAGCGTGCGCTGCCTTTAGTCTCCCGAGCGCCTCCTACCTGCCCCGGGCTGAGCGAGAAACGAAACTGAGGGACAAGGTTAAACTCCGGGGTTGCGCAAATTGCGTAGAAATACGCCAGAAGTTACTGTGGGGGCGTTAGGATCAAAAAATTATCTTATTACCGGTGCCGATAAGTAAATTATACCCTGGAGGGATATTCTGAGATAATTTGCAATTTTTTTTATTTTATTTATGCTTTTGGAGTTATTTAGCGTTTTATTCAGCAGCTCTCCAGTTTGCAATTTAAGACATCTGGTTGCTAGGGTCCAAATGACCCTAGCAACGATGCATTGATTTCAATTAGAGACTGAATATGAATAGGAGAGGCCTGAATAGAAAGAGGAGTAATACAAATTAGCAATAATGATACATTTGTAGCCTTACAGAGCATTTGTTTTTAAGATGGGGTAAGTGACCCCCCCCCCCCTATTTTGAAAGCTGGAAAGCATCAGAAGAAGAAGGCAAATGATTAAAAAAAACTATAAAAAATGAAGACCAATTGAAAAGTTGTTCAGAATGAGCCATTCTATACTAAAAGTGAACTTAAAGAAGAAAAAAGAGTATCCCATGTTTTGAGCTACTGAACCCACTGTATATTATTATTACTATCATTATTATTATTATTATTATTAATAACAACAACACATATTTTAATAGCGCTAACATACTGTAAAATAAATGTAGTCACATGAATTACATACATAGAACATACAGAGTTACATACATAACGACCAGTACAAAAGGTGAGGAAGGCCCTGTGCAAAAGAGCTTACAATCTAACGGGGAAGGGACTGAGACACAAGGTGTGGGCAAGATCAGAAATAAGCAGGTGAGAGATGCAGTATATGGTATTGAATTTGGTAGCTAAACAGAGTGAGGGAAGGATTCTCTAAGTAATTGAGTCTTAAGAGATCTTTTGACAGCAGAAAGGTTGGGAGAAAGTGGACAGGACACCTAGGCCTGGGCAACACCCACATTTGTTCAAAAACACCGGGGATGCGCTGGAGATACAATCATTTTTTAAATTTCCCCATTGCTCCAATGCAGGATGATGAAAATTTGCACGAATAAAGGGGAGGGGAAAGGGGCGACGAACGGCAGTGGGCCTAGGGGTGCCCACTATGTAAATCCGGCCCTGAAAGTGGAACAGACCGTGGGAGAGAATTTCATGTGCATGTGAGGAGGTAATGAGTGAAGAGTTGAGGAGCAGGTCAGTAGAGGAGCATAGTAAGCGATTGGGTGAGTATCTAGAGATGATTTCAGAGATGTAGGGAGGGGCAGAGTTATGAAGTGCTTTGAATATCAGGGTCATTAGTCTGAATTTTACTCTGCAAGGCAGCTGAAGCCAATGTAGGGATTGGCAGAGAGACTGGCAGAGGAGGAGCGGTTGCTGAGGTGTATAAGTCTGGCAGCAGTGTTTATTATAGACTGGCAAGGTGACAGTTTCTATTGGGGAAGACCAATTAATAGAGAGTTACAGTAGTCTAGACGTGATATGACAAGAGAGTGAATAAGAATGTTGGCGGGATCTTGAGTAATAAATGATGGTATTTTGGATATGTTCCTTAGGTGGAAGTGACATGATTTAATAAGTGACCAGATATGAGGAGTGAAGGACAGGGCAAAATCTAGGATAACCCCAAGGCACCAGGCCTGGAGAGACAGGGTGATAGTGGAATTGTTAGCTATGATGGATACAGATGGAGATGTTACTGTGTTAGTTGGAGGGAAGAGAACCATTTCTATTTTAGAGAGGTTTAATTTAAGGTAGCGTTGTTACATCCAAGTAGAGATAATGGACAGGCAGAAGGAGACCCGAGTTAGGAGTTGTGGGTTGAGATCAGGAGAGAAGAGATAGCTTTGAGTATCATCAGCATAGCTTTGGTATTGGAAATCATACAAGTGGATTAGTTTGCAAAGGAAGGAAGTACAGAGGGAGAATAACAAGGGGCCCAGGACAGAGCCTTGAGGAACCCCAACAGAAAGAGGTAGAGGAGAAGATGATACTCCATTGTAGGAGATATGATATGAGGATCCCAACGCCAGGGTCTAGGCAAGGAGAACATCAAAAAAACAATGCGATCCTCCTCCCCATGGAATTGTGAAACCTGCCTAATGGATATTGGCCCAATGTTGGTCGGGCAGGGCTGTCGGACGTTGTGATGATGTGCGTGTAACATCTTACTCCTCTGCCTTTTAGCTTAAATCAAATGTATCTGTTCTACCCCCTTGGTTAGTGGCCAGAGAGGCAGCAGCATGAAATAGGGGGGGCATTACGCTTCAGGGATGGCCCAAATTGTTATGAAAAAAAAATAAGGGAGAAGAGAAAAGGGTTTAATAGTGAATCATACAAGAAGGAAAATGAGTTAAAGAAACAATTAAGGAAAAGGCCACAATGTTGCAATTCTGTAAGATGTTTTACAAGAATGGGTTGAATAGTATCCAGGTGTGTGTATGTATAGATATATATATATATATATATAAAATTTAACAAAAGGTATATAATAATGTATGATCATAAAACCATGATTGTTCTATAGTATCCATGGTAAATAGTAAACATGGAATGACTCACAACCCGGAAAGGGAGGGGTATGAAGTCCTCTTTAAATAACACTGATGGAAGTTTGTTTTTATGCCTTTGAATACGTGTGAGATGCGAAACGCGTCAAGCTGAATTTTTACTCGTTCCAATAAAGATCAGCATTTGAATCTGATTCAAGCAGCTGGAGCGAACTTTCTTTTGGTTCAGATCAGCGATTCTCCCCTTGCTACGGACTTAGCACTGCAGCACCCAGGTCACCGAGAAGTATCAGTGGGGCTCATTTATAAACACTGGGCATATTTGCTCCCTGGCAGTAACCCATAGCAACCAATCAGATGATTGTTTTCAGCGGTCGCCCTGCGGCTGACTGAAAAAAAGCTAATCACTGATTGGTTGCTATGGGTTACTGCCCTGGTGCAAACTTGCCCAGTGTTTATAAATGAGTCCCTGTTTCCATGCAAAGGAGAGGGTGCAGCGAAAATGAACATTTGCACATACAGTAGAATCTACTTACGACCAGCGGGAGTTTTACCGTTACCTCTATCATTCATTTTTCCCACTGGCCAAGATTATCTGTGGAAAAGAAACAAAGTGTCAATCAAAGCGAAAACAAGTCAAGCTAAAATTCTCATTTAGGCAACAAAATGACCCTGGTCCTTCTCAAAAGGGAAGCGTTCTGGATGTGGAAACTTGAGACCGTACAACCTAAGGGTCTAAATGAGAATTTTAGCTTGACTTGTTTTCTGTAAATAACTTTTCCACTTTGATTGACTCTTTGTTTCTTTTCCACAGCTAGTCTTTGCCAGTGGGAAAAATGAATGATAGAGGTAACAGTAAAACTCCCGCTGGTCGTCAGTAGTTAAAAGTAATATTTGGTAACCAAATGTGTTAATACAGTGTCGGACTGGGGGGCCCGGGGCCCACCGGGACTTCTGTCCAGGGCCCCCTTGCTGTGCCGCACTTTACCATGCAGTGCGCTCCCTTCCTTCTGTGCGGTGCTGGCGCACATGCGCAGACGGCGCGGTGCTCCGCGCTTTTATTTTTATTTTATATAACACGATTGGGGGTCTGGCCCGGCGGGGGCCCATGACGGGTCGGGGCCCACCAGGTTTTTTCCCGGTTTCCCGCCGGGCCAGTCCGACCCTGTGTTAATATATAGTAATCAAATTGGGACAGAATGGTTCAAATATGCATTTATGCTTGTTTTTAGATGTGAAACTGGACTTTGGTCAAGAATACCAGGACAAGGACTTTGAGTGTCAAGCCTCACTTTGGAACACCCTGGTGGACTATGGGTAATTGGGCGGGACTGTGCTATTCTCTTAAAGGATAAGTAAACCTTAAAAATAAGTGCATGTAAAATTGATGAGGGGGCTATTCTAAGCACTTTTGCAGTTTACATTCATTATTTTTTCTTTTTAAATTCCAAGATATTAAGGGATGCATGTACTGTTAATATGAATGAAATGTGTTAAAACAGCACCACCTGCTGGTCAGTTTCCCACCAGTCTGACCAGCAAGTAGTAAAGGAAGTTGTCAGGAGAAAGAAAGAGGCTGCTCTGATGTTCTTCTGCTTAGGAAAGATGTGAGAAAGCTTTCTAATTGTTTTCCTAAGCAGAAGAACATCAGAGCAGCCTCTTTCTTTCTCCTGACAACTTCCTTGACTACTTGGTGGTCAGAAAATGACCAGCAGGTGGCGCTGTTGTAACAAAATTCATTCATATTAACAGCACATGTAACCTTTAATATTTTGGAATAAAATGAAAAAAAATAATGAATGTAAATTGCAAAAGTGCTTAGAATAGCCCCGTCATCAATTTTACATTCACTTATTTTTAAGGTTTACTTATCCTTTAAATCTTCTACAAATTTTCGCTACACCCACTCCGTTGCACGGAAACAGCCCAGTCTGTCACTCTGTGACATCATACTGAGCTAATAGTCCCTTTTTGTTGTGTCGCTGTAAAAATAGATGCCTGTTTCCTAGTCAACCTCTGTAGCTCCACCCCCATGGCTCTCCCTGCCTATACACGAATAGCACAGGGGTTGGAATATGCAAATGAGCTGTCCTCTGCACATTGCTTTAGTGGGGATCGGTTTACTAAATAGCTCCTGGTGCATGCTGGGAGATTCCTTTCCACTAATTTAACTTGCTCTCCATAACGGTAAAGATTTTCTCGTGCAGCCCGTTGGCCGCTTGTTACAATGTATCAGTAAGACTATACTTTCAGGGATCATTTCTATAGGTTGTACCTGGTGAAATGTGCTCGAAAGTGTCTGAACTCACAAACCACGAGGAAGAGCGTCAGTGTTCTCTCCTGAGCGTGAAGTGAGCTCACAGTGCTGCTTCATTGTGGCTGCTGTTTGCTATTGATGAACGTTCTGCTCCCCTTTCTTATGGGGGAGATGGAGGGAGAGAACACAGGCTGAGTGGTTTTCATTAAGATGGTTGAAAGACAGAATTATGGGAAGATTATTATAATTGTTTTGGTTCAGTTATTTAGTTTCTTGGTCACACTGTTGTTCAGTTGCTAGGGTATTGAATGCTAGAAACCAGCTATAGCTGCTGAACAGACATCTAAAATAAAGAAGAGCAAATGAAAATTGTCTCAGAATATCAGTCTACTATAAAAAGATGATCTGCCTCTTGCATACATCAATAGAATTAGTACAGTTCAACTTTTTCTCTGGAGGCCCGGATCATGTTTGAGAATCAGGATTGGGGGTCACCCCACAATTTGTTTTAAGAAACAATTATTTACCATTGGATTGCTGTTGTAAGAAGCACTTTTAGGATGTTAAAGGGGTCGTTAACTTTTCGTAGAGAGCTGGTTTCAGTCAGTTGAACTGAAGCAGCTGCTCGGATAACGTCTCCAATGATTACTCAGCAAGTCCAGTTGTTTTAGATGTACCTATACTAGATATACCATGACCCGGATGAATGAAAATCTTCATAGTCATGTTTTAGTAGAGAGGGATATTCTAAGACAATTTGCAATTGGTTTTTCATTTTGTATTATTTGTGGTTTTTGAGTTACATAGTTAAATCGGGTTGAAAAAAGTCCATCAAGTTCAACCCCTCCAAATGAAAACCCAGCATCCATACACACACCCCTCCCTATTTTCACATAAATTCTATATACCCATACCTATACTAACTATAGAGCTTAGTTTCACAATAGCCTTTGATATTATGTCTGTCCAAAAAATCATCCAAGCCATTCTTATAGTCATTAACTGAATCAGCATCACATCACCGGGCAGTGCGGCCGGAAATCAGCAGTGCACGAGCTGCCGGGAGGCCCTGAGGGGGTGCGGGCCCTGGCCCAATTTCAGCCCCTGCTCCCCCGGAAGTTCCGCCACTGCCCCTCGCAAGCGCCTTTTTTCCAGAGAAAACAACCCCAACCTTGACAGGCTCCCCTCATAATTTAACTCTTCCCTCCCTCTAACCAATTTAGTTGCACTTAGTCTCTGCACTCTCTCCAGCTCATTTATATCCCTCTTAAGGACTGGAGTCCAAAACTTCCCCCATACTCCAGATGAGGCCTCACCAGGGACCTATAAAGAGGCATAATTATGTTTTATCCCTTGAGTTAATGCCCTTTTTTATACAAGACAGAACTTTATTTGCTTTAGTAGCCACAGAATGACACTGCCCAGAATTAGACAACGTGTTATCTACAAAGACCCCTAGATCCTTCTCATTTAAGGAAACTCCCAACACACTGCCATTTAGTGTATAACTTGCATTTATATTATTTTTGCCAAAGTGCATAACCTGCATTTATCAACATTGAACCTCATTTTCCAGTTTGCTGCCCAGTTTTCCAGTTTAGACAAATCACTGTGCAAAGTGGCAGCATCCTGCATGGAACCTATAGTTCTGCACAATTTAGTCTCATCTGCAAAAATAGAAACAGTACTTTCAATGCCCACCTCCAGGTCATTAATAAACAAGTTGAAAAGCAAGGGACCTAGTACAGAGCCCTGCGGTACTCCACTAACATCACTGGTCCAATTAGAAAATGTTCCATTTACCACCACTCTTTGTAGTCTATCTTTTAGCCAGTTCTCTATCCAGGTACAAATACTATGTTCCAGATCAACATTCCTTAATTTAACCAGTAACCTTCTGTGTGGCACTGTATCAAATCAGTAACGTAACTAGAGGGGGACGGGCCCTGGTGTGTGACGTGCAGCCGGGCCCCCCGCCCCCCTCCGTACGCAATTTTCGGACTGCAGTTTAGTGGCGCGCTGGCTGCCGGGGGGCCCAGAGGGGGCGCAGGCCCTGGCCCGCTTGCACCCCCTGCTCCCCCGGTAGTTTCGCCACTGTTTAAAATGCTTTAGCAAAATCTAAGTAAATCACATCCACTGCCATCCCAGACTCAAGGTCCCTGCTTTCCTTCTAATAAAAAGAAATTAAGTTAGTCTGGCAAGATCTTTACACATAAAACCATGCTGGCACATACTCATAGTATTATGAATTGCTTTAAAGTCCAGTATCTTATCCTTTATTAACCCTTCGAAAAGCTTTCCTACCACTGACGTCAGACTAACTGGCCTGTAGTTTTGAGGCTGAGATCGGGATCCTTTTTTGAATAGAGGCACCACATTAGCAATTCGCCAGTCTCTCTGCATTTTGCCAGACCTCAATGAATCCTGAAAAATTAAGTAAAGAAGATTAG
Source organism: Xenopus petersii (assembly GCA_038501925.1). NCBI lineage: Eukaryota > Metazoa > Chordata > Amphibia > Anura > Pipidae > Xenopus > Xenopus petersii. The sequence goes on along the minus strand of CM076676.1, from coordinate 6,675,232 downwards.
CAGTCACAAAGCTAAGCTCACTAAGTACCCTGGAATGAATACCATCTGGCCCCGGACCTTTGTTAAAGGGGACCCGTCACCCAAAAAAAAATATTAAAAATCCTATTTTATCACATTAGTCAAGCAAAATGAACTTAAATTACACTATATAAATTATTTAAATCTTGTTTCCTTCAGTCTGGGAATTCAAAATGAAAGCAAACAGGCAGCAGCCATTTTGTGCACACTATTATAAAGGCAAGCCTTGCATCATGTCAGAATCTTGTTTGTGCACCAGAATGGGGGACCCAATGTCCATTCCCATGCCCTGGCTACACAATTAAATGGTAAAGAGAACTGGGGAATGTGTGGGGAGCAGTGATATCTAGGAAGTGCTGAATGGAAAGTGAAAGTAATTGTCTGCCCCGCCTCTATGCCCATGGCATAGAGGAGGGGCAGACAATATTTGATTGACAGCTGAGATTTTTAAATGAGCTTACAACAGCTATGAATGCTTTAATAAAAAAATTGAAATTGGATTTCATGTTTAATTTGAAAAGGACTTTTATTATACAGATTTTTGTGTCTGGGTGACAGGTCCACTTTAATCTTAACATGTTCTAGTCTCTTTTGAATTTCCTCATGTGTGAACCATGCATCATTAGTTGTATTACTAGAATTGGGACTATTTAGAAGGAAACCTTCACTTACTGGTTCCTCATTTGTGTAGACAGATGAAAAATACAGTATGTGTTCCGAATCTGCGCTTTTGTTTTCATCAGCTGACCCCCCTCTGCAGGGGCGCTCTGCCAATGAGGCGAGCTGAGCCGCTCGCCTCAGGCAGCAGCGCCAGAGAGGATTCCAGGGGCGGCAAAAAGCCGCTCCTGCACCTTTAAGTGCGGAATTTCTGTTTTTTAAACCCAAAATTCGGCTGTACTATTGCCAGAGAGCGCAGTTGCCTGCCTCCCCTCCCGACAGACGTCAGAAACGTCGCTGCCCCTCTGATGTTAAAGGTCCCACCCCTTCCTGCTTCATTTTTTTACTATTAACATTTTGAAAAGAAAAATATTAGATTCTTTTTACTGCTTTCTGCAATATCCTTTTCTATATCAATTTTAGCTTGCCTTATAGTTTCTTTGCATGATTTATTGGCCTCATTGTACATTATAAATCAGTAGCGATCCTAGAGGGGAGCGGGCCCTGGTGCGTGACGCGCAGCCGGGCCCCGCCCCCCTCCGTACGGCCGCATTTGTTAGTGGCGCACGGACTGCCGGGGGGCCCTGAGAGGGTGCGGGCCCTGGCCCGCTCGCACCCCCTGCTCATAGACGGTTCTAATTAAGGCTAAGCCTTCCCAAACCTTTGTCCATTGTAAATGTACCCTACCTTGTCTGAAATATTGTGCTGGAGAAGGTTCTTACTAAAAATCAAAAACGATTAATGTAGCACAGGCACTGTCAAAGTTCCGTGGGAAGGGTGTGCTAGAGAAGTGATGAGTAAGACAGTAACAATCAAGCCTGATATACTCCACCTAGGCTCTGAATCTATTGCTCTTCCCTGCCCTGCTTCCAAAAACAATTGCCCGGCCAGCAGGGAGAGGGGCTACACGGAGCTAAATCTACAGTGCAGGGAAACTGAAGCTCAGAGCAGCAGAAGGTGTGGAAAATAACCTATTAATTATAATCACCCTGCTATTCATGTATTACATGTGGCTGCATTTCTTCATATATGATTTTGTTGTATATGGGAGCTGAAGGAGTTGTTTGCGAATTTCTAGAATACCAAATACTAACTAATAAGGTTGAGACAAAGAGTCTTTTGTGGCTGTAAGAGTTAATCTTGCTAGGATCGGGGTGTGGTGTGGCAGGAATATGAATTCTACTGGGATTTATGGGGGGAATGTTTTAGTTGGAGGGGTTATTTTGGGGGCTTAAAAAGTTTTGGAAATGCACAGGGGCGGAACTACCGGGGGAGCAGGGGGTGCGAGTGGGCCAGGGCCCGCACCCCCTCAGGGCCCCCCCGGCAGTCTGCCCACCGCATGCTCGGTGGCCAGTTCCGGGTTTACGGAGGGGGGCGGGGGCCTGCCTGCGCTTCCTGCGCCAGGGCCCGCCCCCTCTAGTTCCGTTTTTGGAAATGCAGCAAATGATGTGTGCTGAAGGGATGTGAGGACTGGGCCTGCTGGTCCCTGTGGGACAGAAAAAAATAACATACTGGGAGCTGAGTGTAAGGTAGTTGTGAGTATTGAATTAATCTAATATTAAAGGGCACCTGTTGGCAAATACTAATATTAAAGGGCACCTGTTGGGAAATAATATTATAGCCCAAGAGCTTAGAGAGCACACACTCTGGTTGAAGGTAACATTCGTTTTTTTTTTTAATTCCCCCCCACCAGCGCAAGGCCACCAGCACCGGGAGGGAGCAGCAGGGCCGCCATTAGAAATCACGGAGCCCCATACAACAAAATTTTTGGTGGGCTGGCGCCCAAGCCAGATCCTACCCAAAGATCACAAAGACATCAGTGCTAAAAAAGTAACCCCCCCCCCCACACAGTAAAAAGCTATTGATGGTCAGGGCCCCCTTATAAGTTAAAAAAAAACATTGGTGCCAGGGCCCCCCTTACAAGTTTGGGGCACCAACAAATATTTTTCAGAAAAATTTGGCGCCAGGGCCCCCCTTACAAGCTAAAAAAATTGTGGCCCCAAAGCATATGTTTTTAAAAAAAACATTGGTGCTAGGGCCCCCTTACAAGTAAAAAAAATTGGAGCCCCAAAATCTTTTTTTTTTTTAAAAAAAAACATCGGTGGCAGGGGCCTATAGAGTATTAAAATAATACATTGGTAGCAAGGGGATTAAAAAAAAACACACAAATTGTTCAGTAGAATTGAACTCGTGGCTTCGGGTCTTTTCGCTGCGTCAGGACTTCAATTTCGGCTGTTTCCATGACTTCGGCTCTTTTCGCCGCTTCAGGAGTTCAGCTGTTTTCGTGGCTTCGGGTCCCCCCTGATGGTGGCCCTGACGATCGGGCCATGTTGGGGCACACGCATGTGCATAATGAGCGAACTTACTCATTAAGCATGTGACTGTTTATGTGCATACTCTATGTACGACATGGTCGCTTACACTGTGAGCTCCCTCCTGTTGCGGGTGTCCAATCGCTGGCAGGGGGCAATTTAAAAAAAATAGTAACCCCCAACAGGAGTGCAGACTCTATTAGCCCGCACCTTCGGTTGGGTATAATATTTTTCAGAGGGAAAGCTATGAGACTGAATGAAGATGAAAAATTATATTTTGTATTATAAAAAATGTATTTTATATCACCTTGCCGTGCTAGAAAGTGCATCTTTCTTTTGAAAAAGGTTTTAAAAAAAGTTGTTGTACTTTTAAAGTTAACACCATTTATGCGTGACACAAAATTATAAAATAATTGTTGTTAAGTCTATTGTTGACTTATTGCATATAGATAATTATTTTTTAGCCTCCCCAAACAAAAAAATCACCAACCATCACGCCCTTATACTGTCAAAGTTTGCACGTCTGAAATTTAGTGTTTTAGTGACTCCCTAAGGGCTCTTACTCACGAGCGGTTGTAGCTGCGCTCCCCTGCGTTCCGTTTTTCTGCGTTCAGCCGCAGGCGAGCGCAGGAATAGACGCATTACATTTTTTCCAATGGGGCTGTACTCACACAGGCGCGTGTAGGCGCCGAACGCAGGTTGAGACGCAACATGCTGCATTTTTCCTGCGTTCGGCGCCTATACGCGCCTGTGTGAGTACAGCCCCATTGGAAAAAATGTAATGCGTCTATTCCTGCGCTCCCTTGCGGCTGAACGCAGAAAAGCTACAATTGCTCGTCAGTAAGAGCCCTTATAGAATTACTTGTGCAATAGAATCTCAAAGGAGACCATGTTATGATCACTTTTCCCTAAATGCTCATCCACACAAATGTTAGGGCTCTTACTCACTGGCGTTCTGACCTGCGCTCCCCTGCGTTCCGTTTTTTGGCGTTCAGCCACAGGGGAGCGCAGGAATAGACGCATGTCATTATTTCAAATGGGGCTGTACTCACTCAGGTGCGTGTAGGTGCCGAACGCAGGAAAAATGCAGCATGTTGCGTCTCAACCTGCGTTCGGCGCCTACACGCGCCTGAGTGAGTACAGCCCCATTTGAAATAATGACATGCGTCTATTCCTGCGCTCCCCTGCGGCTGAACGCTAAAAAACGGAACGCAGGTCAGAACGCCAGTGAGTAAGAGCCCTTAGAGATGAGTTCAGTATTGTTAGTTATTACAAGGTCCAAAAGTGAGTTACTCCTAGTAGGTTCTTGAAGGAGCTGGAATAAAAAGTTGTCATTCAGCATATTTACAAACCTACTAGCTTTTTCTGTCTTGGCAACCCCAATACCCCAGTCAATGTCTGGAGTAGCTGGGCTTCATACTCGACACTTATACGAGGTGGTTTATAACATACACCAATGATAATTCTCTTTGTAACCTTTTGCCCAGTCAAAATCTCTGCCCAGAGTGATTCTATACCCTCACCAGTGCCAGCTATTGTTATTTATTTAGTGCATGGCTTTAATTCAGGCTTTACATACAAACACACTCCTCCACCCTCTGTCCCTCCTAAAAAGGGTGTAACCATTTAAATTCACAATCCAGATACATGTTTCATCCCACCAGGTCTCAGTGATACCAATTATATCATAATTTTTAGAACATGCAATTAATTCCAGGTCTCCCATTTTACCTGAGAAACTCCGTGCACTTGTCAGCAACAAATTTGTCAGCAACAAGTGGAAGTTTGGGTCTTCTAGCCAAGGTTGACTCTGCAAGTGAACTATAAGAAACTAAATTCGACCCTGGGTATCACCATCTTTATGTTGGGTGCCAAAGCTCATTGACCTTGATCTGGTATTCACCATGTTTTCTCCCAAAATTCAGCTTTTTGTGGGGGAGTTACCCTTGGACCAGGACCGTCCTTTCTAACATTGAGCATAAAAACATCATTGTATTATTATTGTATAATATTCACGGTATAGAATAAAAACCTAGACCAGGAATGACTCACAACCCGGAAAAGGAGGGGTATGAAGTCCTGCTTAAATAACATGGATGGAAGTTTGTTTTTATGCCTTTCAGAAAGCTTTACTTGCGAAACGCGCGTTGGCGAACTCTGCTATTTAAAAATCTTTTTAAACAATTTTTTAATATTAGCTTAAAGCTCTCTTTATTTAACAATTAGAATTGGTCAAGGGGGAGGTTGTTTGGTGGAATTCGGCACTCAAACCCCACTTTTTTTCTCTTCTCTTCCTATTGTATCTCACACTGGGATTCTCAAGGGGGCGAGGATTTGTGGTTTTGTGAGGTCTAGACAGTTCTCTCAATAGATAGGGCCAGTTTTAAAAAAATTGAGTCCTGGTTTTCCTGCCATTCTTTGCTTTGTGTTGTCCCAGGGATAGTAAATGCAATAGGTAGAAAGTTTTGGGACAACTCCACCTTCTTGTATATCAATTTTCCTACTTTTATATCGGGTTTGAGTTGCTGGGCAATTAATTTATCTCAATTCATTTGGTTCATATATTAATTCTTCTTATTTTCTTCTAAGCCCTAAATTGGACTAATGCACTTGCACTTTATTAATAACACTTATGCACTTTAGGTAGTGGATCAATTGCAATTGAATTAATTGTTAATGAATGGCAGCCCTAATAGATTTAAATTGATTTAGTCTGCCTTTTTTTAAAAAAAATTCAATGAATTAGCACTTTAATTTAAAAGCTATAAACTCTGTCATCTAATAATGAAATTTTAATGAATTGATAGATCCACTATTATATTTATATTTCTAAGATCACGTAATCCTACAGTTAAGGTGTATTCACGTTCAATTATATCTATTAAGCAAGTTGATTGATGAATTTGATTATTAGAAATGGACCATAGGATTATCGGATAGAAGAGGGGTTCTTGCCTTTCCTCTCTGTTATTACTAGGTGTGAGATGCGAAACGTGTTTTCGAGTGTTTTACTCGTGTTCCAATAAAGATCAGCATTTGAATTGGATAAGTCTGGGATTCTCCCCTTGCTACGGACCCAGGCCACCGAGAAGTATCAGCGGGGCTCATTTATAAACACTGGGCAGTAACCCATAGCAACCAATCAGACAATGGTTTTCACCCTGCAGCTAACTGAAAAAAAAATGTAATCATTGATTGGTTGCTATGGGTTACTGCCCAGGTGCAAATTTGCCCAGTGTGTGTAAATGAGTCCCACAATGATCCATTGAGAACGGCAATTGGGAAGATTGGATTATAGTGGCAGGTTCTGGGGCACATGCACCCCCTGATTTTAAGGGTTTTTTTTGTGTGTGGTCCCACCGATATATAATGCAGTATGAGTTTCCATCATTTTTTAATGGTCCCCTGAAAAACATAAAATAGGGATTCTACTGTATGTGCAAATTTTGTTGCACCCTCTTCGTTGCACGGAAACAGCCCAGCGTGTTACTGTGTGACATCATACTGAGCTAATAGTCCCTTTTTGTTGTGTCGCTGTAAAAATAGATCCCTGTTTCCTAAATCAACCTCTGTAGCTCCACCCCCATGGCTCTCCCTGCCTATACACGAATAGCACAGGGGTTGGAATATGCAAATGAGCTGTCCTCTGCACATTGCTTTAGTGGGGATCGGTTTACTAAATAGCTCCTGGTGCATGCTGGGAGATTCCTTTCCACTAATTTAACTTGCTCTCCATAACGGTAAAGATTTTCTCGTGCAGCCCGTTGGCCGCTTGTTACAATGTATCAGTAAGACTATACTTTCAGGGATCATTTCTATAGGTTGTACCTGGTGAAATGTGCTCGAAAGTGTCTGAACTCACAAACCACGAGGAAGAGCGTCAGTGTTCTCTCCTGAGCGTGAAGTGAGCTCACAGTGCTGCTTCATTGTGGCTGCTGTTTGCTATTGATGAACGTTCTGCTCCCCTTTATTATGGGGGAGATGGAGGGAGAGAACACAGGCTGAGTGGTTTTCATTATGATGGTTAATATGATAGAATTAAGAGAAGATTACTATGATTGGGTTTGTTCAGTCTAATGTCTCCAGAAAATGCCAGTGTTTGGGAGTTGTAGTCTAGCAACCTGATTGTTGCTGAACAGACATCTCAAAAAATACCAAATTGTCTCTAAAAAGATAAGTAATAGTCAGTATGATGCAGTGTTTATTCAACTTTAGTTCTGGAGAACCAGATCATGTTTGAGAATCAGGGTGGGGACACCCTCAAATTGTTTTAAGAATCAATTATTTACTACTGGCTTAAAATAAACCCAATTCTCAATGATCATATTGTCTGACGGCAAACTATGCATCAACACCATCTCTATTTTCTGCCTGTCCAGCAAATGTACACATGGCAACAAATAAGTGCTCACCCCCAAATCTTCAAGCTGGGCCCCCTTAGCTCATAACAAGGTTCCAGATATGTAGAAACATTGGGGTGTCACCCTGCTATAGTTACAGGGGTACCCAGGGTACAAATAAGCACTCACCCCAAATCTCCCCCTAACTGGCCTTCAGACTGGGCCCCCTTAGCTCATAACAAGGTTACAGATATATAGAAACATTGGGGTAACAGTCACCCTGCTATAGTTCCAGGGGTACCCAGGGCACAAATAAGCACTCACCCCAAATCTCCCCCTAACTGACCTTCAGGCTGGGCCCCCTTAGCTCATAACAAGGTTACAGATATATAGAAACATTGGGGTAACAGTCACCCTGCTATAATTCCAGGGGTACCCAGGACACAAATAAGCACTCACCCCAAATCTCCCCCTAACTGACCTTCAGACTGGGCCCCTTAGCTCATAACAAGGTTACAGATATATAGAAACATTGGGGTGTCACCCTGCTATAGTTCCAGGGGTACCTGGGGCACAAATAAGCACTCACCCCAAATCTCCCCCTAACTGGCCTTCAGGCTGGGCCCCCTTAGTTCATAACAAGGTTACAGATATATATAGAAACATTGGGGTAACAGTCACCCTGCTATAGTTCCAGGGGTACCCAGGGTACAAATTAGCACTCAACCCAAATCTCCCCCTAACTGGCCTTCAGGCTGGGCCCCCTTAGCTCATAACAAGGTTACAGATATATATAGAAACATTGGGGTGTCACCCTGCTATAGTTCCAGGGGTACCCAGGGTACAAATAAGCCCTCACCCCAAATCTCCCCCTAACTGGCCTTCAGGCTCTCGGAAACCCCAGGATTTCAGTATACTGAAGGGGGTGGAGTATAAGTGGAATAAGGAAAAGAAACATTGTATTTGTCAATGGGGCCAACTGACAAAGGTAGCTAGATGTACAGGGTCACAGGTAGTAAATATAAACTTTACACACAAATAAAGCCAGACAAAATGTTGTTGGTTTTGGAGAGTTTAATGTCGGAAGAAGCTGGAACCGGTTGTGTTGCTTTCAGCCATCTTGGTTTCAGTCAGGTCAGCAGGCAGTTGGTGATTTAGAGAGGTGCCAGTGAGGCTATAGGTATTTGATGAGATATTCTGGGTAAATCTGATGCTTCTCAAAAATAACAAAAATCGAGGGGCAGGATATGGAATCCACGCAGCTGTCGTAGAAGCAGGAAGGAGTCAGGGGGTTCTTGGCCGGCGGACGTAGATGCGAAGGGTTTCCAGCTGTAAAATCCCCAACAAGAACACGGGCCAAGAACATAACCCGGGACTGATTGACTCTGTAGTTGGTGTATGTGTGAGAGTAGGAGGCCTCTCGGGCAAAGTAACTGCCTGGAGGGGGATAAAGAGAGCAATGCTCGTTAACGAGTGTTACTGTTCTTTTAAGAGCAAAGTGATTCAAATATTACCCATGCCTCTTACCTTTCCCATACATGGTACCATGCGCCCCGCAGATACGCCAGTCAAAATTCTGTTGGCAGATGGCATCAATGAATGTATCACTGGTACCATGGAATAACTGCCGCTCCTCTACGTTTTTACCCCCATTTTGCTTCTTCATCTGCTCTCTCTGCCTGTAGGGAAAGACTTGGATGTATATAATACCGTATATTATTTATACTTTCATGTTCTTCCTATAGATCCCTATGGCATTGGGGATCTAGGGTTAAAGGAGAAAGAAAGTTTCCAAAACAGTTTCTAGAAAATAGTTTAGCCACAACAGTGCAAGCTATAAAACTATATTTATTCTGCAGTGTATCAGAGCACAAGTCACATGACTGGGGGCACCTGAGAAACTGCCAACATGCCAAAAATCTGTTTGCTCTTTTGAAAAGTGGATTTCAGTGCAGAATTCTGCTGGAGCAGCACTATTAACTCATTGAAAAAACAACATGTATTTTGAAAAAACAACATGTCTTTCTGTGACAGTATCCCTTTAAAACCCCAAAACATCCCCAAGTCAAAGTTTTATTCGTCACGGGCTGGAAGGTGACCCGGATTTCAGTATAAGGCCATATCTTTCTTCAAGGCAAACCTAAGCCATCTGATTGATGCCACAATCTGTGCCAAAGCACTTACTGACCCCTGTACCCACCCATTTCTCTACCCTTCTATGGGCTGGGGGGACATCTCAATCTCAAAATAAGGTCACATGTTGCTTTAACACTTAATCTTAGCAAACGCATCTCACCCTCATCTTCAGTGTTGAGTGTCCCTGACCTCAATGGATCCTCCTGATCTCTACTGAACCCCAAGAAGAAATTAGCAACCGCACCATGTAAAGAGGTAAGATCCAAGATGTCTCCCTCGTTGGTTGCCTGGTTAAAACCCCGTGAGTAACCATTTTTTTTTCTTTGGTACACATGGACACTTTATCAGGAGACTAGAACTGTCATTCAAGGAGTCATTCATCTACAAGTGGAAGTTTAGGTCTTCTAGCAATGGTTGACTCTGCAGGTGGACGTAGAACTATAATAAACTAAATTTAGCCCTGGGTATCACCACCTTTACTTTGGATGCCAAAGTTCATTGAGCCTGGTCTGGTATTCACCATGTTTTCTCCCAGAATTCAGCATTCTGAAGGGGGAGGGAGAGTTATCCTTGGACCAGGACCATCCTTTCTAACATGTCCTTGAGGAAACCTAAAACCCCAATCCATACGTTCCACCACCCGTGTCTCACCATAGGAAGACCTCCCACAGGGAAAGGTTCTGAATGCGCTCGATGCTGAGAATCGACACTGTTCGAAGGGTATTGTGGAATAAATCCTTCACTTTCGTGTATTCGGCCGACATTGAGTCCAGTTTGACCAGCTGAAAACATCCAGAGAAGATAATGAGAGATCTGCTTGTACATTCAATTGTTTTGTGTTGTGGTCCCAATAGGTGTGTCAGTACCAGCACCAGAATAACTAATCTTACTGGGAACTAAAGAGTCTAAGGCTAAATTCCCAATTAAACTGATGGGTTGCCTGTGTGGGCAAGGGAACAGCCAAGGGAAAAATACAAAACACAAGGGGGCAAATTCACTAAGATGCAAAGTTGCGCCAGGCGCAACTTCGCCACACTTCGCCAGGCGTATTTTCGCCAGCGCTCCGCAAATTCACTAAAATCCGAAGTTGCGCACAGGGGTAGCGTAAGTTTTCGAAGTTGCGCTGGCGTTAATTCGCCAAGCGAAGTTTCGCTAGTGATGGTTCATTTGCATACGGCACGAAATTCAAATTTCAATGGAGGAATACGTATCAGCACTTCAAATGCCTAGAAAACCTTCAAAACATCAAATAAAAATGTTATTTTGCCCTACACATGTGCCCACTGTCTAGGTAAGTTGCCATGAGTCAGGAAATGTAGGGGGGAAGGAGGGGAGCCCCAAAAATATTTTCGATCTTTTTCAGCCTATCACCCATCATGTAGAAAACACTCCAGCGTTTTTTGGGACTTAGAAAAAAATTTGACTTTTTTTGAAACAATCCCTATCTACTCTATTGCGCTTCACCAGGTCTGAGGTGGCGAAGGAAGTCTAGCGTAAAAGGTAGCGTTCAGTACACTGCGCAAGTTAGTGAATTTGCGTAGTTACGTCGCTAGCGAAAATTCGTCTGGCGTAAGGGTGTCAAGTAACACTAGCGAAACTACGCCAGCGTTCGTGCGTTTCGGCAGTAATGAAAAATGCCAAACGCTAGCGAATTAACGCTAGCGTTCGGCGCTTAGTGAATTTGCGCCAAGGTGTTGCTTGTTTTGGAGCCGTCATACCTTGAATCCCAGGTCTGGCAGCTGATCTGTGTCCCAGTGAGAAGGGATGAGTGTTGTTTCTGCCTGAGATTTAGATTTCCTGGGGGGTGAAAGTTTGGTTAATACTTGTCAATTCTTAATGCGGCTGAAAGCTGCAAGAATTCCCACCCATAATCAGTGCTTTGCCATTTTAACTCGCACTTTGCACCTTTGCTGCTGCCTTACAACTGGCTCCTCTGCCACAACTCACCCAGATTTTTTGTTCTTCACTTCCTCTTTCGAGACAAATTTTGGCCTCCGGCAAACCTTCCTTTCTGTGCTGGACCCCAAGTTCTTCTGCACCATGTCTAAAATACATCATAACATTTTTCTTTAAATTATTTTATTCACCTTGAATTTTCCCCAGTGAATACTGGTATAGTTTTACAGACTATGAGCAAACTTAGGGGCTGTTCCTGCTGAATTGTGCTTAGTACAGGGGGCTGTTCCTGCTGAATTGTGCTTAGTACAGGGGATACCTATGCTGCCATAGTTTTATGGGATCTCTCTGTACAGACTATGAGCAAACTTAGGGGACTGTTCCTGCTGAATTGTGCTTAGTACAGGGAATACCTATGCTGCCATAGTTTTATGGGATCTCTCTGTACAGACTATGAGCAAACTTAGGGACTGTTCCTGCTGAATTGTGCTTAGTACAGGGAATACCTATGCTGCCATAGTTTTATGGGATCTCTCTGTATAGACTATGAGCAAACTTAGGGACTGTTCCTGCTGAATTGTGCTTAGTACAGTGGATACCTATGCTGCCATAGTTTTATGGGATCTCTCTGTACAGACTATGAGCAAACTTAGGGACTGTTCCTGCTGAATTGTGCTTAGTACAGTGGATACCTATGCTGCCATAGTTTTATGGGATCTCTCTGTACAGACTATGAGCAAACTTAGGGGACTGTTCCTGCTGAATTGTGCTTAGTACAGGGAATACCTATGCTGCCATAGTTTTATGGGATCTCTCTGTACAGGCTATGAGCAAACTTAGGGGCTGTTCCTGCTGAATTGTGCTTAGTACAGTGAATACCTATGCTGCCATAGTTTTATGGGATCTCTCTGTACAGACTATGAGCAAACTTAGGGACTGTTCCTGCTGAATTGTGCTTAGTACAGTGAATACCTATGCTGCCATAGTTTTATGGGATCTCTCTGTACAGACTATGAGCAAACTTAGGGACTGTTCCTGCTGAATTGTGCTTAGTACAGGGGAATACCTATGCTGCCATGGTTTTATGGGATCTCTCTGTACAGACTATGAGCAAACTGAGGGACTGTTCCTGCTGAATTGTGCTTAGTACAGGGGAATACCTATGCTGCCATAGTTTTATGGAAACCAAACACATAACAGGACTACTGTCCTCCAAGAATCAGACCTGCAGGCTTGTGTTCTGTTCAGCCTCTATGAATGCACAACAGGGGACAACAGAGAGGCCCCCACCTTTTAAACGCAGCTCATAGGTTTGGCTCCCTGCTTTGAAGTTTATTGTTGCATTTTTATCCACCAAAAACGCTTTTTCCATGTCGTTGCTGCAGATATCAGAGACCGCCTGCGTGCTGCTGCTGCTGCCCTGGTGAGGGCAAACGAAAAAAAATGTCATGTACAGTATGAATACAGTATATACTTTCCATTACATTACATGTGCTGTTATAATGTTGCCCATAGAAATTACTGGCAGCTGGACAGAGAAAAAGTGGCATTGCAAGGGGTGAGCTGCCACCCATTAATGCGCGCCATGATTTAGCACCCCAGCAGTTGCACCCAGGGGCCCTTAGTATATAGATAACATCAGAGCAACGGCCTTATATCCCCATGTGTCACTACTTCCCCCTATTCTCTTCTTCCGTCCCGAACCCCCTTACCTGCTTCCCATACTCGTTCCACCTGTTATTTTCATCCTTCCAGTACCAAAGCCAATCGGTGGTGAGTATATAATGGGGCGGTTTTGACGCCAAAGACGGAGTGGAGAGGCGCCTCACTTTGCAGGATTTGTAGATCATGGCATCAAAATTCAGGTCCACTGCCCAGGGCTTGAATAGATGATATCTAAGCAAACAGTCAGACCTACAGTCACAGGGATATATATATATATATATATATATATATATATATATATATATATATATATATATATATATATATATATATATCCCTGTGACTTTATAATATATATATTATATATAATAAAGCCATTTAACAAGCTTGGTTTAAGAGCTTTAAGTGCCATGTGGCAGCTCCCGCAGCTTTTGCATTATTGCTAGTATCCTGATTGGCTATGGGATTGTTGTAGCCTCACCCACATAGCAATACCATTAGTGCATATAGTTGCAAGTAGAGTCTGAACCACAGAAGTGACTCTCTAACTGTAATGCTTGGATGCTGATACCCAAATGGACCCGCCATTGATAAAATCCTCTGAATTTGGCCAGCGGTGTAACTATTTTTTTTTAATTTTAGGGCCGTGTGACGTAACTAGAATGCGCTGGGCTCCCGAGCAAAAAAATCTTCATAGGGGCCCAGCTAGGGTTGCCACCTGCTCAGTTTTGACCGGGACAGCCCATTTTTTTGAAGGGCTGCGCGGGTTAAAACTGCAGAAAACCGGGCAGGATTGCCTATAAATTAACGCACCAACCGTAGGTTTCCACCTTTTAATAAAATTTCCACCGGCCGGTGGTGGGGGCGGGAACAAAAGGGTGGTCCGTGACGTGAATGCGGTGGTTCGTGATGTAAATAAAGGGCGGGCTGTGATTTTAAAAGGGGCGGAGGGTGGCAAAAAGGTACATTTTGAGTGGATTGGGGCCTGGCCAAGGGCTTTTTTAGGGGTATTACAAAATTACTGGCAGCTACATTGCTGGTAAATTTGTAATACCTGCCCCGGCTAGGCCGGTAAAATACAGGCCAGATGGCAACTCTAGCTGAACAGCTGATCGCCGCATCATACCCCCTGCTCCTGATGGAGTGTTACTGCCCCTCCGCCACCACATCACACCCCTGCCTGGATTCTACGGGGCAAAAAGATGGCGACCCCTAGGCTCAGCGCACTCCGATCCCCATCCTCCCGCCCACTTCCTGCCCTGACTCCACCCATTCTCCCTGGATCCCGCCCACTCTCTGCCAGGACTCCACCCACCCTCTGCCCCGTGTCTCTGCTTCTTTGCCGCAGGTAAGATAGCGGATGGGGATGGGGGGTTTCTTATTATAGAGGAAGCAGACCCAGCAGTCCGGGCCACTGTTTTCCCTGGGCCCCCCTGCAACAGCGGGGTCGGCTTCTTGTATAGCTTTGCCACTGTTTAGGGTCCCCAACATATCCATTGGTTGTCCTATTTTACCAATATATGTTGACAATGCTCTTTATTTGGGCCTCATGGGGCCCCCTATACCTCCTGGGCCCCCTGCAGCCTCAGGGTCTGCTTCCATCCTGTTACACCCCTGAACTTGGCGCACCCCCTGTGGACTTACACACTGCTGATATTGCAGTAGGCCTCTTCAATAGACTCCATGTCGTCCATATCTTCCCAACCTCCTGCCCTTTGTACCTGCCATCTGTATGGTAAGTGATAGTGATCCTTCATGCACTTGTCTAGGAGAATAAAATCGGAATATGGTCAGTTATTTCCTTGCCCTCTCCTTGTTTCCATGGTGTATTCACTAGAAGAGAGTTTTGTGCTTCCAGGTCTCTAGACAATGAGTTAAAGACTTGAAGCTTTATGTATCCCTACTATTGGCTGCATGACTAAATATTGGGGTACAGGTTACCCCTGGATCAATTAGGGAAAGCCTTTTAATGACCTGGGCAGCTGACCAGAGTTTAACATTTGTTTTCCTCACCTTTAAAAATGCAGTTTTTCCTTATGTAGTAGAGACAGATCTCCTCCGATTGGTCGAGGGTGTTAGGAGACTGGTCAGTGGAGCCGGCAGATGGGACTTCTGTGAAATAGGAAAGGGTTTAACTCTTAAATGGGTTGTTTACCTTTGAGTTAACTTTCAGTATGATGTTGAGAGTGATATTCCGAGACTATTTGCAATTGATTTTCATTTTTTATTATTTGTGGTTTTTGAGTTATTTGGCTTTTTATTCAGCAGCTCTCCAGTTTGCAATTTCAGCCATCTGGTTGCTAGGGTCCAAATAACCCTAGCAACCATGCATTGATTTGAATTAGAGACAGCAATATGAATAGGAGAGGCCTGAACAGAAAGATGAGTAATAAAAAGTAGCAGTAGCCGTACAGAGCATTTGTTTTTGGATGGGGTCAGTGACCCCCCCCCCTTTGAAAGCTGGGAAAGCGTCAGAAGAAGAAGGCAAATAATTCCGAAACTATAAAAAAATAAATAATGAAGACCAGTTGAAACATTTCTTAGAATTGGCAATTCTATAGCATACTGACTTGAAGGTAAAGCTCCCCTTTAAAGGAAAAAGAAACCAGCCTTTTGAGTTATTTGGCTTTTTATTCAGCAGCTTTCCAGTTGGCAATTTCAGCAATCTGGTTGCTAGGGTCCAAACTCCCCTCACAACCATGCATTGATTAGAGACTAGAATATGAATAGGAGAGGGGCTGAATAGAAAGAGGAGTAATACAAAAGTAGAAATAACAATAAATGTGTAGCCTTTCAGAGCATTTGTTCTTTAGAAGGGGTCAGTGACCCCCCATTTTGAAAGCTGGCGTTGGGGAAAAATCCAAAGACCAGAGATCACTTGAGGTGAAAGGTTGATCCAAGTTTATTATATATATAATAAACATACACAAGCTACGTGGATCCTGTACTTGAGAGAGACAGAATATAGAACAAAGAATTGACCAGTAGTGATGGGCGAATAAATTCGCCTGGCACAAATTTGCGGCAAATTTTCACGTATCACCGCCGGCAAATAAATTCGTGAATCTCTCACGAAAATTTGCCGGTGTCAATTTCTGATTTTCATGATTTTTGTGAAAGTGTCCGATTTTCAATATTTTTTTGTGAAAACCTTCAAATTTCACGATTTTTTCGTGAAATGTTTCAATTTCACGTTTTTTCGCCGTTTTGTGAATTTTGCGGGTAATTCGAACATTTTTGAGCGAAACAAAACGGGAGAAATTCGCCCATCACTATTGACCAGACATTATATACCCTCTGGTACGAGACTTCATGAGAAAGCTATGTAAAAGGAGTGAAAAGGGAGGATAGGGGTGATATGAGGGATACGTTTCTGAGTCCTCTTATCTCGTATGAGAAAATAAAGGAGTAACTGTGACTGTGCTCAAGGAGGCACAAGGATACAAAAACAGAATACTGATAAGAACCGACTCAGCAGATGTTACACATAACCTTGGAACAGTTTCTAGAAGGGCCCCATGGGCCAAGAATAACTTTTCCTCCACAAAAAAAAACTATAAAAAAAGAAAAAAATGAAGGCCAATTGAAAAGTTGCTTAGAATGAGCCATTCTACAACGTACTAAAATTGAAGGTGAACCACCGCTTTAATATTCCATGTTCTGAGCTACTAAGCCCACTGTACATGATATGAGGATCACATTGATAGGGTCTTGGCAAGGAGCACATCAAAAAAACAGTTCACTATTTGTGGTATTTGAGTTATTTGGCTTTTCATTCAGCAGCTTTCCAGTTTGCAATTTTTAGCCATCTGGTTGCCATGGCCCAAATTGCCCTAGCAACCATGCATTGGTTTGAATAAGAGACTGGAATATGCATAAAAGAGGGCCTGGATAGAAAGATGAGTGAAAAAAAAGTAGCAATAACTATCATTTTGTGGTCTTACAGAGCATTTGTTTTTTAGATGGAGTCAATGACCCCCCCCCAATTTGAAAGCATGAAAGAGTCAGAAAAAAAATGATAAAAAATGAAAGCCGATTGAAAAGTTGCTTATAATTAGACATTCTATAACATCCTAAAAGTTAACCTGAATCGCCCCTTTAAAGTGCAATTAGGGGCATGAGCTTTTTATTACAACTAATCTATTTTGCAGTGTCGGGCTGGGTCCCCTGGGGCCCAATAGGAAACATCCAGGGGCCAGTCTAAGCTCTATTAGATAGTGTCAGTTCAAGTTGAAAGGGAGAAACCCCAATTTACTTGATTTAAAGGAGAAGGAAACCCCCAGGGTGCAAAACCCCTCCCCCTCCCCTGTTTTGCCCCCCCTCCCTCCTCCCCCCTGGCCTACCTGTCCCCCTGGGCAAATGCCCCTAACTTGTTACTCACCCCTCTGCGCAGGTCCTGTCCACGGAGTTCACAGTCGCCATCTTCTCCCACGCGCGTCTTCTTCCTGCTCTGACTGGCGTCTTCTGGCGCATGCGCAGTAGGAACAGTTAGGAACAGCTCTACTGCGCATGCGCCGAATGTCACAAAGTTTTCTGATTTCACGTGACATTCGGCGCATGCGCAGTAGAGCCGTACCGGTAACTGTTCCTACTGCGCATGCGCCAGAAGACGCCGGTCAGAGCAGGAAGAAGACGCGCGTGGGAGAAGATGGCGACTGTGAACTCCGTGGACAGGACCTGCGCAGAGGGGTGAGTAACAAGTTAGGGGCATTTGCCCAGGGGGACAGGTAGGCCAGGGGGGAGGAGGGAGGGGGGCAACACAGGGGAGGGGGAGGGGTTTTGCGCCCTGGGGGTTTCCTTCTCCTTTAATATTTTCCTTACACTATCCTTACACTTACCTTACACTTACCTTTCTTAGCCACAGGCAACGACCTTTTCTTAGCCACAGGCATTGGCCTTTTTTTGGGGACAGACAGCTGGATGTCCCTGAGCACGCTGGCATTCCTGTAAATTTGTTGAAGGCTGGTGACCCATCTGTCGCCCATTCCCCATTTCTTGAGTTTGCTCAACGTGTCTAGGTCCTGAAGGTGATGGGATCTCTTGCAGCGGAACTGATATCGGCAGTCCCCCTTCAGGAAATACTGGCAAATATGGAGCTTCTGGCAATCCGTCTGGAAGTTGCAGGCTCCGTAGGGCCCGTTACCGCAATTATAATGCTTGCAGATCTGGCAAGGAATAGGGGGAAGATTAAATCAGGTTAAATCAGTATTAGGGTGCTGGTTTATTTGCTGCCACAATGTTGTATCTCACCTCAGGCAGAAAACTGGGATCATTCTGGAGCAGAAGGTGCCGCAGTTCCTCTATATCCAGCGTCTCGAGGTGGTACCCCTGTAGCACCCTTAGATTCTGACCAGTTGTAATTTCATGACTAAAGTTGCAAGGGGTTCTGGGTAAAAACACAAAAGTGTTTATTAAAATGCAGAATAAGGGAACAGATCCCTAAGGCCTCTTACACACAGGCGGTTTTTCCTGCGCTCCCCTGCGTTACGCTTTCTTGCGTTCAGCCGCAGGGGAGCGCAGGAATAGACACACTCAATTATTTTGAAGGGGGCTGTACTCACACAGGCGCATGTAATCGGCGATGGGATGCAGCATGTTGCATTTCCCCTGCGTTCGGTGCATACATGCGTCTGTGTGAGTACAGCCCCCTTCACAATAATTGAGTGCGTCTACTCCTGCGTTCCCCTGTCGATGAACGGAAGAAAATGCAATGCAGGAGAGCGCAGGTAAAACTGCCCGTATGTAAGAACCTTAAAGAGATAAATTGTGTTTTTTTTATTGCCATGGGTCAGTGACCCTGGCAACCAGATTGCATTGCCAGTTGTAGCCTGGAAGGAGGCAGCAGGTAGGGATGTAGCGAACTGTTCTGCTGCGAACTAGTTCGCGCGAACTTCGACCGTTCGCGTCCGCCGAATGTTCGGGAACGTTCGCATTTTGAGTTCGCGTTCGATTCGAATACAAATCGTTCGACCATTCGAATTCCTTCGACCGCTAAAAATCGAATGATTTCCATTCGTTCGAACGATTGTAAGCATTCGATCGAATGAAAAGCATTCGATCGAATGGTTTCGATCGTTCGATTCGAATGAAAATCCTTCGATCGAATGATTAAAATCCTTCGATCGTTCGAATCGAACGATTTTAGCGGGTGTTCGAAGTTCGCGAACTGTCCGCGAACGTTCGCATCTTTTGCCGGTGTTCGCGAACGGCGTTCGCGAACACCAAATCGGCAGTTCGCTACATCCCTAGCAGCAGGCCCGGACTGGCAATTTATGGTTTAGGGGCCGCTGTATGATGCCATAGACATTCACTATTTATTGGGTCTATGGGGGGCTGTTTGGGCCTCTGTGTACCAGAAATACCAGGGGAATCTGAGTCCAGACCTGGGAGGCAGAGTAGGAAAACTAATAATTAAGATTAAAAAAAAAAACAAACCAAATAAAAGGCGGCTTACAACAGTCCCTTCTATAAAATACTGGCAATAAGTGTCGGCAAACTTCTTTTTTAACCTCAGATGAGTCAGCTGAAGCTCTGGAATTTCCCAGCAGTGACAATGCCCCACCCAGAGCAGAGAGGATTCAGGACAGTGCAATTAACTGGCCATAAACATATTCAACGGCATGTTTACTAACATTGGAGATAAATATCTGGAGAGATTTCTGGAGATGTTGCCCATGACAACCAATCAGCAATTAGATTTAAACAGCCAGCAAAGATCTGATTGGTTGCTATGGGCAACATCTCCAGAAATCTCTCCAGATATTTATCTCCAATGTTAGTAAACATGCCCCTCAGTAATGAGATTCAATCCTGTGTATTCGATTCCTACTGACACTTTCTAGTGTGAATCCTCATGGGCTGGGGGCCTACACTTTTTATGAAATACACAACCGCACGAAGAAAGAGGAAGACGGAAGAAGATCGCTCCATGGTGCTCACTAGAATAACCCCGGGCTGGTGCCGTTTTCTGCTGATAGGAGCACCGACCCCGGGTTTCAGGTAAGTCAATACAATTACTTGGGGGTGCCTAACATTTGGCACCCCCAAGTGCCACGAAGACTTTCCTTCCTCACTTAGCGTTTAGTGCAATGACTTTGGACCTCTTCTGAGGTCATTGGTGCCCTCTCTCTCTCCCTAAAGCTTTGTCTGCATGGGACTGGGAAAAGGGATCCCCCTAGCTTTGCAGCGAAAGGGATCTGAAGTCCTTTGCCCCTAGCCAGTGCCTTTTGTGCCGAGATAAAGGGTTCCACTTTAGCCTTTGGGGGACGGTGGTTCAGAAGAAACTCCCTTTTTTTTTTGCGCCTTTTGGCCGGAACTCTGAGTTCTTTTTGGAAGCTTCGACAGAACCCAGGGTTAAAGGGACTCCCTAGCCGTGAGTCTGAAGACCCTTGCCCTCTACCTGTGCCTATTGTGGTGAGAGGAATGGGGATTATGGGGCTCACCCTAGCTTTGGTGAAAGTGAGCCCATGGACTTGAGACGCTTTTTGGCCTAGACCTCTCAGGAGTTTGGAGACCATGCCTTTGGGTAGGACTCATGGATGTACCCCCACTATGCACTTTTCTTGCTGTGCACTTAAAGGGTGGATTAAAAGCACAACCTCTGGCTTTCATAATAAAAGAAACTTGTATCGAGAGATGGAACTAAAGGCACTGCAATTTGTTTGCGTCATTGTCTTGTTTATGCTTGTCTTGTGAGTGTGTGTAATATGAATGTATGTTAGTGCACTACAGTGGGGCCTGATAAAACATGAGACGTGTGGATTCCTTCTAGACGTGTGTGTGTGTGTATATATATATATATATATATATATATATATATATAATACACAAAAGCCATGAATATCTTGTAAATGATATCCTTATAAACGGTGACTAGTGATGTCATCAGTTATAAACAGTGAGTAGTGATGTCATTTTTGTCACATGACTCACTAAAACTTTTGTATTATAATAAATAAAGTACCCCCTGTTGGAAAATATGAGGATATTAGACGTAACCTTGTAGTTCCGTGACCTGTTTCGGCCTTGTGCTTTTATATGGTCATGGAACTCATCGGTGACTTATAATATCCTTATATTTTACAATAGGGGTACTTTATTCACTATATACTGTATATTCTTCTAGATGCATAGATGATAGATAGATGATAGAAAGATAGAGAGAGATGATAGATAATGGATAAATAGATAGAGAATGACATTGTCACGACCCGACCGGCACCCAATACCAGAACAAGTGCCAAGCACCCTGGTCTCGGCTCGGCTTCACCAGTAGTGTGACCACCGTTGGGCTTCGGGAGGAGCCCTCAGCTTACTTGGGTGCCACCTGGACTTAACGAGGGGTGCAAGGCGAGATGTTCTGGCTGGCAAAGGGGCATGGCTGTTAGCAAAGTCTTTTGGGCCGAAGGTCACGGTACAAAGAATTAGGCAACCATCTCCCAGAAGGAGTATCTTTAGGAGCGGATGCTTGTAAGGGGAGCAATAAAGAAGAAAGGTCAGATTCTAGGGTTGCTACGATCATTTCCCTGGGGATGATGGGAGTACACTCACTAGTGTCAGGAGAAATGGATTCGAAGCTCCTAGAGAGTGTATCCGCCTTGGTGTTTTTAGACCCAGGCCGAAATGTCAAAGAAAAATTAAATTGTGAGAAAAACAGAGCCCACCCAGCTTGCCTAGGATTTAGGCGCTTAGCAGATTCAATGTAAAGTGAATTCTTGTGGTCAGTATAGACCGTCACAACATGTTTTGCACCTTCAAGGAGGTTCCTCAAAGGCTCACTTGACTGCCAACAACTCCCTGTTACCTATATCATAATTCACCTCAGCAGATGAAAACTGCACAGGGATGCAATTTGTTGACAGTCGGGTGCCTTTGAGAAAGGACTGCCCCAGCTCCTACCTCAGAGTCGTCAACCTCAACAATAAAAGGTAGTATAGTATCGGGGTGTCTGAGAATGGGGGCTGAACTGAATTCCTTTCTGAGGAATTCAAATGCTTGAACGGCCTCAGGGGGCCACATGCTGGTGTCAGCGCCGTTTTTAGTCAGATTAGTGATGGGGCCACAATGAGGGAAAATTTTTTGATAAACTGACGGTAATACTTAGCAAAACCAAGAAACCTTTGGGTTGCACGTAACGTCCAATCCAGGATTGCGCTCACCTTGCCTGGATCCATTTCTAGACCCCTGCTGGAAATGTTAAACCCCAAAAACTGAACAGAAGAAACCCCAAAAGTACATTTCTCTAGTTTCGCATAAAGATTATTTCCCCTTAGCCTTCGTAAGACTTCACAAACATGATTTTGATGTTCTTTCATGTTAGAGGAACAAATCTGAATATCGTCTAGGAAGACCACTACGAAGATCCCCAGCAGGTCCCGGAAGATGTCATTGACAAACTCCTGAAACACTGCGGGGGCGTTACAGAGACCAAAAGGCATAACGAGATACTCGTAGTGGCCATCCCTGGTGTTAAATGAAGTCTTCCACTCATCACCCTCCCTAATACGGATCAGGTTATAAGCCCCCCTAAGATCTAGCTTGGAAAAGATTTTTGCATTTTTCGACCTGATCAAAGAGTTCAGAAATTAAAGGGAGAGGATAGCCTTTTTTTATGGTGATCTTATTAAGCCCCCTATAATCGATACAGGGACGAAGACCACCATCTTTTTTCCCTACGAAAAAAAAAAACCTGCCCCTGCAGGGGAACTAGAAGGTCTGATAAAATCCCTCTCAAGATTTTCCTTGAAATACTCTTTCATGGCCTGGGCTTCAGGCAAGGAAAGAGGGTAGGTTCTACCACGAGGAGGAGTTGACCCGGGGATTAGATCAATTGGGCAGTCATACGGCCGATGTGGAGGAAGAGTCTCTGCTGCCTTTTTTGAAAATACATCAGCATATTCTGTATATGCAGCAGGTAACCCCTCGAGAGATGTAGTTGCCACTACTGAGGGGAAGCAAAAACCACCACACTCAGAACCCCATTGAACCACCTCCCTAGTGACCCAGTCAATCAGAGGGTTATGCCTCTGAAGCCATAGTAACCCCAAAATGAGAGGAGAGGTAGCACCCTCTATGAGGTATAGGGCTATCTTCTCACTGTGCAGATTATTTACACACATAGAAAGAGAAACGGTTTGTTTGGAAACCACACCTGACCCTAAGGGGCCTTTTATCCACTGCCCATATTCTCATGGGGGTAGTTAGGAATCTTGTATTTGGCAGCATCCAGAAAGTTTCCCTTCGCCCCAGAATCCGTAAATGCGGACACCTTGACAGAGCCCGTAGGCCAGGTTAGTTTAACCGGTAACAAAACCTTAGAGGAAGATTGGGGAGAGGAAACTCCTGCGCCCAAATGGAGCTCCCCTTCTCCATTTAGGTTAGGGAGCCTCCCTTTCCTCCTAGGACATAGGTTCAAAAAATGACCTTTTTCCCCACAATAAATACATAAACCTTGGGAACGCCTGCGTGCCTTTTCCTCAGGAGATAGATGAGATATGCCTAACTGCATAGGTTCCTCCTGAGGTAGAGGCACAGAGGGGTTTGAAAACTTAACATTGGTCACCATATTAGACTTAACATTAGTAACCCCAGAATAAGTAGAAACACCCCTCTCAGCCCTTCTCTCCCTTTGTCTCCCATCTACCTGGATGGCGAGAGACATAAGGTCATCCAGGTTGGAAGATAGGGGGTAATTAACAAGACTTTACTTGACAGGATCAGCTAACCCCAAACGGAACTGACTCCATAGAGCCATGTTGTTCCACCCAGTTTCTACTGCCCACCGGCAGAACTCTGCATCCCTTCTCCCCTGTCGCAACTTACGAATAGCGGAATCGGCAGAAGATGCGCGATCCGGGTCATCGTAAAGAATTGCCATTCTGTTAAAAAATGACTCAAGGGAATAGTGTGCAGGGTCAGAAAT
This sequence comes from Xenopus petersii, assembly GCA_038501925.1. Lineage (NCBI taxonomy): Eukaryota > Metazoa > Chordata > Amphibia > Anura > Pipidae > Xenopus > Xenopus petersii. The sequence continues at coordinate 6,651,287 of CM076676.1, read as the reverse complement.
AGGCAGTCTTAGGGCCCAAATTTGGGGATCGCCCAAAACAGGGTTATAACAAACCTTACTTTCTCCTCACCAGATGAAAATGAGTGAGGGAAGAAACCAAGGTACAGTTTGCATGCCTCCTTAAACACAAAAAATTTGGTGCTTTCCAAACTTTTCGGGGAACACAATTTTGGGTTCATGGGGCCTGATAGTATTACCCCACATAGCAGAAGAACCCACAGGAGGAACAGGCAGCTGCTGCGGAACTTGCGGATTTTCCAGCTGACGGGTTAGGTTGTGAAAACCCTGTTCTGCTCCCGCTCATGGTCCTCCAAGTGCTGTAGCAAGGTTGTAAGAAGCGCTTTGGTGGTAATTGGAGGAGCTGGAAGAGTTGCCGTAGGCAGGCAAGGGTCAGGATACAGAATGCAGAGTAGTCAGGGAACAGGCTGGAGTCAAAACCGGATAATCAAGACAAACAGGCTCAGGAACCACTAGAAACCAAGTTCTATCCCGGGCACTGGCTGGGGGTCAGAATGGGTCTTAAGGGGGTTTCTGGTTGTGGCTGCGGTGAAGAGGCAACACCAGTGGGCCCCAGACCCCCAGTCTAATACTGTATGGGGCTGCTATCAGAAATGATGGGGGACTGTACTTCTTAGTAAGCAAGGCCCTCCCCTCCCAGGGGCCCAAGTTATAAGTTTACCCTCTTTTTAAATCAGAATTTCAGCACTTCTAGTGCAGAGAGAGGTATTGTATTATCTGCACTAGAGATGCAGGGGGCCCTCAAATGCCCCTGACCGTCTGCATGGTGGGGCTTATCAACTAAAAAAACGTACCACATTCCTGCGCCTTCCTAGACAGAACATGCCCAGAGCATGCACAAAAAAATGCCCACTACCTTAACAGCACTATTGGGGGCTTCAAATGGGACCTTTGTGTCCTGCTGGGTTCCTCTCTGTCACAGGGCCACTGACTGGTCCCCCAACCCCCTCTTATATAGTTCCATAACAGTGTGGGGCAACAAAGTAGCCCCTGGCATTTCAAGTACACATAGGCCCAAACATCCCCCCAAAAAACACATCTTAAAAGGCTGCTGTTGCCCTATGGCTACCCTACTAGCTCTGTGCCCTCCTGGCTCCTCATTTCTGAATGTTTTTGATCATGGGATTGGCCATGGAACTATGAACCTTTTTCTGCGTTGCCAACAATGTGTGGGCTAGTTGCCAGGCACTTAAGTCTCAGAGTATCAATGCCACAGACTTCACAATCTACAGAACTAATCTTCCTCTTCTGCCTCTTTTAAATTGGGGTTTCAGATCACGACAGCCAAAAAATTATCCTTATCGTTCTAATTGGGCCCTCCACTATTCATCCTCCAGTCTAGCGGTCACATCACTGCCTGGTTGCTAGAGAATACTGAACCCTAGCAACCAGACAGCTGCTGAAATTCCAAAGCACTTACCTGGTGCAGCTGTCCAACACGTGGTACCGGCACAGGTGCAGTTTCCCACAGTCCCCCTCACATTCCTGCATTTTATCGGTGCAGACGTGCAGGGCACTTCGGGCCACCAACATTTTCTCTCCCCCCTCCATCCTCATCATCACACTGTTCCCTTCTTCCTCAGCCACAAAACTCTCTGCCTGCTCCACACTCAGACCTAAGCTGCTGCAGAGCTTCTCCATCCCTAGGTTGCCTCCGGCGGAGCAGATTAGTTTTTGGACCTGAGCGGCCTTCTCCTTGTTCCCATTTGCCTTTCTGCTTGTATGGCCGTCTGAGGAATGATGGTGCTTTCGCCTCTTGCAGTTGGTCCTATGTTTATCTTTGTTGCTATCATTCCTCTTTCTCTTTTTATGGTCCCTATTTCTCTCTTGCTTTCCCTCCTCTGAGGGCTTCTCTCTTTTCTTTTCTCTCTCCTGTGTCTCCTCCTCTGAACACTTCTCTCTTTTCTTTTCTTTCTCCTGCGTCTCCTCCTCTCTTTTACTTTTTCTCTCTTGCCTTTCATCCTCCGAGCCCTTCACTCTTTTCCTTTCAATCTGTTTCCTCTCCTCTTTTGAGAACTTCTCTCTCTTCCTTTCTCTGTCTTGCTTCTCATCCTCTGAGCCCTTCTCTTTTTTCCTATGAATCTCCTCCTCCTCTAAACACTTCTCTCTTTTTATTTCTCTCTTTGTCTCTTCCCTTGTCTCCTCTCCCTTTTCTCTCTGTCTCTCCTCACTGCACCCTGTTATGGTCTCTGTGCTTTTCTCCTCATTTTCCTCAATCTCCCCTTCCTCCAATTCCCAGCTATCAATGCAGATCATGTCCACAATTCCCTCTCCGTCGGACATTCTGCCTCCAGCTTCCATCTATCGGCAGCATAAACACAAGAATGAACTTTCTGCTCTTCTCCACTTCACTCTAACAAGGAAACGAAACCAAATGCTTTACTCTGAAGCTGATACTTACCAAACAATGTGATCCCTGAGCCTGGCATAGAGACATCCCTAAAGGGGAAATAAATCCTCAAATAGTATTAAATATGCTCAAGATTCTTTCCTCTACATTTTTACACATTAAATACATTTTGAGTCATTTTGGTGTTTTTTTTTTTTTAAATAATATTTTCTAGCCAACACCATGTGGCAAGCACTGTATGAGTAAAATATCTTAGTAGTGCCAGTGCCCTAAAGGGGGATACAAGTCATCAAAAGTGGATACTGCAACCTTAATTACAAATGCAAGAAAAGTATCCAATAAGAAGCACCTCTACCAGCTCTACATCAGTTATCTTATCAAACGTCAAATATTTAGGGTGACCAACCTGAAACAGCTGGTTGCTAGGGTCCAATATCTCCTGGCAACCAGGCAGTGGTGTAAATGAGAGACTGGAAGATGAATAGGAGATGGGCTGAATAGAAGAGAAGGAAATTTATAATAAAATATAGGGAGGTTTTTACAATAAACATCAACATTTTAACTATATTTAGCATTATTGATTAAGTACAGTGTCACGCGGCGTTCTGGGGATTAAGTCCTGTTGGGTTTTTTGGTTTTGTATTATAATACAAATAAAGTTGCGTATAACAGAGCAGTCGTTTTTTTTGGCTGCAGTGGCCCCATTTAAAAGCTGGAAGGAAAAGAAAAAACAAAAGAAAAAAAAACAAAGACCAATTGCAAAGTTGCAAAGAAAAGGACATTCTATACCCCCAATGCCTTTAACTCTGATCATACGAAATAGTCAAACCTAAAAAATGCAGAAAAGATTCTGATTGGATGATCAATAAGGCCAATTAACTTGAATGGCTAGCTTTATGGCGAAGTGATTCTGCCGCTACGGTTGGCAGATTACAGCTCCCTCCTAAAAATATATGAGAGAATGCTGGGAGTTGTAGTCCAGCAACATCTAAGAAGAGCGGCACTAACACATAAACCTACAGAACATTCGCAGCCATTGTGGGAGACACTTGCACCCCAGCATAATGTGGCCAGATCCAGTGTAAATACGGGGGGGGGGGGGGTTATGAATAAATCCCATTGCCCCAGGCTGGCAGTTTCTGAACATGTTTCTCTCCACGTAACGCCTGGATATTAATAACCTGTGACTCATCTATAACACAAGAACTCATTCCTCTTTCCCTCCCTATAAATAATCTGTAGCCCAAACAGCATTTACCCTGCAGCACTGAGATGTATTTGCACTGGGAATTCCCCACTCTTGTAAAAGGAAAGTCTTCCCACAACTACCTCTGTATATCAGCCCCCTGCATCTGGATTAACCCTCACAATGCCAGTACTACCTCTGCATATGAGACCTCTGCAGCAGGATTAACCCTCACTGTGCAACAGTTGCCTCTGTGTATCTGTCCCTTGCAGCAGGATTAACCCTCTCTGTACACCCATTGTGTTTCTAATTAACCCCTTCATCAAGATGATCACTCACAGTTCCTTAGGCGTTTCTCTGTATCATCCTCCCCCCACGCAGCAGAATTAACCCTAGCAGTGGCACAACAATTTCTCTATATAAGGGCCCTTCGGCAGGATTAACCCTCCTGATATAAAAGTACAGTAGAACCCCCATTTTAAATTTTTCAGGGGACCAGAAAAAAAATGGTGTAAAATCCAGGAAAATGCAAAATCAGGGAAATGTATTATGCATAATATATAGGTGAGACCACAAAACAACTATGTAAAATGAGGGAACTGAGGTTACAAAAGTCTATTGGGGATTAATAAACCTCTTTTCTTTAATGTACAATTCTTTTTATTAGGGATGCACCGAATCCCGGATTCGGTTTGGGATTTGTCCAGGATTCTGCCTTTTTCAGCAGGATTCGGATTCGGCCAGGCCAAACCTAATCCTAATTTCCATATGCAAATTAGGGGCGGGTAGGGAAATCGCATGACTTTGTCACAAAACAGGGAAGTAAAAAATGTTTTCCCCTTCCCACCCCTAATTTGCATATACAAATTAAGATTCGGATTCAGTATTCGCCCCGAATCTTTCTCAAAGGGTTCGGCCGAATCCAAAATAGTGGACTCAGTGCATCCCTAATTTTTACATCACCCTGTGGCCATAAATGACCTTCATTGTAGGACTCCAGATCATAGGTATGCTCAATATAGAATATATATATATATGTATATGTATATGTTCTCCTTTAAAATAGAACTTTTTCAGCAGCACAAATGGGTAAATTTTGGTTCTTGTTGTCACCTTATTCTGGTAAGTAAAGGGTTAATAACTATCCTAGCAGCAGGCGCTCTGATTCGCTAGAGGTACATCATAGGCAGATAGCAGAAGGTGGGCGTTACTTCTTGCTTTTCTTGTCTCCCCCGGTAGAATAAGAGCTGCACTCTGATTGGTTATTGAGCTTAATTTATTCAAATAACCAGCAGCCCTCAAGTGTAAAACTTTCCTCTTTGGATTGAATTCATAGAAATCAAAAAACATGAATATTTATGATTACATCATTGAAGCTGTTTGTGCAACTTTATTTTTAATTACATATTAAGGTGGAATATTTGTCACTATGAGTGTAAAAAGTACTTTCTACTGGGTGGTGGGCGCTTGTTACAATGTATCAGTAAGACTATACTTTCAGGGATCATTTCTATAGGTTGTACCTGGTGAAATGTGCTCGAAAGTGTCTGAACTCACAAACCACGAGGAAGAGCGTCAGTGTTCTCTCCTGAGCGTGAAGTGAGCTCACAGTGCTGCTTCATTGTGGCTGCTGTTTGCTATTGATGAACGTTCTGCTCCCCTTTATTATGGGGGAGATGGAGGGAGAGAACACAGGCTGAGTGGTTTCATTTATGAAGGTTAAAATGAAGATTATTGTTATAGTTGCTATAATTCTTATAATCAGTTGTTTTGTTAATTGCTCACGCTGTTGTTTGGTTGCTAGGCTATTGGACTTTAGAAACCAGAAATCTATAACATACATCTATGAAAAGAAGACCAATTGCAAATTAGAATATCAGTCCACTATAAAAAGATGATCTGTCTCTTGTATACATCAGTAGGCGTTAGTCTTGTTTAGGGATGCACCGAATCCAGGATTCGGCCTTTTTCAGCAGGATTCCGATTCGGCCGAATCCTTCTGCCCAGCCGAACCGAATCCGAATCCTAATTTGCATATGCAAATTAGGGGCGGGAGGGAAATTGCATGACTTTTTGTCAGAAAACAAGGAAGTAAAAAATGTTTTCCCCTTCCCACCCCTAATTTGCATATGCAAATTAGGGTTCGGATTCGGTTCGATATTTGGCCGAATCTTTCACGAAGGATTCGGGGGTTCGGCCGAATCCAAAAAAGTGGATTCGGTGCATCCCTAGTCTTGTTAGACTGCACCCAGATCAAGTTTAAGAATCGGGGTCTGCGTCACCCACAAATTGTTTTAAGAATCAATTATTTACTATTGGATTGCTGTTAAAGGAAGGTTCACCTTTAAATTAACTGTTAGTATGACGTAGAAAGGGATATTCTGAGTCAATTTGCAATTGGATTTCATTTTTTTTTATTATTTGTGCTTTTTTTGACTTATTTAGCAGCTCTCCAGTTTGCAATTTCAGCCATCTGGTTGCTAGGGTCCAAATTAAGCTAGCAACCATGATTTGAATAACAGACTGGAATTAAGAGAGGGCCTGCATAGAAAAGGTGAGTAATAACAAGAAGCAGTAATGATAAAATGTGTAGCCTTTACAGAGCATTTGTTTTTAGATGGGTCAGTGACCCCCATTTGAAAGCTGGAAAGCGTCAGAAGAAAAAGGCAAATAATTAAAAAATAAAAAAAATAAATAAATGAAGACCATTTGAAAAGTTACTTAGAAATGGCCATTCTATAACACACTAAAGATTGAGACACCACTTCAAAGTTAGCGTTAAATGGGTTGTTGACCTTTCAAACATTTTTTCCAGTTCAGTTGTTTTCAGATCGGTCCCCAGAAATAAAGATTTTTTCAATTTACTTTACATTATTTATTTTTTACTGTTTTTTCCAAAATCTAAGTGTAAAGTTGAATGTCCCTGTCTCTGGGGTTGAGTCTGGCAGCTCAGTAATTCAGGTGCTGAACTGTTACAATTTTGCAACATTTAGTTGATCCATTTCTCAGCAGCATCTCTGGAGTATTAGTAACTATTGTATCAATTCTAACAGCTGCCTGTAATGAAACCCAGAGATTCTGCTCAGCAGGGACACAGATAAGAAATGTATCAACCAAATGTATCAATTTAGCCCTTCTCAGAGCTACTTTACACTTCAATATTGAAAAAACTGTTACACATAGAAAATAAAAAGTAATTGGAAAAAGTTGTTATTTCTGGAGATTTGTCTGAAAACAACTAGTTGTTTGAAGGTGAACAACCCCTTTAACAAGTATGATGTAGAGAGCGATATTCTGAGACAATTTGCAATTGGTTTTCATTTAAGAAAGTAGAATTATGGGATGATAATTATTATGATGTTTTGGGTACTTGAAATGCCAGGGCCTATTTTGACTTCCAGTCCAAACCTGTTTACAGCCACCTGTCCCCAGCAGTTAAAGGAACAGTAGCACAAACAAATAAAAGTTTTAAAGTAATTAAAATATAATGTACTGTTGCCTTGAACTAGTAAAAGCTGTGTATTTGCTTCAGAAACACAGTTATATTTTATATAAACAAGCTGCTGTGTAGCCATGGGGGCAGCCATTCAAGCACAGGATACACAGTAGATAACAGATAAGTACTACTATAGTTTATATAAACAAGCTGCTGTGTAGCCATGATGGCAGCCATTCAGGCACAGGATACACAGTAGATAACAGATAAGTACTACTATAGTTTATACAAACAAGCTGCTGTGTAGCCATGGGGGCAGCCATTCAAGCACAGGATACACAGTAGATAACAGATAAGTACTACTATAGTTTATATAAACAAGCTGCTATGTAGCCATGATGGCAGCCATTCAAGCACAGGATACACAGTAGATAACAGATAAGTGCTACTATAGTTTATATAAACAAGCTGCTGTGTAGCCATGAGGGCAGCCATTCAAGAACAGGATACACAGTAGATAACAGATAAGTACTACTATAGTTTATATAAACAAGCTGCTGTGTAGCCATGATGGCAGCCATTCAAACACAGGATACACAGTAGATAACAGCTTAGTACTACTATAGTTTATATAAACAAGCTGCTGTGTAGTCATGGGGGCAGCCATTCAAGCACAGGATACACAGTAAATAACAGATAAGTACTACTATAGTTTATATAAACAAGCTGCTGTGTAGCCATGGCGGCAGCCATTCAAGCACAGGATACACAGTAGATAACAGATAAGTACTACTATAGTTTAAATAAACAATCTGCGGTGTAGCCATGGGGGCAGCCATTCAAGCACAGGATACACAGTAGATAACAGATAAGTACTACTATAGTTTATATAAACAAGCTGCTGTGTAGCCATGGGGGCAGCCATTCAAACACAGGATAGACTGTAGATAACATATATGTTCTGAAGAATCCCATTGTATACTACATAGCTTATCTGTTTTCATACCTCCCAAATACAAAACATTGTATGTCCACACCCCCTTATGTTCATTTTATAAAATTTGTCAGGTTATGAAAGTTTGAACACATTTCTGTGTGTTATTACAGTTTTGCTAATGAAGGTGAATTGCCCTTTAGGCTGCAAGTCACAGTTTCCGCAAGAGACCTGCTTATCTTAAATTGTTACAATTGTTTCTTTGCTTATCTTAAATGGTTACAAAAGTATCTAAGTGCACCTCAGTGCATCCCTACTTTTTACATCACCCTGTGGCCATAAATGGTTACAAAAGTATTTAAGTACACCTGTCAGGTATTCTGGGCTCTCTGCCAACAGCCAATTAAGTTTTAGAAACTTTGTATCTTTTTCTGGCTGTTCAGTGCAGGAGATCAAAGAGAAAGTCAGGACATTTCAGTAACAATCCGGTACTGCGGGCTGAGGTGTCAAAATGGGGACTGTCCTGCGAAAAACGGGACAGTTGGGTGGTATGTGTTTTCTGCTGTGCCTCCTGTGCCTTTTCTCCTTTTTCAGCTTTGAATGACTGCCCAAAAAGGCATTAGGGGAGATTAGTCGCCTGCAGCAGAGAATATTTGTCGCTTAGCTACTAATCTGCCTGTGTGCCACCACCCTAACACAAGAACTGGTTTCTGTTTCGGCATCAACCCCTCCCCCCACAGCAGAATTAACCCTAGCAGTGGCACAACAGTTTCTCTATATAAGGGCCCGTCAGCAGGATTAACCCTCCCGATATAAAAGTATAAATAAGGGAACTGAGATTAGAAAATTCTATTTTAGGATTAATAAGCCTCTATAATTCTAGAACACTTTTTATATCACCCTGTGGCCATAAATTACCATCATCATAGGACTCCAGAATCATAGGTATGCTTGATATTAAAACAAAAATCATAAATTAATTCCCCTTTAAAATAGAACTTTCCCAAATATTGGTTCTTGTTGTTACCTAACCCTGGTAATGAAAGGGTTAACTATCCTATCAGCAGGCACTCTGATTCGCTAGTACATCAGAGAGGCAGCTAGCAGAAGGTGGGCGTTACCTCTTGCTTTCCTTGTCTCCCCTTGTAGAATAAGAGCTGCACTCTGATTGGTTATTGAGCTTAATTTATGCAAATAACCAGCAGCCCTCAAGTGTAAAACTCAGTAAGAAAAATCATTATTTTTAGTTTCCTTTAGGGGGGAAATATTTGTCGCTATGAGTGTAAAGAACACTTCCCCCTGGGTGGCGGGCGCTTGTTACAATGTATCAGTAAGACTATACTTTCAGGGATCATTTCTATAGGTTGTACCTGGTGAAATGTGCTCGAAAGTGTCTGAACTCACAAACCACGAGGAAGAGCGTCAGTGTTCTCTCCTGAGCGTGAAGTGAGCTCACAGTGCTGCTTCATTGTGGCTGCTGTTTGCTATTGATGAACGTTCTGCTCCCCTTTATTATGGGGGAGATGGAGGGAGAGATCACAAGCTGAGTGGTCTTCATTAAGATGGTTGACAGATAGAATTATGGGAAGTTTGTTACAAATGGTTTGGTTCAGTGATTTTGTTTCTTGGTTACAATATAGTTTGGTTGCTAGGGTATTGGATCCTAGAAACCAGCTAGCTGCTGAATAGACAGCTAAAATGAAGAAGGACCGATAGCAAATTGCCTCAGAATAATCAGTCAACTATAAAATGTTGATCTGCCTCTTGTATACAACAATGGGAATTGCTATGGTGCAGTGTTTATTCAACTTCACGGTTGCCAGGTTGGGGCCTGCGTCTCCCAATGCATGTTGGGTAATGTAGTTTTTGTTTAACAAGCCAACTGCTGCCAGGTTTAATGTGCTTGACCTGTTTTACCAATGTTTAAATTGGTAAACATTGTATATGTATTAGAGTCTTATGGGACCCCTGTACTAGAGTCCTGCGCGGGTCCATTTTTTGGAACCTGCAATCCGCAACCTGAATTCTTACCCCCTTGGACCCGCTACCCATCCCGCTACACAACCCGCACAAGTAACTTATATGCAAACCGGACCCGGTGACCATGAAGAATCAGGAAGTGCTGTCATTGTAAACTGGAAGTGACATCATCGGCAGTAGGCGGGATCAGAAAAAAAAAGAATTAAACAGGAAGTGCTGTCATTGTAAACCGGAAGTTGCATCATAGGCAGTAGGCGGGATCAGAAAAAAAGGAGTAAAACAGGAAGTGGTGTCATCTTCGGAATTAGACGTGATCAGAAAAAAGGAGTAAAAATCACTATTGAGAAGACCCGCGACCCCCAGAACCGCCAGCCATTTTGGGCTGGTTTTGAAAATTATTCCTGGCAACCCTGCCTTTTGCTCTGGAGCCCCAGATCATGTTTGAGAATTGTGGTGGGGTCACCCACGAATTGTTTTATCATTGGATTAGTGTTGTAGAAAGCACTTTTAGGGTATAAGGGCAGAGACACACGCTCAGATTCGGGTAGATAAGTCGCCCAGCGACAAATCTTCTCTTCTTTGGGGAGACTAATCTCCCTGAAGTCGCCGGTCGACTCTTCCCTTTAAAGAGGTTGTTCTGCTTTGAGATAACTTTTATTATTATGTAGAGAGTGATATTCTGAGACAATTTAAATTTTTTTCATTATTTGTGGTTTTTGAGTTATTTAGCTTTTTATTCGGCGGCTCTCCAGTCTGCAATTTCAGCCATCTGGTTGCTAGGGTCCAAATTAAGCTAGCAACCGTGCATTGATATGAACAAAAGCCTAGAATATAATTAAGAGAGGCCTGCATAGAAAGATAAGCAATTAAAAAGAAGCAATAATAATAAATGTCTAGCCTTACAGAACATTTGTTTTTAGACTGGGTCAGTGACCCCCATTTGAAAGCTGGAAAGAGTCAGAAGAAAAAGGCAAATCATTAAAAAAAAAATAACGAAGACCAATTGAAGGTAAACCATTAGAGTTATGATGTAGCGAGGGATATTCTGAGACAATTTGCAATTGGTTTTCCTTTTTAAAAGTAGAATTATGGGATAATAATTATTATGATGTCTCCAGTTCACCTCATTTTCTCTCATTCACACATCACCGCCCGGTGCTATGGTATTGGACGCTAGCAACCAGATAGCTGCTGATCTAACAGCTTTAAAAAAAAATAGACCAACTGCAAATCTCAGTAGTTAGTAGAATGCAGCTTGTTAGAATGATCCATCGCATTCACTGCAGTAAGGGAGACAGAAGGACGTCTTGAAAAACACCCACATTGTTCCTGCATCGGGTTATTGTGCAGAAAGGTCAGTGGGTGTCAGTCGTGGGTCCCAGGTTACACCACTGCGGGGGGTCCAGGAGTTTTGGGAAACACTGAGTAATCTGCAAACAGTCATCCAGAACTTTAGTAGTAGGTGCTTCGTTTTCTAGGGGTACACGCAGAATAATGTGTTCATCTTCACATCCTGTTGCACAAAATCCATAGAGAATTGCAGCACTTGCAAATAATAAAACCACCTTTATTGCCCTTTACATTTGGCACAGCAACGTTTCGGACCTCCCGGCCCTTTTTCAAGCTTTGTCAGAAAACGTTGCTGTGCCAAATGTAAAGGGCAATAAAGGTGGTTTTATTATTTTGGAAACAAAGAGTGATCAACAGTCTCAATCTAGCGGCTCATATTAATTAGCTTCATCTGCCAATAAAACTTTTAACTTTAATTATGATGCAGCCTCTTAGACATTAAGTGTTCATTTTTATTTGGTGAATTATTTTGCTTTTTGTTCAGTGTTGAATTGGTGTCTCCTGGGCCCCCCAGGGCTGCAATCTGAAGGGCTCCCTTTGCGTCCCTCTCCCCCCCTTGAATCCCTCACCCCTCCTTGAGTCCCTCTCCCCCCCTTGTTTCCGACTCCCCGGGGTCCACCAGGTTTTCTCCTAGTATCTGCTGGTCCAGTTTGACCCTGTTTATGTTTAGCAGCTCTTCAGTCTGGAATTCAGTCAGTGATGTGAATGAGACTGGAAGATGAACAGGAGAGGAGCTGAATCGAAATATATGGAATAAAATGCAACAACAAAACTGTAGCCTTACAGAGCAATCTTTTTTCTTTTTTTGACTGCCAGGGTCAGTGACCCCCATTTGAAAGCTGGAATAAGGCAGAACTAATTTCAAAACTCAAAAATGAAGACCAACTAAAACAGTTGCTAAGTACAAAGTATCAGAGGAATCCCCAACCAGTGGTGGAACTACCGGGGGAGCAGGGGCTGCCCGCACCCCCTCAGTGCCCCCCGGCAGTCCACGCAGTCCGCACGCCGCTGTGTGGCGCATATTCCCGAACCGTTTCCGGGTGTACTGAGGGGGCTGCCCCCCTCTAGTTACGCATCTGTCCCCAACCCAGGACCAGCCAGATCTCAGATCAAGGGATCAGGGATGTGAAGGATCAGCAACTGGAGGGAGTCAAGCCCAACCAAGGACCAGATGACGAGGACCAAGGATATGTTGGAGTCTATCCCAGGGCTCTGATCTGCCTCTGTCTGGGAAAAACTTATGAAGTTTGATGGCTCTTGGGAAGTTGTTACCAACTTAGGTCTGGGGATAAGTATTGTGGGACACAGAATTTACAAAAAAACAGAAAAGAAGCACCAGTGTTTTTATAAAGAATTTATAATTGTGCCCCATGGTTTGTGGGAAATACCAAGTTTCTTTTCTCCTGTTACTTTCAGTTTCTATTCTCTTTCACTCCCCAGGAGGAGGAGGAGGAGGAGGAGGAGGAGATTGATAGAGCTCGGAAGTCAGAATCATAATAAGTGAATAGACTGCTGGGAAGCAAGAGACAGGCAAGGGGCAGAGAGACGGGCAAAGTTACTCTGGGGGTAATACAGAGCAAGGACTGAAGAATCAATGGATCAGAAATAGAGACATTGAGGCAGGGAAAGAAGAAATAACTGCAGAGAGTGAGTAGTGAATGCAGGGAGAGGAGGAACAGAAGAGGAGGGAGGAAAGATCAAACATAGACAAGTAAAAAAGGAATCAAGGACAGGAGAGTCCTGGAGATCTGGAGAAATCCAGGGAAAGCCACTGAACCAATACAGAAAGAAAAAAAGAAAAGAAATTAAAAAAAAGAAATTAAAAAACAAACCTGTTATACAGAGAGACGGAACAAGGCTGCAGGGGGCATCACCATCATTTCATATGTGGGCAAGTCAGTTGATGATGGTCCAAACTGCGCGACTGTCTCGCCGGCTTTGTTCAGCAGGGGGCAGCATGGAGCTGGGGCAGCTGGGCCACTCGCTGGGGCTAAATGGCCAGCAACTGGAGAGACTGGTGGAGGTGGAGGAAGGCCGCAGCTTGGTGTTGCGGGTCCAGGAAGGTGACCAGAAGGTGGCTGTGTATCGCAGTGATTTGCGCTTATGCCAAACCCCCAAATGTGCCGGGGACTGTGGTCAACTCCATCTGTGCCGCTTCTACATACTGGGCAGCTGCAGCAGGTGAGTGGGGCCAGGGCTGTGGGCACTGGATTGCTGCCAGCCAAGTCCTCTATTTGTATTAAATTGTATGTGCCACTAACTGTGTTACCAACGGCAACAGTAACACTTTACATAAGTGATGCCCAACCCGCTGCTGTTGTGGAATCAGAACTCCCAGCACCCACTGACAACCATGGACATGCTGGGAGTTGTAGCTCGACAACAACTGAAGGGCCTGGCCTGGCATTTCTACTTTGCACAAGGCGGGAGCTGGCTTTTGCTTCAACAGTCAGAACCAGTAGTGCAGGAAGGAACATGATATTAATTAATCAGTGGAACCAATGTTGGAACTTGCTTAGAATTACGATTTCTTTTTTTTTTCAAAAAAGGCATCCGACCCTTTCTTAAAGCTTTCTAATGTATCTGCCTGTACCACTGCTTCAGCTTTCACTGGTACCTTTAAATTAGGGATACACTGAATCCCTACTTTCATTTTCTCTGCCCTGGTGGATCTATAAAAAAAAAAATAGACCTAGAGGCGAATGAACTTCTGCTACATTGATCCAAGAGCCAGAACCAGCAGTGCAGAAACTTTGAGAGACAGTAAAATCTTTAAATGATTGTATATTGGAATATTATATGGACTTATTCTTTCACTAGGCAAATAGGGTTATTTTCCCTTTAAAATCACATTGCCAATGCCGAAGGCAACACGGAAATCTCTTACCGAAACTGCTTGATGTTTATAGTTGCAGTTAGTTGCTAGGTGCCGCTGAAAACAATGTCTGTCCTGTAATAGCTGTGCGGTTCTGCCCCAATGGGACTGATTTACGAAACACGTTTATGTTTAAAAATACCCTCCCCCTCCAATCAGAATCTGTGATCGCCCAACTCCCTAATCAGCACTATATCCCCCCCCTTCTGATGTCTGATAATAATATCCCCCACTCTAAACTGTCCAGCTAACAGCTGGGGGAAGGATTAAGCCCACAAGCATAAAGCAGAGTGAAGGATCACAGCTGCATGAAACATAATATATTTGTAATCACTGTTTTGCCTCTGCAGATCCCCTTGTAAATTTAATCACTGCATCCGAAACGCCCACAACCTCTCGGTGCTTCAGAAGTTTCATCTGGACTCTATGCCCATTGATGAGCTGCGGCAACTTCTGTTACAGAATGACCCCAACCTGCTGCCTGATGTAAGTACATTGCACGGAAGAACTTTATGGCAATTTCTGCCGGAAATTGTTTAAAGTGGAAATAAAGTCTCTCTTTTTTTTAAAAAATGTATGCGATATAATCCCCTAACAAAGAGCACCCTCTTAGTTTCATCTCTCATACAGAGAGATCCCATAAAACTATGGCAGCATAGGTATTCCCCTGTACTAAGCACAATTCAGCAGGAACAGTCCCTTAAGTTTGCTCATATTCTGTACAGAGAGATCCCATAAAAGTATGGCACATAGGTATTCCCTGTACTAAACACAATTCAGCAGGAACAGTCCCTAAGTTTGCTCATAGTCTGTACAGAGAGATCCCATAAAACTATGGCAGCATAGGTATTCCCCTGTACTAAGCACAATTCAGCAGGAACAGTCCCTTAAGTTTGCTCATATTCTGTACAGAGAGATCCCATAAAAGTATGGCACATAGGTATTCCCTGTACTAAACACAATTCAGCAGGAACAGTCCCTAAGTTTGCTTATAGTCTGTAGAGATCCCATAAAACTATGACAGCATAGGTATTCCCCTGTACTAAGCACAATTCAGCAGGAACAGTCCCCTACGTTTGCTCATATTCTGTACAGAGAGATCCCATAAAACTATGGCAGCATAGGTATTCCCTGTACTAAGCACAATTCAGCAGGAACAGTCCCCTAAGTTTGCTCATAGTCTGTACAGAGAGATCCCATAAAACTATGGCAGCATAGGTATCCCCTGTACTAAGCACAATTCAGCAGGAACAGTCCCCTACGTTTGCTCATATTCTGTACAGAGAGATCCCATAAAACTATGGCAGCATAGGTATTCCCTGTACTAAGCACAATTCAGCAGGAACAGCCCCTAAGTTTGCTCATAGTCTGTACAGAGAGATCCCATAAAACTATGGCAGCATAGGTATTCCCTGTACTAAGCACAATTCAGCAGGAACAGCCCCTAAGTTTGCTCATAGTCTGTACAGAGAGATCCCATAAAACTATGGCAGCATAGGTATTCCCCTGTACTAAGCACAATTCAGCAGGAACAGTCCCTAAGTTTGCTCATACTCTGTACAGAGAGATCCCATAAAACTATGGCAGCATAGGTATTCCCCTGTACTAAGCACAATTCAGCAGGAACAGCCCCTAAGTTTGCTGGGGATTAATAAGAAGCGTAACCATTTCTCCCTCCTGTGTCTCAGATCTGCTCACATTATAATCGAGGAGACGGGCCCCACGGTTCCTGCACGTATAAGAACAAGTGTAACAAGCTGCACGTGTGTCAGCATTTCCTGCAGGGAGACTGCAAGTTTGGGGAGAAATGCAAGAGGTGCCATGACCTCAGCGAGGAGGAGACTTTAAAGAAGCTGACAAAGTGGCATTTAAGTGACAGCCTTTTGCCGGGGCTTCTAGAAACCTACACAAATGCCCATACCCTCAAGAGCAGCTGTGATAGCCCCCCACGAAATGTTGTAAAATCAGCAGAAAAAAAGAGTAAGTTTGGCTTCAGTTGGAATCCTTTGTATTGATGAGAAAGTCTTCCCGGCCGTCCTTTATCAGGTTCCCTATAGCAGTGACAGCACGAGACTAGACTGCAGGTAACGAGTGAACCCACTGACCTCTGCTCTCTCGCTGCAGCCAAACCCGGACCCTCTAAGTCTGGAACATCGCAGGAAATAGAGGAGATCTGTCTGTACTTTATCCGCAACAGCTGCAGCTTCAAAGGTGAGAGTTTTATCATTTTGTACCCCCCTTACCTACAGCTTGTCTGTACCAGGGTCCCACACCTCTACTGCACTCACAGCCTGCAGATAAGTATTAGCCACTCTTAAAGCCTTTACCTCTCTGCCATCTAAGCTTTTATCTGAACTTCACCTCCTTATCATACATTAGAACCGTAAACTATATTTATCCTTATCATTTACAGTAGGGGGTACATTATCCCTTATAATACATGAGTGATACTCAGAATTCCCTGTATAACTCAGCCTGCAGCCTTGTGCCTTTATATGGTCACAGAACAACCCCTCAGTGACTTCTAATATCCTTATCATTTACAGTAGGGGGTACATTATCCCTTATAATACATGAGTGATACTCAGAGTTCCCTGTATAACTCAGCCTGCAGCCTTGTGCCTTTATATGGTCACAGAACAACCCCTCAGTGACTTCTAATATCCTTATCATTTACAGTAGGGGGTACATTATCCCTTATAATACATGAGTGATACTCAGAGTTCCCTGTATAACTCAGCCTGCAGCCTTGTGCCTTTATATGGTCACAGAACAACCCCTCAGTGACTTCTAATATCCTTATCATTTACAGTAGGGGGTACATTATCCCTTATAATACATGAGTGATACTCAGAGTTCCCTGTATAACTCAGCCTGCAGCCTTGTGCCTTTATATGGTCACAGAACAACCCCTCAGTGACTTCTAATATCCTTATCATTTACAGTAGGGGGTACATTATCCCTTATAATACATGAGTGATACTCAGAGTTCCCTGTATAACTCAGCCTGCAGCCTTGTGCCTTTATATGGTCACAGAACAACCCCTCAGTGACTTCTAATATCCTTATCATTTACAGTAGGGGGTACATTATCCCTTATAATACATGAGTGATACTCAGAGTTCCCTGTATAACTCAGCCTGCAGCCTTGTGCCTTTATATGGTCACAGAACAACCCCTCAGTGACTTCTAATATCCTTATCATTTACAGTAGGGGGTACATTATCCCTTATAATACATGAGTGATACTCAGAGTTCCCTGTATAACTCAGCCTGCAGCCTTGTGCCTTTATATGGTCACAGAACAACCCCTCAGTGACTTCTAATATCCTTATCATTTACAGTAGGGGGTACATTATCCCTTATAATACATGAGTGATACTCAGAGTTCCCTGTATAACTCAGCCTGCAGCCTTGTGCCTTTATATGGTCACAGAACAACCCCTCAGTGACTTCTAATATCCTTATCATTTACAGTAGGGGGTACATTATCCCTTATAATACATGAGTGATACTCAGAGTTCCCTGTATAACTCAGCCTGCAGCCTTGTGCCTTTATATGGTCACAGAACAACCCCTCAGTGACTTCTAATATCCTTATCATTTACAGTAGGGGGTACATTATCCCTTATAATACATGAGTGATACTCAGAGTTCCCTGTATAACTCAGCCTGCAGCCTTGTGCCTTTATATGGTCACAGAACAACCCCTCAGTGACTTCTAATATCCTTATCATTTACAGTAGGGGGTACATTATCCCTTATAATACATGAGTGATACTCAGAGTTCCCTGTAGAACTCTAAAATCCTTATCATTTACAGTAGGGGGTACTTTGTTCTGAAAGCATTTCTGTTTCAGAAAAATGCGTGCGGGAACATTTTCACCTGCCCTACCGATGGCAAGTCTATACCAATGGCACCTGGAAGGACTTGGATAACATGGAAATGATTGAGAAATCATATTGTGACCCCAACAGCAGGTACTGCTGAACCGCCACAGTATTCTCCATTAACAATCATAGAACTATTGGAAAAAGCATACATTTTAGCTCCAACCCAAATGTATTAATGCAAATAAGGAGTGTTCTGGGCACACAATAAGCTATACCCTCATACTGTACTGTTTAAGGGAATCAATATGGCACCTCCTCCTCCCATATGTATAAATACAAATATACAGAGAAGGAATGTTCTGGGCACACAATAAGCTATACCCTCATACTGTACTGTCTAAGGGAATCAATATGGCAAAACCAACCTCACTATTGTTTCTTCCCAGTGCTGTGTTGGTGAATTTGGACTTTGAAGCCATGACTTACCAGTCCAATAAGGTGAAACGCCTTTCCACTCCATCCTCAGCATCGAAACCTCCGCACTTTGTCTTCACCACAGACTGGAAATGGTACTGGATGGACGAATACAACAAGTGGGTCGAATACGGGACAGAGGTGAGACCCGTTTAAAGGGAAAGTAAACCTTTCTTAAGACTTGTGGCTGTTCTTTTGTAGGCCCAGGGACCCCTCTCATCCCGTGCACCAAGGGCCTTACTAGCAAGAAATTAGACTGATCCGAATGTTTCTTTCTCTGTACAGAGGGACCGCCATGCTAATTCCACCATCTGCAGCAGTGACCTGGAGAACTTCTATCAGTCTAACCAAACAGCGGATGTCAAATTTAAGGCTGGAAAACACAAATATTCACTGAGTTTTAAAAGTGTGTTCTCTTTGCAGATCCAGCCTTGCATTAAACTACATTGTTCTTAAGTTGGCTAACACATCAGGGTACATGACTTCATCACTCATCTAGTGATGTCACTTAGTTGGGTGTCGCCATCTAAGGGGCAAAATGAAACCATATGGGTATGGCTTCTGCAGGAACAGCCCCTAAGTTTGCTCATAGTCTATACAGAGAGATCCCATAAAACTATGGCAGCATAGGTATTCCCTGTACTAAGCACAATTCAGCAGGAACAGTCCCCTAAATTTGCTCATAGTCTGTACAGAGAGATCCCATAAAACTGTGGCAGCATAGGTATTCCCCTGTACTAAGCACAATTCAGCAGGAACAGTCCCCTAAGTTTACTCATAGTCTGTACAGAGAGATCCCATAAAACTATGGCAGCATAGGTATTCCCCTGTACTAAGCACAATTCAGCAGGAACAGTCCCCTAAGTTTGCTCATAGTCTGTACAGAGAGATCCCATAAAACTATGGCAGCATAGGTATTCCCCTGTACTAAGCACAATTCAGCAGGAACAGTCCCCTAAGTTTGCTCATAGTCTGTACAGAGAGATCCCATAAAACTATGGCAGCATAGGGATTCCCCTGTACTAAGCACAATTCAGCAGGAACAGCCCCAATATTTGTTCATAGCCTGTACAAAGAAACAGTAGAAAGAAAGGCACTGGCACACAAGGCTGTTGTAGGTAAAACCTTGCAAATGTTTTAATGCTGAAGTGCAATTAAAAAATTTGCAAGGTTTTACCTGCAACAACGGCCTTGTGTGCCAGTGCTTCGCTTTCTACGGATTATTAGAGATTGTCGTTATCTCTATCACTGAGCACCAAGCAACTCTACCTCTACACTTATTTGATAAGCACGGGTGTACGAGAGCTCTTCCTTTCCTGTACAGAGAAGCACAATAGGGATTTCCCTTTAAAGTTACATTAAGTGGGGGGTTGTAGTTGTACAGGGCTGCTCTTCCAAGGTCTTCCATTTAAATTCTGTATTTTCTACCCCACTTATTGCTATCTATAAAAGAACCCATGCTACTGCAAGGGGCTTCCAGTCATGTTATGGGTATATAACGCCAGCCCCTCTGTAAAGAAGCCTCATTGAGACTGCTCTCCTCCCATAGTCCTAAAACAGTCCAAGTTTATTAAACCATTCTTCACCCTAATTCAATATTAATTATTAATCTAGGGCTATATTTACTCTTTAAAATGGGTTGTACACCTTTAAATTAACTTTTAGTATGATGCAGAGCGTGTTATTTTGCTTTTTATTCAGCAGCTCCCCAGTTTGCAATTTCAGCCATCTGGTTGCTGGGGTCCAAATTCCCCTAGCAACCATGCACTGGTTTGAATAAGAGACTGGAAAAGAAATAGGAGAGGCCTGGATAGAAAGATGAGTAATAAAAAGTAGCAATAACTTATTGTAGTATTTGTTTTTTGATGGGGGTCAGTGACCCCCATTGGAAAGCTGGAAAGAGTCGGAAGAAGGCAAATAATTCAAAAACAATAAAAAAGAAAAAATGAAAGCCTATTGAAAAGTTGCTTAGAATTAGCCATTCTACGACATACTGAAAGTTAACCTGAACCACCACTTTAAAGGGCAATTAAAGGTATGATCTTTTCATTATAACTAATCTTTTCTATTTTAGGTTTCAGCTCACCTTTGAGTTCATTTTTAGTATGATGTAGGGAGTGGTATTCTGAGACGTATGTCTGATTGGATTTCATTTTTTACTATTTGTGTTTTTGAGTTATTTGGCTTTTTATTCACTAGCTCTCCAGTTTGTAATTTCGGCAATCTGGTTGCTATAGCCCAAATTACCCTAGCAACCATGCATTGATTTGAATAAGAGACTGGGATATGAATAGGAGAGGCCTGAATAGAAAGACGAGTAATAAAAAATAGCAATAATGATAAATTTGTAGCTTTACAGAGCACTTGTTTTTTGGATGGGATCACTGACCCCCATTTGAAAGCTGGAAACAGTCGGAAGAAGAAGGCAAATAATTATAAAAATTAAAAAATGAAGGCCAGTTGAAAAGTTGCTTAGAATTAGCCATTCTATAACATAATAAAAGTTAACTTTGAGGTGAATCATACCTTTTACAGCGTAAAAACCAATAAAAAGCTCATAAATACTTCCCAGATATTACATATACAACCTGTCTGTTGTAGATATGGTGCAGAGGAACTTGCAGTATGAGACGAAGAGGAGGGTCTGCAGGAGGCCCGTGTTTGTATCAGGCAAGGATGTGAAGAAGAAGAGATCCAGGTGGGTTGGGACAGAGGAAGTGGATTTATAACCTCTCTTTCCTGCTGAATTGGTTCATAGGTTGAGCTTAGACTTCAATGGTGGGTTGTGATCCAATTCCTCCTGTGTTACAGCACATCAGAACCCTCAAAGGAGGATAAAAACACACCAGAACATTGGGACAAAGGGCAGATTCCAGACTTAGGATACAAGGTAAGTCACATGATGATCCCATGACCATCCTAATTGTCCTCCTCTATTGACTCTTGAGTCTTTGTTGTCCCATCTTGATATTTTCTCTGTGTCCTTCACAGTTGGTTCTGCTCTCTCGGTTGTCTGAAGAGTACAGCAAGATAGAAGCCATGTTTTGTCGTACATTGAGGACTATCCGCATCCACAGCATCGAACGCATTCAGAACCTGGCACTCTGGGAGGTCTATCAGTGGTGAGTGAGACGCAACTTCTATAAGAGCAACTCAAGGTGGAGTTGCTGGAGAAGAAATGGATGTTTATCGATTATACAGAAAAGGTTAGGTGCCACCAAGGGGGAGATATCTAAGGTGGGTTTGTCTCCACAGGCAAAAGGAGCAGATGAAGAAATTCAATGATGGGAAAGACCCAGAGGAGCGTCAACTTTTCCACGGCACCGAAGTCAAACTGATTGATGCCATTTGTCAGCAGAACTTTGACTGGCGCATCTGCGGGGTTCATGGAACGGCGTATGGGAAAGGTGAGGAATAGTATCTGTGCCCAACATTTCAAAGGCAGGGAGCATAGACAGAGACAGTTGTTGATCTTCATGAGCCTGAGGTCAACGTTCCCTTTAATTGTACTGATCTACTGATACTGAATGTGTTTCCTTCCCCTGCAGGCAGCTATTTCGCCCGAGATTCCTCGTATTCCCACAACTACTGCAAACGCTCGAGTTCCCAAGCAAACATCATGTTCGTGGCCCGGGTGCTAGTGGGGAATTTCACCCGTGGCCACTCCTCTTACCTGCGACCCCCTTCCAGATCTGAACTTCTCTCCACCTCCTTCTATGACAGCTGCGTGGACAGCAAGAGTAACCCCTCGATCTTTGTGATTTTTGAGAAGCACCAGATCTACCCCGAATACCTGATCAAGTACTCCAATAAATGAGTATCTCTGAGCACGGACAGATTAGATTGTCACCCCTTTGAACCCAATCCCTACATTTTAAGGTTCTATGGTAACCAATGTTTTTTTTGGGGGAACTTGCTGTGTGTCATGGGGGATGCTGAAAGTTTAGGTTAAAGGAGAACTAAACTTTGAAAATGAATGTGAAATGAAAGTGGGGTACTACTGGGGAGAAGGCATCTTCAAGAGCACAGATCTTCCCTGCTAAAGGGCCATGATTGCCGTGTGGTGGTACAGAACCCCCAAAACATAACATGCAACTTTTATGCCCTACTTTTTTAGGTGAGCTTTAGTTTTCCTTCAAATATTTGAAAATATTTGCAGGCCTAAACCCAATCCAGTAATATTACTAGGTTCCCAAGAGATCAGCTAAAGGACCCCAAACATACCAGACTGGTCTGCCCTGGCTTTCTAGCTGGTGGCAACTAAACCCCATTGCTGTGTGGTCAATGTTGCATTCAGTTTCTATTATTTCAAGTTCAATTTTGCTTGATTCTCCATCTCAGCGCCTCTGTGCCATGATATTTGCTAAAGTTTATATTTAGTTTTTTAGTGCCAGGAGAATTTTCTAAACTACTAAGGCTTTATTGGACTGTGCAGGTCAAACTACCCTCGCCTAATTTCTTCACCATTTACTGACTCGATTTTGGTGCAAATGATGAAATCCGCCCCATTCTAATTCACTACAAAGTGGAGGTGTAACATTTGTAGCGCACAACGGAGGTACTGCTAATATAGGCAGAACACGTAGTCATTGTGATACAGGTTATTGACAATGCGCCATCTAGTGGCTGGAGGTCAGCACTGAGCACTGTGTAGATTTAAAGCATTTTTGTGGTCTGGCTTTACTGAACCCAGGGAGAATTCTTTAACACAATAAAAAAAAAAAAAAAGCACTGATTTTGTTTGGGTTTAGTAAATGTATGCCAAATTGCCTTAATATAATATTACTGTAATACTGATTTAAGTTTATTAAAACAGTATACTAAATAGCATTGTGCGCTTTGCTTTTCAGCTTTGAATTCTTGCTAATAAACATCTTTGTGCTATATGTACCTCTATATATTTCTGTCCTTTGTTATTTGCAATGATTTCCTGGCACTTTCATTGTAAGCTGCAATCAGAGTGTGTAGTCCCACCCACTGCTTGAGTCACAGGCTTCCTGTCCCTTCCCCCTCAAAGTGTTCTAACCCCACACACTCCTTGGGGCTCATTTATAAACACTGGGCAAATTTGCACCTGGGCAGTATCCCATGGCAACCAATCAGAGGCCTGCTTACATTGCTCAAGCTGCAGCTGGCTGAAAAAAGCCACTCACTGATTGGTTGCTATGGATTACTACCCAGGTGCAAATTTTCCCAGTGTTTATAAATGAGCCCCCTTGAGTCACAGACTCCCTACCACTTCCCTTACAGTGTTCGAGTGACACACACTCAGACACACACTCAGACACACACTCAGACACACACTCAGACACACACTCACAGAAACATTCAGACAGACACACACTCACAGACACACTCAGACAGACACACACACACAGACACACTCAGACAGACACACACTCAGACAGACACACTCAGACAGACACACCCTCACAGACACACCCTCACAGACACACACACACAGACACACACTCACAGACACACACAGACAGACACACACAGACAGACACTCTCAGACAGACACACACTCAGACAGACACACTCAGGCAGACACACCCTCACAGACACACTCAGACAGACACACACAGACAGACACACACAGACAGACACTCTCAGACAGACACACACTCAGACAGACACACACAGACAGACACTCACAGACACACACTCACAGACACTCACAGACACACACTCACAGACACACTCAGACAGACACACACTCACAGACACACTCAGACAGACACACTCAGACAGACATACACTCACAGACACACACACACACACTCAGACAGACACACACTCACAGACAGACACACACTCAGACAGACACTCACAGACACACACTCACAGACACTCACAGACACACACTCACAGACACACTCAGACAGACACACTCAGACAGACACACACTCAGACACACTCACTGAGAGTTGACTTGAGTGAGCACTGAGCAGTCAGTGAGTGAGTTAAACTTTACACATGGGTGGAGGCGCAGCAGAGCAGCAGTCAGTCTGTTCTTGATGAACTGTGTGATGTCTCCAACCAACACAAGCACACACAGTCCCCAGCCAGTTAAGGGGGGGAGAGGGGTCGTGCTGTGGGGCAGTACAGCAGCAGCAGCAGTAGTCTCTCTGTCCTGGAGGCTGGAATGATGGCCGCCCATTTGGGGATAGGCCAGTATGGTTCAGTGGTGGCCTGGGCCAATCGGATTTGGGGGAGGGCGGGCCAATTGGGTTCAGAGGAAGCCGGAGCCAATTAGGTTTGACGGCAGGCTGGGCCACCCACTGCTGGAGTCCCAGACTCTGTTCCCAATCCCCTCATAGTGTTCAAGTTCCACCCACTGCTGGAGTCCCAAACTCTTTGCCCCCTTCTACCAGCTTCCATCAGAGTTCTAGTCCCACCCATTGCCCCCTATAAGCTGTGTTTATATCTCAAATAGAAACATATTTTTCTTTCATTAGCCAAACATTTTATTTTTGGATTTACTTTCCCCTTTAGGGTATGAAATGACTGAGTAACACAAGCTGCATTTGCTGTCAGTTTTATTGGGGAACAGAGGTGATTTCATTGATGTGGACTTTGGATGTTGCGCAGCAGCCACAGCAGCAGATCACAGCGTCTCATGGCTCATGGGAGTGGGGACCCCGCAGGCTCCTCAGTGGTTTAACTGCGATAATCTGTAAGAAAGAAACCAGAATCAGTGTGAGACTTCAGTTCAATCAGTCACAGCTACAAGTAAATCCATAGTTGTACAATAGCGCCCCCTAGTGACAGAGCTGTTTGCTACAATCTATGTCTCTATGCTATAAATGTATATATAATACTTGCTACTGTAGCTCCCCTTCCTTATTTTATTTCTGACTCCTGAAAACTGTAACATGACTGCATGACTCTTTCAGGAGTCACAACCACCAGTGCAGAGAATAAAAAGGGAGAGACTGGGACTCATCACTATTGAGGCAGACATTTCAAATGTACAACTGACAAACGGTACCAATGAGGAGGCTGCTGCAGGAAAGCACCAAAATCACCCAAAAAATGGGCCTCAAACTCTAAATAAAGGGAAAACAAACCTACACTACAGACTGGGTACATCCTATAGCTGTGATCTGAGATTTCTGTATCTGCAATACAAGCAGCTCTAGGGAGAAACCTGTCTATAAGAAACATACCTGAGCCATAGTCTCTTGCCATCATTCTGGTGAGATCAGATCTTCTGGCCGTTCTGGTTCTGGCCCGTCTAGCTGTACTGGTTCTGGCCCGTCTAGTGGTACCGGTTCTCCTCCTGCGGCGCTGAGCACGGCTACGGTGAGCTGCACTTTGGCTGCGCCTTCCTCTCCGGTTGCTCATTGGCCTCCTTGCCCTGGTTCTTCTGGACCCGCCACTCACTTTGCTCATTTTCTGGTTTTGGTTCTGGGTCTCAGGGAGTTGCTGGAAATGCTTGGCAGGTAATTGCTCCTCTGTAACAGTTGTGTCACTTGTCAGTTAATGATGTCACCCACACTAAAGTCACATGGGGCCCAATGAGTGTGTATTGGACCGGACCAAATGTGGGTGAAATCACCTAGTCTTGGCATTAAGGTACTGGATTCTACGACATATAAATCTATTATTACTCTACTATGACTTACTAAAATATATCTGGACAACTCCCTGTGTACCCCAATATATTATAAAGGTTTAAAGCATTCTGTCAGCTGTAGTTAAGCAACATCAGCCCCTCCATTTTTGTGCCCAGCAAATCCCCTCTGCCAAAGGTTTTTGTCTATAGCACCCCCAGTACCCCCATAAAGCACCCACCTCTATTTCAGTAATGTCCCTTTAGTGCCCGGAGACCAAAAATGCATAATATAACTGTAATGTAAATGTTGCCATAGTTTTATGGGATCTCTCTGTACAGACTATGAGTAAACTTAGGGACTGTTCCTGCTGAATTGTGCTTAGTACAGGGAATACCTATGCTGCCATAGTTTTATGGGATCTCTCTGTATAGACTGAGCAAACTTAGG
Organism: Xenopus petersii; assembly: GCA_038501925.1. NCBI lineage: Eukaryota > Metazoa > Chordata > Amphibia > Anura > Pipidae > Xenopus > Xenopus petersii. The sequence continues at coordinate 6,624,841 of CM076676.1, read as the reverse complement.
GACTGTTCCTGCTGAATTGTGCTTAGTACAGGGGAATACCTATGCTGCCATAGTTTTAAGGAATCTCTCTGTACAGAGTATGAGCAAACTTAGGGGCAGTTCCTGCTGAATTGTGCTTAGTACAGGGGAATACCTATGCTGCCATAGTTTTATGGGATCTCTCTGTACAGACTATGAGCAAACTTAGGGGACAGTTCCTGCTGAATTGTGCTTAGTACAGGGAATACCTATGCTGCCATAGTTTTATGGGATCTCTCTGTACAGACTATGAGTAAACTTAGGGGACTGTTCCTGCAGAATTGTGCTTAGTACAGTGGAATACCTATGCTGCCATAGTTTTATGGGATCTCTCTGTACAGACTATGAGCAAACTAAGGGACTGTTCCTGCTGAATTGTGCTTAGTACAGGGGAATACCTATGCTGCCATAGTTTTATGGGATCTCTCTGTATAGACTATGAGCAAACTTAGGGGCTGTTCCTGCTGAATTGTGCTTAGTACAGGGGAATACCTATGTTGCCATAGTTATTATTTGTGTGTTTTTTTTTTTAAATTTCATTGTTTGTTCAGCAGCTTTCCAGTTTGGAATTTCAGCAGCTATCGGGTGCTAGGGTCCAAATTACCCTAGTAACTAAGGAGTGATTTGAATGCATTGAAGAAGTCTGAATTGGAAGGTAAGTAACTAAAAGTTACACTAACAATAAAATTGTAGCCTTGCAGAGCATTTGTTTTTTTGGTTTCTGGGGTCAGTGACCCCCATTTGAAAGCTGGACAGCATCAGAAGAAGAAGAAGGCAAATCATTCAGATACATGTAGTCATTGTGATACAGGTAAATGATAATGCGCCATCTAGTGGTTGGAGCTCAGAACTGACTACTGTGTGGATATACAGTGAAACCTCAATTTAAAATCCCCTGATTTTCAGTTTTCGCCACATTTTACACCGCATTTTTTTGTGGTGTCTCCAATATATAATACATAATGCATTTCCCTAATGTTGGTCCCCTGAAAAACTTAAACTGGGGGTTCTACTGTAAATCACTTCTGTGGTCTGGCTTTTACTGAGCTCAGGCAGAATTGTGTAACCCAGTAAAAAAGTGTTTGTTTTGGGGGTTCAGTAAATCTCTGCCATTCTTGGGGGGCTGCAAATGAGAACACATTGGGGGGACTTCACAAAAGTGCTGAAATTGTCAGATAAAAGTGTCAGATTTGCCACCAAATTCACAAACCTCTTTCTTCACTTTTGTGAATTTGTCTTTTAAACAGATCGTTTTCAGATTTTGTCTTTTGCTCAACATTTTATAGACTTTTTTTGCTGAATTTGTCTCAGCCCTTAATTCTGGGAGGCTTTACTTTTCCTTTAGATAATATATTCACTCAAATTGCCAATATTGACAAAATGCACGTGTATAAAATACACTTTTTTTTGTTTAATCAGTTTTTTTTTACTTGCTTTTACACCAATAGGGTTAGACAGAACCCTGTACCCTGAGTATAAAATGCTAATCCCTATTAACAGGCTAAAGATTCCCCAATAAATGACCTACAAGAGGTGTGAAATGAAGATTGGCTGAACCAAAGCAGAGCAAGTTATCTTAGAATTGATCGGACACACGGGGAAGATTTATACTGAGCTTTACTCCATTTTTAAAGTGCCGGGAGAAAATGTTGTTTAAAATGTTGTTTTTGCGCCATTTTTATGTCGTTTGAAAGACAAATTCATAAAAGTGTCTGTAAACTCTTTCTTTCACTAAAATAAGAAAAGTGGCGGCTGAGTTGGAATTTAGGCGGATTTCTGTTTGTGATTATGGAGAAAGTATTTTGCTCCAGTTTATCACCACTTTTACTCCAAAAATGGGCTCTCTCCACTTTTGTAAATTCCCCCCATAGTCTTAATACAAATTCAATTCATGCAAGAGATTCCTTTGTATTATAATGGTAATAATGTACTAAATATCACTGTGTGGTCTGTATTTCATCAATGAGTTCCTGCAAATAAAATAGTTTTTTCTATATGCACCTCGTTATATTTCAGCCCTTTGCTGTTTCCAATGATTCCTTGTCCCTTTCACTGTAAACTGCTGTAGAGTGTTCTAGTCCCACCCACTGCTGGAGTCACAGACTCCCTGCCCCTTCCCCTCATAGTGTTTTAGTCCCACCCACTGCTGGAGTCACCGCAGGGCCGGACTGGGGGTAAAAAGCAGCCCGGGCAAAAACATCAAAGCAGCCCACATGTAATCATGTGATTATCTTGTACAGATCCACTCATATATTGGGGTAAAACTGCAAAAACATGATGCGCCTAAAGAGCTGCTTTTCTCACTTAAGTGGAATTCATGTAAAATATGTTAAAGATTCTGCAGCCTTGTGCCTTTATATGGTCACAGAACAACCCCTCAGTGACTTCTAATATCCTTATCATTTACAGTAGGGGGTACATTATCCCTTATAATACATGAGTGATACTCAGAGTTCCCTGTATAACTCAGCCTGCAGCCTTGTGCCTTTATATGGTCACAGAACAACCCCTCAGTGACTTCTAATATCCTTATCATTTACAGTAGGGGGTACATGATCCCTTATAATACATGAGTGATACTCAGAGTTCCCTGTTTAACTCAGCCTGCAGCCTTGTGCCTTTATATGGTCACAGAACCCCTCAGTGACTTCTAATATCCTTATCATTTACAGTAGGGGGTACATTATCCCTTATAATACATGAGTGATACTCAGAGTTCCCTGTATAACTCAGCCTGCAGCCTTGTGCCTTTATTTGGTCAGAGAACAACCCCTCAGTGACTTCTAATATCCTTATCATTTACAGTAGGGGGTACATTATCCCTTATAATACATGGGTGGTACTCAGAGTTCCCTGTATAACTCAGCCTGCAGCCTTGTGCCTTTATATGGTCACAGAACAACCCCTCAGTGACTTCTAATATCCTTATCATTTACAGTAGGGGGTACATTATCCCTTATAATACATGAGTGATACTCAGAGCTCCCTGTATAACTCAGCCTGCAACCTTGTGCCTTCATATGGTCACAGAACAACCCCTCAGTGACTTCTAATATCCTTATCATTTACAGTAGGGGGTACATTATCCCTTATAATACATGAGTGATACTGAGAGTTCCCTATATAACTCAGCCTGCAGCCTTGTGTCTTTATATGGTCACAGAACAACCCCTCAGTGACTTCTGATATCCTTATCATTTACAGTAGGGGGTACATTATCCCTTATAATACATGAGTGATACTCAGAGTTGCCTGTATAACTCAGCCTGCAGCCTTGTGCCTTTATATGGTCACAGAACAACCCCTCAGTGACTTCCAATATCCTTATCATTTACAGTAGGGGGTACATTATCCCTTATAATATATGAGTGATACCCAGAGTTCCCTGTATAATTCAGCCTGCAGCCTTGTGCCTTTATATGGTCACAGAACAACCCCTCAGTGACTTCTGATATCCTTATCATTTACAGTAGGGGTACATTACATATATATAATGAGGAGTGAAGCCGCGGTTTTCCCGCACACTATTTGTATCCTGGGCTGAGCTAGAAGATTATAGGTGTCGTGTGAGCTGGGCACAGAGAAGCCTGGGCACTGAGCAGTGGCTTAAAGAAGACATCTGGTGACTCTGCAGTGCGGAGGTGGTCCCAGGCCCTTCAGGACAGGAATGGACAGACCTTCCTCCCCACCCCCCACTACGGGGGCCTCAATTCCCTCACTGAGTACTCCATGCTGAGCTGGGACACTCACTCAGCAGCAGCACAAGAACAGAAGAGAGGAGTGGGAGGGGAAGTGCCAGGATGGGATATAGGATGGAGGACCGGTCCTAGAGCCCGCCGGGTGTAATGAAAAAACTTCGGAGGCAATCAGTGCTGTGTTCCAGATGAGGAGCGGCCCATTTCAACAAACTATAGAGCGGCCCCTCGTGCATTTGCCCGGAAGAGAAAGATTGCCAGTCCGGGCCTGAGTCACAGACTCCCTGTCCCTTCCCCTCAGAGAGCTTTAGTCCCACCCACTTCTAGAGTCACAGACTCCCTGCCCTTCCCCCTCATAGTGTTTTAGTCCCACCCACTTCTAAAGTCACAGACTCCCTGCCCCTTCCCCCTCATAGTGTTTTTGGTCCCACCCACTCCTAGTCACAGACTCCCTGTCCCTTCCCGTCAGAGAGTTTTAGTCCCACCCACTTCTAGAGTCACAGACTCCCTGCCCCTTCCCCCTCATAGTGTTTTTGGTCCCACCCACTCCTAGTCACAGACTCCCTGTCCCTTCCCGTCAGAGAGTTTTAGTCCCACCCACTTCTAGAGTCACAGACTCCCTGCCCCTTCCCCCTCATAGTGTTTTAGGTCCCACCCACTCCTAGTCACAGACTCCCTGTCCCTTCCCCTCAGACTGTTTTAGTCCCACCCACTTCTGGAGTCACAGACTCCCTGCCCCTTCCCCCTCATAGTGTTCTAGTCCCACCCACTGATAAGAGTCAGACTCCCTACCCCTTCCCATCATTGTGCTAGTCCCAACCACTGCTAGAGTCACAAACTCCCTGCCCCTTTGCCTCACAGTGTTCTAGTCCCACTCACTGCTTGTGTAACAAACTTCCTATCCCTTCCCATCAGAGTTGAGTAGTCCGACCCACTGCTTGAGTCACAGACTCCTTGCCCCTCCTACTGTAAGTTTCCACCAGAGAGATTTAGTCCCACCCACTGCTTGAGTCACAGACTCCTTGCCCCTCCTACTATAAGTTTCCATCAGAGTGTTCTCGTTCCACCCACTGCTGGAGTCCCAAACTCATTGCCCCTTTCCCTGCCAGCTTCCATCAGAGTTCTAGTCCCACCCATTGCCCTCTATAAGATGTTTATATTTATTTTTTATATTCATATTTTTGGATTTACTTTCCCTTTAGGGTATGAAATGACTGAGTAACACAAGCTGCCTTTGCTGTCAGTTTTATTGGGGAACAGAGGTGATTTCATTGATGTGGACTTTGGATGTTGCGCAGCAGCCACAGCAGCAGATCACAGCGTCTCATGGCTCATGGGAGTGGGGACCCCGCAGGCTCCTCAGTGGTTTAACTGCGATAATCTGTAAGAAAGAAACCAGAATCAGTGTGAGACTTCAGTTCAATCAGTCACAGCTACAAGTAAATCCATAGTTGTACAATAGCGCCCCCTAGTGACAGAGCTGTTTGCTACAATCTATGTCTCTATGCTATAAATGTATATATAATACTTGCTACTGTAGCTCCCCTTCCTTATTTTATTTCTGACTCCTGAAAACTGTAACATGACTGCATGACTCTTTCAGGAGTCAGAACCACCAGTGCAGAGAATAAAAAGGGAGAGACTGGGACTCATCACTATTGAGGCAGACATTTCAAATGTACAACTGACAAACGGTACCAATGAGGAGGCTGCTGCAGGAAAGCACCAAAATCAACCAAAAAATGTGCCTCAAACCCTAAATAAAGGGGAAACAAACCTACACTACAGACTGGGTACATCCTATAGCTGTGATCTGAGATTTCTGTATCTGCAATACAAGCAGCTCTAGGGAGAAACCTGTCTATAAGAAACATACCTGAGCCATAGTCTCTTGCCATCATTCTGGTGAGATCATATCTTCTGGCCGTTCTGGTTCTGGCCCGTCTAGCTGTACTGGTTCTGGCCCGTCTAGTGGTACCGGTTCTCCTCCTGCGGCGCTGAGCACGGCTACGGTGAGCTGCACTTTGGCTGCGCCTTCCTCTCCGGTTGCTCATTGGCCTCCTTGCCCTGGTTCTTCTGGACCCGCCACTCACTTTGCTCATTTTCAGGTTTTGGTTCTGACAAAGAGGCTTGTGGGTCTGAGGGAGTTGCTGGAAATGCTTGGCAGGTAATTGCTCCTCTGTAACAGTTGTGTCACTTGTCAGTTAATGATGTCACCCACACTAAAGTCACATGGGGCCCAATGAGTGTGTATTGGACTGTACCAAATGTGGGTGAAAGCACCTAGTCTTAGCATTAAGGTACTACTGGACTCAAGGGTATATAAGACAGTTACTCAACTGTGACTTACTGAATATATCTGGATATTTCCCTGCTTACTCCAATATATTATAAACGGTTAAAGCATACTGGGAGGAGTAGTTCAGCAACATCAGTCCCTCCCCTTTCATACCCAGCAAATCCTCTCTGCCAAAGGGCTTCTGTGTATAACACCCCCATAAATCCTCTATTTCAGTAAGTTCCCTTTTGTGCCCGGGGAGCCCAAAACTGTACAATTGAACTACAAGTTTCACATGAAGATACACAAGAACACACTCACTGTATAGAGATTTTTATTCACAAAAAATGATAAATGCACACAAAGAAATTTCCATATTTACTGACCCAGAACAGTGGGACAGAACCATTGGAAAGGCATAATACAAAGAGGAAGATCATCAACATGCTCAGTTTCTATGAAACAATGGGAAATTACACTGTTCCTGCTGAATTGTGCTTAGTACAGGGGAATACCTATGCTGCCATAGTTTTATGGGATCTCTCTGTACAGACTATGAGCAAACTTAGGGACTGTTCCTGCTGAATTGTGCTTAGTACAGGGAATACCTATGCTGCCATAGTTTTATGGGATCTCTCTGTACAGACTATGAGCAAACTTAGGGACTGTTCCTGCTGAATTGTGCTTAGTACAGGGGAATACCTATGCTGTCATAGTTTTATGGGATCTCTCTGTACAGACTATGAGCAAACTTAGGGACTGTTCCTGCTGAATTGTGCTTAGTACAGGGGAATACCTATGCTGTCATAGTTTTATGGGATCTCTCTGTACAGACTATGAGCAAACTTAGGGGCTGTTCCTGCTGAATTGTGCTTAGTACAGGGGAATACCTATGCTGCCATAGTTTTATGGGATCTCTCTGTACAGACTATGAGCAAATTTTGGGGACTGTTCCTGCTGAATTGTGCCATGTACAGAGGAAAAGGCCCAGACTGACCATCTGTTTATTCGGGCATTTGCCCTAGGGGCCGCTCTGTATTTTCGTAAAGTGGGCCGCTCCTGATCTATAATGTTTATTACAAACCGACTGTGGGCTCTAGGACCGCTCCTCCGTCCCAGCTCCCACTGTGGCTCCGCCCCTTCCACTCGTCTCTGTTCTCATGCTGTGCTGTGTGCAGGCCTGCCTGCCATCAGGGGGGAACAAGGAAGATAGTTTTGGGCCAGGCAGGATTTAGGCTCAAAGGGGGGCCTGCTGTGCTGCTCTTTCAGGATTAGCCAGCCCCCCTTAGGAGCGTGGACATCACTGATGCCGACAGAAGTACAGGAACTGATGTGGTAAGAAGGGGACTACATCACCAGCAGTCACTGTGCTTCTCAGGAATCTCTCGCCTGCACTCTGTCTCTCTACTCTGTCTCTCTCTCCCCCTCTCTCTCTCTCTCTGTGCACTGTGAGTCTTTGTTTCTCTCTCTGCCTCTCTCTCTCTGTCTCTCTCTTGCTGCACTCTTACTTTCTCTCACTGCACTCTGTCTCTCTCTGTGAGTCTCTGTCTCTCTCTGCACTCTGTCTCTTTCTCACTGCACTCTTTTTTTCTCTCACTGCACTCTGTCTCTCTCTGCACTCTGTCTCTTTCTCACTGCACTCTTTTTTTCTCTCACTGCACTCTGTCTCTCTCTGCACTCTGTCTCTTTCTCACTGCACTCTTTTTTTCTCTCACTGCACTCTTTTTTTCTCTCACTGCACTCTTTTTTTCTCTCACTGCACTCTGTCTTTCTCTCACTGCACTCTGTCTCTCTCTGCACTGTCTCTCTTTGTGAGTCTCTATCTCTCTCTCTGCACTCTGTCTCTCTCTGCACTCGTTTTCTCTCATTGCACTCTGTCTCTCTCTGTGAGTCTCTGTCTCTCTGTGTGAGTCTCTGTCTCTCTCTCTGAGTCTCTGTCTCTCTCACTGCACTCTGTCTCTCTCTGCACTCTGTCTCTCTCTCTACTCTGTATTTTTCTCTCTCTGCATTCTGTTGCTCTCTGCACTCTCTCTCTCACTGCACTCTGCTTCTCTCTGAACTCTGTCTCTCTCTGTGAGTCCCTCTCTTTCTACAGAGTCTATCTGTCCACCAATTAAGTTTTTTTTTAACTTTTATGGGGGGGCCCTAGCCCCCTAACCACCAATTGTTTTTTTTAACTTGTATGGGGGTCCCTGGTAACCAATGGGTTTTTAGTGTTTGTTTTATCTCCCATGTTTGTGTAGCTTTTTTTACTGTGGTGTTGGGTCTGGGACTGCCATCTAGATTATGTAGGTACCCAGCAGAATGAAATGTATAAAGAACATGTGGCTACATGGGGGATTTTTTTATGAATAAACAGTAGCAAGCGAGAAACGTTTTCACTTGAAATCCATTAATTCATTCTGGAATACCTTTACAGCACACCTGATCACCAGGGTTATCTCAATTAGTGTTACCAATAAAAATATATTTCTATAATATTTTTTTATATCCTGCAGAAAGCAAGGATTTGTTTATACATACATTTTTGCAGTTTTACCCCTATATATGAGTGGATGTGTACAAGTCAGACCATTGCGTGTTTACATGTGGGCTGCTTTGATTTTTTTATGCCAGGGCTGCTTTTTACCCCCAGTCCGGCCCTGCAGAGGAATACCTATGCTGCAATAGTTTTATGGAATCTCTCTGTACAGACTATGAGCAAACTTAGGGACTGTTCCTGCTGAATTGTGCTTAGTACAGGGAATACCTATGCTGCCATAGTTTTATGGGATCTCTCTGTACAGACTATGAGCAAACTTAAGGGGATGTTCCTGCTGAATTGTGCTTAGTACAGGGGAATACCTATGCTGTCATAGTTTTATGGGATCTCTCTGTACAGACTATGAGCAAACTTAGGGGACTGTTCCTGCTGAATTGTGCTTAGTACAGGGAATACCTATGCTGCCATAGTTTTATGGGATCTCTCTGTACAGACTATGAGCAAACTTAGGGGACTGTTCCTGCTGAATTGTGCTTAGTACAGGGAATACCTATGCTGCAATAGTTTTATGGAATCTCTCTGTACAGACTATGAGCAAACTTAGGGGACTGTTCCTGCTGAATTGTGCTTAGTACAGGGAATACCTATGCTGCAATAGTTTTATGGAATCTCTCTGTACAGACTATGAGCAAACTTAGGGGACTGTTCCTGCTGAATTGTGCTTAGTACAGGGGAATACCTATGCTGCCATAGTTTTATGGGATCTCTCTGTACAGACTATGAGCAAACTTAGGGGACTGTTCCTGCTGAATTGTGCTTAGTACAGGGGAATACCTATGCTGCAATAGTTTTATGGAATCTCTCTGTACAGACTATGAGCAAACTTAGGGGACTGTTCCTGCTGAATTGTGCTTAGTACAGGGAATACCTATGCTGCAATAGTTTTATGGAATCTCTCTGTACAGACTATGAGCAAACTTAGGGGCTGTTCCTGCTGAATTGTGCTTAGTACAGGGGAATACCTATGCTGCAATAGTTTTATGGAATCTCTCTGTACAGACTATGAGCAAACTTAGGGCACTGTTCCTGCTGAATTGTGCTTAGTACAGGGAATACCTATGCTGCAATAGTTTTATGGAATCTCTCTGTACAGACTATGAGCAAACTTAGGGGACTGTTCCTGCTGAATTGTGCTTAGTACAGGGAATACCTATGCTGCAATAGTTTTATGGAATCTCTCTGTACAGACTATGAGCAAACTTAGGGGCTGTTCCTGCTGAATTGTGCTTAGTACAGGGGAATACCTATGCTGCAATAGTTTTATGGAATCTCTCTGTACAGACTATGAGCAAACTTAGGGGACTGTTCCTGCTGAATTGTGCTTAGTACAGGGAATACCTATGCTGCCATAGTTTTATGGGATCTCTCTGTACAGAGTATGAGCAAACTTAGGGGACTGTTCCTGCTGAATTGTGCTTAGTACAGGGGATACCTATGCTGCAATAGTTTTATGGAATCTCTCTGTACAGACTATGAGCAAACTTACAGGCTGTTCCTGCTGAATTTTGTTTAGTACAGGGGAATACCTATGCTTTGCTCTTATTCCTACTTGTGGGCTTGACTCCTCACACAGTTTAGTCCCTGGGGGACACAGAAGGTTTTGCATATTTTGTAATACAAGTCCTATAATTAAGTTATAATAATTAAGTTCGATATACAGTATATATAACCCCCACCCCTGGTATGAATCCATTTGCCTCTATGTAGCAAGCAATAGTCCAATGATGGTGGGTTTTACCTATTAAAGGGCAAGTATTTTGATATTTGCTTAATTGTTCCATCAGTTATGTATATGACAAAGGGGAAATAATCTGTAAAAAAACACTCCAGATGGGACTGGCTTTTTAGTTAACTTTTATTATGACGTACAGAGGGATAATCTGAGACAGTTTGCAATTGCTCTGCATTTTTTTTTATTATTTGTGTGTGTGTGTTTTTTTTATATAATTTTCATTGTTTGTTCAGCAGCTTTCCACTTTGGAATTCCAGCAGCTATCAGGTTGCTAGGGTCCAAATTACCCTAGCAACTAAGGAGTGATTTGAATGCATAGGAGAGGTCTGAATAGAAAGGTAAGTAACTAAAAGTAACACTAATAATAAAATTGTAGCCTCACAGAGCATTTGTTTTTTGGCCATTGGGGTCAGTGACCCCCATTTGAAAGCTTGACAGCATCAGAAGAAGAAGGCAAATCATTCAGATACATGTAGTCATTGTGATACAGTTAGTGATATTTCACCATCTAGTGGCTGTAGCTCAAAACTGACTACTATGTGGATATACAGTGAAACCTCAATTTAAAATCCCGATTTTCCGTTTTCGCCACATTTTACGCAGCTTTTTTCCTGGTGCCTCCAATATATAATACATAATGCATTTCCCTAAGGTTGGTCCCCTGAAAAACTTAAACTGGGGGTTCTACTGTAAATCACTTCTGTGGTCTGGCTTTTACTGAGCTCAGGCAGAATTGTGTAACCCAGTAAAAAAGTGTTTGTTTTGGGGGTTCAGTAAATCTCTGCCATTCTTGGGGGGCTGCAAATGAGAAATCATTGTCTTAATACAAATTCAATTCATGCAAGTGATTCCTTTGTATTATAATGGTAATAATGTACTTAATATCACTGTGTGGTCTGTATTTCATCAATGAGTTCCTGCTAGTAAAATAGTTATATCTATATGCACCTCGTTTTATTTCAGCTCTTTGCCGTTACCAATGATTCCTTGTCCCTTTCACTGTAAACTGCTGTAGTGTTCTAGTCCCACCCACTGCTGGAGTCACAGACTCCTTGTCCCTTCACCCCATACTGTTTAGTCACACCCACTGCTGGAGTCACAGACTCCCTCATGGTGTTTTAGCCCCACCCACTCCTAGTCACAGACTCCCCCTCATAGTCTATTAGTCCCACCCACTCCTACAGTCACAGACTCCCTACCTCTTCCCATCAGTGCTAGTCCTGCCCACTGCTGGAATCACAGACTCCCTACCCCTTCCCATCAGAGTATGCTAGTCCCACCCACTGCTTGAGTCACAGACTGCTTACCCCTCCTACTGTAAGTTTCCATCAGAATGTTGTAGTCCCACCCACTGCCAGAGTCACAGAGTCCCTACCCCTTCCCATCAGAGTGTGCTAGTCCCACCCACTGCTTGAGTCACAGACTCCCTACCCCTTCCCCTCAGAGTTTTCTAATTTCGCCCACTGCTGGAGCCCCAAACTCATTGCCCCTTTCCCTGCCAGCTTCCATCAGAGTTCTAGTCCCACCCACTGCCCTCTATAAGATGTTAATTTCTTAAATAGAAATATATATTTCTTTCATTAGGCAAAAATTTTATTTTTGGATTTACTTTACCCTTTAGGGTATGAAATGACTGAGTAACACAAGCTGCATTTGCTGTCAGTTTTATTGGGGAACAGAGGTGATTTCATTGATGTGGACTTTGGATGTTGCGCAGCAGCCACAGCAGCAGATCACAGCGTCTCATGGCTCATGGGAGTGGGGACCCCGCAGGCTCCTCAGTGGTTTAACTGCGATAATCTGTAAGAAAGAAACCAGAATCAGTGTGAGACTTCAGTTCAATCAGTCACAGCTACAAGTAAATCCATAGTTGTACAATAGCGCCCCCTAGTGACAGAGCTGTTTGCTACAATCTATGTCTCTATGCTATAAATGTATATATAATGCTTGCGACTGTAGCTCCCCTTCCTTATTTTATTTCTGACTCCTGAAAACTGTAACATGACTGCATGACTCTTTCAGGAGTCACAACCACCAGTGCAGAGAATAAAAAGGGAGAGACTGGGACTCATCACTATTGAGGCAGACATTTCAAATGTACAACTGACAAACGGTACCAATGAGGAGGCTGCTGCAGGAAAGCACCAAAATCACCCAAAAAATGGGCCTCAAACCCTAAATAAAGGGGAAACAAACCTACACTACAGACTGGGTACATCCTATAGCTGTGAACTGAGATTTCTGTATCTGCAATACAAGCAGCTCTAGGGAGAAACCTGTCTATAAGAAACATACCTGAGCCATAGTCTCTTGCCATCATTCTGGTGAGATCAGATCTTCTGGCCGTTCTGGTTCTGGCCCGTCTAGCTGTACTGGTTCTGGCCCGTCTAGTGGTACCGGTTCTCCTCCTGCGGCGCTGAGCACGGCTACGGTGAGCTGCACTTTGGCTGCGCCTTCCTCTCCGGTTGCTCATTGGCCTCCTTGCCCTGGTTCTTCTGGACCCGCCACTCACTTTGCTCATTTTCAGGTTTTGGTTCTGACAAAGAGGCTTCTGGGTCTCAGGGAGTTGCTGGAAATGCTTGGCAGGTAATTGCTCCTCTGTAACAGTTGTGTCACTTGTCAGTTAATGATGTCACCCACACTAAAGTCACATGGGGCCCAATGAGTGTGTATTGGACTGTACCAAATGTGGGTGAAATCACCTAGTCTTGTCATTAAGGTACTGGATACAAGGGTATATAAACCTTATATCATATTGTTACTCAACTGTGACTTACTAAATATATCTGGATAACTCCCTGCATACTCCAATATATTATTAAGGGTTAAAGCATACTGGGAGCTGTAGTTCAGCCCCTCCATTTTTGTGCCCAGCAAATCCCCTCTGCCAAAAGGGTTTTGTCTACAGCACCCCCAGTACCCCCATAAAGCACCCTCCTCTATTTCAGTAATGTCCCTTTAGTGCCTGGAGACCAAACTGCATAATATAACTGTAATGTAAATGCTGCCATAGTTTTATGGGATCTCTCTGTACAGACTATGAGCAAACTTAGGGACTGTTCCTGCTGAATTGTGCTTAGTACAGGGAATACCTATGCTGCCATAGTTTTATGGGATCTCTCTGTACAGACTATGAGCAAACTTGGGGACTGTTCCTGCTGAATTGTGCTTAGTACAGGGAATACCTATGCTGCCATAGTTTTATGGGATCTTTCTGTACAGACTATGAGCAAACTTAGGGGGCTGTTCCTGCTGAATTGTGCTTAGAACAGGGAATACCTATGCTGCCATAGTTTATGGGATCTCTCTGTACAGACTATGAGCAAACTTAGGGGCTGTTCCTGCTGAATTGTGCTTAGTACAGAGGAATACCTATGCTGCCATAGTTTTATGGGATCTCTCTGTACAGACTATGAGCAAACTTAGGGGACTGTTCCTGCTGAATTGTGCTTAGTACAGGGAATACCTATGCTGCCATAGTTTTATGGGATCTCTCTGTACAGTTTATAAGTAAATTTAGGGGCTGTTCCTGATGAATTGTGCTTCCCATAGTTATTAATTGTGTGTGTGTGTGTGTTTTTAAATTTCATTGTTTGTTCAGCAGCTTTTCAGTTTGGGATTTCAGCAGCTATCAGGTTGCTAGGGTCCAAATTACCCTAGCAACTAAGGAGTGATTTGAATGCATAGGATCTCTCTGTACAGACTATGAGCAAACTTAAGGGGCTGTTCCTGCTGAATTGAGTTTAGTACAGAGGAATACTTATGCTGCCATAGTTTTATGGGATCTCTCTGTACAGACTATGAGCAAACTTAAGGGGCTGTTCCTGCTGAATTGAGTTTAGTACAGAGGAATACTTATGCTGCCATAGTTTTATGGGATCTCTCTGTACAGACTATGAGCAAACTTAGGGGCTGTTCCTGCTGAATTGTGCTTAGTACAGGGGAATACCTATGCTGCCATAGTTTTATGGGATCTCTCTGTACAGTTTATAAGCAAATTTAGGGGCTGTTCCTGATGAATTGTGCTTCCCATAGTTATTATTTGTGTGTGTGTGTGTGTGTTTTTAAATTTCATTGTTTGTTCAGCAGCTTTTCAGTTTGGGATTTCAGCAGCTATCAGGTTGCTAGGGTCCAAATTACCCTAGCAACTAAGTAGTGATTTGAATGCATAGGAGAGGTGTGAATAGAAAGGTAAGTAACTAAAAGTAACACTAACAATAAAATTGTAGCCTCACAGAGAATTTGTTTTTTGGTTGCTGGGGTCAGTGACCCCCATTTGAAAACTGGATAGCATCAGAAGAAGGCAAATCATTCAGATACATGTAGTCCAGGCAAGTCCGGCCCACAGGCCAATTGTGGCCCTTTTTTGATACTTACACCGGCCCTCAGCCTCTGTTATGAAATGAATAATAATGAGGCCCCTAGCACAGTGCAATCACGAAACGCGCAGACACGTACTGGAACGTAGAGACGCACCGCTCTCATATACTTCTTTAGTTTACTCTACTGGCACGTCAGTACGTCTATTGCACCTTCAGCCCTAAAGAACATACCTCCCAACTGTCCCTTTTTCGGAGGGACAGTCCCTCTTTTGACAGCTCAACCCGCAGTCCCTCTTTTGTACTGGAAAGTCCCTCTTTTCTCTGCACTGAACAGCCAAAATTTCTCACTTAATTGGCTTTTAGCAGCTAACAGGTGCAAATAAGATACTTTGTAACAATTTTGAGACACTAAAACACAGTTTAGATCAGGAGAAATATTTTCAAACTTTCATAACCTGCCAAATTTTGGAAAACACACATGGTAATTAGGGGGTGTGGCCACAGAAAGGGGCGTGTCAAAAATTGCTGCGCTATGTGCGGGAAAATTATTTTTTGTCCCTCTTTTTACTTCCAAAATGTTGGGCGGTATGCTAAAGAAGTATATGAGAGCGGTGCGTCTCTACGTTCCAGTACGTGTCTATTACTAACACCTTCAGTAGTGATGGGCGAATTTGCGCCGTTTCGCTTTGCCGAAAAATTCGCGAAATGGCGCCGGCGTCTCGTTTTTGACGCCAGCGCCCGTTTTTTACGCCGGATTTTTTGACGCGAATTTTTGCGGGCGTTTCGCAAATTTATTCGCTGGCGGCGAATCGCGCAAATTCGCAGCGAATTTGCGCCTGGCGAATAAATTCGCCCATCACTAACCTTCAGCTCACAGGCAGCAGTATAGCCCAAGTGGCAGATCATTTCACTAATGTGCCCAAATATTACCGCTACAGCTACCAGATTCCTTGTTTAAATGAGGAGAATAAGTCCAAACAGACTCCACTTCCTAAAGCCGTGTAAGCGCCATCTCCAGGAGTGAATGATCAAAAGCTCGTTACCTCGGAATGAATGTCAGACTCAATGGTCGGCCCCTGATGTAGTCATTGTGATACAGGTGAGTGATAATGCGCCATCTAGTGGCTGGAGCTCAGAACTGACTACTGTGTGGATATACAGTGAAACCTCAATGACATCCCCCTGATTTTCAGTTGTCGCCTCATTTTACGCAGCTTTTTTCGTGCTGCCTCCAATATATAATACATAATGCATTTCCCTAATGTTGGTCCCCTGAAAAACTTAAACTGGGGGTTCTACTGTAAATCACTTCTGTGGTCTGGCTTTTACTGAGCTCAGGCAGAATTGTGTAACCCAGTAAAAAAAACAGTGTTTGTTTTGGGGGTTCAGTAAATCTCTGCCATTATCGGGGGGCTGCAAATGAGAACACATTGTCTTAATACAAGTTCAATTCATGCAAGAGATTCCTTTGTATTATAATGGTAATAATGTACTAAATATCACTGTGTGGTCTGTATTTCATCAATGAGTTCCTGCAAATAAAATAGTTTTTTCTATATGCACCTCGTTTTATTTCAGCCCTTTGCTGTTTCCAATGATTCCTTGTCCCTTTCACTGTAAACTGCTGTAGAGTGTTCTAGTCCCACCCACTGCTGGAGTCACAGACTCCCTGCCCCTTCCCCTCATAGTGTTTTAGTCCCACCCACTCCTAGTCAGACTTCCTGCCCATTCCCCTTCATAGTGTTCTAGTCCCACCCACTTCTAGAGTCACAGACTCCCTACCCCTTCCCATCAGAGTGCTAGTCCCGCCCACTGCTTGAGTCAGATACTCCCTGCCCCTTCCCATCACAGTGTGCTAATCCCACCCACTGCTAGGGTCACAGAGTCCCTACCCCTTCCCATCAGCATATGCTATTCCAACCCACTGTTTGAGTCGCAGACGCCCTACCGTTTCCCATCAGAGTGTAGTAGTGCCACCCACTGCTTGAGTCAGATTCATTGCACCTCCTACTGTTCCATCAGTGTTGTAGTCCCACCCACTGCTTGAGTCACAGACTCCTTGACCCTCCTACTGTAAGTTTCCATCAGAGTTTTTTAGTTCCACCCACTGCTGGAGTCCCAAACTCATTGCCCCTTTCCCTGCCAGCTTCCATCAGAGTTCTAGTCCCAAGCACAAAGCTGTGTTTTTTTCTTAAATAGAAATTATATGATTTACTTTTCCCTGAAGGGTAATGTCACACTGGGCGTTTTAGGGGAGATTTAGTCGCCTGGCCTTACCCTTAGGGTATGAAATGACTGAGTAACACAAGCTGCATTTGCTGTCAGTTTTATTGGGGAACAGAGGTGATTTCATTGATGTGGACTTTGGATGTTGCGCAGCAGCCACAGCAGCAGATCACAGCGTCTCATGGCTCATGGGAGTGGGGACCCCGCAGGCTCCTCAGTGGTTTAACTGCGATAATCTGTAAGAAAGAAACCAGAATCAGTGTGAGACTTCAGTTCAATCAGTCACAGCTACAAGTAAATCCATAGTTGTACAATAGCGCCCCCTAGTGACAGAGCTGTTTGCTACAATCTATGTCTCTATGCTATAAATGTATATATAATACTTGCTACTGTAGATCCCCTTCCTTATTTTATTTCTGACTCCTGAAAACTGTAACATGACTGCATGACTCTTTCAGGAGTCACAACCACCAGTGCAGAGAATAAAAAGGGAGAGACTGGGACTCATCACTATTGAGGCAGACATTTCAAATGTACAACTGACAAACGGTACCAATGAGGAGGCTGCTGCAGGAAAGCACCAAAATCACCCAAAAAATGTGCCTCAAACCCTAAATAAAGGGGAAACAAACCTACACTACAGACTGGGTACATCCTATAGCTGTGATCTGAGATTTCTGTATCTGCAATACAAGCAGCTCTAGGGAGAAACCTGTCTATAAGAAACATACCTGAGCCATAGTCTCTTGCCATCATTCTGGTGAGATCAGATCTTCTGGCTGTTCTGGTTCTGGCCCGTCTAGCTGTACTGGTTCTGGCCCGTCTGGTGGTACCGGTTCTCCTCCTGCGGCGCTGAGCACGGCTACGGTGAGCTGCACTTTGGCTGCGCCTTCCTCTCCGGTTGCTCATTGGCCTCCTTGCCCTGGTTCTTCTGGACCCGCCACTCACTTTGCTCATTTTCTGGTTTTGGTTCTGACAAAGAGGCTTCTGGGTCTCAGGGAGTTGCTGGAAATGCTTGGCAGGTAATTGCTCCTCTGTAACAGTTGTGTCACTTGTCAGTTAATGATGTCACCCACACTAAAGTCACATGGGGCCCAATGAGTGTGTATTGGACTGTACCAAATGTAGGTGAAATCACCTAGTCTTGTCATTAAGGTACTGGATTCAAGGGCATGTAACACTGTTACTCAAGTGTGGCTTACTAAATATATCTGGATAACTCCCTGCTTACTCCAATATATTATAAAAGGTTAAAGCATACTGGGAGGAGTAGTTCAGCAACATCAGTCCCTCCCCTTTCACACCCAGCAAATCCTCTCTGCCAAAGGGCTTCTGTATATAACACACCCATAAATCCTCTATTTCAGTAAGTTCCCTTTTGTGCCTGGGAGCCCAAAACTGTACAATCGAACTACAAGTTTCACATGAAGATACACAAGAACACACTCACTGTATAGAGATTTTTATTCACATACTATTATAAATGCACATAAAGAAATTTCCATATTTACTATTAATGCCCCAATTACACTGTTCCTGCTGAATTGTGCTTAGTACAGGGAATACCTATGCTGCCATAGTTTTATGGGATCTCTCTGTACAGACTATGAGCAAACTTAGGGGACTGTTCCTGCTGAATTGTGCTTAGTACAGGGGAATACCTATGCTGCCATAGTTTTATGGGATCTCTCTGTACAGACTATGAGCAAACTTAGGGACTGTTCCTGCTGAATTGTGCTTAGTACAGGGAATACCTATGCTGGCATAGTTTTATGGGATCTCTCTGTACAGACTATGAGCAAACTTAGGGGACTGTTCCTGCTGAATTGTGCTTAGTACATGGAATACCAATGCTGTTGTTTTACTTCTACTTGTGGGCTTGACCCCTCCCACAGCTCAGTCCCTGGGGGGCACAGAAGGGTTTCCATTATAAAATGACCTAGGCAGAAAAAATATAGGGTGGAACAGAAGCTCCACCACTGGAAATTAAATGGCAGTCACCTTTCCTTGGGAATTAAGAATGGCAATTACAGCATATCAAGGCATGGGGCAATATACAAATCCTGGCCTTATTTTGAGACCCTTTATTCTGTATATAACCCCCTAGGAATGTTCCCAGAAGGTCTGACTCTATTTGTCTCTATAAAGCGGAAGAGACACTCCAATGATGATGGGTTTTACCTATTAAAGGGCAAGTATTTTGATATTTGCTTAATTGTTCCAATGGGATATTCTGTATCCGACAAAGGGGTAATGTGCATGAGTTTTCGGTTGCAGTTGTAGCGTCTGTACTAGCGAGCCACCACCGTCACATACACACCGTCCTTAGGTCTCAGTGTGGACATTGCACTGAGCTGGAGAGGGATCTGCATTGGAGAGAAAACAGAGCATAATGGACAACAATGCTTTTGCCCCCCCTGGGGTAAGTGGTATGCTCCACACTGTGTTTAATATACAGGGGTAGTTATGGGATATAGGGTGTCTTTCCTCCTCACCTGGGTAAGGTCACATGTCTGGAAGCGGAACTTCTGCAAGACTCTGTACAGGGTGATCTTGGCTTCCAATAGGGCGAGTCTCATCCCGATGCAGCTCCGGGGCCCGGCTCCAAACGGGAGGAACAGAAATGGGTGGCGCTTCTGCTTTTCTTCTGCTGTAAATCTGCCAAATGAGGGCAACCACAATCAGAGGATAGCGCCAAATCTGTGGCTCTCATAGCAGCTTACAGGGGGAGGGGCGAGGAGTCTGTGACTCCAGCAGTGGGTGGGACTAAAATACTCTGATGGAAGTTTACAGGGGGAGGAGCAGGGAGTCTGTGACTGAAGCAGTGGGTGGGACTAAAACACTGATGGCATCTTACAGGATGATGGAGCAGGGAGCCTTTGACTCAAGCAGTGGGCGGTACCAGAACACACTGATTGCAGTTGACAGGGGGAGGGCAAGGAGTCTGTAAATCAAGAAGTGGGTGGGACTAAAACACTCGGAGGGCAGTGTAGAATGGGAGGGGTAGGAGCCTCAAACTAAGGCATTGTGATGACTTACCTAATCACCCTGACAGCTCACATGGGGCACTTTAGCCCAATCAGAGGGCCAGACATATTATTATCATTAAATTATATCAGTTACCTCTCAGGATTAAATTTCTCCGGCTCGTGCCAAAATCGCGGATCATTCTGCAAGCAGCCGATGGGAATTTCCACCACAGCGCCAGCCGGGATAATCTGCCCCATCACGGTGCAATCTCGGGCTGCTTCCCTGGCAAATCTGTGTAACAGAGACCAGAGGAAAAAGCAGATATTTGGGCATCGTTACTGCCTTTCCATGAGAGGGGGGCTACAGAGCCTGCAATGACACCACAATGGGTGCAGCTCAATTGTGATGTCACTCATTTGTTACAGACACATACTGGACATAACGAGGGGTGTCTCTATGTTAGAAAATGCCCAGCACTGGTGGAAGAGGCTGCCATATGCCATTGGCCAGGGTATTTGCTATAATACAGTTGTATATGTGCCACAGTACCTGTATGCTGGCGGGTACATCCGCAGGGTTTCATTAATCACCATTTCCATATAGGGCAGGTCATGCACTGTATTGTAGTCGGCTTCTTTCTGAAAGACGGAACATTCATATTGAGTGCTGAATCCAGCAATTACGGTGTTAACATTCCCCTGCTATAAACATGCCCAGCGATATGCAAAACACTTCTTGTCCCTGTGGTCGATACAGCCCCCTAAGATCATCAGTGCAAAAATGACCTGGCATCTAAGGGGTGCTTTTAGCCACTGCAGATTTATTTAACTCTTGCAGTGCTGCACCAGGAGAACTTAAAGGAGAACTAAACCCTAAAGTTAACAAACCCCTACCTACCGACCTCCCCCCAGCCTAGCTTTCCCCCCACGCAAATGACCCTAAGTCTTTACTTACCCCTCTGTGCAGATTCTGTCCAACAGAGTTCACGGGCGCCATCTTCAGCCACTTTGGTAATCTTCAGAACGAGACCGGCTTATCGGCGCATGCGCAGTTGGAGCAATTTTCTGTTTCGCGACAATTGCGCATGCGCCCAAACTCACGAAAATTGCCGAAGCGCCAGTCTCCTTCCGAAGATTACCTAAGCAACTGAAGATGGCGCCCGTGAACTTCACTGGACAGAATCTGCATAAAGGGGTAAGTAACGACTTAGGGGCATTTGCCAGGGGTAGCAGCTAGGCTGTGGGGGGGAGGGTTTTTTTAACTTTAGGGTTTAGTTCTCCTTTAAAGGGGTGGTTCAGCTTGTCACTGAACTATCCATCTCTACGAGGGACAGGTTCATACAAATAAAATTCCTAAACAGAGCCTATCTAACCCATTATCGCCTGGCAAAAAAATATGGAACAGTATCAGCTGTATGCCCCAAGTGCAGAGTTGAAACTGGCACCATGTTCCATATATTCTGGTCCTGTCTGGTAACCCAGAGATTCTGGGGTGCACTACTTCAATGAAAAGCTAGCACTACCAAATATTCGTTCACCAGAAACTCTGTCTGTTGGGGTTAACAGGGGATTTGCACTCCTACTCCAGAATATGTTCCTACAGCTCCTATACTATGCCAAAAAGCCATATTAATGCACTGGAAATCTCTAAACCCCCCTTCAATACAGTATTGACAAAAACTGATAAATGGCTCTCTCTCAAACCAGAAACTGACCCATCTGGCTAGAGGTTGCCCAGGAAAATTTGAAGCCATTTGGGGTACGTGGCTAAATATTCAAAATATCTAAGTACATCTAAACTCATGTAATGTATATGACAACTTGTACCTTTATCTCACCTCCCCCCTCTCTTCTCTTCTTTCCTCTCTCTTTTCTGTTGGTTTTGTAAATTTTTAAATGTCAAACAAAAATAAAAACTTAAAGACCCCCTTATTTTTATTTTTTAAGTTAACTTTTAGCATGTTCTAGAACATACTAATTCTAAGCAACTTTTCAATTTGACTTTTGTTTTTCTTTTTTTTTTATCATTTTTGAACTTCTGACTTTTCTGCTTTCAAAAGGGGGTCGCAGCTTTGAAAAACAAATGCTACACGTTTATTGCTACTTTTTTATTACTTAGACCCTCTCCTATTCATATTCCAGTCTCTCATTCAAATCTATGCATGGTTGCTAGGGGAATTAGGACTGTAGCAACCAGACGGCTGAAATGGAGAGCTGCTGAATAAAAAGCTAAATAACAAAAGCCACAAATAAACAAAAAAAAAAAAAACAATTGCAAATTGTCTCGTAATATCACTCTCTACAGCATACTAACTGTTCATTTTAATGGTTACCATTATTACATAATAAACTTAAATTAAAGGTGAACAACCCATTTAAAGGTCTACAAGCAAAAAGGCATTTGAGGAGTTGCATTTCTTTACGTCAGCCAGCAGATGGCATCCAATATGTTTCTAAATTTCTCTTTTTGCACACACTGGGATTCATTTATCAACACTGGGCAAATTTACCCATGGGCAGTTACCCATAGTAACCAATCAGATTGTTGCATTCATTGTTCTACCTGCAGCTGCCTAAAAAAAGCCAAGCACTGATTGGTTGCTATGGGTTACTGCCCATAGCAACCAATCAGTGCTTGGCTGATTGGTTGCTATGGGCAGTAACCCATAGCAACCAATCAGTGCTTGGTTGCTATGGGTTACTGCCCAGTGTTGATAAATGAGCCCCACTGTGACTGCACAATCAAACCTGTAACTGAATTGGTTTATTTTGCAGCAGGAGCACAACCCCAGTAAACTTAATTCCGGCTGGTGCCAATCTTGCCCAGCGCCTGTATCATGTGGATTCATTGAGCACAATGGATAAAATGCCCCCTGAGTTGGAGGGTCTGTGGGAGAAGGAAGGCTGAACCCCAAAAAAATAAAATCGATGCATATTCAGCTAATTTCCAGCAAATCCATAAATAGAATAACCCTGTAAAAGTGTAGGTTCCTCAGGGCTCCCACTCACATGCTCTTGGCTAAACTCGTCCACCTCCTTGAGCAGCTTCTCCTGACAGTCTGGGTGAGTGGCCAACAGGTAGGAGGTAAAAGAGAGGAGACTGCAAGTGGTCTCGTATCCGGCGATGAGGAAGATGAAGGCCTGTCCCAGTATCTCCTCTTTGTTCAGCTTTTTGCTAGATTTTCTAGGTGGATCCTGACCCCGGTCCTGCTTCTCCGAGGGGCTGTTCTGCGGCACCGAGAGATCCGCCTGATTGACTATGTCAAAGTGATCCACCGTCACGTGGCCGGCCGAGTCTTGAGCGTCCAACATGAGCTGCAAGAAGTCCCGGCGTCTCTGGGGGAGAAATAAATAGGTATCACCAACAAAATTACATCTCAACAATCATCCGTCCCTGCCTGATACCTTGTTTTGCACTAATTGCTGAAATTTGATCCCGGGATAGCATTTATGACAATGGAACAACACTCAACTGCTGATTACGGATGGCTCCCCTTTAAGTTAACTTTTCCATTGGTCTTCATTTTTTATAGTTTTTAAATTATTTGCTACTTTTTTATGTCCCTGTGCACCAATAACCACTAGTTTAATAAGATAGATACAGCCAAAAACCCTAAGATCATCAGTGCAAAATGACCTGGTGTCTGTGGGGTGATTCAGCCACTGCAGATTTATTTAACTCTTGCAGTGCTGCACCAGAGACGGCTATTTCGTTAAAGGGGTGGTTCGCCTTTAGATTAACTTGTAGCATGTTCTACAACATACTAATTCTAAGCAATTTTTCAATTTGACAATTTTTTCTCTTTACAATTGTTGTTGCAACTTCTTTTTATTGGGTTTTCATAAACACAACAGATTATAATTCACATATTAAGTATGTCAAGATAATCATAATATATATATAATCAGAATATACATTGCTGCATGACATATCAAGGAATTGAACTAATTTTTTAATTATTTGACTTCTTCTTCTGACTCTTTCCAGCTTTTAAATGGCGGTCGCTGACCTTGTCTAAAAAACAAACGCTCATCTTTCTATTCAGACCTCTCCTATTCATATTCCAGTCTCTCTCCTATTCATATTCCAGTCTCTTATTCAAATCAATGCATGGTTGCTAGGGGAATTTTGACCCTAGCACCCAGAACGTTGAAATTGCAAATAGGAGAGCTGCTGAATAAAAAGCAAAATAACTCAAAAACCACAAATAGTATTTGGAGGGTCCATTTTTTTTCCTTTGGGCACAATTAATTGTTGGCAGGGCCTTGCCACATGTGACCAATGGGTCAATAATTGTAGCTCCCTTGGTAGTAAGGGATCAGCCAACTTAGTAGTATGGGGCCCCTTAAAGGAGAAGGAATCCCCCTAGGCGCAAAAGCCCTCCCCCCTCCCCTGTGTGGCGCCCGTGAACTCCGTGGACAGGACCTGCGCAGAGGGGTGAGTAAAAAGTTAGGGGCATTTGCCCAGGGGGGACAGGAAGGCCAGGGGGGAGGAGGGAGGGGGCAACACAGGGGAGGGTTTTTGCGACTATGGGGTTTCCTTCTCCTTTAAACACAATCTGTGCATCACCCACTAAAGAAAGCAGAGGGACTTCAAGTCCTGGAATCCATCACTTCCCAATGGAACAAGATGAGGGAGAGGTTGCATGACACTGTGAGCCTAAGGGGGGGGGGGAATCAGAAATGTCTGTTTAAATGTCTGGCTTAAAGGGCATGTAAAGTCAAAAAAATAAAATCCCATTTTTACTTTCTTTAATGAAAAAGAAACCTATCTCCAATATACTTTAATTAAAAAATGTGTACCGTTTTTATAAGAAACCTGACTGTATGCAGTGAAATTCTCCCTTCATTTACTGCTGTGGATAGCAATTGTCAGACGGTCCCTAACTGCTCTGCAGGGAAACAATCATACTTATGAACAGCAGGGGGAGCCCCCGCCTTACTTCCCAGCCATGCAGAACTCAAGCAGCTTTGTTTGTTTCCCTGTAGAGCAGTCGGCGACTGTGTAGAGATTTGTATTGGATTTTATTTTTGCCTTTACATCCCCTTTACTGTTTCCAACTCCAGCTGCAGGGACAAAGATCATGGAGCCAGATTTAAACAGATAAACTGGGATTCTATTTGGAGGATTATTTTGCTGCAGCCACTGGTTCTGCAGAGTTGGAGAAAGTTTGTATTAAACAATACAAAAACTATAAAATCCACATTAGATTACATGACAACACAGGACCCAGTGCAGTCTGTATATTCTGATTATTAATCAGTCTTGCTGTATCAGCTTCTGGCAGATATTATTTGACTTGTGCTGTTTTGATCATTTATGACGATCCCTTAGCAGCCCAGGCCACACTGAGCATGTGCACAGTCTTGGTCTTGCAAAGATATATAACAAAGTTACAAGATGGTGACCCCCTGTGGCCAACTTTGAAAGCATAAATCATTTGTTTGATTAGGCTTGTGGTGCAGTAAGTTCATGTTTATTATAAAAAATACAGCATGTCTAGCTTTATTCTATTTTTGACTTTAGTTCCCCTTTAATGCCTTTCTCTACATAACACAACTGAATGAATAAGCATACGTCAAAAAGGGAGGTATATTTTACCTTTAATATATCTATATTTTCCACTTCCCCCATCTCTTTTTCGTCCCCCATCTCTCTTTGCCTCCCCTAATGTTATGCCTCTCCCCACTCCACCCTGCAGCCCTTGTACTTGCCGAGCCTTTGAAGTTTCCCCCATCCATCAAACCGGCACAATAATTAAAATCAAAGATCCCATTGAATCAGGCTGAGCTGCCCCTTCTGTAACCTTGGGAGGCGCAATTAATTCAATTACCCCATTTTATTCTCTGCCTGCCAAACAACTGCCAATGAGATCCGTGTTCTTATTTACTTTAAAGGCTTCTATTTAATATCAGCAGGTAAAGAAAATAGATGGAATTGCAGCCTGATGAGGGCACTCTATACACAGTTACCTGTATCTGCAAAGGGAAAATATACCTAGTGGGATTGATTTTCATTCATTTAGACAACAGAAATTGAACATGCAGCTTATTGTGTGCCCAGAACATTCCTTCTCTGTATATTTGTATTTATACATATGGGAGGAGGTGCCATATTGATTCTCTTAGACAGTACAGTATGAGGGTATAGCTTATTGTGTGCCCAGAACATTCCTTCTCTGTATATTTGTATTTATACATATGGGAGGAGGGAGGTGCCATATTGATTCCCTTAGACAGTACAGTATGAGGGTATAGCTTATTGTGTGCCCAGAACATTCCTTCTCTGTATATTTGTATTTATACATATGGGAAGAGGAGGTGCCATATTGATTCTCTTAGACAGTACAGTATGAGGGTATAGCTTATTGTGTGCCCAGAACATTCCTTCTCTGTATATTTGTATTTATACATATGGGAGGAGGGAGGTGCCATATTGATTCCCTTAGACAGTACAGTATGAGGGTATAGCTTATTGTGTGCCCAGAACATTCCTTCTCTGTATATTTGTATTTATACATATGGGAAGAGGAGGTGCCATATTGATTCCCTTAGACAGTACAGTATGAGGGTATAGATTATTGTGTGCCCA
Source organism: Xenopus petersii (assembly GCA_038501925.1). Lineage (NCBI taxonomy): Eukaryota > Metazoa > Chordata > Amphibia > Anura > Pipidae > Xenopus > Xenopus petersii. The sequence goes on along the minus strand of CM076676.1, from coordinate 6,598,467 downwards.
GAACATTCCTTCTCTGTATATTTGTATTTATACATATGGGAGGAGGAGGTGCCATATTGATTCCCTTAGACAGTACAGTATGAGGGTATAGCTTATTGTGTGCCCAGAACATTCCTTCTCTGTATATTTGTATTTATACATATGGGAGGAGGGAGGTGCCATATTGATTCCCTTAGACAGTACAGTATGAGGGTATAGATTATTGTGTGCCCAGAACATTCCTTCTCTGTATATTTGTATTATTTTAATGGAATAAGCTTGTTCCTATGTGACTGGTGTGACATGTAAATGGGATTATATCTGAAAACTCATTAGAAACTTCCAGGGAAATTATTCGTGGCTTCAATACAAACGTCTATTCAAAGTATGTGCAAACACGAGCCTGAGTGCCGGGGCCAGAGGGTACGGATACGGCATCAGCACAAAATGTCACGTCTGTCTCGCCGCACTCGATCAGTAATGAACTCAATTACTGAAGTTATTAAAGCAGTGGCGCGGGCAGAATGCGGCGCGGTGAGAAATGAGATGGCGGGTACCTCGTTAGGCGGCTGATTCTCTCGGAAAGCGATGATGTCCCTAATGACCTTGAGGAAGAAGCTGTTTATTCTGTCTCGCTGTTTATTGGGAAGCCGGCGTGCAATGGGGATCATGATAGACGGAAACGCCACTGGCGGGGGGGGGGGGCAAGAGAAAAGATGATGAGATTTTCATTAGCAGGAGAAAATTAAAACAAAATTAGTATTTGTATAAAATACATACAGAGAAAACAGATACTTCCCATGTTGTTCTGGGGCGGCCATAGTAGCAGCTATCTTTTCTTTAATTGCACATGATTAATACAGTCCTGTCCTGCTTTATGGCAGCTGAGATTCTAGCTATCTGTATAACAGAGCATTCTGTCCCAGTGGCTGCACAGTTCCTATCTGATCCCCATTGTAAGCAGCAGTCCTGTCCTGCTTTATGGCAGCTGAGATTCTAGCTATCTGTATAACAGAGCATTCTGTCCCAGTGGCTGCACAGATCCTATCTGATCCCCATTGTAAGCAGCAGTCCTGCCCTGCTTTATGGCAGCTGAGATTCTAGCTATCTGTATAACAGAACATTCTGTCCCAGTGGCTGCACAGATCCTATCTGATCCCCATTGTAAGCAGCAGTCCTGTCCTGCTTTATGGCAGCTGAGATTCTAGCTATCTGTATAACAGAGCATTCTGTCCCAGTGGCTGCACAGATCCTATCTGATCCCCATTGTAAGCAGCAGTCCAGTCCTGCTTTATGGCAGCTGAGATTCTAGCTATCTGTATAACAGAACATTCTGTCCCAGTGGCTGCACAGATCCTATCTGATCCCCATTGTAAGCAGCAGTCCAGTCCTGCTTTATGGCAGCTGAGATTCTAGCTATCTGTATAACAGAACATTCTGTCCCAGTGGCTGCACAGATCCTATCTCATCCCCATTGTAAGCAGCAGTCCTGTCCTGCTTTATGGCAGCTGAGATTCTAGCTATCTGTATAACAGAACATTCTGTCCCAGTGGCTGCACAGATCCTATCTGATCCCCATTGTAAGCAGCAGTTCTGTCCTGCTTTATGGCAGCTGAGATTCTAGCTATCTGTATAACAGAGCATTCTGTCTCAGTGTTACATATTCTATTTGATACCTAACCAAACCCGAATCAGGTGTCTAATGCTATCATATCTCATACAGAGGTAGAATTAGCAAGAGGGCTCATTTATCAACACTGGGCAAATTTGCCCATGGGCAGTAACCCACGGCAATGAATCAAATTGATGCATTAATCTTTCTACTTGCAGCTGGCTTTAAAAAGCTTATCACTGATTGGTTGCTATAGGTAACTGCCGATGGGCAAATTTGCCCAGTGTTGATAAATGAGCCCCAAGGACTTTAAAGTAATATCAGTTGTTCAGTCAAGGTATACTGGAATACTCACAGCACAGCAAGACCAGGGGTTTGAAAGGGGTAAATAGTTCCAGGAATCTTTTGCAGTTCTGCACCAAGGGATGGTCGGGGTCTCTCTGAGAATCCACCTGAGTGCCGAATGCTACACTGGCAACCACATCCATGGTATAGCAGGCATAGCACCTAGGGTATTGGAAATAAATAGGACCTTTATTGACGCAATACCTTGCAGGAATCTCACAAACAACAGTAAAAGCTTTGTGTTAAGCCTGTAAGTACAACCTGTTTTCCCACAATGCTTCAGTGCAAGTAACAGAATATCACAAAAGCTTCGAGGCTTGCAATCTGATAATAAACAAGCCGTCTTCCTTATTTAAAAAATGATACGGGCTAAAATGTTTTATGGGTGACTCTAGATACAGAAAATGCAACTGCAGCCAGCAGAGAAACTGCACCCAGAGGTGAAACTGTCACCGATCCAGACACAACATGACTCAGAGATCCGGTAGGGATTTTACATGAAATTTCAGCAACTCCCTGAACCTGCCAATACTTTGAATATCAAGCATCTCCTGGCCTACTCAGGACACAGACCCCCACTAACGCCAAACGGAATCATTTCCACCATTTATAAAAGAAAACCGCTTTGGCGATCAAACCTTCGGTCAGGGTCTACTAAATTGCAGCAAGGTTAAACAACCAGATAATCCCAGTCATTCAGCCGTAGTTCCAAGAATAGCTAAGGCAGCAAGTTTTTCACCCAAAATTTCACTCTAGTCGCTCAAACTGGGTTTGTATCTAGCAGAGGAAATGAAACCTGTTATCCAGAACACTCGGGACCTGGGATCTTCTGGGTTTACTGATCTTTCTGTAATTCCGTAAATCTATTAGAAAATCACGTAACCATTAAATAAACCCAATAGGCTGGTTTTGCCTCCAATAAGGATTAATTATATCTTAGTTGGGACCAAGTACAAACTACTCTTTTATTATTACAGAGAAATAGAAAATCATTTTTTTTGAAAATCTGGATTATTTGGATGAACTGGAGTCTATGGGAGATGGCCTTTGCTTAATTTGGAGCTTGCTGGATAACAGGTTTCCGGATAACGGATCCTATACCTGTATCGTTCTCTAAATCTCATAGGAGAATGCAGGTAAGCGTAACCGCTTCGACCATATATCCAATGTAGAAGCCTGGCAGCCTATATGTATATAGCCTGGTGCTGGATTCCTTTGGCATCCCACTCCGCACAAAATGCCAAATAGGGTGAGATTGAGAGAACAAAAGATAGGGTCCAAAATACTTTAAAATCCAAAATCCTTATTCGTCCATCATGTTTAAAAGACACCCTGCATGGTATTACTTGACGCGTTTCGGGCGCCCTTAATCATAAGCATAGGATTGAATTGCTTATGAATAAGGGCGTCTGCGCCCGAAATGCGTCAAGTAATACCATGCAGTGTGCCTTTTAAACATGGATGAATAAAGATTTTGGATATTAAAATATTTTGGACCCTATCTTTTGTTCTCTCAATCTCACCCTATTTGGCCTTCAGGCTGACCCCTACCCCCTGTCACATCTCCAAGCCCTCCTAGGAGGACCAACCAAACAGTTTAGGAACCACTGACCTAATATATGTTATCCTGAGCCATACAGCGATTCCATGGAAGAACTTGAGGCAAAACATGACTTCCTCCCTAGAAATGCTTTATTAGATGTGCAATACTGGCTTCCTCTTTTGAGTTTACCCCAATATTTATGGAAAGAAAATAAAAAATGAATTAATATTATTTTTAAATACCATGCGGGTGACTAGTTACCTTTGTACATTGCATGCCTCTCCAGAACTGGCGTACTCTAGCAGATTATCCACTAACACATCACAGCATTGGTTTATTAGAGGGCACATCTGCGGGATAAGTGTGTGAGGGGTTAATGGATATAAACAGGTTAATGAATATAAACAGGAAATGCCCATGTGTAAACAGCATGTGACTAAACTGGATGTGCATGGAACAATCTGGGATATACAAGGAAGTAGAGATGAAATATAGGTGACTTTATTTATTTCATATGTCTTAAATGGAAAAGTACAGTAGTAAACAAGTAAACAAGAAATACTCTGTTATGCAGGACATGCACATGGGTAAATATCAAACAGGAAATGCACCATTACACAGGAAGTCCACAGGGGTAAACAGGAAATGCACCATTACACAGGAAGTGCACAGGGGTAAACAGGAAATACACCATTACACGGGAAGTGCACAGGGGTAAACAGGAAATACACCATTACACAGGAAGTGCACAGGGGTACACAGGAAATACAGCATTACACAGGAAGTGCACAGGTGTACACAGGAAATACACCATTACACAGGAAGTGCACAGGGGTAAACAGGAAATGCACCATTACACAGGAAGTGCACAGGGGTAAACGGGAAATGCACCATTACACCGGAAGTGCACAGGGGTACACAGGAAATGCACCATTACACAGGAAGTGCACAGGGGTAAACAGGAAATGCACCATTACACAGGAAGTGCACAGGGTAAACAGGAAATGCACCATTACACCGGAAGTGCACAGGGGTAAACAGGAAATACACCATTACACAGGAAGTGCACAGGGGTAAACAGGAAATGCACCATTACACCGGAAGTGCACAGGGGTAAACAGGAAATACACCATTACAGAGAAAGTGCACAGGGGTAAACAGGAAATACACCATTACACAGGAAGTGCACAGGGTAAACAGGAAATGTATCATTACACAGGAAGTGCACAGGGTAAACAGGAAATACACCATTACACAGGAAGTCCACAGGGTAAACAGGAAATACACCATTACACAGGAAGTGCACAGGGTAAACAGGAAATACACCATTACACAGGAAATACATGAGAGTAAGCAGGAACTACTCTATTACGCAGGAAGTACACAGGAGTAAACAAGAAATACTCTGTTATGCAAGAAAGGCACAGGGGTAAACATCAACTACACCATTACACAGTAAGTGGACAGGGGTAAACAGGAAATACACCATTATTCAGGAAGTGTGTCAAAGTAAAAGGAAAATGTTGATGTTAGGGGCAGCGCGGGTGACATCAGAGGGATTGGCTATGATGTGGCAATCTGCAATTGGCGGACTATCACGTCAATCTAGGGCAGGGCTGTCCAACTGGCGGCCCCTTATGTGGCCCTCCATATCAATGTCTGCCTGCTGTGTCTGTTCCATTTGTAAAATTTAAAAGGTATCACTAGATACCTGCATTGTTTAACCAAATTCACACTGTAATCCCTGTATTGTTCACACCTGTGATCCTCCTGCATTGTTCACACTTGTGACACCTCTATTGTTTACACCCCCACTGCCCTGTACTGTTCTACCTGAGAACCAGGCTGAAACTGCCACATTGTTCACCTGTTCACACTTTATACAAAATGCCAATGGGGCACCAGCACTGTATGTAGTACATCTTAGACTGGTCCTGATTTTCCAGTCTCCTGCTCTGTTCTGCAAAGCAATAAATCCAGCAGCGCTCCGATATGTGAATCAATTATTTATTCATGCCATTAGCAGAGCGACGTTTCGGCCTATTCCAGCCCTTTATCAAGCTAAATGCACTGTGTAACAACACTGCTCTGTTCTGCCTTCCCTATACTCCCTGTGTCACTGTGTTTGCCATACTTTGCCTGCTCTTTGCACCCTGTGTTTGCCATACTCTGCCTGACCTATGATCCCTATGGAACATAAGCCTGGTATTTGTTCTGGGGGGTTGTTAGCATTTGAAAATTATTGTTAGTGGCCCCTAAGGTGTTTAATCATATGCTGGGTTACTGTATTATAATATACACAGGGGAGGAGGAGGCATATGGATTTATGGGTATGTCTTAATATGACAACTTTTTTCAGATATGAGTGATATCCTTGCCAGTACAGGCACAAGGTAGTTCCGCACCCTAGGCAAGAGCTTCAATCAGTGCCCCCCTGTCCTGCATTACCATTTCCCTCCTTACCATGATGGTTTTCTAAATAAAGAAAGCAAGAACATGTACAACACTTTCATTTATATTACTGCCCACTGTACCTGTACCAGCAAGCCTAGCAGCCATCCATAATATAGGCCCCCCTGTACCTGTGCCAGCAGCCATCCATCATACCGCCCCTCCGTACCTGTACCAGTAGCCATCCATTATACTGCCCCCCCTATACCTGTACCAGCCATCCATCAAACAGCCCTCCAGCAGCCATCATATTGCCCCCCATCTTTACTTGTGCCAGCAGCAGGCAAAAATAAATCTGATCCACCCGACTGAGTGACCATGATTACTACAAATTACAAATTATTAAATAAACGCTTGAAAAAAAAAAGAAAAGAAAAACCCCATTAAAAGTGCACCCCCAATTATGGCGTCCTAGCCAGCCACCTACTCTGCCTACCCCTAGTTCCAGCCCTGATCCCTGCAGTGAGCACCAACCATCTGTTTTTTTGGTGTGCTATTAATTTGGACATGGTCTTGCGGTAACATGGGTGTGATTTAAAGTGGGTGTGGTCTAAAAGCAGGGACTGGCTTCCATTATCGACCCTCCACCATGTAGATTAGAAAAATTCCGGCCCTCTGTACCATATAAATTGGACAGCACTGATCTAGGGGTATACTTCCTGGTTTTCCTGATTTGGAAAATCGGCAGGCAAACCAAACAGGTGGCAACCCTAGGGGCACAGTAGTAAACAGGAAATACACCATTAAACTGGAAGTGCCCAGGAGTAAACAGCAAATACAAGATTAACCATTAACTGCCAGACAACGTGCAGTGTAGCACAAGAAACATACATTTCAGATGAAAATTACTTTCACAGACGTTTAGAGCACAGTGTTACCTCTTTCATTCGTATGGCGCTGAAAGATGGAGTCATCACACTGCGCACACGCTTCCACTTGTCGTCTCGGAGGCACAGCAGGCTGTCACTCATCGGCTTAGTCACTAAATTGAGTTTCTGCATGGAGGAAGAAGAGTTCATGGAAGCAGAAGCACGTGTTTCTATTACCTCTTTATTATATGCCATAAGTCGAGAATAAATGCCTTCTAGTTGGTCAGATTACAGATACTCCCTAGCAGGGCCACTCCAGCCATGAAGCAAGATGGGAATGTTGTATCAGGTGTCAGTAGGGTACCAAAAAGCCGCCTCTGGTTACTTTTTTTTAATTTAAATGGAAATTCAGCTCTTTTAATGCAGAGTGTGCAATTGTGCTTTCTGCACTTGTGATGTGGCCCCCTTAAGGTGGCCATATACAAGGAGATCCGCTCATTTGGCGATGTTGCCAAACGAGCAGAGCTCTCCCTGAAATGCCCACATTGAGGTGGAAGCGATATTGGGCTGATCCGATCATGGGCCCTAGGGATCAGAACGGAGGCCGCAATCCAACGGGATTTTTTACCCTTCCCGATCGACATCTGGCCAACACGTCTGCAGTAATTTTGAATGGTTGGCACTAATGTAAAAGTGCCAGCTCTATTGCATTGGACTTCTTACTTTCTATTGCATTGGACTTCTTACTTCCCCTTTCGCCCCCCTCTACTCACCATTCGGTTAGTGAAGTTAACAAAATCTTTCTGCAGAACCTGTTTAATGGCATCTGGTTCAGCTATGACAATCATCGGGCGCCTCCCCATGTAATATCTGCAAGAAGCGAGTCACAGGGAGAGTTTAACAAACGACTTGATTATTATAGCTGGGCTCTATAACCCGTACCCCCCAACCAAATGCACTGAACAGCACTTCCATCCAGACACTTTATGTATGTGGCAGAAAGCAAGCAAGGAACTAGGGTGTCAGAAAGCTCCGGCTAACCCCACAGAGACTGGGCACACAATAAGCTATACCCTCATAGTGTACCGTCTAAGGGAATCAATATGGCACCTCCCTCCTCCCATATGTATAAATACAAATACACAGAGAAGGAATGTTCTGGGCACACAATAAGCTATACCCTCATAGTGTACCGTCTAAGGGAATCAATATGGCACCTCCCTCCTCCCATATGTATAAATACAAATACACAGAGAAGGAATGTTCTGGGCACAACATAAGCTATACCCTCATACTGTACTGTCTAAGGGAATCAATATGGCACCTCCTCCTCCCATATGTATAAATACAAATATACAGAGAAGGAATGTTCTGGGCACACAATAAGCTATACCCTCATACTGTACCGTCTAAGGGAATCAATATGGCACCTCCTCCTCCCATATGTATAAAAACAAATATACAGAGAAGGAATGTTCTGGGCACACAATAAGCTATACCCTCATACTGTACTGTCTAAGGGAATCAATATGGCACCTCCCTCCTCCCATATGTATAAATACAAATATACAGAGAAGGAATGTTCTGGGCACACAATAAGCTATACCCTCATACTGTACTGTCTAAGGGAATCAATATGGCACCTCCTCCCATATGTATAAATACAAATATACAGAGAAGGAATGTTCTGGGCACACAATAAGCTATACCCTCATACTGTACTGTCTAAGGGAATCAATATGGCACCTCCTCCTCCCATATGTATAAATAGAAATATACAGAGAAGGAATGTTCTGGGCACACAATAAGCTATACCCTCATACTGTACTGTCTAAGGGAATCAATATGGCACCTCCCTCCTCCCATATGTATAAATACAAATATACAGAGAAGGAATGTTCTGGGCACACAATAAGCTATACCCTCATACTGTACTGTCTAAGGGAATCAATATGGCACCTCCCTCCTCCCATATGTATAAATACAAATATACAGAGAAGGAATGTTCTGGGCACACAATAAGCTATAGCCTCATACTGTACTGTCTAAGGGAATCAATATGGCACCTCCCTCCTCCCATATGTATAAATACAAATATACAGAGAAGGAATGTTCTGGGCACACAATAAGCTATAGCCTCATACTGTACTGTCTAAGGGAATCAATATGGCACCTCCCTCCTCCCATATGTATAAATACAAATATACAGAGAAGGAATGTTCTGGGCACACAATAAGCTATACCCTCATACTGTACTGTCTAAGGGAATCAATTTGGCACCTTCCACCCACAGGGTTGGACTGTGCCGACAGGTAAAACCTGGTTGGCCCTGTTCTGCTCAAAAACATAGAGCACTCCTGAACACAACGGCAGCAACTAGAGGTAAGAGATATGCAGCACATGGTTTGGCGAGGGTAGGCCGGCTCCAAGTTTCACAACTGGGGTGTGGGGGCCCTGAGGTGACAGCTGTCTGGGCCCCGCACACCCCAATCTGACTTTGCCCACCCATAGGTATAAATACAGAGAAAGAATATTCTGGGTACTCTGTTCCATAGAAGGACTTACCCACAAATGGGACCATACGTTTTCATAAGATGTCTGTCTCCTTCCCAAAATCCCTATGGCACAAAAAAAAAATCTGATACTATTAAAGTTATTTCTAACCTTGGAATAAAAATGCAGTAGTAAAGCAGTATAAAAAAACCAATGGGCAATCTAGGAGAGCAAATAGATATCCTACCCAAATCTTACCTGGACTTCCATTCAGACTGATCCTCCTCCCAGCGGCTGCCACACAGCTTGGGATCACTCAGCTCTGCCTCTGAGGAACCAACTAAAAACTGGCAGAAAGTGACAGCAGACTTCTTACCTTTTTGAAGAGCATGACGTTACCAATGAACGGCAGAGGTTTCGGATGCTTTATCCCAACTTTATCCAGCTGTGAGAATGCAGACACGGAGTACCTGCCAAGGACAGGATTGGCATTTATCACTTGATTTAACTTCCCCTTTAGAAATGTAAAAGGCTAGGTTTGCTATCCTGCTTTATCGCTGCTTCTCGGCATATTCAAGTTTCTCTATCCCTCGCTTACATCAAATTTCCGCAGTGATTTCAAGCTGCGCCGCTGCATATCATCGCAATGATCCAGAGCACTTTTTCATGCGACATTGTATAAACAGGATCGGCCTTCTGTAAATAACTGCTGCAAGAACACTTCCATAAAACTTATTTAGGGAGACAGAATATTTTTTTTTTTCCACCTACACCCAAACGAACCAGCTGTTTTGGAATAGAAAGGTTCTGATGCCCACAGCAGCACGTCCGACTGAATGGGCAGGGGCAAAATAAAGGCAAAAAGTGGGTGTGAATAACATGGAAAATGGATTTCACCATAAATCAACATTCTTGTGCCTTAATCCTGGAAATGTTACTGTTTTGCTTATCACAAGAAAGATAAGAAACCTTTTGTGGAATCTGCATGAGCTCCCCTGGCACCGAACACCGAACCCTTTCATTCCACTGCCCAGAGCCAACTTAAGGCTATGTTTCTATATGTCTATAACCTTGTTATGAGCGAAGGGGGCCCAGTCTGAAGGTCAGTTAGGGGGAGATTTGGGGTGATGCTTATTTGTACCCTGGGTACCCCTGGAACTATAGCAGAGTGACTGTTACCCCAATGTTTCTATATATCTGTAACCTTGTTATGAGCTAAGGGGGCCCAGCCTGAAGGCCAGTTAGGGGGAGATTTGGGGTGAGTGTTTATTTGTACCCTGGGTACCCCTGGAACTATAGCAGGGTGACACCCCAATGTTTCTATATATCTGTAACCTTGTTATGAGCTAAGGGGGCCCAGCCTGAAGGCCAGTTAGGGGGAGATTTGGGGTGAGTGTTTATTTGTACCCTGGGTACCCCTGGAACTATAGCAGGGTGACACCCCAATGTTTCTATATATCTGTAACCTTCTTATGAGCTAAGGGGGCCCAGCCTGAAGGCCAGTTAGGGGGAGATTTGGGGTGAATGCTTATTTGTGCCCTGGGTACCCCTGGAACTATAGCAGGGTGACACCCCAATGTTTCTATATATCTGTAACCTTGTTATGAGCTAAGGGGGCCCAGTCTGAAGGTCAGTTAGGGGGAGATTTGGGGTGAGTGCTTATTTGTGCCCTGGGTACCCCTGGAACTATAGCAGGGTGATTGTTACCCCAATATTTCTATATATCTGTAACCTTGTTATGAGCTAAGGGGGCCCAGTCTGAAGGCCAGTTAGGGGGAGATTTGGGGTGAGTGTTTATTTGTACCCTGGGTACCCCTGGAACTATAGCAGGGTGACACCCCAATGTTTCTATATATCTGTAACCTTGTTATGAGCTAAGGGGGCCCAGTCTGAAGGCCAGTTAGGGGGAGATTTGGGGTGAGTGCTTATTTGTGTCCGGAGTACCCCTGGAACTAGAGCAGGGTGACTTTTACCCCAATGTTTCTATATATCTGTAACTTTGTTATGAGCTAAGGGGACCCAGTCTGAAGGTCAGTTAGGGGGAGATTTGGGGTGAGTGCTTATTTGTACCCTGGGTACCCCTGGAACTATAGCAGGGTGACTGTTACCCCAATGTTTCTATATATTTGTAACCTTTTTATGAGCTAAGGGTGCCCAGCCTGAAGGTCAGTTAGGGGGAGATTTGGGGTGAGTGCTTATTTGTGCCCTGGGTACCCCTGGAACTATAGCAGGGTGACTGTTACCCCAATGTTTCTATATATCTGTAACTTTGTTATGAGCTAAGGGGGCCCAGTCTGAAGGCCAGTTAGAGGGAGATTTGGGGTGAATGCTTATTTGTGCCCTGGGTACCCCTGGAACTATAGCAGGGTGACTGTTACCCCAATGTTTCTATATATTTTTAACCTTTTTATGAGCTAAGGGGGCCCAGTCTGAAGGTCAGTTAGGGGGAGATTTGGGGTGAGTGCTTATTTGTGTCCTGGGTACCCCTGGAACTATAGCAGGGTGACTGTTACCATAATGTTTCTATATATCTGTAACTTTGTTATGAGCTAAGGGGACCCAGCCTGAAGGTCAGTTAGGGGGAGATTTGGGGTGAGTGCTTATTTGTGTCCAGAGTACCCCTGGAACTAGAGCAGGGTGACTTTTACCCCAATGTTTCTATATATCTGTAACCTTGTTATGAGCTAAGGGGGCCCAGTCTGAAGGCCAGTTAGGGGGAGATTTGGGGTGAATGCTTATTTGTGTCCTGAGTACCCCTGGAACTATAGCAGGGTGACTGTTACCCCAATGTTTCTATATATCTGTAACCTTGTTATGAGCTAAGGGAGCCCAGTCTGAAGGTCAGTTAGGGGGAGATTTGGGGTGAGTGCTTATTTGTGTCCTGGGTACCCCTGGAACTATAGCAGGGTGACTGTTACCCCAATGTTTCTATATATCTGTAACCTTTTTATGAGCTAAGGGGGCCCAGCCTGAAGGTCAGTTAGGGGGAGATTTGGGGTGAGTGCTTATTTGTGTCCTGGGTACCCCTGGAACTATAGCAGGGTGACTTTTACCCCAATGTTTCTATATATCTGTAACCTTGTTATATGTTAAGGGGGCTTAGCGTGAAGGCCAATTAGGGGGAGCATGTCCTAACCTGGTGGTGCTGCTAGAATATATAGTGGTACCCTGTAAGGCCAGTAGAACCTGGAATCAGTACTCACCAGTAGAGAAGGCCCAGGAACCCAGCAACAAGAGCGAATGTCACTGTGCACCCATCCAGTCCCCATAAGGTGGGGTCTTCCATGGTTCTGCTCTCTCCCGGTCACACGTCAAGCAAACTGTCTTTGATCGGAGGCAAAGTGAATGTCCCAACGTCTATAAGTAGATGGGAATGGAAGGAGGAGGTGAGCAATGAGTGACCCAGATGGGACGCAGCACGGGGGTGTGACCAGGGGTCGTAGATAAACAGCATTTATAATCAAATAAGACTTTTTGTTATCATTAAGCACTCGACTTCCCGACGCTGCACCACTTCCTCCAGCCCAACTCTATATATATATATATTTGCCTCTGCAAAGGGGAAGTCATTCTCGCTGCTCTTTGCTTTGACATAACCAATGGTCAATATTCTAAACTTAACTAATGCTTAATAAAGTATTATACTAGAAATTGCTACAGTTTATGATTGACACCAACCCAGCGCATACCCCAAAAGAGCTTTGCCGTTTCTATGGCTTTTGTAACATGTAAACCCGCAGCTCTCTGCCTTTGAATTTATATACAGCAATCTCTTGGCTGAGAAGGTCTACGCAGCTGATTGGTAGAATTATTTACTATAATGTATATGTCAGAATAAACTTGGACCACTAGTGCTTGGTTGCTGGGGGTAATTAACTTAGCAACCAGGGAATAGTCCTAAAATCAACGTAAACTCACAACATAGCCTCACAGTCAGTCTGTTGTTTGGTTGCCGGGGTCAGTGACCACCAATGACCAGACAGCATTTTCTGATAAAGAGACTTTAACGGGGTGGTTCGCCGTTAAATTCTAAGCAACTTTTCAATTGGCCTTCATTATTTTTTTTTTTATAGGTTTTGAATTATTTGACTTCTTCTTTCGACTCTTTCCAGCTTTCAAATGGGAGGGGGTCACTGACCCCATTTAAGGGCAGAGACATACGCGAAGATTCGGGGGAGATTCGTCGCCCAGTGACAATTGCCTCTTCTTTGGGTGACTAATCTCCCCTAAATGTCTTCCCGCCGGCTAGAATGTAAATAGCCGGCGGGATGGCACTCGGAGCATTTCGTTTTCCGAAGTCGCCCGAAGTTTACTCGTGAGGCAACTTTGAGCGATGTCGGAAAACGAAGCGCTCTGAGTGTCATCCTGCCGACAATTTAGATTCTAGCCGGCGGGAAGGCAGTTCGGGGAGATTAGTCGCCCGAAGAAGAGGCGATTTGTTGCTGGACGACTAATCTCCCCAAATCTTCACATGTGTCTCTGCCCTAAGGCTACAATATGTATTGTGAGTGGGGCCCACACTTCCCAGCTTTCAAATGGGGGGAGGGGGGGGTCACTGACCCCATCTAAAAAACAAATTCTCTGTAAAGCTTCAATATGTATTGTCCCTATAGCCATCCATTCCTCATTCTCACCAGGTTTATAGTTATGAGTAAATGTCATTGAAAGCAGTGTCTGTTGGGTTATTAATATCCTCTGCCTCGCTGGTTCTGACTCCTGAAACAATGTAGCAGAATCCAGCTCACTAAGAGACCTGACTTCTGCTACACTGTTATAGAGAGTCAGAACCTTAGAAGTGAGTACAACATGGCTGCGCAGTGGTTAAGTGATTGTATACACTGCTGCCTGTCAGACTGCCATAATATTTGCTATGAAAAGCATCTCCTGCAACAGAGTGAGTGGGCGGGCGGATCAGACAGTTCTGGGATTAAACAATATATTTTTGCCTCTAGAGAGCAGTATCGGATATTACATTTGGAGGGGCTGTTACAGTATGATGGCGATAGTCACGGGACAGGGTGAATAAATAAGAAGAAAAACCCTATACAGTGCAGCAATAAAATAAATAACCAAACATTAAGGTCTATTGAAAAGGGGTAGCTTAAAGGGGAAGTTCATCTTTACATTAATATGTAATAGCAGGTGCTCTTCTACCTGATCTGGTCTTCATTATTTATTATGCAAGTGTTCATCTTTGACTTAACTGTTAGTAGGATGTAGAGAGTGATAGTCCGAGACTATTTGCAATTGGTTTTCATTTTTTTATTATTTGTGGGTTTTGAGTTATTTAGCTTTTTATTCGGCAGCTCTCCAGTTTGCAATTTCAGCCATCTGGTTGCTAGGGTCCCAATTCCCCTAGCAACCACACACTGATTTGAATAAGAGACCGGAATATGAACAGGAGAGGCCTGAATAGAAAGGTGAGTAATAAAAAGTAGCAATAGCAATTCATTTTGTAGCCTTACAGAACATTTGTTTAAATTATGGCGGCAGTGACCCCATTTGAAAGCTTAAAAGAGTCAGAAGAAGGAGGCAAATTATTTAAAAACTATAAAAAAAAAAAAAAAAAAAAAACATGAAGACCAGTTGAAAGTTGCTTAAAATTGGCCATTCAATAACATACTAAAAGATACTTAAGGGTGAACCACCCCTTTAAGTTAACTTAGTATGTTATAGAATGGCTAATTCTAAGCAACTTTTCAATTGGTCTTTATTATTTATTTTTATACTTTTTTTTAATTATTTGCCTGTCCAGCTTTCAAATGAGGGTCATTGACCCCCATCTACAAAACAAAGGCTACAAAATGTATTGTTATTGCTACTTTTTAAAGCCCCGTTGGAAAGCTGGAAAGAATCAAAAGAAAAAGGCAAATAATTCAAAAACAATGAAGAACAATTGAACAGTTGATTTGAATAAGAGACTGGAATATGAATAGGAGAGGCCTGAATAGAAAGATGAGAAATAAAAAGTAACAATAACAATACATTTGTAGCCTTACAGAGCATTTGTTTTTTTACATGGGGTCACTGACCCCCTGTTTGAAAGCTGGAAAGAAGCGGAAGAAGAAGGCGAATAATTTAAAACTTATAAAATAAATAATGAAGACCAATTGAAAAGTTGCTTAGAACTGGCTATTATATAAGATACTAAAAGTTAACTTTAAGGTGAACCACCCCTTGGTGGTCACTGACCCCGGCAACCAAACAACAGACTGACTGTGAGGCTTCAGTTTTATATTCTTATCTTTTATAATTGATTAATATTCACCCCCTTGCTATGTTGATTTGAGGACTATTCCCTGGTTGCTAAGTTAATTACCCCCAGCAACCAGGCAGCAGTGATCCAAGTATTTTGACATATGCAATATAGTAAATCATTTTACCGTAGACCTTCGCAGCCAAGAGATTGCTATATATAAATTCAAAGGCCGAGAGCTGCGGAAAACAAAATACACTGCTGGTTCTGACTTCTGAAACATTGCAGCAGAGGCCGGCCGATTAACATAGCTGCAGTGTTCCAAGAGACAGAGGGCAGAGGGGGATGAGGAAATAGACATTCAATATCATTTACAGTTATATATAGGTATGACTATTAAGTAAGTCAGTGCAGGCAGCGGCATGACTAGGCACGTAAGTGGGCGGGGCCAACAGACAGGACATTTAATTTGGTATCAGTATCCCGTCACCTGGTTAGTGATCCAATAAACTTGTAGCGGTCGGAATGTGATGAGTCAGGGAATTAGTAAATATACATGACAAGGGGTCACCAGGACCTGTTACAGCCTGAAGCCCCAGTGGGACGTCACAAAGGATTGGGAAAGAACAAAGAAAGTTATTTCTAAAGAGCTTTTAAAAATGAAAAAATAAAGTGCAGCTGAACTTCCCCTTGACCTGCCGGAGCTCCGCCCAGTAATGTAAATGAATTCTAAGAAACTTCCCAGTATACACTCACTACCTCGTATGGCTGCTGAATGCTACATCTGACTCCTGAAACAATGTAGCAGAAGGGATGGTTCAGTTTAAGTACGTTACAGAATGGTGAATTCTAAGCAACTTTTCAATTGGTCTTCATTTTTTTCTTCTGATCCTTTCCAGCTTTCAAATGGGGGTCAAAAAGTAGCAATAACAATGCTGAGCATTTGCTTTTTTTAGATGGGGTCAGTGACCCTCATTTGAAAGCTGGAAAGAGTCAGAAGGCGGCAAATAATTTAAAAATATATAAAAACGAAAAGGTGCTTAGAATTGGCCATTCTAAAAAAGTTAACTTAACTTAATGGGGTGGTTCACCTTTCAGTTAGTTTTTAGTGTGTTATAGAATGGCCAATTCTAAGCACCTTTTCAATTAGCCTTTATTTTCTTTTTTATAGTTTTTAAATTATTTGCCGCCTTCTGACTCTTTCCAGCTTTCAAATGAGGGTCACTGACCCCCATCTAAAAAAACAAATGCTCTGTAAGGCTACAAATGTATTGTTATTGCTACTTTACAATTACTTATCTTTCTATTTAGGCCTCTCCTATTAATATTCCAGTCTCTTATTCAAATCATTCCATGGTTGCTAGGGGAATTTCGACCCGAGCAACCAGATGGCTGAAATTGCAAATTGGAGAGCTGCTGAATAAAAAGCTAAATAAAGGGGTGGTTCACGTTTAAGTTAAGTATGTTATAGAATGAGCAATTCTAAGCAACTTTTCAATAGGTCTTCATTATTTATTTTTTACAGTTTTTTTTTTTTTTGGATTATTTGCCATTTTCTTCTGACTCTTTCCAGCTTCCAAATGGGGTTCACTGACCCCATCTAAAAAACAAATGCTCTGTAAAGCTGCAAATATATTGTTATTGCTACTTTTTATTACTCATCTTACTATTCAGGCCTCTCCTATTCATATTTCAGTTACTTGTTCATAGTAATGCGTGGTTGCTAGGGGAATTTGGACCCTGGCAACCAGATTGCTGAAATTGGAGAGCTGCTGAATAAAAAGCTAAATAACTCAAAAACCACAAATAATAAAAAAGGAAAACCAATTGCAAATTGTCTCGGACTATCACTCTCTACGTCATACTAAAATTAATTTAAAGGCGAACAACCCCTTTAACAGGGAACTATGTTCTCCTACATTGTTTCAAGAGTCACAACCAGAAAAGCGTGATGGACAGATGCAATTACATGTAAGGGCAGAGACACACGTGGAGATTTGGGGAGATTAGTCACCCGCCAACTAACCTCCCCGAAAAGCCTTCCCGATGGCAAGAATGTAAATCGCCAGCTGGATGGCACTCGGAGCACTTAATTTTCCAAAGTCGTCCGAATTGTACTCGTGAGGCAAATTCGGCGACTTCGGAAAACTAGTGCCATACCGTTGGCAATTTAGATTCTAGCCGGCGGGAAGGCACTTCGGGGAGATTAGTCGCCTGAAGAAGATACGATTTGTTGCTGCGTGACTAATCTCCTCGAATCTCCACGTGTGTATCTGCCCTTACATGTAACTTTGTAGAATACATTGATTTTCTAATGTTAAACAAGAATAAAAATGACAAAGCTTCCGGGATCCCTCATGGAGCAAGTCGGCTTTCAGGGCCACAGACAGTGTAGAATTTAGGGAATGTGGCCTTGATTGATTCAACATTCCCTCCCAGAAAGGCATGGGACTAATGGGATTCAGCAGCATTATCTGCTCATAGCAATAAACTGCACATTATCCCATTCACAGCCTATTTCCATGGCTGGGGCTGCTGGGAAATGTAGTTCAAGGACACCTGGTAACAGCTGAACGTCTGCTCAGTGGCTACAGCTGGAAGACTTAAAGAGGCAGTTCACCTTTGAATTAAGTTTTTACTATGATATAGGGAGTGATAATCAAATAAAAGACAATTTGCTGTTTAGCTTTTTGTATTCTAGAAGCGATCTGGTTGCTAGGATCCAACTTGCCCTAGCAACCAGGCAGCGGAGTGAATGCGAGACTGGAAGGTCAACAGAATCGGCCTGATTAGAAAGAAAAAAAGAATAAAAAGAGACAACAGCATTGTAACCTCATAGAGCAATTGTTGTTTGTGGCTGTCAGGGTCACTGACCCCTATTGAAAGACTGAAAAGCTGCAAAAGAAGACATCAAATAAAAAATAATTGACCAATTGCAAAGTTGCTAGGAATAGGGCATTCTATGACACACTAACAGTTACCTTAAACCGCTTTTAGGCTTTTTTTTTTTGTTTTTGGGCGGCATTAACCATTTCACATGCCAGTCGTCTCCCACAGAAAACCCAAATAGCTTGACAAGAAACAATAATAAAAATAATGCAAATAATACAAATACTGTTTGTGGCACTTAAAGGGTTAAAGTGTCCCAAAGGTGAAAAATTCACAGTTTATCCAGCTGTTGTAGAACAATAACTCCCAGCATTCCCTGAAAGTATCAGGCAGAAGGTTGGAATTTCCCAAACGTTGCAGAAGTGCTGATGGGGGGGGGGGGTCGCCCTTGGACTCCTCTTAAAGGAACAGTAACACCAAAACATTAAAGTGTTTTAAAGTAATTAATATATAATATACCGTTACCCTGCACTGGTGTGTTTGCTGCAGAAACACTACTATAGTTTATATAAACAAGCTGCTGTATAGCCATGGGGGAAGCCATTCAAGCACAGGATACACAGAAGATAACAGATAAGTACTACTATAGTTTATATAAACAAGCTGCTGTGTAGCCATGGGGGCAGCCATTAAAGCACAGGATACACAGTAGATAACAGAAAAGTACTACTATAGTTTATATAAACAAGCTACTGTGTAGCCATGTGGGCAGCCATTCAAAAACAGGATACACAGAAGATAACAGATAAGTACTACTATAGTTTATATAAACAAGCTGCTGTGTAGCCATGGGGGCAGCCATTAAAGCACAGGATACACAGTAGATAACAGAAAAGTACTACTATAGTTTATATAAACAAGCTGCTGTGTAGCCATGGGGGCAGCCATTCAAGCACAGGATACACAGTAGATAACAGACAAGTACTACTATAGTTTATATAAACAAGCTGCTGTGTAGCCATGGGGGCAGCCATTCAAGCACAGGATATACAGTATATAACAGATAAGTACTTCTACAGTTTATATAAACAAGCTGCTGTGTAGCCATTGGGGCAGCCATTCAAGCTGCTGGAAGAAAGGAGAAAAGTCACAGTTACACAGCACATAACAGATATGCCCTATCCAATACAAGGGAGTCTTATCTGGTATATGCTGTTACCAGTGTCTTTTCTCCTGTTTATTATAATAATCATTATAATAATAATAGGTTTCTGGGTAAGTTTAAAAAAAATCATAGAAATATAAAGTAATAAGTCCCAGAGCAGCCAGTGAAGTCCCTCTGCTCCCCAGTGAGACTCATCCATTCCTGTATCAGGCAGGGGGGCACACACACACCCCTAGCAGACAGGTACCCTCAATATTATTAACAGACTCGGCTTTTGCCCCGGGCTGCGCCCACCTGTCCCTCCCCCAATGGTATGGTACATTCCAGCAAGAGAAAAGACAACACCCAGAGTTTCCAGATCTCCCGAGACCCCCGGATCTCCCCGTCCCACCTTACCTGCAGCTCCTGTCCGACTGCCCGGCCCCCTGCACCCACCCTAGCTGCACTACCAACGCCAACCACTGGGGGGACACAAGCGGCACCTTACGCGGGCGCCGCCGGGAAATGTAGTTCTACTCCAGAGACTAATCCGATTGTGGAAAGTGATAAAAGACTACAATTCCCAAGAGGCCAAGATTTAATAACCTATACTGCGGCTTATCGGTGGGAAATGTAGTTCTAAAGAGGTTCTGTGCGCGCAAGCTTTATAGAATCAGTGTGAGACACAAGCGATTGGCTTGACTGGCTCCCGAGTATTCAGCTAAATCCCTGGGCAGCATCACCGACTTGCTGTATTGTTAGTAATAGGGCAGGGCTGTACCAAATGTGTAGGTGAGGGGGGGGCTTAATTTTTGTGCACTTTTGGGATGACTTCAGCGTCGCGGAATGTTTTCTAAAAACCTGTGAACATTAAGAATCCATCATCAACATTCTGCTTGGCTAATTTATCATTCCTTTAAGTGAATGAGGCGTGGCAGCATAGAATTCAGTAGTGACTGCGGCGTGAATTTGAATCAATTGCTTTATAGTGAATAATGTACCCCCTATCAACAGATTAGAAATCACGGGGCCCCATACAACACCCCGACCCCCAAGCCCCGCCCCAGATCCCGCCCACTCTACACCACAGTTAAAAGACCACAAAGACATCAGCGCTACAAACGGTTACACCCCCCCACACACACAGGCTATTGATGGTTAGGGGCCCACTTATAAGTTAAAAAAAAAAACATTGGCACCAGGGCCCTCCCTTGCAAGTTAAAAAAAATTGGGGCCCCAGAGAATATTTTTTAAAAAAACATTAGTGGCAGATTATAGAATATTAAAATAATACATTGGTGGCCAGGGGATTCAAAAAAATACACATTGGTGTTCAGTAGAATTGAACTCATGACTTCAACTTCGCCTCCTTTCGTGACTTCGGGTCTCTTCGTCGATTTGGGAATTTGGCTTTGACTGTTTTCGCCGCTTCAGAACTTCAATTTTGGCCGTTTTCATGACTACGGATCTTGGCTGCAGCTATTTTTGTGGCTTCGGCTATTTTTGCCGCTTCAGGATTTACATTTCGGCTGTTTTTGTGACTTTGGGTCGTTTCACTGATTCAGGACTTTGGCTTCAGCTATTTTAGTGGCTTCGGCTATATTTGCCGCTTCAGAACTTCAATTTCGGCTGTTTTCGTGACTTTGCGTCTTTTCACCGATTCGGGACTTTGGCATCGGCTGTTTTTGTGGCTTCAGGACTTCAGTTTTGTCTGTTTTCGTGACTTCAGGTCTTTTCGGCACTTCAGGACTTCAGCTATTTTTGTGGTTATGGGTCTTCTCGGAGATTCTGGACTTCTGCTGTTCGGCTTTTTGGCATTTCGGGACTTCAGAGGGGCGGCATGGCCTCGGCGCTATCAAGGGGGGCCCGGCTCTTTTGAAAAGTGCAGCACAGCCAGGCCCTCTGTCAAGCCCGGGCCCGGTACACTTGTGTCCCCCTGATGGCGGCCCTGCCTATTAACGTTGGACTGGTGGGTTGGGGCCCACTGGGGCTGCTGCCTCGGGGCCCATCACCACCCCGGGGGCCCTAGACACAATGCGCCTCTTGCCTCCGAGCCACAACCCCCTTCCCCTCCGGCCCCAGCGCCTACCTTCTTTTTCTTTCTGTGCTGGGGCTGTTGGGGCTCACAAGGGTCAGCCCACCGGGTTTTTCCCCGGTGTCCCGTCTTCCCAGTCTGACACTGCCCCCTATTGTAAAATATAAGGATAGTATAAGTCACCTATTACTATCTACTTTTCTATAATGTCACTAATTTCTAATATCATCATACAACAGGGTCATCATTCCGCCAGTGCAACTACAGAGGAGATGGGGGGCTCAGACTGCGGGACTCTATAGTTGTACAGCCGCTCTCCTACCTGAGGGCAGGGAGCCGGGCATGCGCCAATCAATGAGAGAAGGGGGAGGACTGAATTTCGGTGCCTATGGAAGCACTGGATCTAAAGCCGAGAAACTGCCCCTGTCTAAAGGGGAAGTAAACCCAAACATCAGATTTTGTGCATAATGCAGAGAGACACTGCTTTCAATAGCAAAGACATTTACGACAATATTGAGCGTTACATTTGCTTCCATGATACGGAACGCTGAAGTTTAATGAGGGTTGTTTCCAAGGAAAATAATCTTTTATCAAATCGAGGGTAACAAGGAAGGAGACAATGCCTAATACTGTGCAATACCAAAGTATCACTCAAAGTGCTCCAGCCAGTGTTATTATTATTGTCCAAGGGTTTAATCTCCAGGACCCAGTCTGCATCCCTCTGCAGCATCTGTTCCACATATAGTTTACACTATCAGTCCCTGCCCCAGTGAGCTTACAATCTAAGGTCATTTTCATATTTACACACTAGGGTCAGTTTCACCTGAAGCTGAATGTTTATTTATAAGAGTGTTAGGTACCTGCTCTGTGCCGATTGTCTTCTACAGGCCCGAATTTTCAACTTGGCAACCCTAAGGCCAGAGAATCCACTTGCCCGTCCCCCTCTTTTTCAAGTGCCAAAGCAAATTACCAGCAGCACACTGAGTTGGTTGTAATTATGCAAAAAGTGATTTATTTAGCCCAAAAAAAACATACAAAATGGGCAACGTTTCGGGGGCCCTCAAGACACTTTATCAAGCCTAATGTTTCCACATCCCATAGTCGTGTTGGCAATAAACACAGGAGTTTGAGCAGTTAATCCTGCAGCATTGCCTTTTCTTGTGAACTTTATTATTTTGGTGAATGGAGGAGGTGTGGGTTCAATCCCCTCCTCTTCCTTACTGTGACATCACAGATAAACAAAAATAAACACAAAGCGATGAGTATATATAGTGAAACCTGATGTTCTTTTAAGCCCATTTGAAAATCATTAGTCCATCCTGTAAAATATTTACACAAAGACAAAAGAAAAAATGAAAAAACCCATTGTGTATTCAGTATTGTAATTCATGCATGATCCAGCATACCTGAGACGCCAAATAGACCCCTTCTGCTTACCGCACCCAGCACCTTCCTGAGACGCATTTTGATATGCAAGAAAAGATGGCCGCACTCAGGGTGTCCTATGCAGATCTTTGTAACCTTGAAAAATAGAGCAAAAACATATAAGAGATAGTTAAAGGGCATGTAAAGGCAAACAAATAAAATCCCATTTTTACTTTCTTTAATGAAAAGAAACCTATCTCTAATATATTTAATTTAAAAATGTGTATAGTTTTCATAAGAAACCTGACTGTATGCAGTGAAATTTTCCCTTCATTTACTGCTGTGGATAGGAATTGTCAGACGGTCCCTAACTGCTCTGCAGGGAAACAATCATACATATGAACAGCAGGGGGAGCCCCCGCCTTACTTCCCAGCCATGCAGAACTCAAGCAGCTTTGTTTGTTTCCCTGTAGAGCAGTCGGCGAATGTGTAGAGATTTGTATTGGATTTTATTTTTGCCTTTACATCTCCTTTACTGTTTCCAACTCCAGCTGCAGGGACAAAGATCATGGAGCCAGATTTAAACAGATAAACTGGGATTCTATTTGGAGGATTATTTTGCTGCAGCCACTGGTTCTGCAGAGTTGGAGGAAGTTTGCATTAAACAATACAAAAACTATAAAATCCACATTAGATTACATGACAACACAGGACCCAGTACAGTCTGTATATTCTGATTATTAATCAGTCTTGTTGTAGCAGCTTCTGGCAGATATTATTTGACTTGTGCTGTTTTGATCATTTATAACGATCCTTAAGCAGATGCGGCCGCGATCCGACGGGATTTTTCGTCCCATCCGATCGAGATCTGGCCGACCCCGTCGGGGGGCCCCATGGGAGCCTAAGGCAATGGAGGCCCTAGATTAGAGGTAGACATGAGCCCCTCTTTACCACATGCATGACCAATGATTCCACTGCCTGGCAACAGATTGTGGATCCTTGCAAGGACCCCAACAGGGTTTGCACCTCCTATTGTTACATCATGGAGTACAAGGGACCCCCATAAGAAACAGGTAGCAAGTGGTTACTACAGCATTAATAGGGCTCCAGCTACAACCCTTTTTATAGTCATTATTAAGGATACCCCATGCAGGAGTGTGGTCAGGGCAATGGGGCATTGGTGCATTGCTGCTCTACTTTCCCTCCTTGGCCTGAATTAACGTCAGTATAACTGTGCTGGCTATGAAATCATTCCAAAGCTTCCTGGGATGGAAATCATCAGCAGAGGGTTCATCATTTATTGCTGTGTCCCCTACACTTGGCTAGGGTGCGTAGGAGCACGACGAAGTGATGCTCATACCTTCAATCGTTCCAAAGGGTAAATTCACATTAATTGCCACTTTCACCTCTGTTCCTCTATCTGCCACTAGATGGCGAGCCTACTTAACCCTCAATTGTAGAATGTGTTTAAGTTACAATAACAATATTTGTGTGGGTTTGTGGGTTCATATTTCCTTATATAGATACTTTATATATTTCTTTACAGACAATAGGTCACACAGCCACGTCATTATATTTCTGTGACCAGGGGACTAGTAGTTGTTATTTGTAGCAGGCCTATAGGCAGTCAGTCAAACATGGTCCTAGAGGTAACAATGAAGTGTATTGGTACAAGGAGCTCCAATTCCATGTATAATTCCCCAGAACACCAGCAGGATAAATACAGTACCAATTCCATGTATAATACCCCAGAACACACAGCCGATAAATACAGGGACAATTCCATGTATAATACCCCAGAACACCAGCAGGATAAATACAGTGCCAATTCCATGTATAATACCCCAGAACACACAGCCGATAAATACAGGGACAATTCCATGTATAATACCCCAGAACACCAGCAGGATAAATACAGTGCCAATTCCATGTATAATACCCCAGAACACACAGCCGATAAATACAGGGACAATTCCATGTATAATACCCCAGAACACCAGCAGGATAAATACAGTGCCAATTCCATGTATAATACCCCAGAACACACAGCAGGATAAATACAGGGACAATTCCATGTATAATACCCCAGAACACACAGCAGATAAATACAGGGCCAATTCCATGTATAATACCCCAGAACACACAGCCGATAAATACAGGGACAATTCCATGTATAATACCCCAGAACACCAGCAGGATAAATACAGTGCCAATTCCATGTATAATACCCCAGAACACACAGCCGATAAATACAGGGACAATTCCATGTATAATACCCCAGAACACACAGCAGGATAAATACTGGGCCAATTCCATGTATAATACCCCAGAACACACAGCAGGATAAATACAGGGACAATTCCATGTATAATACCCCAGAACACACAGCAGGATAAATACAGTGCCAATTCCATGTATAATACCCCAGAACACACAGCAGGATAAATACAGTGCCAATTCCATGTATAATACCCCAGAACACACAGCAGGATAAATACAGTGGCAAATTCCATGTATAATACCCCAGAACACACAGCAGGATAAATACAGTGGCAAATTCCATGTATAATACCCCAGAACACACAGCAGGATAAATACAGAGCCAATTCCATGTATAATACCCAGAACACACAGCAGGATAACTACAGGGCAAATTCCATGTATAATACCCCAGAACACACAGCAGATAAACACAGTGGCAATTCCATGTATAATACCTGATAACACAAAATAGGATCATCTTGTTTATAGTAGGGAATTTATTCATGGGTGTTGGTTGGGGAGGGGAGTATAGACCATGAACTAGGGAAAGGTTTTATCAAGCAGTGTTGCTGGGAGTTGCAGTCTAGCAACATTTAAGTAGAGCAATCCTACTATGGAAGATTTATGTCCCCTTTAAGCCAAGTTTGAACTCAGCACCTGCAGCAGAGGAGCCGGGGTTTAGAAATTGTTATTATACAGACGCTAAGTACAATATAAACCTCTGTCATGTGTGTTTACTCTGCTCTGCCGTTCAAGGGGATATTAGACATTGTACAAATAAATGATTTTTCTTGCTTTTCACTTGCTGTTTGATTGATCAAAGTATCAGAGCCGCTGCAGTGCAGGTGGCGCAGGTCAGTGCCGTAAGAGACTCACACCCAGGGGAAATACATTTATATAAGGATATAAATCCCCCACGATCAATTAAACTGGAGTTTCCAGATGTTCGTTGGATCACCAGTCTTGGCAGCCTTGTTCATGGAGGATGCTGGGAGTTGTAGTCCAGGAACACTCAACCCTTTACCTGCCACTGACTTGGACTCTACGTGATCAGCAAGGAATGTAACAGCCTGCCAGTGGGGTAGAACCTGCAAAGGCACTTTTCCCCCGAAATAACCTTAAAGGGGACATATACCTTCTATAGTAGTGTTGCGCCACTACAACTCTCAGCATGTTATAGCATATTAGCAATGGTTGAAAGAGAACTAAAGCCTAACTAAAGAAGTATCTAGAAATGTTGTATGTGATGTTTTGTGCTTCTGTACCAGCCCAAGGCAACCATAGCCATTTAGCAGTAAAAATCTGATGCCCCAGTAGCTCGCCATCTTCTTTTCTGCTGATTCACTGCACATGCTCTGTGCTGCTGTCACTTACTGAGCTTAGGGACCCACTCACAATATACAGTACACATAGAATAGAAATGTCACAATATAAGGCTGATTAGTAATTAATACAGATAATTACT
Organism: Xenopus petersii; assembly: GCA_038501925.1. Lineage (NCBI taxonomy): Eukaryota > Metazoa > Chordata > Amphibia > Anura > Pipidae > Xenopus > Xenopus petersii. The sequence continues at coordinate 6,571,939 of CM076676.1, read as the reverse complement.
AAATGGCAGCACAGAAACCAGTGCAATTAGCATCAGAATTGAATCAGCTTATATTACAGGGGAAGCTCATTTTCTGCTGGATAATTAGTGACGAGCCCTAAGCTTAGCTTCTCAACAGCCAATCAGAGCCCACTGAGCATGTGAGTGTCACAGACACTTTCCAATATGGTGACCCCCTGTGACAAGTTTGAAGTCCTGGATCATTGCTGCTATTGACAAGCTGAAACTTTATGTTGGAGCAATAAATTCAATATATAAAATATGCCATTTCTAGCCACATTCATTTTTAGGGTTTACTTCTCCTTTAAAGAATTATGGGAGCTGTAGTCCAGCATCCATAGATGTGGGGGGGGGTATTAAAAATGGCACACAACTGTGTATATGCAAAGCAAAAATAATAAATAAAAAAGGTACCAATGCAATGTAAGTCTATAGGGTGGTGGTTTTGAGGGCTTTGGTGCCCCCTGGTGGTGTCCATGTTTTCTATGTATGGCTGTGAGTCCACTGCTGGTTACCCCCTCCAACACAAACCAGGCTTGTCAGATATTTTCAATGTAAGTCTAGGGGTGATGAGAAATACCTGGGCATCTCAGGGCCACTGCCCGACCAGGCTTGAGGATGGGGTTTGTTGGATGGAGGGTTGAGGCCATACCTCCCAACATTTTTGAAATAAAAAGAGGGACAAAAGAGTTGACCACGCCCATTTCTGCAGCCAACCCCCTAATTACCATATTCATTTTACAAAATTGCCAGGTTATGAAAGTTTGAACATATTTCTGTGTGTGTGTTTTTTTTTTCTCCAGTTATTACAGTTTTGCTAATGAAGGTGAATTGCCCTTTAAGCTGTGAGTCTAACTTCTCCTCTCTTCTCTTCTTTTTCTGGCAGTGAAAAACAGGACTTTCCAGTACAAACGAGCGACTGCTGGTTCAGCTGTCAAAAAAGGGACTGTCCCTCTAAAAAGGGGACAGTTGGGAGGTATGGGTGGTCGGCCCTTGGACGATGACCCCCAGGTGGGCCCAAAACACCCCACCGGTTAGAAGTTTCAGGTGCTTGTGCCCCTTACCCTATTTGTCAACAGTAATTTGGTTTTACAAAATCCAGGACTGGATCCTTATCACCGAGTGACATGACTATTACTCAGGGTTGGACTGGGGGTCCGAGCAGGGTTGCCACCTGGCCGGTGTTTTACAGGCCTGGCCGGTAAAAATGATGGTTGATCCCAATGTTATTAATAGGGAAAAAGATAAATATATAGGAAGGCCGATATTTTTTTCCAGAAAAAGTGGCAACCCTAGGCCCGAGGGCCACCAGGGCTTAAGTCTCAGGGCCCCCCGCTGATGTGTTCTGCTGCCCACGCATGCGCACTATGTTCTTTAGGCCCCGGGCCCTTCTTCAAGCCATTTGCGGCAAGAAAAGGAACCACAGGGTTCGAACCTGAGCCGGCGGGGCCCACGAGAGCAGGGGGCCACCTGGTTTTTTCCCGGTATCCCGCCAATCCAGTCCGACTCTGCTATTACTTAACACCTCTAAGTGCAAAATAAAGTGCAAACCATGGGCAGTCCTTGGGCCCCCTTCTGACCTCCAGCCCCCTGCCCACCTCCACGAATGTGCCGCACACGCACAGACTATGTGCCGCAGAATTAACTCTCTTTTCTGGGGGACCAGGTCTGGGCCGGAGCCAACCGGGTTTTTTCCGGGTGTCCCGCTGGCCCAGTCCGACCCCGCATGGGTGTGAGTGAGTGCAAGCACTTTGGCCAGGGCCCTCTTTACCTCTTGTATCAGTTACTGGCTGCTTTGTACATAAAGCTTCATGTTCAGTGTATTTATTGTACAACGCCACGGAACATGTTGGAGCTTTATAAATCCATGCTGTGAATAATAATATACAAAGGGTGGATATATGACGGCACTGCTGGTATCAGCCTGGGAAAGGACTCAGGGCTGAGTCACATACTATATTAACCCTTCATTGGATGAATCATTGAGTGACATTATCAGAGCCCCATCAGGGGGGCTGCAAGACCCTGTAACCTGAGCTCAGTGGACTCTCCGCACACTCGCTGACGTCAGCCTGGGAGCTTTAAATTCTGCAGACGTAAGCAAAGGATTGCCGAGTGAGCGATGGGAGCTGAGCTGTGAGCTGCCTGAAACCCTTTGTGTGCCAGCCCAACCTGTCGGTGTCCTGTTTTGCTGAATTATACCCAGGCTCATTCTCATTATTATTATTCTTTATTTATATGGTGCCGACATATCCCCACAACGCTGTACAAGTGATTATACATCATTCTTATAAGTCCCTGCCCCAGTGAGCTTACAATCTAAGGTCCCTGTCACATTCAAATCAGTCCCTGCCCCAGTGATCTTACAATCTAAGGTCCCTGTCACATTATCATCAGTCCCTGCCCCAGTGAACTTACAATTTAAGGTCCCTGTCAGATTATCATCAGTCCCTGCCCCAGTGAGCTTACAATCTAAGGTCCCTGTCACATTATCATCAGTCCCTGCCCCAGTGGAGCTTACAATCTAAGGTCCCCATCACATTACCATCAGTCCCAGCCCCAGTGAGCTTACAATCTAAGGTCTCTATCACATTCCTCTCAGTCCTTGCCCCAGTGAGCTTACAATCTAAGGTCCCTATCACATTCACATTAATCCCTGCCCCAGTGGAGTTTACAATCTAAGGTCCCTATCAAATTTCCACCAGTCCCTGCCCCAGTGGAGCTTACAATCTAAGGTCCCCATCAAATTCCCATCAGTCCCTGCCCCAGTGAGCTTACAATCTAAGGTCCCTATCACATTCTCATCAGTCCCTGCCCCAGTGAGTTTACAATCTAAAATCCCTAACACATTCTGAACAATCCCTGCCCTAGTGGAGCTTACAATCTAAGGTCCCTATTACATTCCCACCAGACCCTGTCCCAGTGGAGCTTACAATCTAAGGTTCCCATCAAATTCCCATCAGTCCCTGCCCCAGTGAGCTTACAATCTAAGGTCCCTATCACATTCTCATTAGTCCTTGCCCCAGTGAGTTTACAGTCTAAGGTCCTTATCACATTCCTCTCATTCCTTGCCCCAGTGAGCTTACAATCTAAGGTCCCTATCACATTCTCATCAGTCCCTGCCCCAGTGAGTTTACAATCTAAAATCCCTAACACATTCTGAACAATCCCTGCCCTAGTGGAGTTTACAATGAAAGGTCCCTATCAAATTACCATCAGTCCCTGCCCCAGTGCGCAGGTCCCTATCACATTCCCATCAATCCCTGTCCCAGTGGAGCTTACAATCTAAGGTCCCTATCACATTCCCATCAGTCCCTGTCCCAGAGGAGCTTACAATCTAAGGTCCCTGTCACATTATCATCAGTCCCTGCCCCAGTGAGCTTACAATCTATGGTCCCTATCACATTCTCATCAGTCCCTGCCCCAGTGAGTTTACAATCTAAAATCCCTAACACATTCCGAAAAGTCCCTGCCCTAGTGGAGCTTACAATCTAAGGTCCCTATCACTTTTACACACACACACTAGGGTCAGTTTTATCAGGAGCGTTTTTGGGGTGTAAGAAGAAACTGGGGTACCCGGAGGAAACTCACACAACACACTCATTGCAGTACCCCAGCTGGAATCAAACCTAGAACTGCAGAGAGCTGCATGTTACCGCTGCTTGTTTAAAGGCCCTTGGCTGGAGCATGTCTTCCATAACATTTGCGCCGGACCAGGGTATTTCATAAGGACTGTCAGCATCTTGATTCCATTTAGTTCAGTCGAGTGCATGGAATACTTGGGTAACTGTAAGCAAGATGGTGGTGGTATTTATGGTGCATTTTCCTGCAGTTGCAGGGCCTGTGTCTGGGCTACTTGGCTGGAGAGCATCGTGCCACCATCCAGCAAGTCATAGGGCAGGAAACTTCTGGCGACTTCGGAAAACGAAGCAATCTGAGTGCCATCCCGCTGGCAATTTAGATTCTAGCCGACGGGGAAGCAGTTCGGGGAGAATAGTCGCCCGAAGAAGAAGTGATTTGTCGCTGAGCGACTAATCTCGCCCAGTAGCTTCATGTGCCCCTGCTCTTAGCAACCAGCAGTTTTTGAGTGTTAATCCCCTTTAACCCATGGATTAAATTGCATAATCAACCTTTTTTATTGCATACATACTCATTTCTGCTGGAGACCAATCATATTCCTTTATGGCCCTCAGATCCAAAGAGCAACGTTTATCACTGGGATGTGTCATCTCCGCAGAGATAAAGGACAATAAAGCACAGAGTTTTCTGCTGTACCAACAGGAACACACAAACACGTGGAGCCGTGGAGGGAAGCTGCCATTGTGATTGCAAACCCATCAAACTGAAATGACCTTTATTATTATTATTATTATTATTATGTATTTAGTAATTATCTTGTATTAGCCAGATATTTATTTCCCACTGCAAGCCACTCACTCATGCTGTGATGCCCTGACATACAGCAGGGACCACTGGTTGTGCCAGGTAATAATCTGATTATGGCTATAAACACAGGGCCCCATACTACTAGGTTGGAAGGAAATTCTTACCACGGGCCCCCAATTACTAAACCAATGGTCATCTATGTGGCATGCCCTGCCATCAAGTAAAATGGGGCCCCAATGAAAAAATGCCAATGAAAAAATGATCTGAACCTGAACCTGAAGTGGAATTCTGGGTAACAACAGATAGGGTAGTTTCATCATCTTGGCACCATAATAAACTTTTTGAGTGGATTTATATGAGACCCGGTTGCCACAGTGGTATCAGGACAATAATTACGCATGCACCAAATCCATTATTTTGGATTCGGCCGAACCCCGAATCCGAACCCCGAAAGATTCGGTCGAATTCCGAACCTAGGGGCATGTTTACTAACATTGGAGATAAATATCTGGAGAGATTTCTGGAGATGTTGCCCATAGCAACCAATCAGATCTTTGCTTTTGTTTTCTGACTTGGCTGTGGCTGTTTAAATCTAATTGCTGATTGGTTGCCATGGGCAACATCTCCAGAAATCTCTCCAGATATTTATCTCCAATGTTAGTAAACATGCCCCCTAATCCTAATTTGCATATGCAAATTATTGATGGGAAGGGGAAATTTTTATTACTTCCTTGTTTTGTGAAAAAAGTCACACGATTTCCCTCCCTGCCCGTAATTTGCATATGCAAATTAAGATCCGGATTCGGTTCAGCCAGGCAGAAGTATTCGGCCATATCCGAATCCTGCTGAAAAAGGCAGAATCCTGGTTGAATCCAGAACCGAATCCTGGATTCCCTAATAATAATATTTAATGGCTAATTAGGGTTCCCAAGGCATAAGGTCCCTTCCCCAGGCAGGTTATTACCCCAATAAAGTCACCTATTAAGACTGCACTTACCATCAGATAGGTGCTATTGGCATTGCCAAAATACCAGGCATACAAGTTGGTGTCCATTGAAGAACTCAGATTTATTTATCTCTCCCTATGTTTCTACTAGGGATGCACCGAATCCAGGATTCGGTTCGGGATTCGGCCTTTTTCAGCAGGATTCGGATTCGGCCAAATCCTTCTGCCCAGCCGAACCGAATCCGAATCCTAATTTGCATATGCAAATTAGGGTCGGGAGGGAAATTGCATGACTTTTTGTCAGAAAACAAGGAAATAAAATTTTTTTTACCCTTACCACCCCTAATTTGCATATGCAAATTAGGGTTCGGTATTCGGCCGAATCTTTCATGAAGGATTCGGGGGTTCGGCCGAATCCAAAAAAGTGGATTCGGTGCATCCCTAGTTTTTACGGTAAGCTCCAGGGGTGTAATGTTGAATACCTGGTCCAGGCTCCATCAGCACCCTAGAAAGTGCATGAGGTGCTGTGGGTGTCGCTTATTAGGATAATCCCAAAATATTTCTTCTAAAACGATTCTATTTGAAAAATAGTCCCAATATTTGAATATGCAAATTTTAGCTTCTTTTGGCGTGGGATGGGTTTATAATCAGCTGAATCCTAGATTTGTGGATCTGGTGCAATGCTAAACTGTACCAATAAGAGTGGTAGTTGTATAGAGAAATTCACTGGCACCAAATTTACCCCCGTGGTATTTTTAATTGTCTCTCCCCGTGTTATGATGCTCCATTTAAGTTCATTATTCTATTTTGACCTGCTTGTTACCGACTGCTCTTGTTATTAGTTGGATGGAGACAGTAACAGACAAACTCTTGCCAGGAATAGCCGCACTGGGAGTTGAGGGGATGGGAAGGAAAGCGGAGAGTCAGGTCGGGGGGAAGCAGGTAATGAGCAGGGGTGCGCTGGAGAGAATGCAAGTAGGTTAAATGCTCTATAAATAGATGACAAAACCTTAACAAGAAGCTTGTAACCTGGGAGGCTCTGAATACACAATTCAGTTTAGGATTCAGCTGCATCAATAGGCAGGTCATTGTCTTCAGAGTGCCGGGCCCTATCAGGACTCTTGAATGGTTGAAATACAACTCCCAGCACTCCCAGCTGACTATGAAGGAGTGGCAATGTCTGCATACATAATATTTTGAGGAAACAACCTTTTCATTCTATACTGCTAAAGATGCCAGGTGGTTACCTCTTGGGAACACGCCTACATTTCCCAGCAATCTTTGCCGACCCGCAGCAGTACCTTTAGTCGTTTTTGAAAGTGACAGCTCAACCTTTGATAAATAAGCCCGATACCAGGGAACAGAGAGTGGAGAAGTTTCCTTCTAGCATACGGCGCTGAGCTCTATTTTACCTTTTGATAAATATCAAATCAACAAATGATTTATGCTTTCAAAGTTGGCCACAGGGGGTCACCATCTTGTAACTTTGTTAACATCTTTGCAAGACCAAGACTGTGCACATGCTCAGTGTGGTCTGGGCTGCTTAGGGATCGTCATAAATGATCAAAACAGCACAAGTCAAATAATATCTGCCAGAAGCCGATACAACAAGACTGATTAATTATCAGAATATACAGACTGCATTGGGTCCTGTGTTGTCATGTAATCTAATGTGGATTTTATAGTTTTTGTATTGTTTTCTCCAACTCTGCAGAACCAGTGGCTGCAGCAAAATAATCCTCCAAATAGAATCCCAGTTTATCTGTTTAAATCTGGCTCCATGATCTTTGTCCCTGCAGCTGGAATTGGAAACAGTAAAGGGGATGTAAAGGCAAAAATAAAATCCAATACAAATCTTTACACAGTCACCGACTGCTCTACAGGGAAACAAACAAATCTGCTTGAGTTCTGCATGGCTGGGAAGTAAGGCGGGGGCTCCCCCTGCTGTTCATAAGTATGATTGTTTTACTGCAGAGCAGTTAGGGACCGTCTGACAATTCCTATCCACAGCAGTAAATGAAGGAGAATTTCACTGCATACAGTCAGGTTTCTTATAAAAATGGTTCACATTTTTTAATTAAAGTCTATTGGATTTTGGTTTCTTTTTCATTAAAGAAACTAAAAATGGGATTTTATTTTTTTTGCTTTTATATGCCCTTTAACTACAAAGGAAGCAGACCCTGCGGCTGCATCATTCATGTACAAGTTCAATGCATATTGGTAAAACAAGTCAACCTCTGGGGTCCTGAAAAATAACCTGCTGTGGGGCCCAGTAGTATCCAGTTATGGCACTGGATAGGGCTCTTAGATTGTAAGCTCCACAGAGGCAAAGACTTATTTTTCCCTTTAACCCCTCTAGAAAGTGAGGCTTTGCAGACAAAAACAAAAGGGAATAACAGTAGAAGCTTCCCGTAATAATTCTGTCAGCCGTTTTTAATATTTGTCCATTAGCCGTAATGCCTCCGATAACATCAGCCGCGCAGTGACTTATGGAAAGCCAAGAGACAAGCAGAGGAACCACTGGGACAAAATGTTCCTGGACCCTGGGCTGTTCCGCCTTGTTCCCTCTTCATACAAAGGATTTCATTTAATTATAAATGTTTATTAATTTATTTAGACTTATAGTATTCTGCACAGGGAGCCTTCTGTGGTTATTTGTATTTTGTCGTATAATTTGAATGGTACTATAAGGAGAGAAAAGCCGAAGGAAAGTCTAATTAGACATGCATATGGGCTGAACCAATGATAAGCCTGTATAACTGCAGGGTTGCTGCGTGCCTCGCTTACAGCATTCTACATCTCTCATACTAAAAGTGGCAATATAACGAGGTCCTACAAAGCAATATTGGGGACAGAGTAAGGGACAGAAGGAATAGAAAGGCAAGACAACGACACAAGGACAATGTTATATATTCTCCTGATCTGCAGCCGGTCCTTTCTTGATCATCAAGACTGTAGGTAATATAGTAGAAAAGATTATGGGTCAATTCCATGCATGGCCATCAGAAATCACGGGGCCCCATACAACAAAATTTTAATAATGTTAAAAAAACATTGAGGCTCCAGAGAATATTTTTTTTTTAAAAAAACATTGATGGCAGGGGCCTATAGAGTATTAAAATAATACATTGGTGGCTAGGGATATAAGAAAATAAAAAAGCACACATTGGTGTTCAGTAGAACTGAATTTGTGACTTCGGCTCCTTTCGGGGCTTCGCCTGTTCGTCACTTTGGCTTTCGGCTCTTTGGGACTTCGGTGGTTCAGGACTTTCAGGGCCCGACTATTTCGAAAAGTGCAGCACAACCGGGCCCCCCTTTAGGCCCGGGCATGGTCCTGATGGTGGCCCTGGTTCCATGTATAAAACCCAGAACACAAGGCAGGATAAATACAGTGACTATTTCATAAATAATACCTCAGAGCACAATAAGGACAAATACAAGGCCTGTTCCGTGTATAATACCCCAGAACAAACTGCAGGATAAATACAGTGCCAATTCCTTCAATAATAACCAGAACACACGGCATGATAAATACAGGGCCAGTTCCATGTATAATACCCCATAACCCAGGGCAGGATAAATACAGTGCCAATTCCATCTATAATGCCCAGAACACATGCAGGATAAATACAATGGCAATTCCATGTATAATACCCCAGAACACACAGCAGGATAAATACAGGGCCAATTCCATGTATAATACCCTAGAATACACAGCAGGATAAATACAGTGCCAATTCCATGTATAATACCCCAGAATACACAGCAGGATAAATACAGTGCCAATTCCATGTATAATACCCCAGAACACACAGCATGATAAATACAGTGCCAATTCCATGTATAATGCCCAGAACACACGCAGGATAAATACAGTGCCAATTCTATGTATTATACCCCAGAACCCACAGCAGGATAAATACAGAGCCAATTCCATGTATAATACCCCAGAACACACAGCAGGATAAATACAGAGCCAATTCCATGTATAATACCCCAGAACACACAGCAGGATAAATACAGGGCCAATTCCATATGTAATACCCCAGAACACACAGCAGGATAAATACAGAGCCAATTCTATGTATAATACCCCAGAACCCACAGCAGGATAAATACAGGGCCAATTCCATGTTTAATACCCCAGAACACACGGCAGGATAAATACAGAGCCAATTCCATGTATAATACCCCAGAACACACAGCAGGATAAATACAGAGCCAATTCCATGTATAATACCCCAGAACCCACAGCAGGATAAATACAGGGACAATTCCATGTATAATACCCCAGAACACATGGCAGGATAAATACAGTGCCAATTCCATGTATAATACCCCAGAACACACGCAGGATAAATACAGGGCCAATTCTATGTATAATACCCCAGAACACACAGCAGGATAAATACAGTGGCAATTCCATGTATAATACCCCAGAACACATGGCAGGATAAATACAGTGCCAATTCCATGTATAATACCCCAGAACACACAGCAGATAAATACAGTGCCAATTCCATGTATAATACCCCAGAACACACAGCAGATAAATACAGTGCCAATTCCATGTATAATACCCCAGAACACACAGCAGGATAAATACAGTGCCAGTTCCATGTATAATACCCCAGAACACACAGCAGATAAATACAGTGCCAATTCCATGTATAATACCCCAGAACACACAGCAGGATAAATACAGTGCCAGTTCCATGTATAATACCCCAGAACACACAGCAGGATAAATACAGTGCCAATTCCATGTATAATACCCCAGAACACACAGCAGATAAATACAGTGCCAATTCCATGTATAATACCCCAGAACACACAGCAGATAAATACAGTGCCAATTCCATGTATAATACCCCAGAACACACAGCAGGATAAATACAGTGCCAGTTCCATGTATAATACCCCAGAACACACAGCAGATAAATACAGTGCCAATTCCATGTATAATACCCCAGAACACACAGCAGGATAAATACAGTGCCAGTTCCATGTATAATACCCCAGAACACACAGCAGATAAATACAGTGCCAATTCCATGTATAATACCCCAGAACACACAGCAGGATAAATACAGGGCCAATTCCATGTATAATACCCCAGAACACACAGCAGGATAAATACAGTGCCAGTTCCATGTATAATACCCCAGAACACACAGCAGGATAAATACAGTGCCAATTCCATGTATAATACCCCAGAACACACAGCAGATAAATACAGTGCCAATTCCATGTATAATACCCCAGAACACACAGCAGATAAATACAGTGCCAATTCCATGTATAATACCCCAGAACACACAGCAGGATAAATACAGTGCCAGTTCCATGTATAATACCCCAGAACACACAGCAGATAAATACAGTGCCAATTCCATGTATAATACCCCAGAACACACAGCAGGATAAATACAGTGCCAGTTCCATGTATAATACCCCAGAACACACAGCAGATAAATACAGTGCCAATCCCATGTATAATACCCCAGAACACACAGCAGGATAAATACAACACAGATCAAACAGAACACAAATTAAGTGATAATTCCATGCGTAATAGCTCTGTTCTTATTGTAAAAAATGTATAGGTGTTGGTGTGGGGAGACCTTCATAATTTATATAATTACTACCCTCTGTGTGCTGCTGTAGGGGAAGGGTTAAACACAAGGCCACGGCAATTGCTGACATTTCAGAGGGACAAGATAAAGTCCTTTACAGCCAGTAAGTCTCCATCCCCCCATCCAATCTGCTATAATGGAGGCAGGCGGCACACGCAGGATTAAACAGGTGCTCTGGGAGATTTTATATTCATTTGTACAAGTGCAGAGCTGGGAGGGGTACAGGGAATCTTCTTTACTGTAACAACAAGCTCTTATATATATATATTTACTTATTTCCCTGTTTTTCTTCCCATTGACTGAACAGAACAATTTGACATTCCCTGGATCTGCAACAGTTGCGGGACAGACCACATCAGAGAAGGGGTCAAGGCGCTTAACCTCAAATTTGTGGGATTGGACCTTACTCCAGAGGCTTTATTCAGACAGACAGAAGAACACAATATTTGGGAAGTGATGGATACAATGTGCCTTATCTTCTGATCAAAGACGCTTTAAATTAATCCCTGTAGAAGGCTAAATATCCATCCTATTATAATCAGCTCCCTCCCCTGTGCTCTCAGGCATAAATAAGGAGGAGTTTATTACTCTGAGGGAAATGGTTTAAAGGGACATTTTAGCAGAGTTTTACTTGTTGAGGTTGTGTCTGTACCTGTATCTCACCATGCATGGCCCAATATCACGTTTACAAATCAGCATGCAGCCTTGTGTCTTTATATGGTCACAGAACAACCCCTCAGTGACTTCTAATATCCTTATCATTTACAGTAGGGGGTACATTATCCCTTATAATACATGAGTGATACTCAGAGTTCCCTGTATAACTCAGCCTGCAGCCTTGTGCCTTTATATGGTCACAGAACAACCCCTCAGTGACTTCTAATATCCTTATCATTTACAGTAGGGGGTACATTATCCCTTATAATACATGAGTGATACTCAGAGTTCCCTGTATAACTCAGCCTGCAGCCTTGTGCCTTTATATGGTCACAGAACAACCCCTCAGTGACTTCTAATATCCTTATCATTTACAGTAGGGGGTACATTATCCCTTATAATACATGAGTGATACTCAGAGTTCCCTGTATAACTCAGCCTGCAGCCTTGTGTCTTTATATGGTCACAGAACAACTCCTCAGTGACTTCTAATATCCTTATCATTTACAGTAGGGGGTACATTATCCCTTATAATACATGAGTGATACTCAGAATTCCCTGTATAACTCAGCCTGCAGCCTTGTGCCTTTATATGGTCACAGAACTACCCCTCAGTGACTTCTAATATCCTTATCATTTACAGTAGGGGGTACATTATCCCTTATAATACATGAGTGATACTCAGAGTTCCCTGTATAACTCAGCCTGCAGCCTTGTGCCTTTATATGGTCACAGAATAACCCCTCAGTGACTTCCAATATCCTTATCAGTTACAGTAGGGGGTACATTATCCCTTATAATACATGAGTGATACTCAGAGTTCCCTGTATAACTCAGCCTGCAGTCTTGTGCCTTTATATAGTCACAGAACCCTTCAATAACTTCTAATATCCTTATCATTCCAATATCCTTATCATTCACAGTAGGGGGTACATTATCCCTTATAATACATGAGTGATACTCAGAGTTCCCTGTATAACTCAGCCTGCAGCCTTGTGCCTTTATATGGTCACAGAACAACCCCTCAGTGACTTCTAATATCCTTATCATTTACAGTAGGGGGTACATTATCCCTTATAATACATGAGTGATACTCAGAGTTCCCTGTATAACTCAGCCTGCAGCCTTGTGCCTTTATATGGTCACAGAACAACCCCTCAGTGACTTCTAATATCCTTATCATTTACAGTAGGGGGTACATTATCCCTTATAATACATGAGTGATACTCAGAGTTCCCTGTGTAACTCAGCCTGCAGCCTTGTGCCTTTATATGGTCACAGAACAACCCCTCAGTGACTTCTAATATCCTTATCATTTACAGTAGGGGGTACATTATCCCTTATAATACATGAGTGATACTCAGAGTTCCCTGTATAACTCAGCCTGCAGCCTTGTGCCTTTATATGGTCACAGAACAACCCCTCAGTGACTTCTAATATCCTTATCATTTACAGTAGGGGGTACATTATCCCTTATAATACATGAGTGATACTCAGAGTTCCCTGTGTAACTCAGCCTGCAGCCTTGTGCCTTTATATGGTCACAGAACAACCCCTCAGTGACTTCTAATATCCTTATCATTTACAGTAGGGGGTACATTATCCCTTATAATACATGAGTGATACTCAGAGTTCCCTGTATAACTCAGCCTGCAGCCTTGTGCCTTTATATGGTCACAGAACAACCCCTCAGTGATTTTTAATATCCTCATAGTTGACAATAGGGGGTACATTCCTAGGGATAAAATATATGTTACTAACCACACATAAACAGGTTTCTATTTAGCAAATAGAAGTGGGTCAGTGACCAGCCTCTCTGTATAACAATGACAGTATTATGTGTATCTGGGGATGTTTCAATACTGATACTGCAATTCAGTGTAAACCACTGTGAGGTTTCATATTTGGAAGATTGCAGGGTCAGCTCCTTCAGACACATTCCAGGAATTCCTATCAGTGGATGGGCCCGATGTTTGAGATTTGCTGCACCAGATAGAAAAATCAATAGAAGCGAGGGGAAAAAAGGGTGAGTGAAAACCAAGTGCAGAGCAAAGGAAAAAAAATCAGATTTCCTACAGGAAATATCCACCTGCTCTATATAATCTCCAAACATGTAAATGCTCGTGGAAATCCATGGATTGTGAGTGGAAATAGTTGAAGGCAGGATCTTCCAATCAGGATCCTGAATCTCCAACAAAAGAAAACAAGACTGGCCAGAGATATAGAGGATCTGTCTATATATATTAATTGCCTATACATACAGAACCTGCTATACATACACTATCTGCTATGCATACAGAATTCAAATACAGATTTATGGTATATTACAAGATCAGCCTATACATACAGCATGCTCAATGACAATGTTATTAATCCTGTACGTGAAATAAGTCCTATAATATACCCCCTACTGTAAATTATAAGGAAATTAGAAGGGGCTCTGTGACCATGGTTGTATAGATATACAACATCTTCCTATATATATATATATATATATATATATATATACATGTATATATATATATATATATATATATATATATATATATATATATATATATATATAAAAAATATATATATAAAAAAAATAAAAAAAAAAAAAAAAAAAAAAAATATATATATATATATATATATATATACTGTAAATGTAAGTTGCAGGTAAAACTTAGTCCCTGTGTAAAAATGTATAATGCAGAAACAGAATTCTTAATGAATCAGATTAAAGTTGAGGGTAGGACTGGCCATACAGGGATGACTTTAAAAAGTTTGAATATATATAGTAAAAAATATATTTTTTGGCAACTTTTCGGTCCTGCTAAGAGGACCTTTCTCAAAACATTCTCTTAGCAGGACCAACAAGTTGACAATTTTCACTCATTCATAAGTGCTCCATTTTTTTCATATGGATATTGTCTGCCTGGGTGCTGGTAACAAATAATTTATTTGTTGTCATGTACCTTTAGTACAGGATCTGCTTATACATACAGGATCAACATATACATACAGGATCTGTTTATACATACAGGATCAACCTATTCATACAGGATCAACATATACATACAGAATCTGCTTATACATACAGGATCAACCTATGCATACAGGATCTGCTAATACATACAGGATCTGCTTATACACAGGACCTGCTTATACATACAGGATCGACCTATACATACAGGATCAACCTATACATACAGGATCTGCTTATACATACAGGATCAACCTATACATACAGAATCTGCTTATACATACAGGATCAACCTATACATACAGGATCAACATATACATACAGGATCTGCTTATACATACAGGATCATCCAGTGGCGTAACTACCGGGGGAGCAGGGGGTGCGATTGGGTTAGGGCCCTGAGGGGCCCCCCGGCAGCTCGCTCGCCACTGACTTTGACGGAGTTCCGGCATATGGAAGGGGGCCCGGCTGCACGTCCCGCGCAAGGGCCCGTCCCCCTCTAGTTACTGGGATCATCATACAGGATCTGCTTATACATACAGGATCTGCTTATACATACAGGATCTGCTTATACATACAGGATCTGCCTTAGGCCTATGAGACACAGGGAGATTAGTTGTTGCCACACACCTTGTTAGACGTAAGTTTTGTTTCATTGCTTTCTATGGAGGGGTTTGTCCTCAGAGGAACCAATTAAACCTGTTTCTGGCCAGCTACAAGTAGCTTCTGCAAATCTTTCTGTGTGACTTTTTAGTACCAACCATAGAGTGTAATAAGAGCCTACCAGGAAAGTCAGTGACTGCTCATTGTAAGTCACCTAAATTGCGACAGAATACAGAACTTATCACAAACTGGACCACCAAGAAATCCGTTGGAGAGCCCAGGCTTCAATGACCCATGTAGTCTACTTACTTCCCTACATTACTAGTATCATGCCTGTCCTCCTTACTCCAAGCCACTACAGGAGTATCATAACACTGCTTATTGTGCCCTCATCCAATCACAGCTTGGCTTGTTCCTTCATCAGGAACCTACAAGGCAAGGGGAAGTGGCGCCTGAGTGGGTCACACAGAAGGAAATGGGGGTAGGAGTGAAGGGGAATGGAACAAAATAAAGGTATGGGAGGATACAAAAGAAGGAAATTAAAGGGGCATGAGTAAGGCATGCATGGCGTGGGGCCTAGAGATATAACATTATGCACCTGTACAGATGCCCACTTGGTCCTGGTCCTTCCCTATCATTACTCCAAAATGTGTCCCACGATGTTCCACATATGGAAAGTCGGGTACTGGTCTTAATTTTTGAGCAGCAGTTAATTTCTCTTTATTCTGCTGCAGCTCCCAGCATTCTCAGCCAGCCAGGCCGGCAAGTCTGACATTCCTGGATTTCACCTTTCCTGATTCTCCAGTCTGCATTCCTGGGTCTGCTGCCGAGGGGGGAACAACCTATTTTTGGAGACTGCTAAAAACTTCTCCTCCCTCCACTGTGTAGACTGAGACTAAATTACTCTAGATGTGGGGTGGCACCTATTATTATTAATATTTATATACATGGATTCATAATATGGATGCACTGAATCCAGGATTCGGCCTTTTTTAGCAGGATTCGGATTCGGCCGAATCCTTGTGCCTGGCCGAACCGAATCTGAATTTGCATATGTAAATTAGGGGCAGGTAGGGAAATCTCGTGACTTTTCGTCACAAAAACAGAGTTTTTTCCACTTCTGCATATGCAAATTAGGATTTGGATTAGGTTCGGTATTCGGCCATATCTTTCACCAAGAACTAGTGGATTTAGCGCATCCCTAATATATTCAGCAGTAGATTTCTACAGGTTACAAACAAACATACAGGCTCTCCTCAATAGAGCTTACAATCTAATACACCATTAGCTACAATGCCTCCCAGACAAGCACACCCATATTGCTGCTGTAGCCCGCTCCCCTCTCCCACTGTTACAATAATAACTGCAAGGTTCTGGCATCAGCATAACTCTGTATTAATGATTAAACCCAAATCCAGGAACCTGAAGTCACAAGGATTCTGCAGGTATTTGGCAACACGGGAGGAAATGCATTTCTTTTTTTTTTTTCGGGCAGTGTTGGACCTCGGGCCCCACCAGAGGACCTGACATTGAGGGCCCACAACTACTTGTAGACTGTACTAAATGTAATATGTGTCAGAGAGACAGTACAAATAATAAAGACCTGATGGGAACTGTCCTTTATTTGGGCTATGGAACTTTATGGCCCAACAAAGTATATTTACCCCAGAGACAATTAAATATGGTCTTGTGTTGGGCAGAGAGGTTTGCACATTAGCCCAATGCCTTATTGTAAGGGACACATGTGCGCCCCACACTGGACACCAAAAAAACTGCAGTCTCTATAGTCAAGAGGTTATTACAAGTTAGGTCCCTATTTCTTACCCACCTACATCTGCTTCTCTGGGGCCCTTGGGACCCTATTAATGACTATGCCTCCATGGACCAGTGTCAAAGCCCTCTACACTCCTCTGTCTTCAGCCGGACCCTTAAACCCTATCGAAAATGTATGGAAACCCCATACCAGGGATCAGAAACGGAAAAAAAGGTGTATATTTCTGGGGAGAGAATATTCCATGGGGGCAGCACGTTAGGAATATATAAGGAAGAAGCAGCAGTAATTACAGGTATTGTGTTACACAGAACTCAAGCCAAATTAATCTCCTTGATGTCCCCGACAGGCCTGACTCTGCATTAACCCCTGCTGCATATAAAAGGTTAAAAGGCCAGGACTATTTTAGCTGGGCAGCCTCTGTGTTCTTATTGGTTCTCACCTACCCAAACTGGTTCCTAGGTTCACATCCCATGGCAGGGGGATCAATTTAGTATATGGAGATAAGGCAGGAGAGAAAATAAACTGGTTGTCTCAATTACAGGTCAATATTTGGGGGCAATGACTATAAGGCATGCCATGAATATGCAAGAATGTTCCATTTACCCTTTCTATAATCAATATATGTTTGTTAGAATGATTAATACATGAGTAAAAAAAGGGGGGTTAATGGTGCTCCGTAAAATCCGACAGATCCCCAAACGTTGCCTGTTGATAATTAATAACATCATTTGATGTTCATTTTCACTAGTCTGACATGTTAATATTTTTTTTTCCTCTGTTCTGTTAATATACAAGATTTAGTATGTCAATTTTTTTGTTGTTCTTTTTGCTCGTGCTGTTCATTTAAAAACGCTAGTAAAGACAATTGAAACGAAAGATAATTCATTATCAATTAATCGGGCCCACCAAGGAAATTTCTGTGTCATCAACGTCAACCCAACTCCCTAGAAATCTATCAGGTGCCAGAGATATAGATATACTATTCCTATATCAGAACCCCAATTTCCTTCTGTGTTATGAATAACCCCCCCAAATGTAAAACAAAATATGAAAAATATTTATATTACTGTAATATGAAATTCTCTCATTTTTTTTTTTTTTGCTGGTTTGATTAAAGAATAGGCAAAAACTAGAAAACTAAAATATAAATATATATTAATAATAATAATATAATAATCGCTATACAAATAACTGTAATTCATTTTGTCACTGTTATAGCAATATAATCGTGGCAATAGGTAAAATAGTAAAATATGAAATAAATCAGGGATGGTGTTAATGTGCAGCCCCCCCCCTGATAATATAAAATTCCCTGTATATTTGTTATTCCTTTGGAGCACAGGGTTAATGTAGTCTCTGCCCTACCCAACTGAGCCCCAAGAGCTTGCACTTAGAAATCTACTCAGGCTGCTGTATAATGATTAGGGGGTTTGATTAAGGAATAGGCTAGAAACTAGAAACCTAAAATAGAAATATATATTAATATTAATAATATAACAATCGCTAATAAAAATATGCAAATAACTATAACAGTTATAGCAATATAATCTTTGCAATAGCTCTCATTTCAGTGGGGTAAAATAGTAAAATATGAAATAAATCACAGATGGTGTTAACGTGCAGCCCCCCCCCATATAATATAAAACTCCCTGTATATTTGTTATTCTTTTGGAGCACAGGGTTAATGTAGTTTCTGCCCTTCCTCTCTGAGCCCAAGAGCTTGCACTTAGAAATCTTCTCAGGCTGCTGGATAATGGTTAGGGGGGTTTGATTTAAGAAAAGGCAGTCTAGAAACTAGAAACCTAAAATAGAAATGAATATTAATACTAATAATAATATAATAATCGCTATAAGGTGCAAATAACTCTAATTAGTAGTATCGACATTATAGTAATATAATCTTTGCAATAGCTCTCATTTCGGTCAGGTAAAATAGTAAAATATGAAATAAATCAGGGATGGTGTTAATGTGCAGCCCCTAATAGCCTGTTGGTGGGATGGGAGGGGGGGGGGTTGAGAGCTGAAGGGCTGTAGGTCATTATTAATATATAAATAAAATCTAATATAAAATTCCCTGAGCCCCAAGAGCTTGCACTTAGAAATCTACTAAGGCTGCTGGATAATGATCAGAGGGGTTTGATTAAAGAATAGGCAGTCTAGAAGCTAGAAACCTAAAATAGAAATATATAAATTAATAATAATAATAATAATATAATAATTGCTATAATATGAAAATAACTATAATTAATATTATCACCGTTATAGTAATATAATCTTTGCAATAGCTCTCATTTCAGTGGGGTAAAATAGTAAAATATGAAATAAATCACAGATGGTGTTAACGTACAGCCCCTAATAGCCTGTTGGTGGGATGGAAGCGGGGGGGGTTTGAGAGCTGAAGAGCTGTAGGTCATTATTTTCTCTCTATTTTCTGGAAAAAAATACCAGCCTTCCTATATATTTATCTTTTTTCCTTATTAATAACATTAGGATCCACCATCATTTTTACCGGCCACCAGGCCAGTAAAACACCGGCCAGGTGGCAACCCTAGTGGCAGCTAAAGGGTATATAGAACATAAAGCAGGATGTGGCACTCACAGGGACTTGATGCAAAAACAAAAAATCTCTCTTGGACTTTCTGTATATATATATATATATATATATATATATATATATAATCTTACTGTACATATATATATATATATATATATGTTAGATTTCTAAGTGCAAGCTCTTGGGGCTCAGGGAATTTATTATTATAATATATATATTTATATATATAAAATAAAATTCCCTGAGCCCCAAGAGCTTGCACTTCGAAATCTACTCAGGACTGCTGGATAATGATTAGAGGGGGGGTTGATGTCCTTTATTAACCACCCCCAACACAAACAGCAGGCTGCCCCACCCCCCAGTCTGTCCCATTGCACTCAGCTCTTTTGTGTGAGCCCATAAAGAGTTAAAAGGATCCCCCCTCCCCCCTACTCTTGATTGAAATGTGTTGGTTAAACAGAAATCCCACACAGAGGAGGAGGGGGGGGGACACACTTTGAGAAAGTCCAGCCTCATCTCTCCCAGTCCAACCCCCCCCCCCCCCCCAGTAAAATCCATGATCTCGGCGCTTGATTGCTCGGCTGAGGCAGGAGAAAGAGAGACACAGAGACGAGTCGCACCCCCGACCCCTCCTCCCTTTTCTCTTTCCTAAATGCAACTTTTCGTGGGGTCGCGGGGAGGCTGCTGGGTGCGGGGGTTCCCTACATGGGGGTGCGGAGAGAGGGCAACACAGGGGGCTGGAAGGCTGCTCTAGGGGGCTTCTAATAGGGGGGCTGCAGGACTGAAGCAATAGCTGCATCTTCCCCCCCCGCAATCTCCTCTGTGCCCCCCCAGCATTCTCTGTGCCCCCCAACATTCTCTGTGCCCCCCTCCTGCAGTTTAGTGAGGGGTTCAGTGATGGATGAGCGGGGGGTCGGGGAGAAGCTGCAGCGACTCTGACTGATCAATGCGGGAGGCGCTCGGGAGGGTCACAGTCTTGTCTCTGACTCAGCGCAGGAGGCGGCCGGGGGGAGCCCCAAAGCTCAAACACAGAAGCCCCCGTTATGGCAGCGGTGGAGAGACCCAGACTGCGGTAAGAACCAGTTTATTCTACTCCCCCCCCCAAACATTCGCTGCTCCCCCTTGTCTGTCCTTTCCCCACCCTCCCTGCTGCCCCCCCTGTCTCTAATAATAACAAACCCCCCAACCTACATAGTGTCTCCCCTAGAACCCACTCACTGCACCCATATGGGGGGTTATATCACCCCTAGAATATTCAATGGCTCCCCCCACCCCACTTCTTTCCCTCACCCCAACACAAAACTATCTGCTTCATTATATATATATGTTATTATTTATATACAACTGTATCCACCACCATCATATATCTATTATGTTATTATATATAGAAACTGTATCCACCTTCATTTTATATATATATATTTATATTTATGTACAAACTGTATCTACTTTCATTATATATATATATATATATATATATATATATACAAACTATCTACCTTCATTATATATATGTGTTATTATTTATATACAACTGTATCCACCTCCATCATATATCTATGTGTTATTATATATAGAAACTGTATCCACCTTTATTATATATATTTATATACAACTGTATCCACCTTTTATTTTATATATATATATATATATATATATATATGTGTTATTATTTATATAGAGACTGTATCCACCTTCATTATAGATGTGTTATTGTATATAGAAACTGTATCCACCTTCACTATATATATATATATATATATATATATATATATATATATATATATATATATATATATATGTGTTATTATTTATAAAGAGACTGTATCCACCTTCATTTTATATATATATTATTTATATTTATGTACAAACTGTATCTACTTTCAATATATATATATATATATATATATATATATATATATATATATATATATATATATATATATATATATATATATACATACACACACACTGTATCCACCTTCTTGATATATGATATATACGCATATAGGGGTTACCTGCACCCTGATGCTGAACTTGACTTTTTTTTCTTTCTCCTTGGTTCTGTAGGGAAGATAAGGGGGGGGGTCTGCCATTGTGTTATTATTTTAGGTTGGCCTTGAAAAAACAAGTGTGCGTGTCTATATGTTTGTATATATGTAAATATAGTTTCCCTGTGTGTGTGTATATAATATATATATATTTATGTATGTATATCCCCCATGCCTCCCTCCATGGCTCTGCAAGGGGGTAGAATGAATGCTGATTAACTCTTTGACTCCCAGGAAGACAGGGGGCACAACACCGTGTGTGATACAGTATCACTTGCCCTTGCCTTGTTACATAGTCACATAGAAACTGCCAAGAGATATATAAATATAGAGAGACTGTTACTCAGGATAAAGTTCTTATATAACAGGGAAGGGTTATTTATTAACTGCCATAAACCGATCCCTTCCCCGTGTGACAGGCCACTGGGCACAATGTTTCATACATATCCTTGTTTAGTACATACCCCCTCCCCCTTGTCACAATCCTTCACAGGAAAAAAAAAAGCCTAAGGAATAATTCCTCTTTAACATCTTCACCGCTGCGTGGATTTCGTGCTGCAGTGACAGTTTTCCCGTCCCCGTGCGTTTGTTTTGCGGGAGGCGCAACTCTGTCGGGTTTGCGTTCTGCGTCAGTCTGACTGCAGCAAGAAGCAGAGACAAAAGATTATATTATTATATAAAAAAAAAAAACTGCACCGGCAGATCCCACAGCCTGGGTGGTTTAGATGGAGATTTTAACTTAACAGAATTCCTTATGGGGCTCCCCCTGCTGGCAGTGAAAGGGGCAGCCCCCTGAATACGGGGAGCCCTGATTTATTTCTTAACGAGCCCCCAAATCTGTTGGATTTTTGCACAGAACCAGAATATTGTATATCCTATAAAGAAATGTGTTTTGTTTAAAAGGAAAGGATTTGAGAGTCAGCTCTTGGGCTTGGGGCCCAGCCAGAATACCCCGTGTAGGGCTGTAATATTTTCTAAGGGCAGAGACAGACTAGACGATTCGTGTAGATTTAATAGCCTCTTCTTCAGGCGACTAATCTCTTCAGGCGGGGCGGCAATTGGATTGATTTGTTTTCCGAAGTCGCCCGAAGTTGCTTCACGATGCGCAACTCCCAGCAGCTGCTGGATTTCAAGGACAGATGGGGCTGCAGTTTTAAAACCTGGCAACTAATCACCTCTTCTTCTGGGCAACAATCTCCCGAACTGCCTTTGCGTGTCTTCCTGTCCGCTATAATGAAAATTTGCCTGCGCTAAAGCACACGCAGCGCTTTGTTTTCCGAAATCGACCAAAGTTGCCAAAAAGGAAACTTCGGGCGAGTTCGGAAAACGAAGCGCTGCGTGTGCTTTAGCGCAGGCGACTTTCCATTATAGCGGACGGGAAGACATGCAAAGGCAGTTCGGGGAGATTGTCGCCAAGTAGAGGCGATTAGTCTCCAGACGACGAAATCTACCCAAATCTGCTCGTGTGGACTTACCCTAAGGGCAGAGACACACGTGGAGATTCAGGGAGATTAGTCACCTGGCGACTTCGGGATAACTTTGGGTAACTTCGGAAAACGAAGCACTTGGAGTGCCATCCCGCCGGCGATTTAGATTCTAGCTGGCGGGAAGGCAGTTCGGGGACTTTAGTCGCACGAAGAAGAGGCGATTTGTCGCCCGGGCGACTAAATCTCCCCGAATCTCCGCGTGTGTCCTCTGCTGTAAAGCTTTGGGATAAATAGTTGCCTTTCTGTATCTGCTGCTCTAATGAATTGTTACTGCTCTGTTATCCTTAGTGCAATTGCAGGAGCTGCCATGCCACTGCCAATATAAGAGGCTCTGTACCACTATACATGCTGCTGTGCTGTTATGTCCCCTGCCACTAGAGGTGCTGTTGTGCTTCTGTTGCCATGGTTACTGTAGGTGCTGCTATCTTGCCAGAAAATAACTCATAATCTTTGGGGTGCATTGGAGGTCCCGCCCACTAAAAGCCTGGGGTGCAATTTGCTCCTAATATTCAGAATTGACATATTTCTCCAGCCTATAGATATGTATGTATATTAGGGATATGTTGCCTTATGAATTCAAATCAGAATCTGGACTTGGGCGAATCCAGGTGCCTTGCCGAATGCTTCAAATCATGTGACTTTTGGTCAAAAGAAAAAGGAAATCTCTGATTTTGTTTAGCACAGTTCATGTGAGGAGCAGGTTTGGGACACGCGCACTAGGGATGCAGGAACCCACTTTTTTTTTTGGGATTGAGGCGAATTCAAAATCTTTAATGAAGGTTTCGGCCGAATCACGGACCGAATCTGAAAATCAGGGCAAGGATAGGGTTAATAAGAACTGCGCTAAAACACAATTAGCAATTTCCTTTTTGGGTGACGAAAAGTCTTGTGATTTTAAACGTTTGAATTTTGTTTGACAATTCTGCTGAAAAAGCCTCGGATTTATCTATCTAGTGTCTATTATCTATCTATTATATTACTATCTATTTATCTGTCATCTAACTGTCATCTATCTATTGATTATATAACTCTTATCTATCCATCTATTTTTCTATCCATATATTTATCAGTCATATTATTTCTATCTATCATTCTCTCTCTATCTATCCCTCTATCAAGCGTCTTATTATGTATCTATTAGGGATGCACTGAATCCAGGATTTGGTTCGGGATTCGGCCTTTTTCAACAGGATTCGGATTCGGCCGAATCCTTGTGCCTGGCCGAACCGAATCCGAATCCTAATTTGCATATGCAAATTAGGGGTGGAGAGGGAAATCTCGTGACTTTTTGTCACAAAACAAGGAAGTAAAAAAAAATTCCCCTTCCCACTCCTAATTTGCATATGCAAATTAGAGTTCGGATTCGGTTCGGTATTCGGCCGAATCCTTTGCTTAGGATTCGGGGGTTCGGCCGAATCCAAAATAGTGGATTCGGTGCATCCCTAGTATCTATTATATTTATATCTATTTATCTATCATCTATCTATAGTATCTCTATCCATCGCTCTTTCTAGTGTCTATTATCGATCATCTAGCTGTCATCTATCTATCTATAGATTATATATCTATCTATAGATTTTATATCTATCATCTGTCTATCATCTATCTAACCATCTATCTGTCTGTCTGTCTATATCTAGACCAAGAAAGTTGCCAGATTCACGTGGATTCTGGGTAAATGCACTTTTGCAGTTTCCTTGCAATTTGTCAGCAATTTCGTTATTTGATAGAATTTCCTCCATTTCAACAGAAAATGACTATACTTACTTATTTGGGAGGCAACTGTAAAAAATGTGCGACACGGATAATATTATGGGGCCAGTTTATAAAGATTCAAGAACTGGAAAAACATCTTTCTTTTTTTTTTTTTGTTCACATTTTCTAATTATTCCCATTTCAAACGATTTACAACATTTTTCAAAGGAATTTGTTTGCCTCTCCAAACCTGTCAAAAAGACTTAGGAAATATATATA
The DNA here is from genome assembly GCA_038501925.1 of Xenopus petersii. Lineage (NCBI taxonomy): Eukaryota > Metazoa > Chordata > Amphibia > Anura > Pipidae > Xenopus > Xenopus petersii. The sequence goes on along the minus strand of CM076676.1, from coordinate 6,546,906 downwards.
TTTTTTTTTAACCAAAAGTTTTCCAAATATTAAAAAATGCTCTTGCAATTTATAAATGTTTTGAAAGAACTGTTTTTGTTCAAGGAAATGTTTTTTTCTGTCAAGTTTGTCACATTTATATTTCCAGAACAAGTTTAATTTTTTTTTTATAGATTTTTTTTTTAAACTCAATTACATTCGCTCCTTAGACTAGGGGGCACATTTACTTAGCTCGAGTGAAGGAATAGAAGAAAAAATACTTTGAATTTCGAATGTTTTTTTTGGCTTCTTCGACCTTCAACTATTATTATTAACATGTATTTATATAGCGCCAACATATTGCGTAGCACTGTGACTATGACTTCGAATCGAGCTAAAAATCGTTTGACTATTCGACCATTCGATAGTCGAAGTACTGTCTCTTTAAAAAAACTTCGACCAACTACTTCGCCACTTAAAACCTACCGAACATCAATGTTAGCCTATGGCTTCATAACAAATTCCTGATCGAAGGAAAATCGTTCGATCGACGGATTAAAATCCTTCGAATCGTTCGGTCGTAGGAAATGCGGTAAATCCTTCGATATTCGAAGGATTTTACTTCGACAGTCGAATATCGAGGGTTAATTAACCCCTCGATATTCGACCATTAGTAAATGTGCCTCGTTTTCTTTCTAAAAAAATAAAAATAAAGATTTCTAAATGGGTTGAAAGAAGGGATTCATCAAATCCAGGATATGATTTGGGATTCGGCCTTTTTCAGCAGGATTCAGATTGGGCGGAATCCTTGTGCCTGGCCAAACTGAATCCGAATTCTAATTTTCATATGCAAATTAGGGGCAGGAAGGGAAATCCCCTGACTTTCCGTCACAAAACAAGGAAGTGAAATAGTTTTTCCCCACTTTTTCATTTCCCTACCCTAATTTTTATATGGGAAATAGGATTCGAATTTGGTTCACTATTCAGCCGAATCTTTCACCAAGGATTCAGAAATTAGGCCGAATCCCAAATAGCAGATTCGGTGCATCTCTATTTGAACAGAATAGTTATTGTTCAAGGCAGTTATTAAATTTACATTGACGTCTCCAGATCAATTTTGACTTTGAATTGAAATTTGTTTTCCAGATTTGGCAGAAATTTTTCAGTTTTCAAAAATGTCACAATTTCTACTTGGTTTGAAAGAAAAAAATATTCCATTTGAGGCAAAAATGTATATATTTTATAAATATCACAGGGGGAAAAAAATAATTTTTTTTAAAAAATTTTTTATTGATTTGAATCTGAATTTTTGTATTTGAAGTTGTCTAAATGGTTTGAAAAAAGATTGAGGTATACAAATTGGGACTTTTCCTCCTGCACCTCGACATTTTAATTGTCATGACAGCCCTGACTCCCAAGTTAAAGGGGAAGTAAAACCCTACTGCACTGCTCAGCCAATGTCA